>CM053265.1:34778420-35378420 GCA_028583415.1 Protea cynaroides
TGTGTATTACTCTGATTATGATTGTGGATGCGTGTTAAGTTTGGATAACGCGGGGATAGCCTATTAGAGATCCTGGTTGAGCCATTTTTTATTTAGCGGTTCATCACACCATTCTGAACAGTGTGGAATTGGGGTGTGACATATGGCATCTACATCCATGTACAGCCGATCGTCATCATCCCCATGAACCCTGCTCCAGCGGCTGCTGCTGCAGCCTTAGCATCAGCAATCTCCACTCGAGTACGAGGGCGCACCATCGTGTTCCTCTCCTCATCACTGACCTGGGCATCCCGCATGGCGATCTTGCAAATAGCCTCCCAATCCAGAGGCGATGAAAAGGATTTCTCTTGAATCTTCTCATCCAATAAGTCAACCCCCAGGCGGGTAAGCAAGGTAGTGATCATACATCCGTAAGGAAGGTTACCACGGTGACTGGGCAATGTGGCACTGATCATGGTATGCATGATGATGTACAGAAGGCAGATGGGCTACCTAGTACATATACAGTATAATAGATCCTGGGTCAACTTGGAGACCCTCTCGTAATGACCACTATGCGGTATCAGATTGTGCTGGATGATCTTTCAATATACTTGTAGATCTGAATGCAGATAACTCGCTCTCATCTGCTAGCGATCAGGTCAGATGAGCTGACTATCGATCTCAGCCCTCATCTATAGAAAGAAGAACTGGGGCTCTTCTGGAGAACAGAACACCATGAGGCCAACATAGTAAATGCCCAGTAAGTCGGCCAGCTGTCGATAATCAAATGAAACGTCAACCCCCTTGACGTAGCTCGTGATGAGAAGCTCATCACCCTACTCCACATCATTGTAATCTCCCACCACCTGGAGATTACAGTAGAACTGTGCACCATGTCAGGATAGGTACACATGTCATAAGTGATGACAGGGAGCCATCCCATATCACCAACGGCTCTCTCCACATTGAACAAGGCTAAGTTAGCCAAGTCCACTTTGCGGCCTCCCTCTACCTTCTTGCGAGCGTAGTGGGCATACTGTGCCTTGGCTTCATTGGTGCGGAAGCGAAGACAGTCACGAACTCAGGGTACCTTGGTACGAGCCATAGTATCTGCAAATAAGAAAGAAAAATAAATAATTGGTTAGTAGAGAGGAAAAAATCAAGATTTCGACGTAATAACGAGGTAAATGGGTCAAAAACCTTACTTTTCACCCATACATGTGGGCAGGAGGACTTATATAGATCATAAATTATCTTGTGAGACTCAAACAGTCGGAAATTTCAACTAATTAGATTGAATTGCAAGAAATTTCAAGAAATTCAAAATTTCGACAAAATTAGGGCAAAAAGTGAAAATTTTGAGTTTCTCGATAACCAATCGATGAAACATAAATATTTTTAAAGGGCTTTCGTTCCACAAATCACCAATAAAAAAATCCCCCAATAAAAATCAAATTTTTATGGTTGGAAAAAGTTTAATTTGAAAAATACAAGATTAACGAGTAAAAACCTTGGTTAAGAAACCTAAAAACATGAAAAGAAAATCTATAATAAAGTGGCACAAATTGCTCGAGTTATAGAATCGAGCCAGAAGGAGAGTTATTTCATGCAAAACAGAGGTATAAAAAGGCCAGCTAGAAATGCTTATAACGGAGGGAATAACAAGACATTCAAACCCTTCCGTGCTCAAGGCTTTACCGCTACGACCAAGACTATCCCCGTAGTTTAACAGCAACATAATCCAATTACTGAAGGGATAAAATGTTATAACTGCAACCCAGTGGGACATATAGCAAGGGAATGTCCTAAGCCCAAGAAGCAGCTACATCAAGGACGAGTTTACGCGGTTACATCCAAGGATGCTACCCCATCGCCTGATGTGGTTATAGGTATGACTTACATTTTTGTTAGTTGTATTTTATTGTATGAGCATGTAGACTAAACCAAAATAAATCATAGGTACCGTACCTATTAGTGGCATTCCCACCAGAGTACTCTTTGATTTAGGAGCTACTCATTCCTTTATATCTGTGACGTTTGGAAAGAAGTAAAATCTACCCATTAAATCCTTAGACTACAAACTACAGATACGATCACCTATGGATTAGAAGTGGAGTTAGAAAAAGGTTATGGACCATGTCCAGTTCTTATTGATGAAAAGACCTTGGATACGACCTTGATCCAACTTGAGATGGTAGAATTTGACATCATCTTGGGAATGGACTGGTTAGTTCGGTATCCTACAAACTTGTTGTGTGCCGAAAAGAAGCTGACACTTAAAGACAAGGAAAGAAGGAGCCGAGTTCAATTTTACAGGAACGAAACTTCTCCGAAAATGAAAGCTCATACTCTCGACGCTAAAGGCTAAGAAGTGCCTTGAGAAAGGAGCAGTCGGTTATTTAGTATCTGTGGTTGACATTACCAAGGAAGCACCACAAATGGCAGATATTGATGTAATGTTTGACTATCCAGACATATTTCTTAAAGAATTTCCAGGATTACCACCCGACCGAGCTACAGAGTTCGTTATAGATCTTGTACCTGGAGCCGCACCAGTATCGAAAGCACCCTCTCAAATGGCTCCTACTGAACTGAAGGAATTGAAAGTACAACTACAGGAACTACTGGACAAGGGTTACATTTGCCCTAGCATATCACCATGGGGAGCGCCAGTTTTATTCGTGAAGAAAAAGGACGGTATCGTTCGCTTGTGTATAGACTACCGATAACTGAATAAACTGACAATCAAGAATCGGTATACATTGCCTCGGATCGATGACCTGTTCGATCAGCTGCAAGGTGCCAAAGTGTTCTCAAAGATTGATCTTCGATCAGGTTACCATCAGCTGAAGATTAAGGATGGTGAGATCCCCAAGACAGCATTCAGGACCAGATATGGACATTATGAATTTTTGGTCATGTCTTTTGGATTGACAAACGCACCATCAACCTTTATGGAACTTATGAACCGGGTTTTCCATGACATGTTGGATACGTCGGTTATTGTATTCATTGATGATATATTAGTCTACTCCAAAGACGAGGAAACTCATGTCAAGAATCTAAATGCCGCTCTGCAGCGACTACGAAGGGAAAAGCTCTACGCCAAATTTATAAAGTGTGAGTTTTGGCTAAAGGAGGTCGCATTTCTAGGCCATGTAGTATCCACTGAAGGATTTAAAGTGGATCCCAGCAAGATTGAGGCTATTGTAAAGTGTGAAGCACCGAAGAGCGTTGCAAAAATTAAAAGTTTTCTAGGTCTAGCTGGGTATTATCGACGATTTATGGAAGACTATTCCAGAATTTCCGTACCTCTTACCAGTTTGACTAAGAAGGGCAAGAAGTTTGTCTAGACGTATAAATGCGAGAAGAGTTTCTAAACCTTGAAAGCTAGATTGATATCAGCTCCAATCTTGACCATCCCAATTCCAGGATAACCATTTATCTTGTACACCGATGCGTCAGGACTGGGATTAGGATATGTACTTATGCAAGGAGAACAAGTAATTGCATATGCCTCAAGACAACTGAAGACACATGAAAGGAACTACCCCACTCATGATTTGGAACTAGCGGCAATAGTATATGCAGTCAAAATATGGAGACATTATTTGTACGGGGAGAAGTTTTAGATTAAGTTAGACCATAAAAGTATTACTTATCTATTTAATCAGATGGAGTTGAATATGAGACAAAGAAGATGGCTTGAACTATTGAAAGACTATGATTGTGATATCCAGTATCATCCAGGGAAAGCTAATGTAGTAGCCGATGCGTTGAGTAGAAAGACAATGATAAAATCTCAGGGAGAGGTTAGCACAACTTCCGTAATGTGTACTACCAGAAAGGTATTAAAGCACGGTAACAAGCAGTTTGTGATCGATGCACAAGATGGATCAGCCAACCAAGGGTTTATTCATCGGTTTTCAAACATGTTCGCCGTATTGAAAATTATACTAGATATAGTTGATGAAGTGAAGACAGTTATCAAATCAGACCCTTACCTGAGAACGGTACAAGAAGACATCGAAAAAGGTAGAACTAACCCTGAGTTCACCTTGGATGAAGAAAAGGTATTGAAGTACAAAGGAAGAATATGTGTACCCGAAACAGAAACTATGGACATTAGACACCGATTGATGAAAGAAGCCCATACCACCATCTATTTGATACATCCTGGAAGCACTAAGATGTATCATGATCTAAAGAAATTATATTGGTGGAGAGGAATGAAAGAAGATGTAGCTAAGTTCGTGTCTCAATGCCTAAATTGTCAGAAAGTAAAGGCTGAACGACAAAGACCGGCAGGATTGTTACAGCCATTATCGGAACCCGCATGAAAATGGGACTGCATCACTATGGACTTCGTCACAGGATTACCATTGACTCCTAGTGTAGTTGACGCAGTTTGGGTGATTGTAGACCGTCTGACTAAAACAGCTCGCTTTATACATATACGACTCCAGTATAGACTGGAGAGGTTAGCTAAGCTGTATGTAGATAACATTGTGCGATTACACGGTGTACCTGACAATATTGTGTCCGATATAGATGCATGATTTACTTCAAATTTTTGGGAAGGATTGCAAAAGGCTATGGGTACAACATTGAAGTTTAGTACTGCATTCCACCCACAGACAGATGGACAGTCGGAGCGTACAATTTAGATTCTAGAAGATATGCTTCAAGCATGTGTAATTGATTTTAAAGGATCATGGGATGAAATGTTACCACTGATTGAGTTCGCTTATAATAATAGCTATCAGGCTACTATATAGATGTCACCCTATGAAGCACTGTATGGCAGAAAGTGTTGAACTCCGTTGTTTTGGAATGAAGTAGGGGAACGTAGTATTATTGGATTGGAATTTATTGAAGAAACTTGTCGAGTGGTTGACATTATCAAAGAAAGAGTGAGGATAGCTTAGAATCGTTAGAAGCAGTATGCCGATACCCGACGCCGAGACGTTGAGTTTGTCGTGGGTGATAAAGTATTCTTAAAAGTATCGCCTATGCGAGGATTGAAACGGTTTGGACAGAAAGGGAAACTAAGTCCAAGATATGTCGGGCCATATGAGATTCTAGCTAAGCATAAGAAAGTGGCTTACCAGTTAGCACTACCCCCATCTATGTCAAGTGTGCATGACGTATTTCATATTTCCTTATTGAAGAAGTATGTTAAAGATCTAACGCACGTTATGATAGTAGATCTGCTTGATTTGATTGATGATTTGACATTTAAAGTAACACCATCTGAAATCACAAATCGAAAGGTTCAACGACTACGCAACCGAGATATCTATTATGTTAAGGTCACTTGGAGAAGTAGAGACATGGAAGAAATCACATGGAAAAAAGAAAATGCTATGCGAAAGCAATACCCACATTTATTCGACTCAGAAGGTATGAACAATTTCGGGGATGAAATTTTTATAAGTAGGGGGGAGTTGTAAGACCCATATCAAACTAACCCGGTCTTACCACCTTGAACTAGGTCTACCCATCATGGTCGAACCAAACGGATTAAGTGCGTAAAGGGGATCACGTTCCAAGGTATTAAACTGACCCAAAAACACTAAAAATAGGGTGTAAGCACCCCATTTTTGCCATCCCAACTAAACAAAGTCCTGCTGGTGTGTGGACAACAAAAGGAAGAAAGGTGATCGAAAGTTTGGATTCTTGACTGTGAATTTGAGGAAGTTTTCAATGGGTCTGTGAATTTGAGGAAGTTTTCAATGGGTCCACAGCAACGTCATGGGTTATCATTTTGCATGGATGCGTAGGTCATAGAATTATCTTCGAAACGAGACCAAAATTGCTCAATTTCGATATCAAATGAGGAAGATATGGCCATTTTAGTCAGATGATACATATGAGGGAGGTTTATGAAATTATTATAAATAATCCTAGGGGCCTTTATGCAAATTATCCTAAGTTGGATTGTTTGAATTTCAAATCATCATATCTTGATCATCCGACATCGGATTCAGATGATTCCAAGACCATTATTCTTCATTCATGATGTTCTACAAAGTGGACGTAAAAAATCCCGGGTAGAAGTCACCAGTGGGTCCCATGCAAGCTTGCATGCAAAATTATCGTCAAAACTTCAAAGCTGCATATCTTTTCCGTTCTACATCGGATTCAGGTGATTCCAGTTCCTATATTCCTCATTTTTAATGTTCTACAAAATGAACGCAAAAAATTTGGAATAGAGGCCATCGGAAAATTCCATGCGGGATGACAGCGGAAATGACCCATGAAATGACAAGGAGAGAAAACCCAGTTAATTCCAATTAATCCAGTCAACTCAGTTCAAGCCAGTTTTGGTCCAACCTAGCTCAACCCATATCAGTTTAACTCCGGCCAACCTAAGTCGGTCTCAACCCGTTTCGAACCGGTTCATCCATGCGCATAGTATTTATATATTATATATATTGTATACTATACATATATGTATGTTATTAAATATATGTGTATATAATATATATTATTATATATAAGAGATAAAATCTAAAAGATCTTGGAGAAGAAAAAGGAAAGAGGAGAGAGAGGAGACGTGAAAGAGAAGGAGGCTTTACGGTTGAGATGAAATCTAAAAGATCTTGGAGAAGAAAAAGGAAAAAGGAGAGAGAGGAGACGTGAAAGAGAAGGAGGCTTTAGGATTGAGATGAAATCTAAAAGATCTTGGAGAAGAAAAGGAAAGAGGAGAGAGAGAGACGTGAAAGAGAAGGAGGCTTTAGGGTTGAGATGAAATCTAAAAGATCTTGGAGAAGAAAAAGGAAAGAGGAGAGAGGGAGACGTGAAAGAGAAGGGGTTTTCTAGAAGAAGAATGAGAAAAAGGAAAGAAAGGAAGAAGAAAAAACGTGAGAGAGGAAGAAAAGAAAGGAAAGGGAAAAATGGAGAGAAAAAAGATTTTCTAGAAAAAAGAAGAAAAGGAAAGAAGGATCTTCTAGAAAATGAGTGAAAAATTATAAATAGGAGAGAGGAGGGATCCTTTTCCAGACAAGAGAGAGAGGGAAACGTGGGTGAGAGAGAGAAACATGAGTGAGAGAGAGAAAACGTGAGAGAGGAAGAAAGAAAGAGAGAGAAAAGAGAAAAGAAAGAAAAGAGAAGAAGAAAAGAGAGAAAGAGAAGAGAGAAAGAAGCGTAAGAGAGGAAAAGGAGGATTCACATTCAAAGGGGGATTGATACAACCCCAATCACCCTTCATCAACGGTTTCGCTCGATTTGAGCCCAAGGTTAGTACTCTAAACAAATTTAGAGGTCGTTATAATGCCCGAATGCCAATTTTGCTTGAAAAAGGCTAATTTTCATGAAATCTCAATCATGAATGCTCTATTACATGCTTGTTAATGTTAGGATGCCTATGTCTAACATTTTTCATGAATGATAATTTGTCTAAGCTATTCAATGATGAATTTTTGATTGATATACAATGATGTTTGAGGTTTTTTGTAAAAATTCATAAAGTGATTTTCTGATCTGAAAATTCCAGATTTAGGGTTCAAACTTAGGACGTACATCATATGTATTTTTTCTAAGATTTTGAAGCCCAAAATTTTATGGGAGTCTCTCTGATATGATAGAAGACTACCCTAAAAATTTCGTTCCATTTGGAATTGGGGAAATATATCAAAAAATTTGTCTTTGACATTGCTATTTTTCTCGGATGTAATGCAATCCTCCATCGGAAAGTCTCTAGACAAAGACCTTATGGCCATAATCAGAAAATCCACTTAACATGAACTTTTTAGACATGAAAGTCTTCTAACAAATGGCACTAGTTTCATATTTTTTCCATTTTTCGTTGAATTGATATCAATTTTTAAGTGCATAGTGCTTTGATTTCAGATCTGTCATGATGTGCTGATTTGCATGATTGAAAAGAGTCATTTTTCACAAAGAAAATATACTGTTTTAACTTGTTTTTCTTAATGAAATTTTAGATCAGACAGTTATCTACATAGATATATGTCTGTATTTAATTTTTATTAAGAATAGAATTTTATTTGGAATTTATGGTGCAACTGGTCAAAAATCTGGAACAGACCTGACCAGTGTATTTGCATGTACTTGGGGAATATTTTCGACCTGGCTATGGTCTCTTTTAGGATTAGCTTCCTTGAGACAAAATGTTTGCCTCTGAGTCTTCTTTCCAGGGATATCTTTTAAGAATTTTTTGAGTAAGTACAGTGCCCTATGTGCCCATTTTGGTCCAGCCTGACAAAGCTGTCATCTTGCTGCGTGTTCCATCATGTTTTGATTGATTCTCATATGCTTTGGTTGTTTCACACATGCCATATTTGATGCTATATTTGTTCACATGCTATGTTCGGATGCTCGTATGCATGCACTACTATAATTGGAATGGTCACACTGCCATAATTGGAATTGTCACACTGCCATGATTGGAATGCTACACATGCTTATTGCCATATTTGTGCCGCTACACTTGCTCACATGCTATATTGGATGATTACTGTCATGTTTGGATGCACACTGCTATATTTTGAATACTACCACTGATATAGTTGGAATAT
Organism: Protea cynaroides; assembly: GCA_028583415.1. Taxonomy (NCBI): domain Eukaryota; kingdom Viridiplantae; phylum Streptophyta; class Magnoliopsida; order Proteales; family Proteaceae; genus Protea; species Protea cynaroides. The sequence continues at coordinate 34,786,946 of CM053265.1, forward strand.
TTTCATTTGTCATATTTGTCTTGGAAAGAGAAAAAATAAAAAAAATAGCAATTAGGGCAAGATACACCCTGAAATAGAAAGAATTGAACAATTAGGGTAGAAAACCCTAAGATGGAAAGAATTGAACAATTAGGGTAGTAAAACCCTAAAAATGGAAAGAATAATTAGGGCAAAATAAACCCTAGAATAAAGAGAATAATTAGGGTATGAAACCCTAAAAAAATGAAAATCACAATGAAAAGGGATAGGAAATCCTAGAAACCTAAAAATGGAAGCAATAAAAATGGTAGGAATTTAGGTCTCATCCCTAGATCCTATTAACAAAAATAGAAAGAATTTGGTACACATCCCAAATAAAAATGGTAGGAATTTAGGTCTCATCCCTAGATCCTATTGACAAAGATAGAAAGAATTTGGTACACATCCCAAATAAAAATGGTAGGAATTTAGGTCTCATCCCTAGATCCTATTAACAAAAAATGGAAACAATAAAATGGTAGGAATTTAGGTCTCATCCCTAGATCCTATTGATAAAAATGGAAGGATTTTGGTACACATTCCAAATCCGACTCTCACAAATTTCGAACTACGTCGTACCTGATTTCTAGGGCACACCCTAGAATACGTAGGCAATTTGGGAATCCCAAATACGGTACAAAGCCACCCATCAACCATACATCCAGCATAAACTTCAACTTGAACAAAGAATCTAATTGAAGCACATGCATAAATCACTTCCATAATCTTTAATCACACAACCCATTTTCGAACTTTGTTTTTGGACTTGATTTCCGTTTTGGATTGGTATAGGGGGGGGGGTGTTTTTTTTTTTTTTCCCCCATTCAGTCCAAGACCGAACCATCTTTGGTTCGGTTCATCGTAAAATATTGTACATTACATTTGCTTGTTTATTTACTTTAAAACATGATTGGCTAAACCCTAGGTTAGAATAACTTAGCAACTTGGTTTAGGACATCCCCCATTGAACCCTAGTCATCCAGTTGACCAAGCACAATCAAAATTAGAATTTAAGGAAAGTTTAGGAGGCCGATATTGATCGGGCGGTTTGGGTGCCTAACACCTTCCCATAATCGTCCACCTTTGAATACTTACCCGATCTCTTGACCAAAGAACCGATACATTGGGTCACGAGTCAATAGAAGTCTTACCTTAGGGTGAGGCTACATTTTTAGAGGTCCTAGACCTTAATCTAGGTGGCGACTCCAACAGAACAAATCGATCTTCATCGATACGGGATACACATGTCCATCCAGAGGAGGATCACGTCGGTTTTCCATTGTCCTCACATAGGGGGAGGGTCGGACCCCCTAGTATAAAAGTCAGACCCCCAGTTTTATACCAGGGGTCAGACATTTTAAGAACCAGGGGTCGATGGGATCTCCGACCCATCCTTCGACCCTCGATATTTGGTAAAAATAGCACAAACCAAAAATTAGGAAACTTTCCTAATTTCAATGGGATTCCTTCCTAATCTCAATGAGACTTAATTTGGGAGTTTCTACTCTATAAATAGAACGTCCCTAAGCCTTTTTCACTCCTTTTAGAACCCTAATTGGATTGAGAGAAACAGAAGAGAAGGAGAAGAGAAAGAGAAGAGAAGGAAAGTGGAGAAGAAGATCAAAGAGAAGGCTTTAGAGGAACAAGCCTAATTCTCAGGTATGGATAATATCTCCATGAAAATCTATAGACCTTAGAATAGATAGAGAAGAGGGAATGATCTAGTAGAAACCCAAATCATCCACCCATGGTTAGGTTTTCATGGAAAACTATGGGGGAAGTCAAGAAATCCATATAAGTGAATGAACTACGATTCTAGGCCATAGAACATGTGTGGAATGGATTGTAGAAGCAAGCCATAGGACCCCAAACACAAAGAATGGACTATAGGATGAAAAATTGACAAAACCCACAGGGGGTCGCATGGGGGTCGATGGCCAATCGACCCTACCAGACCCTGATCATCGACCCCCAGTGTTCGAGAAGTCCAGAATAGGGGTGGTCGCACCCAGGGTCGATGGAACCTCTGACCCTAGCATCGACCCCCAGTTAACAACATGCTTTTAAAGTCTGAATTAATTCTAATTAAATTCTATCGACTTGGTTAGGTCTTCTAGTGATATAATATCGATATAAAGTTGATTCTTAAGACTTGAAAGAGGACCTACGATCAAGTAAAGGTGAGGGAACAAGACCCAAACTAATTGGTTAATAATAAACTATTTTTCTCTTGAGTCCAATGCCATGATTGATTTTATGCGTGTATGATTGTTATGTGCATTATTTCATCCAATATTTCTATTATTACTGCTCATGCATATTTATTTATTGTTTATGACATGATGATGATGATGATGATGATGGTGATAGGAATAGGCATGTAGATGTACGTGTGTGGTTGGTGTGCATGATGCGAGCGAGTATCAGGGGGAGGTGTCATAGGCGGGGCCTCAGCACTCTAGCTCTATCTCTAACTCAAGTCTTGTCCACTAACATCGTCGTATCGCCATTACCTTAGCAGAACTAATATGTCGTAGGGCATCAGGGGGGGACGTGACACTGTGGTTCTCTTGATCACCAGACCCTAGCTCTATCACTATGGACGTATTGAGAGATGCTGGGGTGAGGCCTTGGATACACTGTTTGGCATTAGGATTGGTTAGTTGCGAGCCCAGTTTGTGAGCCCTCGCCAGCAGGGGCTTACCTGTTGGTATGGGCAACAGGTACAACAATAAACGTAACCTTTGTGTGTACATTGTCCATGAATTGGGTGCATGTGAGACGATAATAAACGTAAACCTTTGGGCGGCTTCACATACTCGTGTATAGAGGAGGGGTCAATAAACGTGAACCTTTGATCTCTAACCCTTTCTATAGCACATTGTAAACTTATTTACCAAACCAAAGATATGAATTGAATGCATGCATATATTTGTTGCATTGTTTTATTTGCTCACTGAGCCATGATGTGTGCTCACCCTCTCGACGTCGAATATTTTTAATTGATGATGCAAGTACCACGGTTGTAGATTATATGGATAATCTGGTGTATGCGCGTGTTGCTGCAATGGGAGCTGAAGACTTAGAGGATGCGCATGACCCCTCATGCGAGTGCAACTCATGCGTGTTCTATTAGGATTTATTTGAAATTATAAAAGATGTAATTGATATTTTATTTAGTTATGTCTCAATTGATACAACAATAATTTGATATTTTAATTATGATTACTACATTTAGAATGCTCAGTTCATTTACTATAAGACTTCCGCTATTGTGTATTTATTCTGATTATGGTTGTGGATGTGCGTGGTTTTAATTTTAATGGATTCCGCCTACTAGAGATCCTGGTTAAACCGTTGATTTATAATGGTTCATCACACCATTCTGAATGGTGCAGAATTGGGGTGTGACAAGGTGGGCTCGAACCGTGTGGTCTCTAACTCTGTCGGGGGGCCTTTGCTCTATCTCTATATACCTATTGAGGGATGTTGGGGTGAGAACTTGGATACATTGGATGAAATTTAGGATTGGTTAGTTGCGAGCTCAGTTTGCAAGCCCTTGCCAATAGGGACTTACTTGTTGGTATGGGTAGGGCATCGGGGGAAGTGTTGCGGTGTTCGATCCAGACACATTAGCTCTATCTGTATTCCATGGTGGGTGTATGTGGGATGGCAATGGTGTTTGATCCATTGGGTTGATTTACACACGTGTGTATAGAGGTGTGGTCAATAAACGTGAACCTTTGATCTCCAACCCTTTCTATAGCATATTGTAAGCTTAAAAACCAGACCAAAGATATGAATTGAATGCATACATATATTTGTTGCATTGTTTTGTTTATTCACTGAGCTTAAGTTGGAGAGCTGACCCTCGCGCGCACAATTCTTTTTAGTTTCTGATATTTTAGGTGTTACTGTTGAAGACTACAAGGATACGCCAATGTATGGACATGTAGCGGCTATGGATGTGCAAGCTGTGGAGAAAGAGTAAGACTCGTCAAGCCAGTGTTTCCATCGTGGTTACGCTTAGTGTTTAAATTTCGTATTTTGATACTTGTAATATGTATTAATTTTTATTTGGTTAATTAGAGATAACTAGATCATTTAATTATTTATCATGTAGACCTCAGTTCATTATTAATAAGACCTTCGCTATTTACTCAAATATCTCTAATTATTACTCTGGAATGTGTTTTGGTTTAACATGGTTGGTATAGCCTATACGAGATCCTGGTTTGAACCATTGGTTTTCATAACGGTTCATCACACCATTGGTTAATCCAGAATTGAGGTGTGACAACTAGATGGATGCATTTGAGTCATGGTTTGTAAAAGAGTGCATAAACAAGAAGTGAGAACTACTAAGAGAAACCAGTAAGAGTAGATAGCACTCAAGTAGAGTTACAGATGACTATATCGGTATGAATCTTGATAAGGCAAAAGATTTCATAAAAACATATCTAAGAGTGGAAACAAGGATGAAGTAAAAAAAATATGGCATTGATAGTATTCGGATTAGTACAAGTAATACTGTGCTATGCCCAATGTCGAGTGAGATGATTAAGTAAAGACCAAGAGAGTTTAGCAGAATTAATGAAATTATAAACATATACCCTAATGCTTATAGGTAGATTTGGGATATGTAGAGAGTAACTAATCAAAAGATGCTGCTCGGGATGTATGAAGAGAGATCAGGGTAGAGCAGCAATGATAAAAGAGATGTAAGCTAATGAATACAATAAGAGATTATTTGGCAATAGTCTTTGAAAAACTAAGAGGTAAAGGAGGTTAGACATGCCATCAACACCTTTAAACCAGATTTTGCTAGTTCAAGCCCTTTTGGACTAGATGTTGTATTGGATGAGTGTTATGAACAATGTCTGAATCGTATTGATGGATGGAATTTGGATGCAACCTAATTCGACTTGAGATGACAGACTTTGATGTCATCTTGGGAATGGACTGGTTGTTTTAACACTCTACAAGCGATTATGTGCATAGAAGAGGTCATCATTTAAGAACAAAGATGACACATAATTTGGTTTTATTGGAAGCATATTGGTTAGGAAGCGGAAGCTCATCCTTTCTATAATAAAGGTGAAGAGATGCATTGAAAAGAAAGGAGTTGGATATATGGTATCTGTGGTAGATGTTACCAAAGAAGCACCATAGATGACAGATATTGTTGTGATGCGTAAATTCCCTGATGCATTTTCAAGAGACTTATTCGGGTTGCCACTTGATCGTTCGACCAAGTTTGTTATCGACTTGTACCAAGGTTGGTACCTGTGTGAAAGGCACTCTATAGAATAGCTCCTACGGAGTTGAAAGAACTGAAGACTCAACTACAGGAGTTATTAGATAAAGGTTCTAATAAGACAAGTATTTCATCATGGGGAGCACCAGTGCTATTTGTAAAGAAAAAGGACGGTAGTGTTCAGCTATGTATAGATTATAGGGAATCAAACAAGCTCATGATCAATAATCGATATCCACTACCTAAGATTGATGACTTGTTTAATCAACTGCAAGGTGCAAAGGTATTTTATAAGATTGATCTTCAGTCAAGACATCATCAACTAAAAAATTTGGACAGCAATATTCTGAAGATAGCTTTTAAAATCGAGAATGGGAATTATGAGTTCTTGGTTATGTCATTAGGATTGACCAATGCACCAGCATATTTTATGGAGCTTATGAACCCGGTATTCCATGACATATTGGACACTTCGGTCATAGCTTTTATCGATGATAATTTGCTATATTTTAATGATGAAGAAAGTCTTGTAACGGATCTTAGAGCAGCCTTACAACCGCTAAGAATGGAGAAGTTTTGTGCCAAGTTCATAAAGTGTGAGTTTTGGTTAAACGAGATTGCATTCTTGAGGTCACATAATGTCATCAGAAGGGATAAAAGTGGATCCCAATAAAATAGAAGGAATCATAGAAGCACCTAAGAACATTGCAGAGATCAAATGTTTCTTGGGTTTAGCTGGTTATTACAGACGATTCATGGATGACTACTCTAGGATCATAATACCTCTTACCAAACTAACTAGAAATGGAATGAAGTTTATTTGGACTAATAAGTGTGAATAATGTTTCCAGACTCTAAGAGCAAGGGTGATATCAGCTGCCGTCTTGATTGTTTCCTCACCAGGGGATCCTTTTACCCTACACACCGATGCTTTCGGATTTAGGTCCAGGATGCGGGTTGATGCAAGGAGAGCATGTGATTGCCTATGCTTCAAGACAACTGAAAGAGCATGAAAAGAATTACTCGACTCATGATTTGGAGTTAGCTATTGTGATTCATACAATCAAGACTTGGAGACATTATCTATATAGAGAAGAATTTTAGATTAAATCGGATTACAAGAGTCTTTATCTCTTTACCCAAAAAGAGTTGAACATGAGGCAGAGAAGATGGTTAGAACTCCTGAAGGATTAAAACTGTAATATTCAGTGTCGCTCGAGCAAAGCTAATGTGGTAGCTGAAGCTTTAACCAAAAGGGAAAATAATGAAGCCAAAAGGAGGACCTAGTACAAACGTTGTCTTGTGTTCCACAACAACATATTCAGATTTAGAAGAAGAGCAACAGATAATAGAAACTCATGATGATCCAATTGAGTGAGAACTTATGGAGCAATAGTTCCTCGCTTGATTTGTAGCATTAAAGATCATCTCTGATTTGATGGATGAAGTAAAGGTAGCAATTCTATTAGATCCGAATTTGAAAGTGGTACAAGAAGATTTAGAGAAAGGAAAAACTAACCCTAACTTACTTTGGATGCAAAGAAGGTCCTGAGATACAGAAGATGAATATGCATACCTGAAAGTAAAAAACTCGGATCATAGATACAAAGTAATGCTAGAAGCTCATTCCATACTGTATTCAATACATCTTGGTGGTACAAAAACATACCAATACATTTCATGACATAAAGAGATTGTACTGGTAAAGAGGAATGATAACCGATATGGCTTAATACGTGTTTCAGTGTCTGAATTCTCAGCAAGCAAAGGTTGAAAGACAAAGACAAGCAGGCTTACTACGACCACTATCAGAGCCAGTTTGGAAGTGGAACTGCATTACAATGGACTATGTCACCGGTTTACCACTGACCCCTGATTGATTGACATAATTGGGTGATTGTTGATAGCCTTATAAAGACGGCTCGTTTCATTGCTATACGACCTCAGTATGCTTTGGAGCAGCTAGTTAAGCTATATGTGGATAATATTATCTGATTAAATCTTATGCCTAAGAGCATAGTGTTAGATAGAGACTCACGCTTTATCTCAAAGTTTTGGGAGGGACTATAAAAAGCGATGGAAACAAAGTTGAAGTTTAGTACCGTATTTCACCCTCAAACTGACGGACAGTCCGAGCGGACTATACAGATTCTAAGAGTATTCTCTGAGCCTATGAAATTGATTTTCAAAGCAGCTTGAAATGAAAAGTTTCCATTGATTAACATTGCTATCATGCTACCATTTAGATGTCACCTATGAAGCATTGTACGATAGAAATGTTGAACTCTTCTATTTTGGAATGAAGTTGGAGAATGAGGAACTGTAAGACCTGAGTTTGTTACAGAATTCTATCAAGTGGTAGACAAGATCAAAGAAAAAGGGCCAAGACAGCTCAAGGTTGTCAGAAGAGACACCAGACCTCGAGTTCGCCATAAGTGATAAAGTGTTCTTGAAGATATCACTTATGCGTGGTTTAAAGCTGTTCGGCAATAAGGAAAAGTTGTGCCCTATATATGTTTTGATCCTTATAAAATTTTGGAGAGACGTAGAAGAATAGTATATCAACTAGCATTATTGCCATCTATTTCTAGTGTGCAAGACGTAATTCGCGTGCCTCTATTGAATAAGTACGTTCCAACATACATGTTAACGATAGATCCCCCAGATTTGATAGAAGACTTAATTTTGAAGTGGTACCAACCTAGATCACCAGTTGGAAGATACAACATCTTTGGAGCTGGGATATTTATTATGTGAATGTAACCTGGAAATGCCAAGACATTGAAGAGGTTACATGGAAGAGGAAAATAAAATGTGAAAATAATATTCTCACCTATTCGACTCATAAGGTACATATAAATTTCGGGTATGAAATTTCTTTTGAGGATGGGGGAGTTGTAAGATCCGTCTGTGAAAATTTCAAGGATGGAATTTTATTTTAGGGTGGTAGAGTTATAAGACCCGTACGCCATGAACCCTGTCTAACCTTACATTCTCGAGTTGTGACCGGTCTTCCCATCATAATCAGATCATCATAATCGGATCAAGTGAACCAATTGTATGAAGAAACCACAAGATGAGGTAAGTAATAAGTAGAATTTAGTTGGTGTGGTTGACTGTTTTAGTTTGTGTGGAAGCAACCAGTCAAAAATTAAAAACTAATAAATTTTAGACGTACGATGGTATTTTTTAGGGGTACGGTCACACGTATGGTCAACAATATTGAGACCATACAACGTATGGTCGACTGTTTTGAAAACGTTTGGTCGATGGATTATGCGATGGGACGATCGATCGTACGAACCCAGAACCAACTTCGTGTTTAGGAAACTTTTCTAATTTGAGAAGGATTCTTTCCTAATTAAAAGAGGACTCTATATGGAGCTTTTTCTCTATATAAAGGATGTCCCATAACCTCTTTCACTCTTTTAGAACCCAAATTGAAACTCTAAACCTAAGAAAGAAAGAGAGAGTGGAAGAAAATGAAAAGGAGATTTGGAGAAGAAGGGTGAAAGGACGGTTTTGTTGAGAAAAGTTCTATCTCTCTCTACAGCAAGCTTAAGGTATGGACTTGACTCTGTAGGGTAGATCAGATAGAATAGGTTCTTTTCAAATTGATATATGGAACCTAAACAATGATACAGTTATAGATTTTCTATGGGAAACCATAGAGAGTAGGGTAGGGATAATTGATAAGGATAAACTGTGATTAAAGGCAATAAGATGATTTTAGGATGAATCCCATTGATGAGCCAAGAAGAGGAAATCATATGAGATATAAAAATTAACCTGACTACGTATGGTCGTAGCTACGGTCGATCATAAGATGACCAGAGTATCGACCAAAACCATTCGGGAAGAATTCAGAAAATGTATGGTTGCAGGTATAGTCGCATATAGTGCGACCATAGGGTATCGACCGTACGTCGTACGATGGCATATATTGCAACCATAGGGTATCGACCATACGATAACATCAAGTATATTTTGAGATGAGATATGGTTTTCGACTATCGTTACTTGGTAAACTTGAACCCTAACTTAAATACATTAATTGTGTAGGTTCTCAATAGATTCAATGTGACTTCCAAAGGTATGGAGAGGAACAAACATCAATCAAAGGTGAAGGAACAAGACCTAAACTAATTGAATAATAAAAAACTGTTTTATTTTATTTGTCCAATGCAACAGATGATTCTATGCTTGTATGCCTGTATTGTGCATTTGACATGTCATCCAATATTACTATTAATTCTGCTCATGCATATTTATTATTATCTATTTAAAACATGATGATGATGATACTGGGAATAGGCATGTGATTGAATGAGTGGTTAGTGTATTGGATGCAAGTGGGGCATCAGGGGGAGGATATGATGTCACACCCCAATTCTGCACCAACCAGAATGGTGTGATGAACCGTCTATGATCCAACGGTTCAACCAGGATCTAGAATAGGCTGTGTCTATTTGCTAAAACCATACACATCCACAACCATAATCAGAGTAAATATACAATAGCAAAAGTCTTTAATATTAATAACTGAGAATCTAACAGTGATAACAAAAATAAATTATCCAATTATCTCCAAATGACTAAGACATAAAATAAAACAAATTAATCAATTACATGTTCTTAATAATCCAACAAGTAAATCTAATCAAAGACGCAAGAGTTGCACTCGCACGATAAATCATGCGACTCCATCATAGCTTCTACATCCATCGCTGCAACATTTCTGTACATCAGAGCATGCATATAATCTTCTACGGTAGTACCTGAATCATCAACTAAAAATATTTGACATCGAAAGGGTGAGCACACATCATGGCTCAGTGAGCAAACAAAACAATGCAACATACATATGCATGAATGTAATTCCTATCTTTGGTCTGATTCATAAGTTTGTAATGTGCAATAGAAAGGATAGGTGGACACCGCACCTCTATACACGAGTGTGTGAAGCCACCCAATGGATCAAACACCATTACCGTCCCACATGCACCCATCATGGAATACTGATAGAGCTAAAGTACCCGGATCAAACATCGCATGACACTTCCCCTGATGCCCTACCCATACTAACACGTAAGCCGCTATTGACGAGGGCTTGCAAACTGGGCTCACAACTAACCAATCCTAATGTTAAATATTGTATCCAAGGCCTCACCCCAACATCCCTCAATACGTCCATAGAGATTGAGCTAAGGCCACCCTACAGAGTCAGAGACTACACGGTCCAAGACCACCTCCCTTGATGCCCAATGACGTAATAGTTCTGCTAAGGCAATGGCGATACGATGATGTTAGTGGTCAATACTTGAATAGAGATAGAGCTAGAGTCTGGTGACCAGGATGAACTAGAGTGTCACATCCTCCCCCTGATGCCCCACTCGGATCGAGAACACTAACCATACATAAACAATCACATGCCTATTCCTAGCATCATCATCATCATCATGTTATAAATAAACTAAATTAAATATGCATGAGCAGTAATAACAGGAATATTGGATGACATGTGAAATACACAATACACGCATACGAGCATATAATCAATCATGGCATTAGACTCAATAAATAAAAATAGTTTATTATTAGCCAATTAGTTTAGGTCTTGTTCCCTCACCTTTGAACGATAATAGATCCTCGTTCAAGCTTTGTAATTCACTCCAAGATCACTTGAAAACCTAACAAGTTGATAAAGTTTTAATTAAAATTAATTCCCATGTGTTTAGACTAATAGAAACTGAGGGGTCGCAGGTGTGGCAACACCAGTGGTCTCAGTTTCTGTGACCACAGGGCATGGGGTCGTAGGGTGTGGGCGGACATACTCCGACAATACGTGTGACCACACCCTCCCTGGAAACTTTTCGAGGGCATGTGGTCAGACATGTGTGTCTCGTGTGGTCGCACATCATGCGACCTCACGTACGACCACAAGTTTTATGGTCGACCTTTCGCTCGCAATTCCAATCCTTCATGTTTAGATTCCTTAGCTTATCATTATGGTCCTTCCTATGACTATTCTATGGCTCGAAATTAGTATTTTATACTCAATCCATTGCCCACATAATTTCCTCCATGGATTCTCTTGCAATTCGTCCATGGATTGATGATTTGGGTTTCACCTAAATCCTATCTTCTTCATGAACTATTCTAGGCTCTCAAGTTAACATGGGAATTATGTTCATACCTTTAGCTTGCTGAAGATTTAGAGTTTTCTCTGAATTTTCTTCCTCCTTAGTCTTCTTCTTCAATTCTCCTTCTCTTCCTTCTCTTATCTTTCTCTCACCTTCAATTAGGGTTCTAAAGGAGTGAAAGAGACTAAGGGACGTCCTATTTATAGAGGAAAACCCTCCATAACAAGCCCTAAGTAGTTTAGGAATGACCCCCCTTCGAATTAGGAAGGTTTCCAAATTTCTATTTCAGTCTGGGTTCCGTGTGGTCAGAGGTGGGGTTGCAGAATCCATCGACCACACCCGCCAAAATGTTCGACCACACGACCTAATTTCATGTGGTTGGTATAAGACTCGTATCGAACTAACCTGATCTTACCACCATGAACCAGGTCTACCCATCATGGTCGAACCAAACGGATCAAGTGCGTGAAGGAGATCACGATCCCAGGTATTAAACTGACCCAAAAACACTAAAAATAAGGGGAGGGTCGCATACCCAGCAAGGGAGGGTCGGAACCCCTCAGTATAAAATTCAGACCCCCAGTTTTATACCGAGGGTCGGACATTTTAAGAACCAGGGGTCGACGGGATCTCCGACCCCCCATCGACCCCGGATAATCGGTAAAAACAGCACAAACCGAATATTAGGAAACTTTCCTAATTTCAATTTGAAGCTTTCCTAATCTCAATGGGACTTATTTTGGGAGTTTCTACTCTATAAATAGGACATCCCTAAGCCTCTTTCACTCCTTTTTGAACCCTAATTATATTGAGAGAAAGAGAAGAGAAGGAGAAGAGAAAGAGAAGAGAAGGAATGTGGAGAAGAAGATCAAAGAGAAGGCGTCAGAGGAACAAGCCTAATTCTCAGGTATGGATACTATCTCCATGAAATTCTACAGACATTAGAATAGATAGAGAAGAGGGAATGATCTAGGAGAAACCCAAATCATCCACCCATGATTAGGTTATCATGGAAAACTATGGGGGGAGATCATGAAAGCCATATAGGTGAATGAACTACGGTTCTAGGCCATAGAACATGTGTGGAATGGATTGTAGAAGCAAGCCATAGGACCCCAAACATGAAGAATGAACTGTAGGATGAAAAATTGATAAAACCCATGGGGGGTCGCACGGGGGGTCGATGGCCAATCGACCCTACCAGACCCTGATCATCAATCCCTAGTGTTTGAGAAGTCCAGAATAGGGGTGGTCGCACCCAGGGTCGATGGAACCTCTGACCCTAGCATCGACCCCTAGTTAACAGCATGCTTTTAAAGTCTGAATTAATTTTAATTAAATTCTATTGAGTTGGTTAGGTCATCTAGTGATATAATATCGATATATAGTTGATTCTTAAAGCTTGAAAAAGGACCTACGATCAAGTAAAGGTGAGGGAACAAGACCTAAACTAATTGGTTAATAATAAACTGTTTTATTCTTGAGTCCAATGCCATGAATGATTTTATGCGTGTATGATTGTTATGTGCATTTAACATGTCATCCAATATTTCTATTATTACTATTCATGCATATTTATTTATTGTTTATGACATGATGATGATGATAACGATGATGATGATGATGATGATGATGATGATGATAGGAATAGGCATGTGGATGTATGTGTGTGGTTGGTGTGCTTGATGCGAGCGAGTATCAGGGGGAGGTGTCATAGGCGAGGCCTCAGCACTCTAGCTCTATCTCTAACTCAAGTCTTGTCCACTGACATCGTCGTATCGCCATTACCTTAGCGGAAATATTACGTCGTAGGGTATGAGGGGAGGTGGTCTCGGACCGTGTAGTCTCTGACTCTGTCGGGGGGCCTTAGCCCTATCTCTATGGACGTATTGAGGGATGCTGGGGTGAGGCCTTGGATACACTGATTGGCATTAGGATTGGTTAGTTGCGAGCCCAGTTTGCAAGCCCTCGCCAGCAGGAGCTTACGTGTTGGTATGGGTAGAGTATCAGGTGAAGTGTCATAGGCCGGGCCTCAGCACTTTAGCTCTATCTCTATTCCATGATGGGTGCATGTGGGACGACGAGTAACTGGGTTATTTGGGCGGCTTCACACACTTGTGTATAGAGGTGCAACGGCCTCCTATCCTTTCTATTGCACATTGCAAACTTATATACCAAACCAAATATATGAATTGAATGCATGCATATGTTTGTTGCATTGTTTTGTTTGCTCATTGAGCCTTGATGTGTGCTCACCCTCTCGACGTCGAATATTTTAGTTGATGATGCAGGTACCACAATTGTAGATTATATAAATGATTCGGTGTATACGCGTGTTGCTGCGATAGAGGCTGAAGACTTAGAGGATACGCATGACCCCTCATGCAAGTGCAACTCATGCGTGTTCTATTAGGATTTTTATTTGGATTTATAAAAGATGTAATTGATATTTTATTTACTTATGTCTCCGTTGATACAACAATAATTTGATATTTTAATTATGATTATTTCATTTAGAATGCTCAGTTCATTTACTATAAGACTTCCGCTATTGTGTAATATTCTGATTATGGTTGTGGATGTGCAAGGTTTTATTTTTAATGGATACCGCCTATTAGTGATCCTGGTTGAACCATTGGTTTATAGCGGTTCATCACACCGTTCTTAAGGGTGCAAAATTGGGGAGGACTGGGATTAGGATGTGTACTTATGCAAGGAGAACAAGTAATTGCTTATGCCTCAAGAGAACTGAAGACACATGAAAAGAACTACCCCACTCATGATTTGGAACTAGCAGCAGTAGTACATGCTGTCAAAATATGGAGACAGTATCTGTATGGGGAAAAGTTTCAGATTAAATCAGACCATAAAAGTCTTACTTACCTTTTTAATCAGAAGGAGCTGAATATGAGACAATGAAGATGGCTAGAACTATTGAAAGACTATGATTGTGATATCCAGTATCATCCAGGGAAAGCTAATGTAGTAGCCGATGCGTTGAGTAGAAAGGCAATGATAAAATCTCAGGGAGAGGTTAGCACAACCGCCGCAATGTGTACTACCAGAAAGGTATTCAAACATGGTAATGAGCAGTTTGTGATAGATTCAGCTGATGGATCAGCCAACCAAGGGTTTATTCATCGGTTTTCAAATATGTTCGCCGCATTGAAGATTAGACCAGATATAGTTGATGAAGTGAAGACAGGTATCAAATTAGACCCATACCTAAAAAGGGTACAAGAGGACATCAAAAAAGGTAGAACTAACCCTGAGTTCACCTTGGACGAAGAAAAGGTACTGAAGTACAAAGGAAGAATATGTGTACCCGAAACAGAAAGTTTGGACATTAGACATCGATTGATGAAAGAAGCCCATACCACCATCTATTCGATACATCCTGGAAGTATAAAAATGTATCATGATCTAAAAAAATTATATTGGTGGAGAGGAATGAAAGCAGATGTAGCTAAGTTCGTGTCTCAATGCCTAAATTGTCAGAAAGTAAAGGCTGAACACCAATGACCGGTAGGACTGTTACAGTCGTTACCGGAACCAGCATGGAAATGGGACTGCATCACTATGGACTTCATCACACGATTACCATTGACTCCTCGAGTAGCTGACGCAGTTTGGGTGAATGTAGACCGCCTGACCAAAACAGCTCGCTTTCTACCTATACGACCTCAGTATACACTGGAGAGGTTTGCTAAGCTGTATCTGGATAACATTGTGCGATTACACGGTGTACCTGATAGTATTGTGTCCGATAGAGATCCACGATTTACTTCAAAGTTTTGGGAAGGATTGCAAATGGCTATGGGTACAACACTGAAGTTTAGTACTGCATTCCATCCACAGACAGATGGACAGTCAGAGCGTACAATTCAGATTCTATAAGATATGCTTTGAGCATGTGTAATTGATTTTAAAGGATCATGGGATGAAAAGTTACCACTGATTGAGTTCTCTTATAATAATAGCTATCAAGCTACTATACAGATGTCACCCTATGAAGCACTGTATGGCAGAAAGTGTCGAACTCCCTTGTTTGGGAATGAAGTTGGGGATCATAGTATTGTTGGAACAGAATTTGTTGAAGAGACTTGTCGAGTGGTTGACATTATCTAAGAAAGAGTGAGAACAGCTCAGAATCGTCAGAAGCAATATGCCGATACCTGATGCCGAGACCTTGAGTTCGTCGTGGGTGATAAAGTATTCTTAAAAGTATCGCCTATGCGAGGATTGAAATGGTTCGGATAGAAAGGGAAACTAAGTCCAAGATATGTCGGGCCATATGAGATTCTAGCTAAGCGTGGGAAAGTGGCTTACCAGTTAGCACTGCCACCATCTATGTCAAGTGTACATGACGTATTTCACATTTCCTTATTGAAGAAGTATGTCAAGGATCCAACACTCGTTTTGACAATAGACTTACCTGATTTGAGTGATGATTTGAGATTTGAAATAACACCATCTGAAATCAACTGCCAAAAGGTTCAACAACTACGCAACCGAGATTTCTATTATGTTAAGGTCACCTGGAGAAGTAGAGACATGGAAGAAATTACATGGGAAGAATAGAATGCTATGCGAAAGCAATACCCTTATTTATTCGACTGAGAAGGTATGTATAATTTCGATGAAATTTTTATAAGTAGGGGGGGAGTTGTAAGACCTGTATCGAACTAACCTGGTCATACCTCCTTGAACCAAGTCTATCCATCATGGTCGAACCAAACGGATCAAGTGCGTGAAGGAGATCACGATCCCAGGTATTAAACTTACCCAAAAACACAAAAAATAGGGGGAGGGTCGCATACCCAGCAAGGGAGGGTCAGAACCCCTCAGTATAAAAGTCAGACCCCCAGTTTTATACCAGGGGTCGGACATTTTAAGAACCATGGGTCGACGGGATCTCTGACCCCCCCATGGACCCCCGATAATCGGTAAAAACAGCACGAACCAAAAATTAGGAAACTTTCTTAATTTCAATTGGAACCTTTCCTAATCTCAATGGGACTTATTTTGGGAGTTTCTACTCTATAAATAGGACGTCCCTAATCCTCTTTCACTCCTTTTAGAACCCTAATTGGATTGAGAGAAAGAGAAGAGAAGGAGAAGAGAAAGAGAAGAGAAGGCTTCAAAGGAACATGCCTAATTCTCAGGTATGGATACTATCTCCATTTAATTCTATAGACCTTAGAATAGATAGAGAAGAGGGAATGATCTAGGAGAAACCCAAATCATCCACCCATGGTTAGGTTTTCATGGAAAACTATGCGGGGAGATCATGAAAGCCATATAGGTGAATGAACTACGGTTCTAGGCCATAGAACATGTGTGGAATGGATTGTAAAAGCAATCCATAGGACCCCATACACGAAGAATGAACTGTAGGATGAAAAATTGATAAAACCCACGGGTGGTCGCATGGGGGGTCGATGGCCAATCGACCCTACCAGACCCTGATCATCGATCCCTAGTGTTTGAGAAGTCCAGAATAGGGGTGGTCGCACCCAGGGTCGATGGAACCTCTGACCCTAGCATCGACCCCTAGTTAACAACATGCTTTTAAAGTCTGAATTAATTTTAATTAAATTCTATTGAGTTGGTTAGGTCCTCTAGTGATATAATATCGATATATAGTTGATTATTAAAGCTTGAAAGAGGACCTACGATCAAGTAAAGGTGAGGGAACAAGACCTCAACTAATTGGTTAATAATAAACTATTTTATTCTTGAGTCCAATGCCATGAATGATTTTATCCATGTATGATTGTTATGTGCATTCAACATGTCATCCAATATTTCTATTATTACTGTTCATGCATATTTTTTTATTGTTTATGACATGATGATGATGATGATGATGATGATGATGATAGGAATAGGCATGTGGATGTATATATATGGTTGGTGTGCTTGATTCGAGCGAGTATCTAGGGGAGCTGTCATAGGCGGGGCCTCAGCACTCTAGCTCTATCTCTAACTCAAGTCTTGTCCACTGACATCGTCGTATCGCCATTACCTTAGCGGAACTATTACGTCGTAAGGTATGAGGAGAGGTGGTCTCGGACCGTGTAGTCTCTGACTCTGCCGGGGGGTCTTAGCCCTATCTCTATGGACGTATTGAGGGATGCTGGGGTGAGGCCTTGGATACACTGATTGGCATTTGGATTGGTTAGTTGCGAGCCCAGTTTGTAAGCCCTCGCCAGTAGGGGCTTACGTGTTGGTATGGGTAGAGTATCAGGGGAAGTGTCATAGGCCGGGCCTCAGCACTTTAGCTCTATCTCTATTCCATGATGGGTGAATGTAGGACGACGAGTAACTGGGTTATTTGGCCAGCTTCACACACTCATGTATAGAGGTGCGACGGCCACCTATCCTTTCTATAGCACATTGCAAACTTATATACCAGACCAAAGATATGAATTGAATGCATGCATATGTTTGTTGCATTGTTTTGTTTGCTCACTGAGCCTTGATGTGTACTCACCCTCTCGACATCGAATATTTTAGTTGATGATGCAGGTACCACAGTTGTAGATTATATAAATGATTCGATGTTTGCAGTATTGCTGCGATGGAGGTTGAAGACTTAGAGGATACGCATAACCCCTCATGCGAGTGCAACTCATGCGTGTTCTATTACAATTTTTATTTGGATTTGTAAAAGATGTAATTGATATTTTATTTACTTATGTCTCAGTTGATACAACAATAATTTGATATTTTAATTATGATTATTACATTTAGAATGCTCAGTTCATTTACTATAAGAATTCCACTATTGTGTATTATTTTGATTATGGTTGTGGATGTGCATGGTTTTATTTTTAATGGATACCACCTATTAGAGATCCTGGTTGAACCGTTGGTTTATAGAGGTTCATCACACTGTTCTGAATGGTGCAGAATTGGGGTGTGACATTTGGACTCTTTTGAGGTGTGGTCGGTCACACCTGTTTAGGTATGCGACCACACGCTCATAATTGACTATTTTTGGGTTAATTTCATACCTGGTCTTGTGGTTTCTTCAAGCACTTGGTCCACTTGGCTCGATCATGATAGGTAGACCTGATACAAGGTGGTAAGACCGGTTTGTTCGATACGGGTCTTGTAACTCCCCCCTCTTATTAGAAATTTCCTCCTCGAAATTTGTACATATCTTTCGAGTCAAAAAGTTAAGGATATTGCTTTCGCATAGCATTCTCTTCTTCCCATGTGATCTCTTCTATATCTTGGCTTTTCCAAGTAACCTTAACATAATAAATGTAATGATTGCGTAGACGTTGAACCTTTCGGCTGATGATTTCAATTGGTGCTACTTCGAATGTCAAATCATCTGTTAGACTCGGTGGATCCACTGTTATAACATGTGTTGGATCTCGGACTTACTTCTTCAGTAACGAGATATGAAATACATCATGCACACTTGGCATAGATGGGGGTATTGCTAACTGTTACGCCACTTTCCTACGTTTAGTGAGAATCTCATATGGCCCAACATATCTTGGACTTAACTTCCCTTTCTGTCCGAATCATTTTAAACCTCGCATACGTGATACTTTTAAGAATACCTTGTCACCTAGAACGAATTCAAGGTCTCGACTTCGAGTATCTGCATATTGTTTCGGACGATTCTGAGCTGTTTTAACTCTTTCCTTGATAATGTCAACTACTCGACAAGTCTCTTCAACATATTCTGGTCCAACGATACTCCGTTCACCAATTTCATTCCAAAACAAAGGAGTTCGACACTTCCTACCATACAGTGCTTCATAGGGTGACATCTGTATAGTAGCCTGATAGCTGTTGTTATAGGCGAACTCGATCAGTGCTAGTTTATCATCCAATGATCCCTTAAAATCAATAACACAAGCTCGAAGCATGTCTTCTAAAATCTGAATAGTACACTCCGATTGTCCGTCTGTCTGAGGATGGAATGTAGTACTGAACTTCAACGTTGTACCCATAGCCTTCTGCAATCCTTCCCAACACTATGAAGTAAAGCGTGGGTCTCTATCGGACATAATGCTTTTGGGTACACCATGTAATCTGACAATATTATCCACATATAGCTTGGCTAACCTTTCTAGGGTATACTGTGGTTGTATAGCTATGAAGCGAGCTATCTTAGTTAGACGATCAATAATCACCCAGACCGCATCAACTACTTTGGGAGTCAATGGTAATCCGGTGATGAAGTCCATAGTGATGCAGTCCCATTTCCATTCTGGTTCTAGCAGTAGCTACAATAATCTTGTAGGTCTTTACCTTTCATCCCTTAACCTCTGACAATTTAGGCATTGGGACACAAATTTAGCTACATCCGCCTTCCTTCCTCTCCACCAATATAGCTTCTTCAGATCATGTTACATCTTCGTACTTCTAGGATGCACCAAATGAGCGGTGGTGTGAGCTTCTTTCATTAGTCTGTGTCTAATGTCCAATTTCTCCATTTTAGGAACACATAACCGTCCTTTGTACTTCAGTACCTTTTCAACGTTTAAGGTGAACTCAGGAATAGTCCTACCATTTTCGATCTCTTTTTGCACCGTTCTTAGATAAGGGTCTAATTTAATAGCGGCTTTCACTTCATCTAATATATTAGGTACAATCTTCAATGTTGCAAACATATTTGTTGAAAATCGTTGAATAAACCCTTGATTGGTTGATCCACCCGGTGCATCTATCACGAACTACTCATTACCATGATGGAATACTTTCCCTATAGCACACATAGCCACAGTCGTGTTAACCTCTCCTTGAGATTTTATCATTACTTTTCTGCTTAGCACATCAACAACTACATTAGCTTTCCCTGGATGATACTGGATATCGCAATCATAATCCTTTAATAATTCCAGCCATCTTCTTTATCTCATGTTCATTTCCTTTTGAATAAAAAGATAAGTGAGACTCTTATGATCTGATTTAATCTGAAATTTCTCTCCACAAATAATGTCTCCATATTTTGACAGCATGTACTACTGCTGCTAATTCCAAGTCATGAGTGGGATAGTTTTTCTCATGTGTTTTCAATTGTCTTAAGGAATATGCATCTACTTGTTCTCCTTGCATAAGCACACATCCTAAACCCGACCCAGACGCATCAGTGTACAAGGTAAATGGTTGTCCTGGAATAGGAATAGTCCAGATTGGAGTGGATATCAATCTAGCCTTCAATGTTTGGAAACCTTCTTCACATTTTTGGTCCAAACAAACTTTTCTCCTTTCTTAGTTAAACTGGTAAGAGGTACGACAATTCTGGAGTAATCTTCCACAAATCGTTAGTAATACTCAGCTAGACCTAGGAAACTTCTAATTTCAGCAACACTCTTAGGTGCTTCCCATTTCATAATGGCATCAATCTTGCAAGGATCCACTTTAATTCCTTCAGCGGATACAACATGGCCTAAGAAAGCGACCTCGTTTAACCAAAACTCACACTTTGTAAATTTACCGTAGAGCTTCTCTTTTCTTAGTCGCTGCAGAGCGGCTCTTAGACTCATGACATGAGTTTCTTTGTCCTTGGAGTATACCAATATATCATCAATAAACACAATGACTGATGTATCCAACATATCATGGAATACCTGATTCATGAGTTCCATAAAAATTGCGGGTCCGTTAGTCAATCCAAAAGTCATGACTAAAAATTCAGAATGTCCATATCTTGTTCTGAATGTTGTCTTTGGAATATCACCTTCCTTAATCTTCAACTGATGGTATCCTGATTGAAGATTAATCTTGGAGAACACCTTGGCACCTTGCAACTGATCGAACAAGTCATCAATCCGAGGCAACGGGTACCAATTCTTGATTGTAAGCTTATTCAACTCCCGATAGTCTATACACAATCGAACGCTATCGTCCTTCTTCTTCACAAACAATACAGGCGCTCCCCATGGTGATATGCTGGGTTTGATATAACCCTTGTCCAGTAATTCCTGTAACTATAACTTTAGTTCCCTCAGTTTACTAGGAGCCATTCGATAGGGTGCTTTAGATATTGGTGCGACTCCGGGTATCAGATCTACAACGAACTCTATCGCTCGGTCGGGTGGTAGTCCTGGTAGTTCCTCAGGAAATACATCTAGGAAGTCACGCACAACATCAATATCTTCCATTCTTGGTACTACCTTGGTGAGATCAACTACAGATACTAGATACCCAACTCCTCCTTTCTCGAGGAAATTTCTAGCCTTTAATGCAGAGAGGATGAGTTTTCGTTTACGGGGAAGTTTGGTTCCCACAAAACTAAACTCTGCTCCTTCTTTGTCTTTAAATGTCAATTTTTTTCTGCACATAATAGGTATGTAGAATGCCGAGCTAACCAATCCATTCCCAAGATAACGTCAAAGTCTGCCATCTTATGTTGAATTAAGGTTGCATCCAAAATCTTCTCGCCGATAAGAACTGGACATGGTCCATAACCTTTTTCTAATTCTACTTCTAATCCCATAGGTGATCATACAAGCAATTTGTAGTCTAAAGATCTTAGGGGTAGATTTAGCTTCTTTCCAAATGACATAGATATAAAAGAATGAGTAGCTCCAGAATCAAAGAGTACTCTAGTGGGTATGCCATTAATAGGTACGATACCTATTATTTGTTTTAATTTAGTCTACATGCTCACACAAGGTAATACAAATTGCAAGGTTCAGGTCATACCTGTGACCACATCAAGCGATGCGGTAGCATCCTCATATGTAATTGGATAAACCTTTCCTTGTTGTTGCTGCTTCCTAGGCTTAGGACACTCCCTTGAATAATGTCCCATTTGATTACAGTTATAGCATTTTACTCCTTCATTATTTTGCTTTTGTTGAGGTTGGGCTATCGGAGTAGTCTTGGCTGTAGCAATAAATCCTTAAGAACGGAATGGTTTAAATGCCTTTGTGTTCCGTCCGTTATATGAATTTCCATTTGGCATTTTTATACCGCTATTCTGAGCAAAGTAGCTCTCCCTCTGGCTCAATTCTAGAACTCAAGCAATCTATACGGCTTCATTATAAGATTTCTTTTCTAGCCCCAGAACATTCTCCCGAATGCTTCCCCTAAGTCCCATGATGAAACTTCGGGTTTTAGTATTTTCTTCCTACATGCTAGAGAGAATAATGAAAAATAGCTTTTCATAATGCTATTGATATGCATCCACAGTCATCTGTCCCCGATACAAACTCAGGAACTCTCTTTCCATAGTATCTCTGAAACTTCTGGGTAAATATTTCTTGAAGAATGGCTCCTTATAGATAGCCCAGGTCAATTATGTAAGACCCATACTCCGTAAACCCAGTCTAAACCTTGGTTTTGATGTCGTGACAGGTCTTCCTATCATCACCGGGCCAGACGGGACGAGCGGATGACAAACAGGTATGAAATCGGACCAAAGACGATCGAATCAACATAATTTTATGTTGACCGGTCGATGGTACCGGTCCTGGTACCGGTCGACCGGTCAGGTCTGCACAGCTAAGTGTGGAAATCCGGAAATTGACTTCTGAGGGTCCCATTTGCATGATTTCAAATTCTAAGACTTTCCTAATCCTAGTAGGGTTACTAAACCCTAAATCTAGCCTATAAATACACCCTTAAGCCTCTTCAATTCCTTTCCACTGTCTCTCACAAACCCTAGAGACGAGAAAGAGGTTGGAAAGGGGAAGAGCTAGGAAGAAGAAGAAGGTGCTGCCATTACCGTTCGACGAAGCTCACGCTACGCTAGTCAACGGTAAGTGTTTTAACTATTCTTCTTATCCTATGTTAGTTGTGTGGGTGGATCAATACCATGCAAAGTAGGTATTGATCTAAAACCCTAAATTGGCCAATAAACCCTAAGTTGCCGTCAAACCCTAGATTCGAGTTTCGAGATGATATTCATTGAAACGAGACTTAAATGAGTTGGGGATTACTCTAACTCCAAGTTTAGACTTAGAATGGATAGGAGAAACTTTGGAAATCCATGGAGGATGATCGACGGCAGTCGAAAACCCATGTATGGTCTTCTGGAGACATACCGGTCGACTATACCGGTTGCACATGGTGCGACCGGTATGTTGCCACCGGTATCCCTCGGGAGGCTGGTCTGTGGGGACCGGCTGACCATACCGGTCGCTAGTCTTCCCCACAGAGCTGCGACTTGTATATGCCACCGGTCAGCTCTGTGAGGGTATTTTGTAACCGTGTTGGTTTCCTACCAACATGAAACCCTAAGAAAAATATTCTAATGAAACCCCAATAATATTGTAGGACTTTGTGACATATCGTTTGGATCTTGCGACGTGGAGCAAGTTATCGAACGAACGTCAGGTAAGGGAATCTGACCTAAACCTAATAATTAATGGACAGTAAGTTGTTGTTAATTACCTGAATATCTATGATGTGATGTTTGTGCATATTCACATGCTATCCTTTACTTTCAGCTATTATTATTGTTCATGCATGGATAGGAATGTGATTGTTAAGCATGTGGTTGTTTTCGTTAGTGTGTGGAGTGGGGCATGGGCCTGGGATCGCTCCTCACACTAGCACCTTTTGTAGTATTCTATCTTAACATGCTTGGTACGGGTGGGGCATCAGGGGAAGGTCATGGTACGGTGGTCTCCGATATTGATGTTGGCCTGGCCATGGTTATGTGGCACTGTGGTCTCCGAGTCGACGCTGGCTTGTCCACGATGCTTTAGCTCTATCTCTATGCCGTAGGGAGTTATGTTGGGATAGGGTCTACCTGCGTATTGTTTCTATCCTAGTGGGTTAGTTGCGGATAGGGCATCAGGGGAGGTGTGGGAATGCCTTATCTCTATCTCTATGCCGTAGACGGTTGTGCTGGGATAGATCGTACATTGATGACATATAGGATTGGTTAGTTGCGAGCCCAGTTTGCTAGCCCTGGCCAGTAGGGGCTTAGGTACTGGTATGGGTAGAGTATTAGTGGAGGTACGGGGGTATCTTAGCTCTATCTCTATTCCATGTTGGGTGCATGTGGGCCAATGGGGGTGTGATCCATGAGGTGCCACACACTCGTGTTTAGAGGTGCGGGGGGCCACCAAACCTTTCTATAGCACATTGCAAACTTAAAACCAGACCACAACATAAAATGATTGTTACTCATGCATAATAATGTGAAACTGTCTGATTGTCTTACTGAGCTAAGTTGTGAGCTCACCCTTTGTACGTACATTGTTTTAGATGTTGATGCAGGTTACACTGTGGATGATTACATGAATGCCCCGGCTTATGGTGATGTTGCTACTCTGGGTGCACAGGCAGGAGAGGACGAGCATGACGCTTCATGCGAGTGCCCTTTCTGCGTGTACGTTTGATTGGTTTTTTCTTTATTTATTTTCCTTATTTGCGATTGGATTAAAGAGATGTAATAATATTATTTTATGTGTTTGAATTTGGATAATTGGATAGTTATTTAAACTATCAATAGATACTCAGTTCATTCTATTTAAAGTCTTCCGATGTATATTTATATTCTGATTGTGGTTATGTGTAATGGTTTGTATGAGTGGACACGGCCTATTCGAGATCCTGGTGTGAGCCGTTGGTTCAATGACGGTTCACTCACACCATTCTGGTTGGGTCAGAATTGGGGTGTGACAACTTGGTATCAGAGCCCTCGGGCTTTGTCCAACAAACCATATTGCACTTAACTAAGTCGATGAACTGAGTTAGGAAATATTAAAAAAAATATTTAATACAAACACACCCTAAGCATTGTTTGATACCTGAGACTGATTAAGAAAGAGAATAATGTACTATTCTAAATATGGAACTTAACATGTGCACATACACTAGTTAGGTGAAACATAAATTTTCATTAAACAAGAAAATGAGTATCAAATGAAATAGTGCTACAGGGTACAGTCCACAAACCGGACAATTACCCTATATTTTAAACCGTCTGAAGAAAGAGAAATAAAAAGTAAATCATGGGGTAGGGGGCCTAGGAGGAATAGGGTCTGCTATATCATAGTCTCGCTCATAAGCAACCCTGAGCCAGTGCGCTTGATCCTGTGTGACTCTGAGACTGCGAGCCAACTGCGCCAAGTCGCGGCTCATCTCACGCTGAGTGTCCTGGATCTCCATAATCATCCCCATCATGGTGTCGGATGGACAACTTCTTCGCTCAGAACAGGGGAGTGAAGAGACCTGCTAGTGAGAGTTCGGGTATCGGTAACAATAGACCCTTCCGCCCATACAGGGCTCAGACCACTACAGTGCCTGCAAGGAACAATGCGGCACCACCTGTGCCACAGAATGTCGGATTCAACTTGAATATCAAATGTTTCAACTGCCAGCAAGTGGGTCATATTGCAAGGACCTGCACTCTACCTAAGAAGCAACCTCCCCAGCAAGGAAAAGTTTATGCGGTCACCACTGAAGAGGCAGCTGCATCACCTGATGTGGTCACGGGTACGACTCTATCCCTTACTATTTGGCTTACTATTTTCATTTGTGTGTATGCGCATATAGAATTAAGGGATGATAGAAAATTCCAGGAATTATAAATATAGCTGGTATACCCGCCAGAGTATTATTTGACTCTGGGGCCACGCACTCCTTTGTTTCTATTTCTTTTGGGAAGCGAATGGAGTTACCAATCAAGCATTTGAACCCAAGCTTAATAGTTCGCTCTCCACTAGAAGTCCAAGTGGCTTTGACCGAATATTATGGACCATGTACTGTATGTATTGAGGGCCGAGACTTAGAAGCAAGCCTAGTACTACTTGAGATGGCAGACTTTGATGTCATTTTGGGAATGGATTGGCTAGGCCACCATTCGGCCGTCCTATTATGTGGTTAAAGGAAGCTTGTGCTTACTGACAAAAAGGGAAGGGAATATAGCTTCACTGGGATCAGGCTATCTAGGAAGTGGAAGCTGATTCTCTCCGCCCTAAAAGCTAAGAGATGTTTAGAGAAGGGGGGAGTAGGGTACCTAGTGTCGGTAGTTGATCTCACGGCAGAATCACTCAAGATGGAAGATATAGATGTGGTTCGGGAGTTCCCAGATGTATTTCCAAAGGAGCTTCCAGGTCTACCATCGGACAGGGCTACAGAGTTTGTAATAGACCATAGGCCAAGTTCGGCGCCGGTGTCCAAAGCACCATGCAGGATGGCCCCTACTGAGTTAAAGGAGTTGAAGACCCAGTTACAAGAATTTTTAGATAAGGGTTTCATACGACCTAGCATATCGCCTTGGGGAGCACCTGTATTATTTGTCAAGAAGAAGGACGGAAGTGTAAGGCTATGCATTGACTACCGTGAACTGAACAAGTTGACTATCAAGAATTGGTATCCTTTGCCTAGAATCGATAATCTGTTCGATCAGCTGCCGGGTGCAAAGGTTTTCTCGAAGATTGATCTCCGATCGGGGTATCACCAACTGAAGATCAAGGCCGGAGATATTCCGAAGACTGCTTTCAGGACGAAGTATGGGCATTATGAGTTTCTAGTTATGTCTTTCGGGTTGACCAATGCTCCAGCGTCATTTATAGAACTGATGAACCGAGTGTTTCATGATATGTTGGACACTTCAGTCATCGTATTCATCGATGACATATTGATCTACTCTAAGGACATGGAGACACATAAATCACACTTGAGGGCAGCCTTACAACGGTTGAGACAGGAGAAGCTTTATGCTAAGTTCAAGAAGTGTGAGTTTTGGCTGAAGGATGTGGCTTTCTTGGGCCTTGTTGTATCTGAAGACGGTATCAAGGTTGATCCATGTAAGATAGCTGCTATAGTAGGATGGGAAGCACCAAAATCTGTTGTGGAAATTCATAGTTTCCTTGGGTTGGCTGGTTATTATAGAAGATTCGTGGAAGATTACTCCAGGATCGCTGTGCCACTCACCAGATTGACCAAGAAGGGAGAGAAATTCATATGGACAGATGAGTGTGAGAAGTGCTTTCAGACTTTGAAGTCAAGACTAGTCTCTGCACCTATCTTGACCATCCAAGAACCAAGCGTACCGTTTACTTTATATACGGAAGCTTCAGGGATGGGTATTGGGTGTGTATTGATGCAAGGAGAACAGGTGATTGCTTATGCATCATGACAGTTAAAGGAGCATGAGAAGAACTATCCTACGCATGACTTGGAGCTAACAGCGGTTATACATGCAATCAAGACTTGGACACTACTTGTACGGTGAGAAGTTTCAGATCAAGTCAGATCACAAGAGCTTAACTTATCTTTTCACTCATAAGGATCTGAATATGAGACAGAGGAGATGGCTGGAATTGTTGAAAGATTTTGATTGTGACATCCAGTACCATCCGGGTAAAGCAAATGTGGTGGCCGACGCCTTAAGCAGAAAGTAGGCATCGAAACCTGAGGCAGGACCAAGTACAAATGCTGCATTATGTGCCGCAGCTTCAAGTTCAATCAAAGGTGATGAAGAGTATATAATCGAGACTGCAGAAGATCCAGTGGAGCAAAGCTTAATTCATAAATTCACCATGATGTTCGCAGCTCTGAAGATCTCACCGGATCTAGTTGATGAAGTCAAGGTAGCAATCCTACATGATCCTCATCTCATGACAGTGCAAGAAGACTTAGAGAAGGGTACAAGCAATCCTGACTTTACCTTGGATTCAGACAAGGTACTCAGGTATCGTGGACGGTTATGTATATCTGAGAGCGAAGACTGCGATATCAGAGACCGAGTTATGACTGAAGCTCATTACGCCCCATATTCGGTACATCCAGGAAGTACCAAAATGTACCATGATTTAAGAAGACTATATTGGTGGAGGGGTATGAAAGATGATATAGCTCATTTCGTGTTCCAGTGTCTGAATTGTCAACAAGTTAAAGCAGAAAGGCAGCGACCCGCAGGTTTACTACAGCCATTACTATGGATTTCGTTACTGGCTTACCTTTGACACCAAGGTCAGTGGATGCAGTTTGGGTTATAGTTGATGGACTCACCAAGACAGCTCGATTTATTGCGGTCAGACCTCAGTATACCATGGAGAAACTGGCCAAGTTATATGTTGATAATATAGTCAGACTTCATGGCATCCCAGAGAGTATAGTATCTGACAGAGATCCCTGTTTTACATCAAAGTTCTGGGAAGGATTATAGAAAGCTATGGGAACAAAGTTGAAGTTCAGTACAGCTTTTCACCCTCAAACGGATGGACAGTCAGAGCGAACTATTCAAATTTTAGAAGATATGCTCCGAGCTTGTGCAATAGATTTCAAGGGAGCTTGGGATGAGAAGCTATCACTTATCGAGTTCGCTTACAACAACAGTTATCAGGCTACAATTCAGATGGCCCAATACGAAGCACTCTATGGGAAGAAGTGTCGTACACCTCTATTATGGAACGAAGTGGGGGAAAGAAGAATTGTAGGACCGGAGTTTGTTGATTAAACTTTTCGAGTGATTGATCAGATCAAGGAGAGAGTCAAGACAGCTCAAGTTCGACAGAAGCACTATGCGGATAATCGACGTCGAGATCTGGAGTTTGCAGTGGGTGACAAAATATTCTTGAAGGTGTCACCGGTGCGAGGTATGAAACGGTTTGGTAAGAAGGGGAAGCTTTGCCCTAGGTATGTGGGACCGTATGAGATATTGACCCGACGTGGTAATGTAGCATATCAATTGGCTCTACCACCATCTATGTCTAGTGTTCATAATGTGTTCCACGTATCATTACTAAAGAAGTATGTCAGAGATGCATCGCAAGTCTTGACCGCTGATCCCCCAGACTTGACTGAAGACTTAACATTCGAAGTGGTGCCGTGATGCTCTCAAGTCAAAAAGTTCAGGAACTTCAAACCAAGGATATCCATTATGTGAAGGTGCATTGGAGAAGCCAAAATGTGGAGGAAATTACTTGGGAAGAGGAGAGCGCGATGAGGAAGGAGTACCCTAACCTTTTCAACGATCAAGGTATGTTCAAATTTCGGGGCCAAAATTTCTTTTAAGGGTGGGGGAGTTGTGAAACCTACATGCAAATTTCAGGGACGAAATTTCTTTTAAGGGTGGGGGAGTTGTAAGACCCGTACTCCGTAAACCCGGTCTAAACCTTGGTTTTGATGTCGTGACAGGCCTTCCGATCATCACTGGGCCAGACGGGATGAGCAGATGACAAACAGGTATGAAATCGGACCAAAGATGATTGAATCAACATAATTTTATGTTGACCGGTCGATGGTACCGGTCTTGGTACCGGTCGACCGGTCAGGTCTCCACAGCTAAGTGTGGAAATCCAGAATTTGACTTCTGAGGGTCCCACTTGCCTGATTTCGAACTAAGACTTTTCTAATCCTAGTAGGGTTACTAAACCCTAAATCTAGCCTATAAATACACCCTTAAGCCTCCTCAAATCCTTTCCATTGTTTCTTACAAACCCTAGAGAAGAGAAAGAGGTTGGAAAGGGGAAGAGCTAAGAAGAAGAAGAAGGTGCTGCCATTACCGTTCGACGAAGCTCACGCTACGCCATTCAACGGTAAGTGTTTTAACTATTCTTCTTATCCTATGTTAGTTGTGTGGGTGTATCAATACCATGCAAAGTAGGTATTGATCTAAAACCCCAAATTGGCCAATAAACCCTAAGTTTCTGTCAAACCCTAGATTCGAGTTTCGAGATGATATTCATCGAAACGAGACTTGAATGAGTTGGGGATAACTCTAACTCCAAGTGTAGACTTAGAATGGATAGGAGAAACCTTGGAAATCCATGGAGGATGATCGACGGCAGTCGAAAACCCATGTATGGTCTTCCGAAGACATACCGGTCGACTATACCGGTTGCACATGGTGCGACCGGTATGTTGCCACCGGTATCCCTCGGGAGGTTGGTCTGTGGGGACCGGCTGACCATACCGGTCGCCAGTCATCCCCACAGAGCTGCGACCGGTATATGCCACCGGTCAGCTCTGTGAGGGTATTTTGTAACCGTATTGGTTTCCGACCAAAATGAAACCCTAAGAAAAATATTCTAATGAAACCCAAATAATATTGTAGGACTTTGTGACATATCGTTTGGATCTTGCGACGTGGAGCAAGTTATCGAACGAGCGTCAGGTAAGGGAATCTGACCTAAACCTAATAATTAATGGACAGTAAGTTGTTAATTACCTGAATATCTGTGATGTGATGTTTGTGCATATTCACATGCCATCCTTTACTTTCAGCTATTTTTATTGTTCATGCATGGATAGGAATGTGATTGTTAAGCATGTGGTTGTTTTCGTTAGTGTGTGGAGTGGGGAATGTGCCTGGGATCGCTCCTCACACTAGCACCTTTTGTAGTATTCTATCTTAACATGCTTGGTACGGGTGGGGCATCAGGGGAAGGTCATGGTACGGTGGTCTCCGATGTTGATGTTGGCCTGGCCATGGTTATGTGGCATTGTGGTCTCCGAGTCGACGTTGGCTTGTCCACGATGCTTTAGCTCTATCTCTATGCCGTAGGGAGTTATGTTGGGATAGGGTCTACCTGTGTATTGTTTCTATCCTAGTGGGTTAGTTGCGGATAGGGCATCAGGGGAGGTGTGGGAATGCCTTAGCTCTATCTCTATGCCGTAGACGGCTGTGCTGGGATAGAGCTTACATTGATGAGATATAGGATTGGTTAGTTGCGAGCCCAGTTTGCAAGCCCTGGCCAATAGGGGCTTAGGTACTGGTATGGGTAGAGTATCAGGGGAGGTATGTGGGTATCTTAGCTCTATCTCTATTCTATGATGGGTGCATGTGGGCCGATGGGGGTGTGATCCATGAGGTGCCACACACTCGTGTATAGAGGTGCGGGGGCCACCAAACCTTTCTATAGCACATTGCAAACTTAAAACCAGGCCACAGCATAAAATGATTGTTACTCATGCATAATATTGTGAAACTATCTGATTGTCTTACTGAGCTAAGTTGTGAGCTCACCCTTTGTACGTACATTGTTTTAGATGTTGATGCAGGTTATACTGTGGATGACTACATGAATGCCCCGGCTTATGGTGATGTTGCTGCTCTGGGTGTACAGGAAGGAGAGGACAAGCATGACGCTTCATGTGAGTGCCCTTTCTGCGTGTACCTTTGATTGGTTTATTTATTTATTTTCACTATTTTCAATTGGATTAAAGAGATGTAATGATATTATATTATTTTTTTGGATTTGAATAATTTTATATTTTATTTAAATTATCAATAGATACTCAGTTTATTCTATTTAAAGTCTTCCGCTGTATATTTATATTCTGATTGTGGTTATGTGTAATGGTTTGTATGAGTGGACACGGCCTATTCGAGATCCTGGTGTGAACCGTTGGTTCAATGACGGTTCACTCACACCATTCTAGTTGGGTCAGAATTGGGGTGTGACAAATTGGGTGTGCTTGGTTAGCAAATAATTCCAAGTAGACTCCCACCAGTGGTGTGCATCGCCCTTCAGCATAAATGTGGTACATAGTACTTTTTCCTCTTCATTAACAGTCATCATCGTGAAATTCCTTTCCATCTCGTCGATCCAATGAGCTGGCCACAAAGGATCCACTGGCTTGCCATTATATTCCTTAGGCTTTATTTTTAGAGAATGCTCGATCAGTCGAGAATGGTCCAATTGATACTTAGCATAGGCCCCATACATAGGTGGTTGATATTGGTAACAGCCTTGGGCTACCTCAGGGTTTTGTACTTGAGCTTGTACAACTAGCGTTTGATGTGGTTGGGGTACCGTGTTGCTACCCCCTGGTACTATACTAGCTTGTCTGGCTGGCATAGGTTTAGTATGTACAGCTAAAAAAATCATTCCCATTGCAGCTTGAATATTGGCTTATACTTGCTGTATTTGCTGCAGCTGTTGTGCCAGGTTCATAACTACTGTAACCAAATCTGTTGGTGGGGCTGACAAGTTTGTAGGATTTTCCTGGCCATTAGCTCCTAGTGGTGCCATATTCTGATTCCCTTGTCGTTCAGGATTTTCATGGCGGTCTTCCTCCACTGGTGGTGGTGGTGAAATTGGGTTACGTCCTCGCCTGGTTACTCTTTGCCCAACCATTTCTTGTTTCGGTGGTGGTAGTGTCTGAAAAATCATAGAACACGTGAGGCAATCATTATATAAGTCATTCCCATGTAAAAATCCAACTAATCAATGTAAAATTCCATTTTTCCAAGTCATTCAGTCAAAATAGTGTATTTTCCATCGTGGGGTCGATGGTGGGGTCGCAATATGTCAGACCATAAGGTATGCGACCTCACAAAACCCTGTCAGCTCACCGAGAGCCTGTGGTCCATCGTGGGGTCAGAATATGTCCGACCACAGGGTCCAACCACACGAAGTCTGTCAACTCACTGAGAGCCTATGGTCGATTGTGGGGTCGGTCGTGTGGTCGCAGATTTGGTCGAATTTTGCGACCACAGGACTCCAAATCAGGTTTTTTAAACCTGATTTTTGGAGTCATTTCCCACTTTCTCTTTTTCTCTCAACTCAACTAGCTTCCACTGAGTTGCTATAGTGTCAACCACTCATGTCTGGCGATTCTTTCCTCCATTCACGACCTACGCACCGCTCCTTCAGGTATGTTCTTTACTGGTCCTCATTTTTAAGCTTTCAAAACTAGGTTTTTCTCCATTATAGCATTTTCTTCAAATTTAAATTTTTTTAACCGTAAAAATTTGATTTTTATTGGGGGATTTTGCTATTGGCCACCCAATGGACGAAAGCCCTCATGAAATTTTGAGTTTCCTCGGTTAGTTTTTGAGAAACTTGAAATTTTCCCTTTTTAACCTATTTTTTGGGATTTTTCCAATTTGTGGAAATTTCTTTAAATTCGATCTTCCTAGTTTAAATTTCCAACTGTATGAGCCTTGCAGGATGGTTTGGAACCTATGTAAGTCATCCTGCCCAACTGGTTGGGTGAAAAGTGAGGCTTTTGGCCAAATCACGCCGTTATAATGCCAAAATTTTTGAGTTTTTCTCTATAACTAATATCTTACTTATTTATCTGTGTCTTTGCAGATAACATGGCTCGCACCAAAGTTCCCAGAGCTCATGATCCTATCCGCTTCCGGTCTAATGAAGCAGAGGCTCGGTATGCTCGTTATGAGCATAAAAAGGTGGAAGGGGGCCGTTGTGTAAACTTGGCTAATCTAGCCTTGTTTAATGTAGAGGGCACTTTTGGTGACATGGGTTGGCTCCCCGTGATATTATATGAGGCTTGCACCTGTCCTGCTTTGGTGAAGCACTTCTATTGTAACCTTCAGGTAGTAGTTGATCCAAATGATACAGACAGGGGTAGAAAGCTCAGGATCACCAGTTATGTTAAAGGGGTGGAGAACTCCTTTAACTGTCAGGAGTTGGCTGATCTCCTAGGTATTTCAAACGACGGCCCCTTGGTATACTGTGCTCCTAAGGAACCCCAGTTCCTATCTTTGATGATGCGTGCAGAGATTGATCGCCAGCTTCTTAGAGATGATCGCTGGGAGATGAAGGCAATCAACCTACTGTCGGAACCTCAGGTGTACTGGAAAGTTATTCAGCACAACCTGATTCCTTTGAGTGGGCATTATGAAAAGATTTCCCAGTGGACCCAGTATCTCTTGTACTGCATCTCCACTAGGCAGCCCGTCTGCCTTTCATATATTATTATCAGGACGATGATCCGTGCTACGATGCCTGGTCAGATAGGAAACCTGCCCTATGGGCGTTTGATCACTACCCAGCTCACTCGCCTACATGTCGATTTAGTGGATGAGAGGATTCATGAGTATACCATTTCGTCTGACCTTGACTGGGAGGCCATCTGCAAGATGGGGATGCGGGATGCGTAGGTTAGTGACAAAGAGAGGAATGCTACGGTGCGTCCCCGCACTCAGGTCAAGATAGCAGACGCTGAGGCGGAAGCAGGAGTAGTAGCAGTAGTAGGAGTCCATATCAGTGACGTTGAGGATGATGATCATATGTACATGGATGTGGACGACATACCTCCTCCATCACCCTTGCATTCCACTGTAGCTGGCCCTTCTCGGGTCCCTTCTCACTCAGCTGGTCCTTCGCACCCACCACCAGATGACGTGATGGGGTTACAGCGTAAGATTTGGGAGGCCCAGCAAGCGACTGATCAGTGGATGGCCAATATGGCAGCTAGTCTCCAGGTGACCCAAATTCAGGTAGCCTGGCTGAATAGAGTGTACGTTGAGGACTATGACCGGGATCGTGAGGCACCTCCTCCTCCAGCACCTCTGGCTCCATGATGCATTCTTTTTACTTTTCCTTGTATTACAGAGTAACTGTCCAGATTATGGACCGTACTCGGATTTGGATATATATATTGTTTTTATTCGATGTGTATATAAAACATGTTTTTCATCTTAATAGCACATTATTTCTTTCTTAATTTTGCCTCATACAACACAGGTGCTTATGGTTTGTTTTTATTACAACATTTAAATTTATCCTAACTCAGTTCACAAACTTTTGTAGAAGTATACAGGTTTAATAGACAGAGCCCGAGAGCTCTGATACTAAGTTATCGCACCCCAATTCTGCACCAACCAGAATGGTGTGATGAACCATCTATGATCCAACGGTTCAAGCAGGTTCTCGAATAGACTGTGTCTTTTTGCTTAAACCATACACATCTACAACCATAATCAGAGTTAATAAACAATAGCGGAAGTCTTTAATATTAATGAACTGAGAATCTAACAGTGATAACATAAATAAATTATCCAATTATCTCCAAATGACTAAGATATAAAATAAAATAAATTAATCAATTTCATGTTCTTAATAATCCAACAAGTAAATCTAATCAAAGACGCAAGAGTTGCACTCACACGAAAAATCATGTGACTCTATCATAGCTTCTGAATCCATCGCTACAACATTTCCATACATTGGAGCATTCATATAATTTCTACGGTAGGACCTGAATCATCAACTAAAAATATCCGACGTCGAAAGGGTGAGCACACATCATGGCTCAGTGAGCAAACAAAACAATGCAACATACATATGCATGAATGTAATTCCTATCTTTGGTCTGATTCATAAGTTTGTAATGTGCAATAGAAAGGATAGGTGGACACCGCACCTCTATACACGAGTGTGTAAAGCCACCCAATGGATCAAACACCACTGCCGTCCCACATGCACCCATCATGGAATAGAGATAGAGCTAAAGTGCTTGGATCAAACACCGCATGACACTTCCCCTGATGCCCTACCCATACCAACACGTAGGCCCCTATTGACGAGGGCTTGCAAACTGGGTCACAACTAACCAATCCAAATGTCAAATAGTGTATCCAAGGCCTCACCCCAGCATCCCTCAATACGTCCATAGAAATAGAGCTAAGGCCCCCCGGTAGAGTCAGAGACTACAGGGTCCGAGACCACCTCCCCTGATGCCCTACGACGTAATAGTTCTGCTAAGATAATAGTGATACGATGATGTCAGTGGACAAGACTTGAGTAGAGATAGAGCTAAAGTTTGGTGACCAGGATGAACCACAGTGTCACGCCCTCCACCTGATGCCCCACTCGCATCAAGCACACTAACCACACACAATCACATGCCTATTCCTAACATCTTCATCATCATGCTATAAATAAACTGAATTAAATATGCATGAGCAATAATAACAGGAATATTGGATGACATGTGAAATGCACAATACATGCCTACAAGCATATAATCTTTCATGGCATTGGACTCAATAAATAAAAACAGTTTATTATTAGCCAATTAGTTTAGGTCTTGTTCCCTCACCTTTGATCAATAATAGATACTCGTTCTAGCTTTGTAATTCACTCCTTGATCACTTGAAAACCTAACAAGTTGATAAATTTTTATTTAGAATTAATTTCCATGTGTTTAGACTAACAGAAACTGAGGGGTCACAGGTGTGGCAGCACTTGTGGTCTCAGTTTCTGGGCATGGGGTTCCAAGGTATGGTCTGACATACTCCGACCACACGTGTGACCACACCCTCCCTGGAAACTTCTCGAGGGCATGTGGTCGGACATGTGTGTCTCATGTGGTCGCACATCATGCGACCTCACGTGCTACCATATGTTTTATGGTCGACCTTTTACTCTCAATTCCAATCCTCCATGTTTAGATTCCTTATCTTGTCATTATGGCCCTTCCTATGACTATTCTATGGCTCAAAATTAGTATTTTATACTCAATCCATTGTCCATATAATTTCCTCCATGGATTCTCTTGTAATTCGTCCTTGGATTGATGATTTCGGTTTCACCTAAATCCTATCTTCTTCATGAACAATTCTAGGGTCTCAAGTTAACATGGGAATTATGTTCACACCTTAAGCTTGCTGAAGATTTAGAGTTTTCTCTAAATTTTCCTCCTCCTTAGTCTTCCTCTCCAATTCTCCTTCTCTTCTTTTTCTTCTCTTTCTCTCACCTTCAATTAGGGTTCTAAAGGAGTGAAAGAGGCTAAGGGACATCCTATTTATAGAGGAAAACCCTCCATAATATGCCCTAATATGTTTAGGAAAACCCCCCTTTGAATTAGGAAGGTTTCCTGCTTTCAGTTTCAGTCTAGGTTTCGTGTAGTTGGAGGTGAGGTCACAGAATCCGTCGACCACACCCTCCAAAATGTTCAACCATATGACTTAATTTCATGTGGTTGGACTCTTTTGAGTTGTGGTTGGTCACACCTATTTAGGTATGCGACCACACACTCATAATTGACTGTTTTTGGGTTGATTTCATATCTGGCCTTCTGGTTTCTTCACACACTTGGTCCACTTGGCTCCACCATGATAGGTAGACCTGATACAAGGTGGTAAGACCGGTTAGTTCGATATGGGTCTTACACGTGACATTGTGGTTCAACATGGTCACCAGACTCTAGCTCTATCTATACTCATGTCTTGCCCACTGACATCGTCATATCACCATTACCTTAGCAGAACTATTACGTCGTAGTGCATCAAGGGACGTGGTCGCGGACCGTGTGGTCTTTGACTCTACTGGGGGCCTTAACTCTATCTTTATGGACATATTGAGGGGTGCTGGGGTGACTTGCGAGTCCAGTTTGTAAGCCCTCGCCAATAGGTGCTTACGTGTTGGTATGAATAGGGCATCAAGGGAAGTGTTGGCGGTGTGTGATCCAGACACTTTAGCTCTATCTCTATTCCATGGTGGAGTGGACATGGATGATAGTGGTGTTTGATCTATTAGGTGGGCTTACACAATTGTGTACAGAGGTGCGGTGGCCACCAATCCTTTTATAGCACATCGCAAACTTAAAAACTAGACCAAAGATATGAATTGAATGCATCACTCACTGAGCTCAAGTTGGAGAGTTGACCCTCGCGTGTAAAATTCTTTTTAGTTTCTGATTTTGGAGGGGTTACTGTCGAAGATTTTATCGATGTACCAACGTATGGACATGTGGCGGCTATGGATGTGCAAGCAGTGGAGGACAAATATGACTTGTCAAACAAGTGTTTCAACTTTGTTTACACTTGGTGGTTAACTTTTGTATTTTGACACATGTATTAGGTATTAATTATGTTTTGGTTACTTGGAGATAACTGGACTATTAAATCATTTATCATGTAGATCTCAGTTCATTATTAATAAGACTTTCACTATTTAATTATTATCTCTGATTATTACTATGGAATGTATTTTGGTTTAACATGGTTGGCACAGCCTATACGAGATCTTGGTTTGAACCGTTGGTTCTGATGATGGTTCATCATACCACTAGTTAGTCTAGAATTGGGGTGTGACATTCTAACTATGTGGATCATCCTCACAATACAATTTATGATTATACTCAACCAAAATACACCATTTTGGGTTAAGTTTCTCACCTAGTCTTATGGTTTCTTCACACGGTTGGTCCACTAGAACCGACTGTGATGGGAAGACTTGGCACGATACGGTTAAACCCGGTTAGTGGAGTACGTGTCTTACAACTCCCTCCCCCTCAAATAAATTTCATCCTCAAAATTTGTACATACCTTCCATGTCGAATAGGTTGGGATATTGCTTCTGCATAGCATTCTATTCTTCCCACGTTACCAGTTCAACATTCTGACTTCTCTAGGTGACTTCAAGATAATTGATGTCCCAGTTACGAAGACGTTGGACCTTCAGACCGGTGATTTCAAATGGTATTACTTTGAACATCAGGTCTTCAGTCAATTCAGGTGGATCCGTTGTTAAGAAGTGCGTTGGATCATTGATATATGTCTTCAACAATGAGACATGAAATAGGTCATGTACACTAGACATAGACGGTGGCAGTGCTAGTTGGTATGCTACCTTCCCACATCTAGCTAGAATCTCATAAGGTCCAATATATCTAGGATACAGCTTTCCTTTCTTACCAAATCATTTCAAACCTCGCATAGGTGATATCTTTAGAAAGACTTTATCACCTACCACAAATTCAAGGTCATGACGTTGGTTACTGCATACTGTTTCTGATGATTATGAGCTGTCCTAAACCTTTCCTTAATTATGGCGACTACTTTACAGGTTTCCTTCATAAACTCTAGTCCTATAATTCTTCGTTCTCCGACTTCAGAGTTTGACACTTTCTATACACAATGCTTTATAGGGTGACATCTATATACTAGCTTGATAGCTGTTGTTATATGCGAACTCGATCAATGGAAACTTCTCATCCCATGATCCCTTAAAGTCAGTCATACAAGCTCAGAGCATGTAAGACCCGTATCGAACTAACCGGTCTTACCACCTTGTACCAAGTCTACCTATCATGGTCGAGCCAAATTGACCAAGTGCGTGAAGGAAATTGCGAGACCAGGTATTAAACTGACCCAAAAACAATAAAATAGGGGGTAGGGTCGCATACCCAAATAGGCAGGGTTGGAACCCCCTCATTAGGGAGTCAGACCCCTGAATTTTAGACCGAGGGTCGGACAATTTAGACCTAGGTTCGATGGGATTCTTTCCTAATCTCAATGGGACTTATTTTGGGAGGTTCTCCTCTATAAAAAGGACGTCCCTTAGCCTTTTTCACTCCTTTTGAAACCCTAATTGAAAGAGAAGAGAAGGAGAAGAGAAGGAAATTTGGAGAAGAAGACTAAAGAGAAGAATTCAGAGAAACCTCTGAATCTTAACAACAGTAAAGTATGGGTATGCTTCCATTAATAATTAAGACCTTAGAATAGTTCATGAAGAGGGTATGATCTAGGAGAAACCTAAATCATCCATCCATGGGAAGATTTCAATGAAATCCATGGAGGGAATCATGGTAGGCAAAGTAAGGAAGTAACCTGGAGTTTTAAGCCATAAAACAAGCATAGAATGGACTGTGGAAGTAAGTCATAGGACCCAAACTTGAAAGATTAGACTGCAAAATGAAAAGGTTGACTCAAACCATGTGGGGTCACACATAGGGTCGAATGGGAATCGACCCTACCAGACCACAGGATCGACCCCCAGCTTTCGGGAAGTCCAGGGAATCTGCGGTCGCACCTATGGTTGATGGAACATCTGACCCTAGCATCGACCCTACACTCTGGGGTCGCAGAAAACTGCTACCCTACCTGCGACCCGTCCTGCGACCCTCGCTTAACAGCAAGCCTAAAATTGTCGAAATGAATTCTACTTAAAATCTATCAACTTGTTAGGTTTTCCTATTGATATAAAAGTAATTCTTAAAGCTTGAAAGAGAATCTACACTCAAGCAAAGGTGAAGGAACAAGACCTAAACTAATTGGCTTATAATAAACAGTTTTATTTCTTGAGTCCAATGCCATAACTGATTCTATGCATGTAAGCTTGTAATGTGCATTAAACATGTCATCCAATATTTCTATTATTACTGTTCATGCATATTTAATTTCATTGTTTATAACATGATGATGATGATGATGATGATAGGAATAGGCATGTGAATGTTTGTGTTTGTTGGTGTACTTGATGCGGATAGGGGATGGTATCAATCGGTACTTCAATGCCGTTTTCATTGGGTATATTGTGCAATAGCTCTATACAAGTCTGGTCAACTAACATCGTCGTATCACCATTACCTTAGCATAACTATTACGTCGTAGGGCATCAGGGAGGTGGTCTCGGACCGTGTAGTCTTCGACTCTGCCGGGAGGCCTTAGCTCTATCTCTATGGACGTATTGAGGGATGCTGGGGTGAGGCCTTGGATACATTGTTTGAAAATATGATTGGTTAGTTATGAGCCCAGTTTGCAAGCCCTCGCCAACAGGGGCTTACGTGTTGGTATGGTATCAATCGGCACTTCAATGCCATTTTCATTGGGGTATATTGTGCTAGAGTGGGTGCATGTGGGGTTGACAGTGCCGTTTTCATTGGGCGGCTTCACACACTCGTATATAGAGGTGAGGCGACCATCGAACCTTTCTATAGTACATTGTAAACTTATGTACTAGACCACAGATATGAATTAAATGCATGCATATTTTTGTTGTATTGTTTTGTTTGCTCAATGATCCGTGATGTGTGCTCACCCTTTCGACTTCGAATATTTTTAGTTGATGATACGAGCACCACTATGGAAGATTATATGAATGCTTATGTGTAGGGGTACGTGGCTGCAATGGAGGCTGAAGACATAGTAGAGACGCATGACTCCTCATGCGAGTGCAACTCATGCGTTTTTTATTAGATTTTTATTTGAACTATTAAGGAAACGTAATTGATATTTTATTTACTTATGTCTAACTTGATACAACATAATTTGATATTTTATTTATGATTATCACAGTTAAATTGCTCAGTTCATTTAATATTAGGACTTTCGCTATTGTGTATTTATTCTGATTATGGTTGTGGATGTGTGTGGTTTAATTTAAAAGGACACACCCTATTAGAGATCCTAGTTGAACCGTTGGTTTTTTAGAGGTTCATCACACCGTTATGAAAAGTGTGGAATTGGGGTGTGAGAACTTGGTATCAAAGCTCTCAGGCCCTATCTTCTAAATAAATCCCATTGAGATTTGGAAAGAGTCCAATTAAAATTAGGAAACTTTTCTAATTTCTGTTTCTGGCGGCAACTGGTGGTCGATGAGGGGGTCGATGATCCCGTCGACCCCTGGTTCCTAAAGTGTCCGACCCCCCTGTAAAACTGGGGGTCTGACTTTCTGTCTTGGGGGGTCCGACCCTCCCTTGCTGGGTATGCGACCCTCCCCTTAATTTAAGTGTTTTTGGGTCCGTTTAATACCTGGGACCACGATCTCCTTCACGCCCTTGGTCCATTGTGCTCAACCATGATGGGTAGACCTTGTTCAAGGTGGTAAGACCGGGTTAGTTTGATACGGGTCTTATAACTCCCCCTACTTATAAAAATTTTGTCCTCGAAATTGTATGTACCTTCTGAATCAAATAAGTGAGGGTATTGCTTTTGCATAGCATTCTCTTCTTCCAATGTAATTTCTTCCATGTCTCTACTTCTCCAAGTGACCTTAACATAATAGATATCTCGATTACGTGGTCATTGAACCTTTCGGCTGGTGAATTCAGTTGGTGTTACTTTAAACGTCAAATCATCAGTCAAATCCGGTAGATCTACTGTCAGAACGTGCGTTGGATCCTTGACATACTTCTTCAATAAGGAAATATGAAATACGTCATGCACACTTGACATAAATGGTGGTAGTGCGAACTGGTAAGCCACTTTCCCACGCTTAGCTAGAATCTCATATGGCCCGACATATCTTGGACTTAGTTTCCCTTTCTGTCCGAACCGTTTCAATCCTCGCATAGGCGATACTCTCAAGAATACTTTATCACCCACCGCGAACTGAAGATCTCTGTGTCGAGTATCTGCATATTTCTTTCTGACGGTTCTGGGCTGTTCTCACTCTTTCCTTGATAATGTTGACCACGTGATAAGTTTCTTTAACAAATTCTGGCCCGACAATACTACATTCTCCAACTTCATTCCAAAATAACGGGGTTCGACATTTTCTGCCATACAGTGCTTCGTAGGTTGACATCTGTATAGTAGCCTGATAGCTACTGTTATAAGCGAACTCGATCAGTGGTAACTTTTCATCCCATGATCCTTTGAAATCAATTACACATGCTCGTAGCATATCTTCTAGAATCTGGATTGTACGCTCTGACTGCCGATTTGTCTGTGGATGGAATGCAGTACTAAACATCCAGATTGTACCCATAGCCTTTTGCAATCCATCCCAAAACTTGGAAGTAAATCGTGGATCCCTATCGGACACAATGCTCTCTGGTACCGTGTAATCGAACAATATTATCCACATACAGCTTTGCTAACCTTTTCAGTGTATACTGAGGTCGTATCGGTATAAAGCGAGCTGCCTTAGTCATATGGTCTACAATCACCCAAACTGCCTCAACTACTCGATGAGTCAGTGTTAATCCCGTGACGATGTCCATAGTGATGCAGTCCCATTTCCATGCTGGTTCTGGTAACGGCTGTAACAGTCCTGCGGGTCTTTATCGTTCAGCCTTTACTATTTTACAATTTAGGCAGTGAGACATGAACTTAGCTACATCTGCTTTCATCCCTCTCCATAAATATAGTTTCTTTAGATCATGATACATTTTTATACTTCCAAGATGTATCGAATATATGGTGGTATGGGCTTTTTTCATCAGTGGGTGTCTAATGTCCACACTTTCTGTTTCGGGTATACATATCGTTCCTTTGTACTTCAGTACCTTCTCTTCTTCCAAGGTGAACTCAGGGTTAGTCTTACCTTTTTCGATGTCTTCATGCACCGTTCTCAGGTAAGGGTCCGATTTGATAGCTATCTTCACTTCATCAATTATATCCGGTATAATCTTCAATGCAGTGAACATGTTTGAAAACTAATTAATAAACCCTTGGTTGGCTGATCCATCCGTTGTATCTATCACATACTGTTCATTGCCGTGATTGAATACCATT
Source organism: Protea cynaroides (assembly GCA_028583415.1). Lineage (NCBI taxonomy): Eukaryota > Viridiplantae > Streptophyta > Magnoliopsida > Proteales > Proteaceae > Protea > Protea cynaroides. The sequence goes on from CM053265.1 coordinate 34,830,243, forward strand.
CTGGTAGTACACATTGTTGCAGTTGGGCTAACCTCCCCCTGGGATTTTATCACTGCCATTCTGCTCAACGCATCCGTTACTACTACATTAGCTTTCCCTGGATGATACTGGATATCACAATCATAGTCTTTCAGTAGTTCTAGCCATCTTCTTTGTCTCATATTCAACTCCTTTTGATTAAATAAATAAGTAAGACTCTTATGGTCCGATTTAATCTGGAACTTCTCTCTGTATAGATAATGTCTCCATATCTTGACAGCATGTACTACTGCTGCTAACTCCAAATCATGAGTGGGATAATTTTTCTCATGTGTCTTCAACTGTCTCAAGGCATAAGCAATTACTTGTTCTCCTTGCATAAGCACACATCCTAATCCCAATCCTGATGCATCAGTATACAAGGTAAATGGCTATCCAGGAACGGGAATAGTCAAAATCGGAGCGGATATCAATCTGGTTTTCAATGTCTGGAAGCTCGTCTCATATTTATCCGTCCACACAAACTTTTCACCTTTCTTAGTCAAACTGGTGAGAGGTACGGCAAGCCGGGAATAGTCTTCCACAAATCTCCGATAATAACCAGTGAGACCCAGAAAACTTTTAATTTCAGCAACGCTCTTTGGTGCTTCCCACTTTACAATAGCCTCGATCTTGCTGGGATCCACTTTGATTCCTTCAGCGGATACTACATGGCCTAGGAAGGCGACTTCACTTAGCCAAAACTCACATTTGGTAAATTTAGCATATAGCTTCTCTTTCCTTAAACGCTGTAAGGGCGGCGTTTAGGTTCTTAATATGGGTTTCCTTGTCCTTGGAATATACCAATATATCATCAATAAATACAATAACCGATGTATCCAACATATCATGGAAAACCCGGTTCATAAGTTCCATGAAATTTGCTGGTGCGTTCGTTAGTCCAAAAGACATGACCAAGAATTCATAATGTCCATATCTGGTCCTAAAAGCTATCTTAGGAATATCACCATCTTTAATCTTCAACTGATGGTAACCTGACCAAAGATCAATCTAAAAAAATACTTTTGCTCCTTGCAACTGATCGAACAAGTCATCGATCCGAGGTAGTGGATATCAATTCTTGATTGTCAGTTTATTCAACTCCCGATAATCGATACATAATCGAACGCTACCGTCTTTCTTCTTTACGAACAATACTGGCGCTCCCCTGGTGATATACTGGGTCGAATATAACCATTGTCCAGTAGTTCTTGTAGTTGTACTTTTAATTCCTTTAGTCCCGTAGGAGCCATTCGGTAGGGTGCTTTAGATACTGGTGCGGCTCCAGGTATAAGATCTATCACAAACTCTGTGGCTCGGTCGGGTGGTAATCCTGGTAGTTCCTCAGGAAATACGTCGGGGAAGTCCTGCACGACATGAATATCTTCCATCCGTGGTGCTTCCTTGGTGAGGTCGACCACTGATACTAGATACCCGACTGCCCCCTTCTCAAGGCACTTTTTAGCCTTTAGTGCTGAGAGTATGAGCTTGCATTTACGGGGATGTTTGGTTCCCGCAAAACTGAATTCTGCTCCTTCTTTGTCTTTAAATGTTAGATCTTTTTGGCGCAAAGTAGATTCGTGGAATGCCGAGCTAACCACTCCATTCCCAAGATGACGTCAAAGTCTGCCATCCCAAGTTGGATCAAGGTTGCATCTAAGGTTTTCTCGCCAATGAGAACTGGACATAGCCCATGACCGTACAAGTAGTGTGTAGTCCAATGTTTTGATGGGTAGATTTGGCTTCTTTCCAAATGACATAGATATAAAAGAATGAGTAGCTTTCGAAGAGTACTCTGGCGGGTATGCCATTTATAGGTACGATACCTGTGATTTATTTTACTTAGTCTACATGCTCATACAATGTAATACAACTTTAAAGGTTTCGGTCATACCTGTGACCACATCGGATGATTCGGCAGCATCCTCGGATGTAACAGCATATACTCGTCCTTGATGTAATTGTTTCTTGGGCTTAGAACACTCCCTTACCATATGTCCCGTTTGCCTGCAGTTATTACATCTTGGACCTTCAGAATTTGGCTTTGGTTGCTATTGAGTTACTGGGGTAGTCTTGGATGCAGCAGTAAAGCCTTGAGCACGGAAGGGTTTGAATGTCTTATTATTCCCTCCGTTATAAGCATTTCCAGCTGGCCTTTTCATACCTTTGTTCTGTGTATAATAACTCTCCTTCTGGCTCGATTCTGTAACTCGAGCAATTTGCACAGCTTCGTTGTATATTTTCTTCTCCAAACCCAGAACATGCTCTCTGATGCTTCCTCTAAGTCCCGTGAAAAACCTACGGGTCTTAGTGTCTTCTTCTTGCATACTGAGTGGTGCAAAGAAAAACAGCTCCTCGTAACGCTGTTGAAATGCATCCACGGACATCTGGCCCTGTTATAAACTCAAGAATTCCTTCTCCATAGAATCTCTGAAGCTTCGGGGAAAATACTTCTCAAAGAAAGGTTCTTTATAAATGGCCCAAGTCAATAGAGCGTGCTTGGTCAATAGATAGGCCCTGGTAGATTTACACCAATGATGTGCATCGCATTTTAGCATGAAGGTGGCACATAATACCTTTTCTTCTTCTGTAATAGTCATCATAAGAAAATTTCTCTCCATCTCGTCGATCCAATGTGCTGGCCATAAAGGATCAGACGGTCTACCGTTAAACTCCTTTGGCTTCATCTTCAAGAATCTCTCAACCAGTCGAGTGTGATCCATCTGATTTTGGGGGCATGCCCCAAACATAGGTTGTGGATACTGATAATTAACCTGAGCTGCTTCCGGACCTAGTACTGGAATCTTTGCAGCTGGTGGTTGAGGTGTTTGGGGTGCTGGGTGGTTACCCACCGGTGCTGCACTGGCTTGTCCAGTCGGCATGGGTGTAGCATGTGCTACCTGGAACATAATCCCCATTGCTGTCTGCATTGGAGCATGTGCATATTGCATTTGTTGCAGCTATTGCGATAAGTTCATAACCACAGTTGCTAACTCCGGTGGTGGAGGTGGAAAATTTGTATGATTTGCCTAACCCGGATTTACTGGTGGTGCAACCGACGGATTTCCCTGTGCATATATATTTTCTTGACTGGTTTCCTCCACAGGTGGTGGTGGTGGAACTGCATTTCGGCTTTGCCTGGTTACTCTACGTCCTGCCATATCTTAATCTGATAATGGTGATGCCTTAAAATCATTAAAATACGTGAGACAATCATTTATACTTCATGTAGGCACCGATGTTATTTTCAAATTTTCAGGTCATTCTGTAAAAAAATTATTGTCTTTTCTATGCAGGGTCGATGGTGGGGGTCGATGGTATGTCCGACCCTCAGTATCCGACCCTGGGAATCATCTATTCTTCCCGAGAGCCGAGGGTCGTTGCGGGGGGCGATGGGTGCCCGACCCCCAGGTGCGACCCCTAGTTTACTGTAAAGTTCCCGAGAGCTGGGAGTCGATACGGGGGCCGATATGGGGTCCGATGGTCTTAGTCGAATTGTCCGACCCCCAGACCAAAAATCAAATTTTTAAGGTCCGATTCTGGTTTCATTTCCCATTATTCCTTCCCCGTTTCAACTCGTCTCCCACCTCTGAGTTGCTATAGTGCCACTCCGCTATATTGGTCATTTCAGTTCTGTGTTTCGACATCCACATCATTCCTACAGGTATGTTTTCTCATTTTTACCTGTTTTTAGGTTTCCATTTCTAGGTTTTCGCCCGTTTAACTTGTATTTTTCAAATTAAACTTTTTCTAACCATAAAAATTTGATTTTTATTGGGGGATTTTGTTATTGGTGTCTCGAGGAACGAAAGCCCTCAAAAATTTTTGAGTTTCATCGGTTGGTTATCGAGAAACTTGGATTTTACTCTTTTTGCCCTAATTTATCGAAATTTTTGATTTCTTGCAATTTCTTCAATTGGATTCCATTAGTTAGGATTTCCTACTGTGTGAGTGTGGTAGGATGGTTTAAAACCTACGTAAGTCCTCCTGCCCACGTGTATGGGTGATAAGTGAGGCTTTTTTACCAACTTACGTCGTTAATGTCCAAATTTTGGTTTTTACTCTCTACTAACCCACTAATTGTTTCTCTTTCTTATTTGCAGATACTATGGCTCGTACCAAAGTACCCCGAGTTCATGATCCTCTTCATTTCCGTTTCAACGAAGCCGAGGCATAGTATGCCCACTAAGCTCGCAAGAAGGTAGAGGGAGGTCGTAAGGTGAACATGGCTGCGTTAGCCTTGTTCAATGTGGAGAGAGCGTTTGGTGATATGGGATGGCTCCCTGTCATTACTTACGACGCGTGCACCTGCCCCGACTTGGTATGCCAATTCTATTGTAACCTCGAGGTGGTGGGGGATTACAATGATGTTGAGAGGGGTCACGAGTTGGGCATCACGAGTTACGTCAAAGGGGTGAAAATATCGTTTGACTATCGGCAGCTAGCCGACCTACTGGGCATCTCTTATGATGGCCCCATGGTTTTTTGTGCTCCTGGAGAGCCCTAGTTCTTCTATCTAGAGATGAGGGCCGAGATCGATAATCTGCTTCTTCGTCCTGATCGCTGGCAGATGAGGGCATGCTCTATGCATCCAGATCCACGGGTATATTGCAAGATCATTCAACATAACCTGATCCCGCAGAGTAGTTATTATGAGAGGGTTTCCCAGCTGACCCAGTATCTTCTATACAGTATTTACACTAGGCAGCCCGTCTACCTTTCGTACACCATCATGCGTACCATGATCACTGCTACATTGCCCAGTCACACTGGTAACCTTCCTTACGGACGTATGATCACTATTCTTCTTACCTGCCTGGGGGTTGATTTAGTGGATGAGAAGATTCAGGAGAAGTCCTTCTCGTCGCCTCTAGATTGGGAGGCTATTTGCATGATGGGCATGTGGGATGCCCAGGTCAGTGATTAGGAGAGAAATGTGATGGAGCACCCTCACACTCGCGTAGAGATAGCTGGCGCTGAGGCAACGGCCGCCGCCGCTGGAGTTCATACGGAGCCTGCTGATGATGATGACCATATGTACATGGTTGTAGACTCTATACCACCTCCTTCCCCTACACATGCGGCTAGAGCTAGCACTTCATATGCGGCTGGTCCTTCCCACGCGGCAGGTCCTTCACACCCACCTCCTGATATGATGGAGATGTTGCATGAGATCAGAGAGGTTCAGCGCAGATCTAATCTGAGGATAGGGGAGTTACTAGACGCTCGGCGTGTGAGAGTGGATGAGCTCATAGAGGTTCAGCGTGCGACTAATCAGCGGGTAGCCGATCTTACCGCTAGTCTTCAGACGACCCAGACTCAGATAGCCTGGTTGACTAGAGTCAACGTGGAAGATTATGACAGAGATCGTGAGGCACCGACTCCTCCTTCACCTCCAGCTTCATGATTGTACTTATTTTCTTTCTTTGTACCACAGAGAAACTGTCTGGGTTGTGGACTGTACTCTATTTTAGCAATTTGTATACGTTTGTTTCACTCTCATTGTATTTAAAATTGTTTATCCATTAATAGATGCATTATTGTCTTTTCAAATTTGGTCTCAAACATCACTTGTGCTTATAGTGTGTTAATATTATAGTTTTTACTTTTATCCTATCTCAGTTCACAATTCGACATGAATGTATGCTAGTTTAGCGGACACGGTCTGAGATGCTCTGATACCAAGTTGTCACACCCCAATTCCGCACTATTCAGAATGGTGTGATGAACCGCTAGCAAACCAACGGTTCAACTAGGATCTCATACAGATGGTATCCGACTGATCTAAACCTCATACATCCACATTCATAATCAGAGTAAATACACAATAGCGAAAGTCTCATAGTAAAATAAACTGAGAATCTACTGTGATATTAATATTTAAATAGAAAATTATTCTGTATCAACTGAGACATAAATAAATATAAAATACATGTCCTTAATAAATCCAAATAAAGAAAAACTAAAAATCTAACCGAATACACATGAGTTGCACTCGCAAGAGGAGTCATGTGCATCCACTACATCTTCAACTTCCATCGCCGCCATGTTCCCATACACTGGAGCATTTATATAATCTTCGACGGTAATACCTACATCATCAACTAAAAATATTCAACGTCGAGGGGTGAGCACACATCATGGCTCAATGAGCAAACAAAACAATACAACAATACATATGCATGCAGTCAGTTCATATCTTTGGTCTGGTAAATAAGTTTGCAATGTGCTATAGAAAGGATAGGTGGCCGCCGCACTTCCATATACGAGTGTGTGGAAATGCCTAATGAAAACGCCACCGTCGCCCCACATGCACCCAGAATGGCACAATATACACCCCATGATAAAACGGTCATGGCTGTACCGGTTGATACCATACCAACAAATAAATCCCTGCTGGCTAGGGTTGCAAACTAGGCTCGCAACTAACCAATCCTAATGCCAAACAGTGTATCCAAGGCGTCACCCCAGCATCCCTTAGAACATCCATAGAGATAGAGCTAAGGCCCCCCGGTAGAGTCAGAGACTACAAGGACCGAGACCACCTCCCTTGATACTCTACGACATAATAGTTCTGCTAAGGTAATGACGATACGACGACATCAGTGGACATGACTTGAGTAGAACCATGGCACAATATACCCCGATGAAAATGGCATCGAAGTACCGGTTGATACCATCCCTACCCGCACCATATACACTGGCCAAACATAAACATTCACATGCCTATTCCTATCATCATCATCATCATCATGTCATAAACAATAAACTAAATATGCATGAACAAATAATAGAAATATTGGATGACATGTTGAATGCACATATAAGCATACATGCATAGAATCAATATGGCAGTAGACTCAAGAAATAAAAATAGTTTGTTATTAATCAATTAGTTTAGGTCTTGTTCCCTCACCTTAGCTTGTTAATAGATCCTCTTTCAAGCTTTAGAATCACATTTATATTGTTATTATATTGGTAGAAGACCTAACAAAGTCGATAGAATTCAATTAGAATTATTTCCAAATTTAAAAACCATACTGTTAACTAGGGGTCGGAGGTAGGGTCGGAGTAATGATCGACCCTGGGTGCGACCACCCCTATTCTGGACTTCTCGAACACTGGGGGTCGATGCTCAGGGTCTGGTAGGGTCGATTGGCCATCGACCCCCCATGCGACCCCCTGTGGGTTTTGGTCGATTTTCTTCCTTTCAGTCCATTCTTCGTGTTTGAGATCCTATGGCTTGCTCCTACAGTCCATTCTACACACATTTTATGGTCTAAAACCATGAATCATTCACCTATATAGCTTTCATGAATTCCTCCATGGTTTTCCATGAAAACCTAACCATGGGTTGATGGTTTGGGTTTCTCCGAGAACATACTCTCTTTATTATCTAACCTAAGGTCTGTAGAAACTCATGGAATTAGTATCCATACCTAAAAAGAATACTCATTCTCTGCAACTCTTCTCCTTCTTGCTTTCTTCTCTTCCTTGTTTATCTTCTTCTTCTCTTCCTTCTTTTCTCTTTCCCTCAATTCAATTAGGGTTCTAAAAGGAGTGAAAGAGGCTTAGGGACGTCCTATTTATAGAGTAGAAATTCCTAAAATAAGTCCCATTGAGATTTGGAAAGAGTCCAACCGAAATTAGGAAACTTTCTTAATTTCTGTTTCTGGTGGCAACTGGGGGTCGATGATCCCGTCGACCCCTGGTTCTTAAAGTATCCGACCCCCCTGTAAAACTGGGGGTCTGACTTTCTGTCTTGGGGGGTCTGACCCTCCCTTGCTGGGTATGCGACCCTCCCCTTAATTTAAGTGTTTTTGGGTCCGTTTAGTACCTGGGATCACGATCTCCTTCACGCCCTTGGACCATTTTGCTCAACCATGATGGGTAGACCTGGTTCAAGGTGGTAAGACCGGGTTAGTTTGATACGGGTCTTACATGTGTGGTCGAATACCTGAAGTGGTATGGTTGATTACACCGTAAAAGAAGTGAGACCAGTAAAAAAATAAACGTGTGGTCACATTTTTGAGGGGTGGGTTGACCATATGAGACCACACACATGAGAGCATACAAGTGTAGTGGCATATTTGGGATGTGTGGTTGACAGATTCTGCGACCACATGTGCGATTGCACAATGTTGAGACCCACTCTTAGTTTTTGGAAACATTCCTAAACTAAGGGATCTCTTTCCTAATTGAAAGAGGACTCTACATGGAGGTTTTTTTTATCTATATAAAGGATATTCCTTAGCCTCTCTCACTCTTTTAGAACCCAAATTGAAACTCTAAACCTAAGAGAGAAAGAGAGAAAGGAAGAGAAGGAAAAGGAGATTTGGAGAAGAAACTTGGAGAAGGGTTTTACAGAGAAGAATTCTATCTCTTTATAGTAAGCTTAGGGTATAAACCTATCTTTGTAAATCTAGATTAGATAGGATAGGTTCATTTTCATCAAGTTGTTGTGTTGAATCTAATGTAACGATTTCGATTATGAAATTTCTAAGGAAAACCATGAGAGAATAGGTTAGGGATAATTGATAAGGATTAAACAATGATTAAAGGCCATAGAATGATCTTAAGGTGAATTTTGTTAATGAGCCATGAGAAGGAACTCGTATTAGAAATAAAAATCCAACCAAACATCGTATGGTCGCAGCTATGGTCGACCATAGGGTAATCAGAGGATTGACTATAGCTATTCCGGTGGTTTTCAGGAATTATGTGGTTGAAAGGTGCGGTCGCATGAAGTGCGACCACAGGGGTGGACCACACAGTGTGTAGTCGCATATATTGATACCACACGGTCGACCACAGGGTTGACCACATGATAACAACAAGTATATTTTGAGACTAGACAAGGTTTTTGAGTACTGTAACTTAAGGAAATTAATTCCTAACTTAGATACATTAATTGTTTAGGTTTCAAATAGCTTCAAAGTGACTTTCAAAGCTTGGGAGAGGAACAATCATCAATCAAAGGTGAGGGAACATGACCTAAACTAATTGGATAATAACAAGCTGTTTTACTTTATTTATCCAATGCAATAAATGTTTTTATGCTTGTATGCTTGTAATGTGCATCTCATATGTCATCCAATATTATTGCTATTTCTGTTCATGCATATTTATTACTGTATAATTTAACATGATGATGATGATGCTAGGAATAGGCATGTGATTGTGTGTTTGGTTAGTATTTTGGATGCGAGTGGAGCATCAGGGGGAGGACGTGGCATTGTAGTTCAACTTGGTCACCAGACTCTAGCTCCATCTCTACTTAAGTCTTTCCCACTGACATCATCGTATCGTCATTACCTTGGTAGAACTATTACACCGTAGGGTATCAGGGGAGGTGTATCGGACCGTGTGGTCACTCTGTCAAGAGGCCTTAGCTCTATCTCTATAAACATATTGAGGGATGCTGGGGTAAGGCCTTGGATACATTGGATGGCATTAGGATTGGTTAGTTGCGAGCCCAGTTTACGAACCCTTTCCAGCAGGGGCTTACATGTTGGTATGGGTAGGGCATCAAGGAAAGTGTTGGTGGTGTGTGATCCAAACATTTTAGCTCTATCTTTATTCCATGGTGTGGTGGATGTGAGACGACAATGCTGTTTAATCCATTTGGTGCATTCACACACGCGTGTATAGAGGTGTGGTGGCCGTAATCCTTTCTATAGTACATTTGCAAACTTAAAACCAGACCAAAGATATGAATTAAATGGATGCATAAGTTTATTGCATTGTTTTGTTTTCTCACTGAGCTAGGTTGTGAGCTCACCCTACGGTACCATTTTCTTTTTAGTTTTTAATGATGCAGGTAATATCGTTGAAGACAACATGAATGCGCCAATGTATAGACACGTAGAGGTTATGGTTGTGCAAGCTGTGGAGGACGAATATGATTCGTCAAGCGAGTGTTTCAACTATGTTTACGCTTAGTGTTTAACCTTTGTATTTTGGTATTTGTAATAGTTTGTTATATTTATGCTGTGATTACTTGGAGATAACTGGTTTATTATCTACTTATCATTGTAGATACTCAATTCATTATTATTAAGACTTCCACTATTTATTTTATCATCTCTGATTGTAATGTAGAATGTGTATCTAGTTTGGATTCTTGGCACAGTCTTACGAGATCCTGGCTTAAACCATTGGTTCTTATAGTAGTTCATCACACTACTGGTTAGTCCAGAATTAGGGTGTAACACTTCATCTTCCATCAATCAGTGAACCTAATGGGGCTAGTAGGGAGCTATACCACCTTTTTTCCCATTTCATGGAGTAGACCCCAGTGCTACATATAACACAATGGTTGATTTCCAAAAACTGGACCCAGAACAATTTGATCGGTCATACGTAAGTTTCTTCCATGTAGGGAATTGGCTTCACACTATATATCACCACCCATTCTGGAGAATCGAGTGTGATATTTCGGTCAATCTTTGTGGTACTCAAATACATCCAAGATCACTTCCACAATGATTACAAAATAAATCCCATAATCTACAAATATAATATCCACAATAATCAAGAAGAAATAATAATATAGCGGAAGCATTAAATACCAATAGATGCACCTAATGATAACATATCCCATACTATGTTCCAAATTATCCATTTACAAACCATTTGTATCTTCTTAATATACAAATACCCAAATAAAAAAGGAGTAAATCTGTTTTATTGTTCTTGGTAGATATCTTCATCTACTAACAAAATAATCATAATATCCAGAGTATTTCAAGGTAGGGAGAAAGTAAAGGGAGGGCTATGTCATGCGTAGACACAGTCTTTGCAGGTGTAGCCCTCGCTGTGCTCTCCACCAATATTTTCAATACCAGCAACCGTACTAGTCAGAGGGGACTCTATAAACTTAGCAATAGAGAAATCACCTACAGAAGGATCTAAAAAATAGTGTTGATTCAAGGGTGTGCTCACATCCCAGCTCAGTAAGAAATCTAGTATCACATACAATGCACATACAACATCCAATGATATGAAATGTAATTCATTTTATATTAGGTCTCAGGTTTGTGTTTCTATATTCTGGGCAAAGATAGAAGTTGAATAAATGACCCCAGGCTGCTAAATGACTTCTACAGGTAAATATCCCCTTGGGAAAACCCATCCTTATAGAGCTTATCATCTCCCATCGTAGACCCCACATACATCAGCTACATTAAACCCATATGTTACTGACTCCCCTAGGGTCAGCCAACCTTCGGGAGTGCAAAGCTCTGCCAGTATCTTTACCCCCACTGGTGGAGCATAGGAAACAGATAATGGCACCCCCTATGTTTATTATGTTCATTCATTTCACTTTGGTTGCCTGCAAATAGAAGTCCCCTCATCACCACTCCCACGGATCCCTGTGCCCCCACTAGCATGTCGACATAACCATCGTGCTATCTACCAGCAGAAAACCCCGACTTCATTCCCATGGATCACTGTGTCTACCATTAATGTGTTTACATTCCAACGTGATCAATCTATCCACAATCCCATGCTCTACACGAACTACCATACATGGCTGGAATCCAACATGACTTGTGCACCTGCACTCCTATGCATCACATGAGCCATCATACATGGTTGCATAAATTTATAAATAAAAACTATGCCCTAACAGTAAACCCTGGCTCCACTCCCCTAGATCACCATACTCCCGCTAGAGTCTAGCATCAACAACGTAGCCCTTGTATTATACTCCTATACTCTACACATCCACCACTAAGTCAAATGGGGAGCTTTTGCACCTCTCTCCAAGAGATACGATTCGGTATCATACAAACATTCATAGTTATTATAATGCAAAATGCATGCTTATACATAGCAATCATGAAAAGCTTACAATTAAATAACAACTTAAGCTTGTTACTAGGAAAGTAGACATGTTATTAAGATGTCCTACGTCTACAGACAAGACCCCTCACCTAATTGTACAATAGGTGTAGCAGTAACCCGAAGCCAAACAGAAGGCTTTAGCAATCAACCTTGTTCAATACTTATTTAACATATAAGGACTCATTAGTTTGGTTTCATAGCTTTTAATCAACAAGGACAAGCCTTACATTTCCATATATGGGTCCCATAGAAGGACGAAAACCAAAAAGATGGTCTTCCTAATTATTACTAGGCTTATAGGCCAATATAGACTAAACTTGTCACACTCCAATTCCGTACTATTCAGAATGCTGTGATGAACCGCTAACAAACCAACGGTTCAACCTGGATCTCGAGTAGGCTATATCCGTGTTATCTAAACTCCATACATCCACATAAATAATCAGAGTAAATAAAACAAATAGCGGAAGTCTTATAATAAAATGAACTAAGAATCTACTGTGATATCAATATTTAAATAATGAAATTATTCTGTATCAACTAAGACATAAATAAATAAATATCCAATACATGTCTTTAATAAATCCAAATGAATAAACTAAAAAAATATAATCGAATACACATGAGTTGCACTCGCAAGAGATGTCATGTGTATCCACTTCATCTTCAACTACCATCGCTGCAACGTTCCCGTACTCTGGAGCATTTATATAGTCTTCAACGGTTAAACCTGCTTCATCAACTAAAAATATTCGACGTCGAAGGGTGAGCATACATCATTGCTCAGTGAGCAAACAAAAGAATGCAACGATACATATGCATGCAATCAATTCATCTCTTTGGTCTGGTTTAAAGTTTGCACTGTGCTATAGAAAGGATAGGTGACCGCCACACCTCTATACACAAGTGTGTGGATACACCCAATGACTCCTGCACTGTCGCCCACAGGACCCAAAATGGCACAATATACACCCAATGAAAACGGCATGGCTGTACTGGTTGATACCATACCAACAAATAAACCCCTACTGGCTAGGGTTGTAAACTGGGCTCGCAACTAACCAATCCTAATGCCAAACAGTTTATCCAAGGCCTCACCCCAGCATCCCTCAGAACATCAATAGAGATAGAGCTAAGGCTCCCCGGTAGAGTCAGAGACTACAAGGACCGAGACCACCTTCCCTGATGCTCTACGACATAATAGTTCTGCTAAGGTAATGGCGATACGACGACATTAGTGGACATGACTTAAGTAGACCATGGCACAATATACACCCCATGAAGAACGGTCATGGTTGTACCGGTTGATACCATCCCTACCCTTACCATATACACTGGCCAAACACAAACATTCACATGCCTATTCCTATCATCATCATTATCATCATCATGTTATAAATCGTAAAGTAATATGCATGAACAATAAATAGAAATATTGGATGGCATGTTGAATGCACATACAAGCATACACGTATAGAATCAATATGGCATTGGACTCAAGAATTAAAATAGTTTATTTACGAGTTAGTTTAGGTCTTCTTCCCTCACCTTAGCTTGCTAATAGATACTCTTCCAAGCTTTAGGATCACCTTTATAATGTTAATATATTGCTAGAAGACCTAACAAAGCCGATAAAATTTAATTAGAATTTATTCAGAATTTAAAAACCATTCTGTTAACTGAGGGTCGGAGGTAGGGTCAGAGTCATGATCGACCCTGGGTGCGACCCTCCCCAATCTGGACTTCCCGAGCACTGAGGGTCGATCCTCAGGATCACATAGGGTCGGATGGTTATCGACCCTCTGTGCGACCCTCGGTGGATTTTGGTCAATTTCCATCCTTTTAGTCCATCCTTCATTTTGGGGTCCTATGGCTTTCTCCTACAGTCCATTCAACATTCATTCCATGGTCTAGAACCATGAATCATCCACCTAGATAGCTTTCATGTAATCTCCCATAGTTTTCTATAAAAACCTAACAATGGGTTGATGGTTTGGGTTTCTCCGAGAACATACTCTCATCATTATCTAACCTAAGGTCTGTAGAAACTCATTGAATTAGTATCCATACCTGTGAAGATTACTCCCTCTCTGCAACTCATCTCCTTTTTGCTATCTTCTTTTCCTTGCTTCTCTTCTTCTCCTTTTCCTTCTCTTCTCTTTCTCTCAATTCAATTAGGGATGTAAAAGGAGTGAAAGAGGCTTAGGGACATCCTTTAAATAGAGTAGAAACATCCTAAAATAAGTCCATTTTAGATTAGGAAAGAATCCAAATCGAAAATTAGGAAATTTCCTAATTTCAGTTTCGGCGGCAACTGAGAGTCGATGGGAGGGTCGATGATCCCGTCGACCCTAGGGTTCCTAAGGTGTCCGACCCTCCCTATAAAACTGAGCGTCTGACTTTCTATCTTGGGGGGTCAGACCCTCCTTTGCTGGGTATGCGACCCTCCCCTTAAATTGAGTGTTTTAGGGTCGATTTGATACCTAGGATCATGATCTCCATCACGCCCTTGGTCCCTTTGACTCAACCATGATGGGTAAACCTGGTTCAAGGTGATAAGACCGGATTAGTTTGATACGGGTCTTACAACTCCCCCCTACTTATAAAAATTTCGTCCTCGAAATTATACGTACCTTCAGAATCAAATAAGTGAGGGTATTGCTTTCGCATAGCATTTTCTTCTTCCCATGTAATTTCTTCCATGTCTCTATTTTTACAGGTGACCTTAACATAGTAGATATCTCGGTTGCAACCTTTTGGCTGGTGATTTCAGTTGGTGTTACTTCGAATGTCAAATCATCAGTCAATTCTGATAAATCTACTGTCAACACGTGCGTTGGATCCTTGACATACTTCTTCAATAGGGAAATATGAATTATGTCATGCACACTTGACAGAGATGGTGGTAGTGCTAACTGATAAGCCACTTTCCCACGCTTAGCTAAGATCTCATACGGCCCGTCATATCTTGAACTTAGTTTCCCTTTTTGTCCGAACCTTTTCAATCTTCACATAGGCGATACCTTCAAGAATACTTTATCACCTACAACGAACTCAAGATCTATGCGTCGAGTATCTGTGTATTGCTTCTGACGGTTCTGAGCTGTTCTCACTCTTTCCTTGATAATGTGAACCACTCGACAAGTCTCTTCAACAAACTCCGGTCCAACAATACTACGTTCTCCCACTTCATTCCAAAACAAAGGAGTTGGATACTTTCTGCCATACAGTGCTTCATAAGGTGACATCTGAATAGTAGCCTAATAGCTATTATTATAAGCGAACTCGATTAGTGGTAGTCTTTCATCCCATGATCCCTTGAAATCAATTACACATGCTCGTAGCATATCTTCTAGAATCTAGATTTTACGCTGTGACTGTCCATCTGTCAGTGGGTGGAATGCAGTACTGAACTTCAATGTTGTACCCATAGCCTTTTGCAATCCCTCCCAAAACTTGGAAGTAAATCATGGATCTCTATCGGCCACAATGCTCTCTGGTACACCGTGTAACCAAACAATATTATCCACATATAGCTTTGCTAACCTTTCTAGTGTATACTGAGGTCGTATCGGTATAAAGCGAGCTGTTTTAGTCAGACGGTCTACAATCACCCAAACTACGTCAACTACTCGAGGAGTCAGTGGTAATCCCATGACGAAGTCCATAGTGATGCAGTCCCATTTCCATGTTGGTTCCGGTAATGGTTGTAACAGTCCTTCGAGTCGTTGTCGTTCAGCTTTTACTTTCTGATAATTTAGGAATTGAGACACGAACTTAGCTACATCTGCTTTCATTCCTCTCCACCAATACAGTTTCTTTAAATCATGATACATTTTTGTACTTTCAGGATGTATCGAATAGATGGTGGTATGTGCTTCTTTCATCAATCGGTGTCTAATGTTTCAGGTACACATATTCTTCCTTTATATTTCAGTACTTTCTCTTCGTCCAAGGTGAACTCAGGGTTAGTCCTACCTTTCTCAATATCTTCTTGTACTGTTCTCAGATAAGGATCTGATTTGATAGCTGTCTTCACTTCATCCATTATATCCGGTATAATTTTCAATGCAACGAACATATTTGAAAATCGATGAATAAACCCTTGGTTGGATGATCCATCTGTTGTATCTATCACATACAGTGCATTGCCGTGATTGAATATCATTCCGGTAGTGCACATTCCTGCGGTTGTACTAAACTCTCCTTGAGATTTTATCATTGCCTTTCTACTCAACGCATCTGCTACTACATTAGCTTTCCCTAGATGATACTGGATATCACAATCATAGTCCTTCAATAGTTCCAGCCATCTTCTTTGTCTCATATTCAATTCCTTCTGATTAAATAAATAAGTAAGACTTTTATGGTCCGACTTAATCTCAAATTTCTCTCCGTATAGCTAATGTCTCCATATCTTGATAGCATGTACTACTGCCGCTAACTCCAGATCATGAGTGGGATAATTTTTCTCATGTATCTTTAACTGTCTTGAGGCATAAGAAATTACTTGCTCTCCTTGCATAAGCACACATCCTAATTCCAGTCCTGACACATCAGTGTATAAGATAAATGTCTGTCCTGGAATAGGAATAGTCAAAATCGGAGCGAATATCAATCTGGTCTTCAATGTTTGGAAGCTCTTCTCATATTTATCCATCTACACAAACTTTTCCCCTTTCTTAGTCAGACTGGTGAGAGGTACGGTAATCTGGGAATAGTCTTCCACGAATCTCCGATAATAACCGGCGAGACCTAGAAAACTTCTAATTTCTGAAATGCTCTTTGGTGCTTCCCACTTCACAATAGCCTCGATCTTACTGGGGTCCACTTTGATACCTTCTGCGGATACTACATGGCCAAAGAAGGCGACTTCACTTAGCCAAAACTCACACTTGGTAAATTTGGCATATAACTTCTCTTTCCCTAAATGCTGTAGGGCGGCGTTTAGGTTCTTGATATGGGCTTCATTGTCCTTGGAATATACCAATATATCATCAATGAATACTATAACCGACGTATCCAACATGTCGTGGAAAACCCGGTTCATAAGTTCCATAAAAGTTGCTGGTGCGTTTGTTAATCCGAAAGACATGACCAAGAACTCATAATGTCCGTATCTGGTCCTGAAAGCTGTTTCAGGAATATCACCCTCTTTAATCTTCAACTGATGATAACCTGACCGAAGATCGATCTTAGAAAATACCTTTGCTCCTTGGAAATGATCGAACAAGTCATCGATCCGAGGTAGTGGATATCGATTCTTGATTGTCAGTTTATTCAACTCCCGATAGTCGATACACAATCGAACGCTACCGTCCTTCTTCTTTACGAATAATACCGGTGCTACCCATGGTGATATACTGGGTCGAATATAACCCTTGTCCAGCAGTTCTTGTAGTTGCACTTTCAATTCCATCAGTTCAGTAGGAGCCATTCTATAAGGTTATCATCCACCACTAAGTCAAAGGGGGAGCTTTTGCACCTCTCTCCAAGAGATACGATTCGGTATCATACAAACATTCGTTATTATAATGCAAAAGGCATGCTTATACATAGCAATCATGAAAAGCTTACAATTAAATAACAACTTAAGCATGTTACTAGGAAAGTAGACATGTTATTAAGAGGCCCTACGTCTACAGACTAGACCCCTCACCTAATTGTACAATAGGTGTAGCAGTAACCCGAAGCCAAACAGAAGGCTTTAGCAATCAACCTTGTTCAATACTTATTTAACATATAAGGACTCATTAGTTTGGTTTCATAGCTTTTAATCAACAAGGACAAGCCTTACATTTCCATATATGGGTCCCATAGAAGGACGAAAACCAAAAAATGGTCTTCCTAATTATTACTAGGCTTATAGGCCAATATAGACTAAACTTGTCACACCCCAATTCCGCACTATTCAGAATGGTGTGATGAGTCGCTAACAAACCAACAGTTCAACCAGGATCTCGAGTAGGCTATCTCCGTGTTACCTAAAATCCATACATCCACATAAATAATCAGAGTAAATAAAACAAATAGCGAAAGTTTTATATTAAAATGAACTGAGAATCTATTGTGATATCAATATTTAAATAATGAAATTTTTTTGTATCAACTAAGACATAAATATATAAATATCCAATACATGTCTTTAATAAATCCAAATGAATAAACTAAAAAAATCTAATCGAATACACATGAGTTGCACTCGCAAGAGATGTCATGTGTATCCACTTCATCTTCAGCTACCGTCGCTGCAACGTTCCCATACTCTGGAGCATTTATATAGTCTTCAACGATTAAACCTGCATCATCAACTAAAAAAATTCGACGTCGAAGGGTGAGCACACATCATGGCTCAGTGAGCAAACAAAATAATGCAATGATACATATGCATGCAATCAATTCATCTCTTTGGTCCAGTTTAAAGTTTGGACTGTGCTATAGAAAGGATAGGTGGCCGCCGCTCCTCTATACACAAGTGTGTGGATACACCTAATGACTCCTGCACTATCGCACACAGCACCCAAAATGGCACAATATACACCCCATGAAAACGGCATGGCCGTACCGGTTGATACCATACCAACAAATAAACCCCTGTTGGCTAGGGTTCCAAACTGAGCTCGCAACTAACCAATCCTAATGCCAAACAGTGTATCCAAGGCCTCACCCCAGCATCCCTCAGAACATCCATAGAGATAGAGCTAAGGCTCCCCGGTAGAGTCAAGTACCGAGACCACCTCCCCTGATGCTCTACGACATAATAGTTCTGCTAAAGTAATGGCGATATGACGACATCAGTGGACATGACTTAAGTAGACCACGGCATAATATACACCCCATGAAGAACGGTCATGGTTGTACCGGTTGATACCATCCCTACCCTCACCATATACACTAGCCAAACACAAACATTCACATGTCTATTTTTAACATCATCATCATCATCATGTTATAAACAGTAAAGTAAATATGCATGAACAATAAATAGAAATATTGGATGGCATGTTGAATGCACATACAAGCATACACACATAGAATCAATATGGCATTGGACTCAAGAATTAAAACAGTTTATTATTCACCAGTTAGTTTAGGTCTTGTTCCCTCACCTTAGCTTGCTAATAGATACTCTTCAAAGCTTTAGAGTCACCTTTATAATGTTAATATATTGCAAGAAGACCTAACAAAGCTTATAAAATTTAATTATAATTTATTCAAAATTTAAAAACCATTCTGCTAACTGAGGGTCGGAGGTAGGGTCAGAGTCATGATCGACCCTGGGTGCGACCCTCCCCAATCTGGACTTTCCGAACACTGCGGGTCGATCCTCAGGATCACATAGGGTCAGATGGTCATCGACCCTCTTTGCGACCCTCGGTGGATTTTGGTTAATTTTGTCACACCCCAATTCCACACTGTTCAGAATGGTGTGATGAACCACTAAATAATCAACGGTTCAACCAGGATCTCTAATAGACCATCCCCGCGTTATCCCAACTTTACACACATCCACAATCATAATCAGAGTAAATACACATTAGCAGAAATCTTGTAAATAAATGAACTGAAAACTAAGATGATACCATTAATTAAATTGTAAATTATTCTGTGTTTAACTGAGACATAAATATTTAAGCACCAAATACATGTCTTATAAATCCAATAAAGAAACCTATAAAAATATCTAGTCAAATACACACGAGTTGCACTCGCAAGAGGAGTCGTGTGTATCATCTTCAGCTCCAGCGTCCATGGCTGCTATATTCCCGTATGTAGACGTGTTCATATAATCTTCGACTGTGTAACCTGCATCATCAACTAAAAATATTCGATGTCGAGGGGTGAGCACACAACACGGCTTAGTGAGTAGCCAAAACAATGCAACAATACATATGCATGCAAAAAATCAATTTATATCTTTGGTCTGGTTTATAGTTTTCAATGTGCAATAGAAAGGTTGGGTGGTCAAAGGTTAACGTTTATTGACACCGCCTCTATACACAGGGTGTGGAAGCCCGCCCGAAGGTTAACGTTTATCGTCGTCCCCATCCACCCTACCATAACGTTATACAACAAAGGTTAACGTTTATTGCTATATAATGCTATACCAACACGTATGCCCCTGTTAGCGAGGGCTTGCAAACTGGGCTCGCTACTAACCAATCCTAATGCCAAATAGTGTATCCAAGGCCTCACCCCAGCATCCCTCAGAATGCCCATAGAGATAGAGCTAAGGCCCCCCGATAGGGTCAGAGACTACAAGGACCGAGACCACCTCCCATGATACTCTACGACATAATAGTTCTGCTAAGGTAATGGCGATACGACGATGTCAATGCACAAGACTTGAGTTAGAGATAGAGCTAAAGTGCTGAGACCCGCCAAAGGTTAACGTTTATTGACATTCTCATCACACCTCCCCTGATACTCGCTCGCATCAAGTACATCAACCACACACATACAAGCACATGCCTATTCCTATCATCATCATCATCATCATGTTATAAACCATAAAGTAAATATGCATGAATAAGTAATAGAAATATTGGATGGCATGCTGTATGCACATTACAAACATATTCGCATAGAATCAAACATAGCATAGGACTCAAGAAAATGAAAATAGTTTATTATTAACCAATTTAGTTTGGAGTTAAGGTTCCTCACCTTAGCTTGCTAAAAGATACTTTTCCAAGCTTTAGAATCACCGTTATAACGTTATTATATTGCTAGCAAACCTAACCAAGTCGATAGAATTTAATTACAATTAATTCAGAATTTAAAACCATTCTGTCAACTGAGGGTCGATGCTAGGGTCGATGCTAGGGTCGATGGGTCTATCGACCCTCCCTCCATTCTGGACTTCCCGAATGCTGAGGGTCGATGGTCAGAAACACCTAGGGTCGGATGGTCTATCGACCCTCGGTGCGACCCTTGGTGCACTTTGGTCCAATTTCCACTTTTTAATCCATTCTTCGTGTTTAGGGTCCTATGGCTTGCTCTCTACATTCATTCAATAGTCATTCCATGGTCTAGAACCATGTATAATCCATCTAAATAGTTTTCGTGCATCTTCCTATGGTTTTCCATGAAAACCTAACCATGGATGGATGGTTTGGGTTTCTCCGAGATCCTACACTCAACCATATCTAATCTAAGGTCTGTAGAAACTCATGGAATTAGTATCGATACCTGAGAAGATTACTTTTCTCTGGAATTTCTTCTCCTAAGTCTTCCTCCTTGTCTCCTTTCTTCCTCTTTTCCTTCTTCTCTCTTTCTCTCAATTCAATTAGGGTTGTGAAAAGAGTGAAAATGGCTTAGGAACGTCCTTTCAATAGACTAGGAACATCCTAAATAAGTCCCATTGAGATTTGGAAAGAATCCCACTCGAAAATTAGGAAATTTCCTAATTTCTATATTCGTCAGAAACCGAGGGTCGATGGGAGGGTCGATGATCCCGTCGACCCTAGGGTCTTAAGCTGTCCGACCCTCCCTTCAAATCTGAGGGTCTGACATTCTGTTTTGGGAGGTCCGACCCTACTTGGCTGGGTATGCGACCCTCCCCTAAAATTAAGTGTTTTTGGGTCAATTTTATACCTGGGATCTCGATCTCCATCACGCCCTTGGTCCACTTGACTCGACCATGATGGGTAAAACTGGTTCAAGGTGGTAAGACCGGGTTAGTTTGACACGGGTCTTACAACTCCCCCCAACTTATAAAAATGTCATCCTCGAAATTGTACGTACCTTCTGAATCAAACAAGTGAGGGTATTGCTTTCGCATAGCATTCTCTTCTTCCCATGTAACTTATTCCATGTCTTTACTTTTCCATGTGACCTTAACATAGTAGATATCTCTGTTGCATAGACGTTGAACCTTTCGACTAGTGATTTCCGTTGGTGTTACTTCGAATGTCAAATCATCAGTCAATTCTTGCAAATCTACTGTCAACACGTGCGTCGAATCCTTGACATACTTCTTCAATAGAGAAATGTGAAATACATCGTGCACACTTGAGATAGATGGTGGTAATGCCAACTGATAAGCTACTTTTCCACGCTTAGCTAGAATTTCATATGGTCCGACATATCTTGGGCTTAATTTTCCTTTCTGTCCGAATCTCTTCAATCCTCTCATAGGCGATACTTTCAAAAATACTTTATCACCTACGGCGAACTCTAGATCTCTTCGTCGAGTACTGCATATTGCTTCTGACGGTTCTGAGCTGTTTTCACTCTCCTTGATGATGTCGACCACTCGACAAGTCTCTTCAACAAATTCCGGTCCAACAATACTACGTTCTCCAACTTCATTCCAAAACAAGGGGATTCGACACTTCCTGCCATACAGTGCTTCATAAGGTGACATCTGTATAGTAGCCTGATAGCTGTTATTGTAAGCGAACTCAATCAATGGTAACTTTTCGTCCCATGATCCTTTGAAATCAATCACACATGCTCGTAGCATATCTTCTAGAATCTGGATTGTACGCTCCGACTATCCGTCTATCTGTGGGTGGAATGCAGTACTAAACTTCAATGTTGTACCCATAGCCTTTTGCAGTCCTTCCCAAAATTTGGAAGTAAATCGTGGATCTCTACCGGACACAATACTTTCTGGTACACCGTGTAACCGAATAATATTATCCACGTACAGCTTTGCTAACCTTTCCAGTGTATACTGGGGACGTATCGGTATGAAGCGAGCTGTCTTAGTCAGACGGTCCACAATCACCCAAACTGCGTCAACTACTCGAGAAGTCAATGGTAGTCCTGTGACGAAGTCCATAGTGATGCAGTCCCATTTCCATGCTGGTTCTGGTAATGGCTGTAACAGTCCTGTGGGTCTTTGTCGTTCCGCCTTTACCTTCTGACAATTTAGGCATTGAGACACGAACTTGGCTACATCTGCCTTTATTCCCCTCCACCAATACAGTTTCTTTAGATCATGATACATTTTTGTACTTCCAGGATGTATCGAGTAGATGGTGGTATGGGCTTCCTTCATCAGTCGGTGTCTAATGTCCATATTTTCTGTTTCAGGTACACATATTCTTCCTTTGTATTTCAGTACCTTCTCGTCATCCAAGGTGAACTCAGGGTTAGTCCTACCTTTCTCAATATCTTCGCGTACTGTTCTCAGATAAGGATCTGCTTTGATAGCTGTCTTCACTTCATCCACTATATCCGGTATAATCTTCAATGCCACGAACATATTCGAAAACCGATGAATAAACCCTTGGTTGGCTGGTCCATCCATTATATCTATCACATATTGTTGCCGTGATTGAACACCATTCTGTTGGTATACATTGCTGCAGTCGTGCTAATTTCTCCTTGAGATTTTATCATTGCTTTCCTGCTCAATGCATCCGCTACCACGTTCGCTTTTCCCGGATGATACTGGATATCACAATCATAGTCTTTCAATAGTTCCAGCCATCTTCTTTGTCTCATATTCAACTCCTTCTGATTAAATAGATAAGTAAGACTTTTATGGTCCGACTTAATCTGAAATTTCTCTCCGTATAGGTAGTGTCTCCATATCTTGACAGCATGTACTACTGCCGCTAACTCCAAATCATGAGTGGGGTAATTTTTCTCATGTACCTTCAACTATCTCGATGCATACGCAACTACTTGTTCTCCTTGCATAAGCACACATCCTAGTCCCAATCCCGATGCATCAGTGTATAAGGTAAATGTCTGTACTGGAACGGGAATGGTCAAAATTGGGGCGGATATTAATCTGGTCTTCAGTGTTTGAAAACTCTTTTCACACTTATCCGTCCATACAAATTTTTCTACTTTCTTGGTCAAACTGGTGAGAGGTACGGCAATCCGAGAATAGTCTTCTACGAATCTCAGATAATATCCAGCTAGACCCATAAAACTTCTAATTTCTGAAACACTCTTTGGTGCTTCCCACTTTACGATAGCCTCAATCTTACTGGGGTCCACTTTGATTCCTTCAGCGGATACTACATGGCCTAAAAAGGTGACTTCACTTAGCCAAAACTCACACTTCAAAAATTTGGCGTATAACTTCTCTTTCCTTAAACGCTGTAGGGCTGCGTTTAGGTTCTTAACATGGGTTTCCTTGTCTTTCGAGTACACCAATATGTCATCAATAAATACTATAACCGACATATCCAACATATCGTGGAAAACCCCTTTCATAAGTTCCATGAATGTTGCCGTTGCATTAGTTAATCCGAAGGACATCACTAAGAACTCATAATGTCCGTATCTTGTCCTGAAAGCTGTCTTCGGGATGTCACCTTCTTTAATCTTCAGTTGATGATAGCCTGATCGAAGATCGATCTTTGAAAATACCTTCGCTCCTTGTAACTGATCGAACAAGTCATCGATCCTGGGTAGTGGATATCGATTCTTGATTGTCAACTTATTCAACTCTCGATAGTCGATACATAATCGAACACTACCATCCTTCGTCTTTACGAACAACACCGGTGCTCCCCATGGAGATATACTGGGTCTAATATAACCCTTATCCAGCAGTTCTTGTAATTGCATTTTTAATTCCTTCAGTTCGGTAGGAGCCATTCTATAAGGTGCTTTTGATACTGGTGCGGCTCCAGGTATCAGGTCTATTACAAACTCCGTGGCCCGGTCGGGTGGTAATCCGTGTAATTCCTCTGGAAATACATCAGGAAAATCTCGCACGACGTCAATATCTTCCATTCGTGGCACGTCCTTGGTTAGGTCGACCACTGATACTAGATATCCGACCGCTCCCTTTTCAAGGCACTTCTTAGCCTTCAATGCGGAAAGTATGAGCTTGCGTCTCCGGGGAAGTTTGGTTCCCGAGAAATTGAATTCTGCTCCTTCTTTGTCTTTGAACGTTAGCTTCTTCTCGGTGCATAACAGATTTGCAGAATGCCGAGCTAACCAGTCCATTCTTAAGATGACATCGAAGTCTGCCATCTCAAGTTGTATTAAAGTTGCATCTAAGGTTTTCTCGCCAATGAGAACTGGACATGGCCCATAACCTTTCTCTTATTCCACTTCTAATCCCATCGGTGACCGTACAAGTAACTTGTAGTCTAATGTTTTGATGGGTAAGTTGGTCTTCTTTCCAAATGACACAGATATAAATGAATGCGTAGCTCCTGAATCAAAGAGTACTCTGGCTGGTACGCCATTGATAGGTACAATACCTGTGATCCGTTTTTACTTAGTCTACATACTCAATCAATGTAATTATAATCTTAAAAGTTTCGGTCATACCTGTGACCACATCGGGCGATGCGGCTGCATCCTCTGATGTAACAGCATATACCCGTCCTTGATGTAACTGCTTCTTGGGTTTTGGACATTCTCTTGCCATATGCCCTGGTTGGTTGCAGTTATAACACTTCGGGGCTTCAGAATTTGGCTTTGGCTGTGGTTGAGCTGCGGAAGTAGACTTTGGTGCAGTGGCAAAATTCTGAGGACGAAAAGGTTTATACGTCCTCTTATTGCCTCCGTTGTAGGAGTTTCTGGCTGGTCTCTTGATGCCTCTGTTCTGGGAGGAATAACTCTCCTTCTGGCTCGATTCGATCACTCGAGCAATCCGGACAGCCGTTGTAGATTTCCTTCTCTAAGCCCGGAACATTTTCTCTTATGCTTCCTTTTAGTCCCCCGACAAACCTACGGGTTTTTGTATCTTCTTCTTGCATGCTAGCCGGTGCGAAGAAAAATAGTTCTTAATACGCTGTTGATATGAGTCTACGGACATCTACCCCTGGTACAGACTCAAGAACTTTTTCTCCATTGAATCTCCGAAGCTCCTTGGGAAATACTTCTCGAAGAATGCTTCTTTATATATAGCCCATGTCAGTAGGGCGTGCTTGGTCAATAAATACGTCTTTGTAGATTTCCACCAATGGTGTGTGTCGCCTTTGAGCATGAAGGTGGCGCATAGTACTTTCTCTTCCTCGGTAATAGTCATCATAAGGAAGTTCCTTTCCATTTCGTCTATCCAGTGTGCTGGCCACAGTGGATCAGACGGCTTGCCGTTGAATTCCTTAGGTTTCATCTTCAAAATCTCTCCACTAGCCGGGAGTGATCCAGTTGATTTTGGTATGCCCCAAACATAGGGGGTGGATACTGATAGTTCCCTTGGGCTGCTTCTGGGACTTGCACTAGAATTGGTGCAGCCAGTTGTTGAGGTGTCTGTTGAGCTGGGTGATTACCCACTGGTGCTGCACTAGCTTACCCAGTGTGCATGGTTGCAGCCTGAGTGGCTTGAAACATAACTCCCATTGCAACCTGCATTTGAGCTTGTGCGTGTTGCATTTGCTGTAGCTGTTGTGCCAGATTCATAACCACAGTTGCTAGCTCCGGTGGTGGAGGTGGCAAATTTGTAGGGCCTGCTGGTTCTGGATTATCCTGTGCATGGTTATTCTCTTGACTAGTCTCCTCCACTGGTGGTGGTGGTGAGACTGTATTTCGGGTCTGTCGGATAACTCTATGTCCAGACATATTTCTTTTGAGATGGGTGGTGCCTGAAAATCATCAAAATCAGTGAGAAATCATTTATACTTCATGTAGGCATGCTAACCGATATAAAATTCAAAATCCCCAATTCATTCTGAAATAAATACTGTCTTTTCTATGCAGGGTTGATGGTGAGGGTCGCTGGTATGTCCGACCCTAGGTATTCGACCTTGGGAATGACCTGTTCTTCCCGAGAGCTGAGGGTCGATGCGAGGGTCGATGGGTGTCCGACCCTTAGTCCGACCCTCGATTTTCTGTCAGATTCCTGAGAGCCGAGGGTCGATGGGAGGGTCGATGGTGTCAGTCGAATTGTCCGACCCTCGGACCAAAAATTAGATTTTTAAGATCCAATTTTGGGTCATTTCTCACTATTCCTCCTCCGTTTCGACTCGCCTTCACTCTCTGATTTGCTACAGTGCTACTCCACTGTCCTTGGTCGGTTTAACTCCGGGTTTCAACATCCACGTCACCCCTACAGGTATATCTGCTCACCTTTACCTGTTTTAGGTTTTCTTTTCTAGGTTTTTGCTCATTTAACTCGTATTTTCCAAATTAAACTTTTTCCAACCGTAAAAATTTGATTTTTATTGGGGGCTTTTGTTATTGGGGTCTTGAGGAACGAATGCCCTCAAAATTTTTTGAGTTTCATCGGTTGGTTATCGAGAAACTTAGAATTTTCTCTTTTTGCCCTAATTTGTCGACATTTTTGATTTTTTCTTGAATTTCTTCAAATTGGACATCGTCAGTTAAAATTTCCTACTGTAGGTGGATTGTAGGATATGTTTTAACTTACGTAAGTCCTTATGCCCACTTATATGGTGAGGAATGGGCTTCTATTTTAAATTTTTCAGATTTTTATCCTATTAACTCCTTATTTCTTTTCTCCTTCCTATTTTTGCAGATACTATGGCCCGTACCAAAGTGCCATGATTGCGTGATCCACTTCGCTTCCGTTCCAATGAAGCTGAGGCACAGTATGCTGACTATGCCCGTAAGAAAGTGGAAGGGGGTCGCCTGGTGAACTTGGCTGAGCTAGCCTTGTTCAATGTAGAGGGAGCATTTGGTGATATGGGGTGGCTCCCTGTCATCACATACGACGCGTGCACATGTCCCGACTTGGTACACCAGTTCTATTGTAATCTCTAAGTGGTGGGGAATTACAATGATGTCGAGCATGGTCAGGAGTTGCGCATCACTAGTTATGTCAAAGGGGTGCACATCTCCTTTGATTATCGGCAGCTGGCCGATCTGTTGGGCATTCCCTATGATGGCCCTATGGTGTACTGTGCGCCGGGAGAGCCACAGTTTGTTGAGATGGAGATGAGAGCAGAAATCGACAACCAGTTGCTCCGTCTCGATAGATGGCAGATGAGGGCTTGCTACTTGCATCCATCTCCATGGGTTTTCTACAAGATTATCCAACATAATCTGATCCCGTAGAGTGGGCATTATGAGAGGGTCTCTCAGCTGACTCAGTTCTTGATCTACTGCATCTGCACTCGCCAGCCGGTCTGCCTTCCTTACATCATCATGCGGACGATGATTAGTGCCACATTGTTCGGTCATAGGGGTAATCTACCCTATGGACGCATGATTACCGATGCTACCGACCCGTGCTGGGGGTGGATCTGGTGGATGAAAAGATCCAGGAGAAGACCTTCTCGTCGCCTCTAGATTGGGAGGCTATCTGCAAGATGGGGCTGCGAGATGCGGAGGTTAGCAATGAGGAGAGGAACGCGATGGTGCGCCCTCACACTCGGGTTGAGATGGCTGATGCTGAGGCTGCTGCTAGGGCTCTTGGGGATCCGATCGACGATGACGATCGCATGTATATGGATGTCGATGCGATACCACCGCCATCACCCACACATGCGGATAGGGCTGGTACTTCTACTGCGGTGGCTTCGGTACCGGAGACCAGTCCTTCTCATGGTGCTGGTCCTTCACGCCCACCAGTTGATGACGTGCTGAGTATGTTTCACGAGATTAGAGAGGCTCAGCGCGCATCGGATCTGAGGATAGGGGAGCTCCTAGACGCCCAGCGCCGGACTGATCAGAGGGTGGCTGATCTCACAGCTAGTCTACAGGTGACTCAGACCCAGGTGGCATGGTTGACTAGGGTCTATGCCGAGGACTATGACAGAGACCGTGAGGCACCGCCTCCTCCTTCGCCTCCAGCTTCCTGATTGTACTTTTATATATTATTTTTTTTTTCTTCTTCTCTTGTACTACAGAGTAACTATCCGGGTTGTGGACTGTACTCTGCTTTAGCGATGTATATACGTTTTGTTTCTTTTACTCATTGTATATAACTGGTTTTCCCTTTAATAGATGCATTATTCTCTTTTTAATACGGTTTCAATCATCACTTGTGCTTACAGTGTGCTTGTATTAAAGATTTTAATTTATCCTATCTCAGTTCACATGGTCTTGAATGCGTGTAAGTTCGGCGGGCAAAGCCTGAGTAGCTCTGATACCAAGTTGTCACACCCCAATTCCACACTGTTCAGAATGGTGTGATGAATCGCTAAATAACCAACGGTTCAACTAGGATCTCTAATAGACCATCCCCGCGTTATCCAAACTTTACACACATCCACAATCATAATCAGAGTAAATACACAATAGCGAAAATCTTGTAAGTAAATGAACTGAGAACTAAGATGATACCATTAATTAAATAGTAAATTATTCTGTGTTTAGTATGAGACATAAATATTTAAGCACCAAATACATGTCTTATAAATCCAATGAAGAAACCTATAAAAATATCTAGTCAAATACACACGAGTTGCACTCGCAAGAGGAGTCGTGTGTATCATCTTCAGCTCCAGCGTCCATGGCTGCTATATTCCCATATGTAGACGCGTTCATATAATCTTCGACTGTGTAACCTGCATCATCAACTAAAAATATTCGACGTCGAGGGGTGAGCACACAATACGGCTCAGTGAGTAGCCAAAACAATGCAACAATACATATGCATGCAAAAAGTCAATTTATATCTTTGGTCTGGTTTATAGTTTTCAATGTGCAATAGAAAGGTTGGGTGGTCAAAGGTTAACGTTTATTGACACCGCCTCTATACACAGGGTGTGGAAGCCCGCCCGAAGGTTAACGTTTATCGTCGTCCCCATCCACCCTACCATAACATTATACAACAAAGGTTAACGTTTATTGCTATATAATGCTATACCAACACGTAAGCCCCTGTTAGCGAGGGCTTGCAAACTGGGCTCGCTACTAACCAATCCTAATGCCAAACAGTGTATCCAAGGCCTCACCCCTGCATCCCTCAGAATGCCCATAGATAGAGCTAAGGCCCCCCGGTAGAGTCAGAGACTACAAGGACCGAGACCACCTCCCCTGATACTCTACGACATAATAGTTCTGCTAAGGTAATGGCGATACGACAATGTCAATGCACAAGACTTGAGTTAGAGATAGAGCTAAAGTGCTGAGACCCGCCAAAGGTTAACGTTTATTGACGTTCTCATCACACCTCCCCTGATACTCGCTCTCATCAAGTACATCAACCACACACATACAAGCACATGCCTATTCCTATCATCATCATCATCATCATGTTATAAACCATAAAGTAAATATGCATGAACAAGTAATAGAAATATTGGATGGCATGCTGTATGCACATTACTAATATATTCGCATATAATCAAACATAGCATAGGACTCAAGAAAATGAAAACAGTTTATTATTAACCAATTTAGTTTGGAGTTAAGGTTCCTCACCTTAGCTTGAAAAAAGATACTTTTCCAAGCTTTAGAATCACCGTTATAACGTTATTATATTGCTAGCAAACCTAACCAAGTCAATTGAATTTAATTAGAATTAATTCAGAATTTAAAACCATTCTGTCAACTGAGGGTCGATGCTAGGGTCGATGCTAGGGTCGATGGGTCTATCGACCCTCCCTCTATTCTGGACTTCCCGAATGCTGAGGGTCGATGGTCAGAAACACCTAGGGTCGGATGGTCTATCGACCCTCGGTGCGACCCTTGGTGCACTTTGGTCCAATTTCCACTTTTTAATCCATTCTTCGTGTTTGGGGTCCTATGGCTTGCTTTCTACATTCATTCAACAGTCATTCCATGGTCTAGAACCATGTATAATCCATCTAAATAGTTTTCGTGCATCTTCCTATGGTTTTCCATGAAAACCTAACCATGGATGGATGGTTTGGGTTTCTCCGAGATCCTACACTCAACCATATCTAATCTAAGGTCTGTAGAAACTCATGTAATTAGTATCCATACCTGAGAAGATTACTTTTCTCTGGAATTTCTTCTCCTTTTTTCTAAGTCTTCCTCCTTGTCTCCTTTCTTCCTCTTTTCCTTCTTCTCTCTTTCTCTCAATTCAATTAGGGTTGTGAAAGGAGTGAAAATGGCTTAGGAACGTCCTTTAAATAGACTAGGAACATCCTAAATAAGTCCCATTGAGATTTGGAAAAAATCCCACTCGAAAATTAGGAAATTTCTTAATTTCTATATTCGTCAGAAACCGAGGGTCGATGGGAGGGTCGATGATCCCGTCGACCCTAGGGTCTTAAGCTGTTCGACCCTCCCTTTAAATCTGAGGGTCTGACATTCTGTTTTGGGAGGTCCGACCCTACTTGGCTGGGTATGCGACCCTCCCCTAAAATTAAGTGTTTTTGGGTCGATTTTATACCTGGGATCTCGATCTCCATCACGCCCTTGGTCCACTTGACTCGACCATGATGGGTAAACCTGGTTCAAGGTGGTAAGACCGGATTAGTTTGACACGGGTCTTTCAAATTTCCCTTCTTTTAGTCCATCCTTCGTGTTTGGGGTCCTATGGCTTCTCCTACAGTCCATTCAACATTCATTCCATGGTCTAGAACCATGAATCATCCACCTAGATAGCTTTCATGTAATCTCCCATAGTTTTCTATGAAAACCTAACTATGGGTTGATGGTTTGGGTTTCTCCGAGATCATACTCTCATCATTATCTAACCTAAGGTCTGTAGAAACTCATGGAATTAGTATCCATACCTGAGAAGATTACTCCCTCTCTGTAACTCTTCTCCTTTTTGCTATCTTCTTTTCCTTGCTTCTCTTCTTCTCCTTTTCCTTCTCTTCTCTTTCTCTCAATTCAATTAGTGTTGTAAAAGGAGTGAAAGAGGCTTAGGGACATCCTTTAAATAGAGTAGAAACATCATAAAATAAGTCCCTTTGAGATTAAGAAAGAATACAAATCAAAAATTAGTAAATTTCCTAATTTCAGTTTCGGCGGCAATTGAGGGTCGATGGGAGGGTCGATGATCCCATCGACCCTAGGGTTCCTAAGGTGTCCGACCCTCCCTATAAAACTGAGGGTCTGACTTTCTGTGTTGGGGGGTCCGACCCTCCTTTGCTGGGTATGCAACCCTCCCCTTAAATTAACTATTTTAGGGTCGATTTGATACCTGGGATCATGATCTCCTTCACGCCCTTGGTCCATTTGACTCAACCATGATGGGTAAACCTGGTTCAAGGTGATAAGACCGGGTTAGTTTGATACAGGTCTTACAAAACTGGTAGATGGAATCGGTAAAAGGTTCCACGAGTACATTCAATCGGTAAACACTTAAGAGTATTTTCTAAGTAGGAAGCAATAGAAGGATGAGCGGATGCTCAACCGTCCGGTTGGTCATCTGGTTTGTGTACTAATATAAACCTTGGGATTCCAGTAGATTTTTTAGAATCTGAAAATGGGCCCACTTGACATTAAGCCTACATGGAGAATTTAAACTAAGTGGATCCATCGGGAACCGATAGAACGGTTGGGGCTAATTCGGAGGATCATGCCACAAAGACAAGACTTCGATTAGTTCATTGATTAATAAGCCGGGGCATTTGACTTTACAGAGCCACTATTTAAGCCAAGCAGTTGAACGGACATGCTCGTGAATCTGGTATGTAGCACCGGTTCAAACCCAGAAGTCAGGTCACATACCAAGCTTGGTCTCCAAGCTTGGGAGACTTGTTCTCCACTACTAAGCTTTCATTATAGCTTGTGGGGAACTCATTCCCACCATTATTAGGCACAATGGGGGCCATTTCTGGCTCCAATAACTCCCTCAATGGAGTTGGTGAACCAACCCTTGGTTTTCTAGGTCATTATGAAATCTCCATTAATGGAGTTTCAACCACCAAGGTATTAGCGTTCATTCACCTACAAGAAGGAGGAAGGAAAGAAACCTACCTTCAATATTAATGTGCTCAACCACCATAGTTGCTAGCCATTAACATAAGGAAGAAGGAGGAAGTTCGTGAACATTTACCTCAAATGAATAGTGCTTCGGGCTTAGGTTCCTAGAGGTTCAAATTCCAACTCCACTTCTTCTTCTCTTCAACTCTCCTTCTATTACCCACTGTCCAAGAAGTGTGAAAGGTAGGCTTGGTCCCCCTTTTATAGAAATCAGGGAGAGGGAAAGTGTTCAACTCGAGTTTAATCGACTGAACTAAATTGGGTGAATGATAAACTGGTACGATCCACTGGTTGGGCCAAAACATACCCTATGGACCATCTCTTTGGCTTGGATGTTTTGGGATGCATATCCTTTCCATCAAAGGTCTACTAGGACACTTTATACTGCCAAGTATATAGAATGAAGGCTCACCTAAGGTTCGGTTACCATCATCGAGTCCGCATCAGGTGCTTCTTCAGCCAATGTATTACGACCTAACACATAAGGAATCGGGGTTAGTAAAGGGATTCTGGGTGCAGGTCTCATAATCCCCCCAATTTATAAGAATTTTGCCCTCAAAATTAAGGTGTACCTGAGTTTTTTAAATAAATGTAGATATTTCTCTCGCGTTGCATCTTCACTGTCCCAAGTGGCTTATTTAATTGCATAACTACGCCAATGAACCTTTACATAGGGAATGGAACGGTTCCGCAGCTGCTGTACTTTTTTCTCCAATATTACCATAGGTTCCACAGTGCATGATAAATCTATGTCAATCTGTGGAACTTCCACACTTAAGACATGTGAAGGATCATGAACGTATTTCTTCAGAAGTGAAATGTGGAACACTTCATAAACTTCTGATAGTGTGGGAGGCAAAACTAACTGATATGCCACCTTACCACTTCTCCTCAAAATCTCATATGGACCAACGTATCTAGGACTCAACTTTCCTTTCTTGCCAAAGCATCGAATACCGCAATGGGACAACACTTTGAGAAAAACTTTGTCCCTCACCTAAAATTCCAAGTTTTTATGTTGTCCATTAACGTAACTCTTCTGTCTGCTTTGAGCTATCTTGAGTCTCTTCCTGATTAGATCTACTTTATCATAAGTGTCTTGTATAACATCAGGCCCCATTTTCTTCATTCACCTACCTCATTCCAATTCAATGGAGTTCTGCATCGCTTACCATATAGTACCTCATAGGGAGTAGCACTAAGGGTAGCATAAAAACTATTGTTGTAGTCAAACTCTATCAAAGATAAATACTTGTCCTAGCTACCTTTGAAATCTAATGCGCATGCTTTAAGCATATCCTCCAAAATCTATACTGTGAGCCAAGATTGTCCATCGATCTTTGGATAGAATGCAATACTGAACTTTAATTGTGTGCCCATAGATTTTTGTAAATTATCCCATAGCTTGAACGTGAATATTGGATCTCTATCTAACACAATGCTTGTCGGTACACCATGTAATCTCATTATGTTGTCAACATATAGCTTGACCAATCTATCCATAGTGTATGTTAGCCTAATAGCTACGAAACGGATTACCTATATGAGATGATCCACGATTACCCAAAAAACATACTCTTTGTTTGGTGTCACAGGTAATCCTGTCATGAAATCCATGGTGATATGATCCCACTTCCACTCTGGGATTGATTATGGCTAAAGTAACCCAGCTTGTCTTTGTAGATCTGCCTTCATTTGTTGACAAGTAAGGTACTTGTACACAAAAGCTGCCACATCAACCTTCATACCTCTCCACCAATATTACTTCTTTAAATCCTGATACATCTTGGTACTGCCTTATGCACTAAAAAAGGAGAGGAATGAGCCTCTATCATGATGGTCTCCTTCAGTGACCAGGTAGATTCTAGCACACATTCCCTACCTCTGTATCTTATCAACCCCATACTATCCACAAAGAAGTCTGGGTCTTGCTTTCCTTTCTCAAGATCATGCTTAAAAGTCTTCAAATGAGCATCACTATCAATAGCATCATTGATATCATCAAGCAGGGTAGGCTGAATAGTAAATGTACCCAGCAGTTTCGCTATCACCTCAACCCACTCCGATACAACATCATCAGTGGTAGAGGGTTCAATCTTTGGAGGAGGTTCAAGAACCAATATATGGGCTATACTGTGCCCTTCTTTATGTTTCTTTATCTCAAGGGTTTCTCTATCTAATATGACCAACGATTTCCTACTGAGAGCATCAGCCATTACATTGGCCTTGCCAGGACGATACTTAATGATGTAATCATAATATTTTAATAGCTACAACCACCTTCGTTGTCTCATATTTAGTTCCTTCTAGTTGAACAAATAGATCAGGCTCTTGTGATTTGACATTATGCAGAACGTCTCCCTAAATAGTAATAACACCATATTTTTAAGGAAAAGATAATTACAACAACCTCCAGATCATGGGTGGGATAGTTCTTCTTATGCACCTTTAATTGTCTCAAAGCATAAGCTACAACATCATCTTGCATGAGTACACAACCAAGTCCATAATTTGAATCATCTATATAGACCACGAATTTACCCCCCTTTTTCTGATGGGATGGTTAAAACTGGGGCAGAGACAAGCTTTTACTTGGGAGTCTAAAAACTCTCCTTATTCTCATCTGATCATTCAAATTTTATACCCTTCTTGGTCAATCTAGTTAATAGGCTATGCGGGAAAAACCCTCAATGAAGCGCCGATAATAGCCGACCAATTTGAGGAAACTTTTGATTGTTGTTACTGAAGTGGATGTTTTCTAGTCTATAACTACACTAACCTTTCTAGGGTCCACTATTAATCTTTTAGTTGATATAATATGCCTTAAGAATACTACTTGTCTGAGCCAAACTCGTACTTCTTGAATTTGGCATAAAACTTTTCCTGCTTTAGCTTTTGTAATGCCAAGCGGAGGTGCTCCGCATGGGAGGTATCATTAGGTGAGTAGATGAGGATGTCATCGATCAAAATGATGACAAACATATCTAGGAACTCGTGGAATACCTGATTCATAAGCTCCATAAGAGGTTGGAGCATTTGTTAATTTGAAGGACATGACCACAAACTCGAAGTGACCATACCTTGTCCTGAATGCTATTGTGGGCACATCACTCCCTTTAATCTTCAATTGGTGATAGCCTGACCATAGGTTTATCTTTGAAAACATGCTTGCCCCTTGAAGTTGATTGAACAAGTCATTGATTTTGGATAAGGGATATGAGTTCTTGATTGTTAACCCGTTCAGATCCCACTTGTTCAGATCCCAATAATCAATGCATAAACACACTGCCATCCTTCTAATTTACAAATAACACCGGTGCTCCCTAAGGTGAGATACTGGGTCTGATGAAACCCTTATCCAAAAGCTCCTAAAGCTGTACCTTGAGTTCCTTTAACTTAATAAGAGCCATATGATAAGGAGCCTTAGAAGCAGGAGCTGCTCCTGGAATTAAGTTGATCACAAATTCCATCTCCTGATCTAGTGGTAAACCAGGTAGCTCTTTAGGGAATACGTTACAGAATTCATGTCACACCCCAATTCTGCACTATTCAGAATGATGTGATGAACCGCTAATAAACCAACAGTTCAACCAGGATCTCAAATAGGCTATCCCCGCGTTATCTAAACTCACACACATCCATAATCATAATCAGAGTAAATACACAATAGCGGAAGTCTTATAAAAACATGAACTGAGAAACTAAGATGATATCATTAATTTAATAGCAAATTATTCTATTTTCAACTGATACATAAATATTAAAATACCAAATACATGTCTTAATAAATCCAATGAAGAAACCTATAAAATATATAATCAAATACACACGAGTTGCACTCGCAAGAGGAGTCGTGTGTATCCACTTCAGCTTTAGCTTCCATCGTTGCCACGTTCCCGTACGCAGACGCATTCACATAGTCTTCAACGGTATAACATGCATCATCAACTAAAAATATTCAACGTCGAGGGGTGAGCACACATCACGGCTCAGTGAGTAGCCAAAACAATGCAACAATACATATGCATGAAAAAAAATCAATTTATATCTTTGGTCTGGTATATAAGTTTGCAGTATGCAATAGAAAGGTTTAGGTAGCCAAAGCTCGCGTTAATTGACCCCGCCTCTATACAGGACTGTGTGACGTTACCCGAAGATCACGTTTATCGTCAACTCACATGCACCCAATCATGAACATTATATAACAAAGGTTACGTTTATTGCTATATAGTGCCATACCAACACGTAAGCCCCTGTTAGCGAGGGCTGCAAACTGGGCCCGCAACTCACCAATCCTAATGCCAAAAAGTGTATCCAAGGCCTCAACCCAGCATCCCTCAGAATGTCCATAGAGATAGAGCTAAGGCCCCCCGGTAGAGTCAGAGACTACAAGGATCGAGACCACCTCCCCTGATACTCTACGACATAATAGTTCTGCTAAAGTAATGGCAATACGACGATGCTAATGAACAAGACTTAAGTTAGAGATAGAGCTAAAGTGTTGAGACCCGCCAAAGGTTAACGTTTATTGACGTCCTCATCACACCTCCCCTGATACTTTCTCGCATCAAGTACACCAACCACACACATACAAGCACATGCCTATTCCTATCATCATCATCATCATCATGTTATAAACAATAAAGTAAATATGCATGAACAAGTAATAAAAATATTGGATGGCATGTTGTATGCACATTACAAACATATTCGCATAGAATCAAGAATAGCATAGGACTCAAGAAATAGAAAACAATTTTTGTTATTAACCAATTTAGTTTGGAGTTCTGGTTCCAAACCTTACATTGCTATAAGATGTTTTTTCAAGCTTTAGAATCACCCTTACAGTGTTATTATATTGCTAGAAGACCTAACAAAGTCGATAGAATTTAATTAGAATTTATTCGGAATTTAAAAACTACTCTCTTAACTGAGGGTCGGAGGTAGGGTCGGAGTTAGGATCGACCCTGGGTGCGACCCTCCCTTAACTCTAAACTTCCCGAACACTGAGGGTCGATGGTCAGGAACACCTAGGGTCGGATGGTCATCGACCCTCGGTGCGACCCTCGGTGCACTTTGGTCCAATTCCCTCTTTTAATCCATTCTTCGTGTTTGGAATCCTATGACTTGCTCCTACATTCCATTCTACATGCATTCCATGGTCTGAAAGCATGTATAACCCACCTAGATAGCTTTCATGCATTCTTTTATGATTTTCCATGAAAACCTAACCATAGATTGATGGTTTGGGTTTCTCCGAGATCACACTCTCACCAATAACTAACCTAAGGTCTGCAGATACTCATGGAATTAGTATCCATACCTGAGAAGATTACTTTTTCTCTGAAATTCTTCTTCTTTTTGCTAAGTTCTCTTCCTTTCCTTTCTTCTTCCTCTTTTCCTTCTCCTCTCTTTCTCTCAATTCAATTAGGGTTGTGAAAGGAGTGAAAGTGGCTTAGGGATGTCCTTTAAATAGGCTAGGAACATCCTAAATAAGTTCCTCTGAGATTAGGAAAGAATCCCAATCGAAAAATATAGAAATTTCCTAATTTCTATATTCGGCAGAATCCGAGGGTCGATGATCCCGTCGACCCTAGGGCTTAAGATGTCCGACCCTCCCTTCAAAACTGAGGGTTTGACTTTCTGTTTTGGGAGGTCCGACCCTGCTTAGCTGGGTATGCGACCCTTCCACTATTTTAAGTATTTTTGGGTCGATTTGATACCTGGGATCTCGATCTCCTTCACGCCCTTGGTCCATTTGACTCGACCATAATGGGTAAACCTGGTTCAAGGTGGTCTGACCGGGTTAGATTGACACGGGTCTTACTACTCCTCCCAACTTATAAAAATTTTGTCCTCAAAATTGTACGTACCTTCTGAATCAAATAAGTGAGGGTATTGCTTTCGCATAGCATTTTCTTCTTCCCATGTAACCTCTTCCATGTCTCTACTTTTCCATGTGACCTTAACATAGTAGATATCTTTGTTGCGTAGACGTTGAACCTTTCGACTAGTGATCTCTGTTGGTGTTACTTCAAATGTCAAATCATCAGTCAATTCTGGAAAATCTACTGTCAAAACATTCGTTGGATCCTTGACATACTTCTTCAATAAGGAAATGTGAAATACGTCATGCACACTTGACATAGATGGTGGTAGTGCTAACTGATAAGCTACTTTTCCACGCTTAGCTAGAATTTCATATGGCCCGACATATCTTGGACTTAGTTTCCCTTTCTGTCCGAACCTCTTTAACCCTCGCATGGGCGATACCTTCAAAAATACTTTATCACCTACTGCGAACTCTAGATCTCTTCGTCGAGTATCTGCATATTGCTTCTGATGGTTCTGAGCTGTTCTCACTCTTTCCTTGATAATGTCGACCACTCGAAAAGTCTCTTCCACAAATTCCGGTCCAACAATACTATGTTCTCCAACTTCATTCCAAAACAAGGGAGTTCGACACTTCCTACCATACAGTACTTCATAAGGTGACATCTGTATAGTAGCCTGATAGCTATTGTTATAAGCGAACTCGATCAGTGGTAATCTTTCATCCCATGATCCCTTGAAATCAATTACACATGCTCGTAGCATATCTTCTAGAATCTGAATTGTACGTTCCGACTGTCCATTTGTCTGTGGGTGGAATGTAGTACTAATCTTTAGCGTTGTACCCATAGCCTTTTGCAATCCTTTCCAAAATTTAAAAGTAAAGTGTGGATCTCTATCAGATACAATGATTTATGGAACACCATGTAATCGAACAATATTATCCACATACAGCTTCGCTAACCTTTCCAGTGTATATTGAGGTCGTATAGGTATGAAGTGAGCTGTTTTAGTCAGATGGTCCATAATCACCCAAACTGCGTCAACTACTCGAGGAGTCAATGGTAGTCCCGTGACGAAGTCCATAGTGATACAGTCCCATTTCCATGCTGGTTCCGGTAATGGCTGTAATAGTCCTGCGGGTCTTTGTCGTTCGGCCTTTACTTTCTGACAATTCAAGCATTGAGACACGAACTTGGCTACATCTGCTTTCATTCCCCTCCACCAATATAGTTTCTTTCGATCATGAAACATTTTTGTACTTTCAGGATGTATCGAATAGACGGTGGTGTGGGCTTCTTTCATTAGTCGGTGTCTAATGTCCATACTTTCTGTTTCAGGTACACATATTCTTCCTTTGTATTTCAGTACTTCCTCGTCATCCAAGGTGAACTCAGGGTTAGTCCTACCTTTCTCAATATTTTCTAGTACTATTCTCAGATAAGGATCTGCTTTGATAGCTATCTTCACTTCGTCCACTATATCCGGTATAATCTACAATGCCGCGAACATATTCAAAAACCGATGAATAAACCCTTGGTTGGCTGATTCATCCGTTGTATCTATCACATATTGCTCGTTGTCGTGATTGAATACCATTCCGGTGGTACACATTGCTGCGGTCGTGCTAACTTCTCCTTGAGATTTTATCATTGCTTTTCTGCTTATTGCATCCGCTACTACGTTCGCTTTTCCCGGATGATACTGGATATCACAATCATAGTCTTTCAATAGTTCCAGCCATCTTTGTTGTCTCATATTCAACTCCTTCTGATTTAATAAATAAGTAAGACTTTTATGGTCCGACTTAATATGAAATTTCTCTCCGTATAGGTAATGTCTCCATATCTTGACAGGATGTACTACTGCTGCTAGCTCCAGATCATGAGTGGGATAATTTTTCTCATGTACCTTTAACTGTCTTGAAGCATAAGCAATCACTTGATCTCCTTGCATAAGCACACATCCTAGTCCCAATCCCGACGCATCAGTGTATAAAGTAAACGTCTGTCCTGGAATAGGAATAGTCAAAATCGGGGCAGATATCAATCTGGTCTTCAGTGTTTGGAAACTCTTCTCACATTTATCGGTCCATACAAACTTTTTACCTTTCTTAGTCAAAATGGTGAGAGGTATGGCAATCCGAGAATATTCTACGAATCTCCGATAATAACTAGCTAGACCCATAAAACTTCTGATTTTTGAAACGCTCTTTGGTGCTTTCCACTTTACAATAGCCTCGATCTTGCTGGGGTCCACTTTGATTCCTTCCACGGATACTACATGGCCTAGGAATGCGACTTCACTTAGCCAAAACTCGCACTTTGAAAATTTGGCATATAGCTTTTCTTTCCTTAAACGTTGTAGGGCTGCGTTTAGGTTCTTGATATGGGTTTCCTTGTCCTTGGAATATTCCAATATGTCATCAATAAATACTATAACCAACGTATCCAACATATCATGGAAAACTCGGTTCATAAGTTCCTTGAATGTTGCCAGTGCATTAGTTAATCCGAAAGACATAACCAAAAATTCATAATGTCCGTATCTGGTCCTGAAAGCTGTCTTCGGAATATCACCTTCTTTAATCTTCAACTGATGGTATCTTCAACTGATGGTAGCCTGATCGAAGATCGATCTTAGAAAATACTCTTGCTCCTTGTAGCTGATCAAACAAGTCATCGATCCGAGGTAGTGGATATCGATTCTTGATTGTCAGTTTATTCAACTCCCTATAGTCGATACATAATCGAACGCTACCATCCTTCTTCTTTACGAACAACACCGGTTCCCCCCATGGAGATATACTGGGTCAAATATAACCCTTGTCCATTAGTTCTTGTAGTTGCACCTTCAGTTCCTTCAGTTCCGTAGGAGCCATTCTATAGGGTGCTTTTGATACGGGTGCGGCTCCAAGTATAAGGTATATCACAAACTCCGTGGCTCGGTCGGGTGGTAACCGGGTAGTTCCTCCGAAAATACGTCAGGATAGTCCCGCACGACATCAATATCTTCCATTCGTGGCTCGTCCTTGGTTAGGTCAAACACGGATACTAGATACCCGATTGCCCCTTTCTCAAGGCACTTCTTAGCCTTTAGTGCTGAAAGTATGAGCTTGCGTCTCCGGGGAAGTTTGGTTCTCGAGAAACTTAATTCTGCTCCTTCTTTGTCTTTGAACGTTATCTTCTTTTCGGCGCATAATAGATTTGCAGAATGCCGAGCTAACCAGTCCATTCCCAAGATGACCTCAAAGTCTGCCATCTCAAGTTGTATCAAGGTTGCATCTAAGGTCTTCTCTCCACTGAGAACTGGACATGGTCCATAACCTTTCTCTGGTTCCACTTCTAAACCCATCGGTGACCGTACAAGTAATTTGTAGTCTAATGTTTTGATGGGTAACTTCGTCTTCTTTCCAAATGAAACAGATATAAATGATTGAGTAGCTCCGGAATCGAAGAGTACTCTGGCGGGTACGCCATTTATAGGTACAATACCTGTGATTTTTCTTTACTTAGTCTACATGCTCATTCAATGTAATTATAACTTTAGAAGTTTCAGTCATACCTGTGACCACATCGGGTGATGCGGCCGCATCCTCGGACGTAATAGCATATACACGTCCCTGATGGAATTGCTTCTTGGGCATAGGGCAGTCCCTTGCCATATGTCCTGACTGGTTGCAGTTAAAACACTTCACGACTTCAGAATTTGGCTTTGGCTGAGCTTGAGCTGCTGGAGTAGTCTTGTTTGCAACAGTAAAATTTTGAGGTCGGAAAGGCTTATGTCTTGTTATTGCCTCCGTCGTAAGAATTTCAGGCTGGCCTTTTGATGCCTCTGTTTTGAGTAAAATAACTCTCCTTCTGGCTCGATTCTATAACTCGAGCAATCTGGACAGCTTCATTATAAATTCTCTTTTCTAAGCCCAGAACATGTTCCCTGATGCTTCCTCTTAGTCCCATGACGAACCTACGGGTTTTGGTATCTTCTTCTTGCATGCTAGCCTGTGCAAAGAAAAACAGCTCTTCGTAGTGCTGTTGATATAAGTCTACAGTCATCTGTCCCTGATATAGGCTCAGGAACTCCTTCTCCATCGAATCTCTGAAGCTCCATGGAAAATATTTCTCAAAGAAGGCTTCTTTATTTATAGCCCATGTCAGTAGGGCGTGCTTGGTCAGTAAATATGCCTTCGTGGATTTCTACCAATGATGTGCGTCGCCCTTGAGCATGAAGGTGGCGCATAGTACTTTCTCTTCCTCTGTGATAGTCATCATGAGGAAATTTCTTTCCATCTCGTCTATCCAGTGAGCTGGCCACAATGGATCAGACGGTTTTCCATTGAATTCCTTGGGTTTCATCTTCAAAAATCTCTCCACTACTCTGGAGTGGTCCAACTAGTTTTGGGGGTTTGCCCCAAACATATGGGGTGGATACTGGTAATTCCCTTGAGCTGCTTCTGGAACCTGCACTGGAATCTATGCAGCCGGTTGTTGAGGTGTCTGAGGAGCTAGGTGGTTACCCACCGGTGCTGCACTGGCTTGTCCTGTGTGCATGGGTGCAGCCTGAGTGGCTTGAAACATAATTCCCATGGCAACCTGCATCTGAGCCTGCGCGTGTTGCATCTGCTGCAGCTGCTGTGCCAAGTTCATCACCATGGTTGTTAGCTCTGGTGGTGGAGGTGGCAAATTTGTAGGGTTTGCCGGTTCTGGATTACCCGGTGCATAGTTATTTTCTTGACTAGTCTCCTCTACGGGTGGTGGTGGTGGGACTGCATTTCGGGTCTGTCGGGTTACTCTACGTCCAGACATGATTCCTTTCGGTGATTGGTGGTGCCTGAAAATTATCAAAATAGGTGAGAAGTCATTCATATTTCATGTAGGCACGCTAACCGATAATCAATTCCGATTCTAGCTCATTTTATAAAAAAAATACTGTCTTTTCTATGCAGGGTCGATGGTGAGGGTCGATGGTATGTCCGACTCTTGGTATCCGACCCAGGGATTAACCTGTTCTTCCCGA
This sequence comes from Protea cynaroides, assembly GCA_028583415.1. Lineage (NCBI taxonomy): Eukaryota > Viridiplantae > Streptophyta > Magnoliopsida > Proteales > Proteaceae > Protea > Protea cynaroides. The sequence continues at coordinate 34,873,695 of CM053265.1, forward strand.
GAGCTGAGGGTCGATGTGAGGGTCGATGGGTGTCTGACCCTCAGTTTCGACCCTTGATTTTTTGTCAGATTCTCGAGAGCCGAGGGTCGATGGGAGGGTCGATTCGAGGGTTGATTGTGCTAGTCGAATTGTCCGACCCTCGGATCAAAAATCAGATTTTTAAGATCCGATTTTGGGTCATTTCTCACTATTCCTCCTCCGTTTCGACTCGTCTCTCCTCTCTGAGTTGCTACAGTGCTACACTACCGTTTTTGATCGGTTTGACTCCGGATTTCAACGTCGACTTCATCTCTACAGGTATGTATTCTCATTTTTACCTGTTTTTAGGTATCCATTTCTAGGTTTTTGCACCTTTAACTTGTATTTTCCAAATTAAACTTTTTCCAACCATAAAAATTCGATTTTTATTGGGGGCTTTTGTTATTGGTCTCTCTTGGAACGAAAGCCCTCAAAAAATTTTGAGTTTCATCGGTTGGTTATCGAGAAACTTGAAATTTTCTCTTTTTGCCCTAATTTGTCGATATTTTTGATTTTTCTTGAATTTCTTCAAATTGGACATCGTCAGTTAAAATTTCCTACTGTATGTGGGTTGTAGGATGTATTTTAACCTACGTAAGTTCTCATGCCCACTTGTATGGTGAGAATCGGGGCTTTATGGTCAACTTACGTCGTTATTAAATCAAGTTTCGGATTTTTATCCTATTAACCCCTTGTTTTCCTTTTCTTTCCTATTTTGCAGATACCATGGCTCGTACCAAGGTACCCAGAGTTCGTGATCCCCTTCGCTTCCGTTCCAATGAAGCCGAGGCACGGTATGCTGACTATGCCCGAAAGAAGGTTGAGGGTGGTCGTACGGTGAACTTGGCTGAGTTAGCCGTGTTCAACGTAGAGGGAGCCTTTGGTGACATGGGGTGGCTTTCTGTCATCACCTACAATGCGTGCACATGTCCGGATTTGGTGCGCCAGTTCTATTGTAATCTCCAGGTGGTGGGGAATTACAATGACGTTGAGCATGGTCAGGAGTTACGCATCACCAGCTACGTCAAAGGGGTAGATATCTCCTTCGACTATCGGCAGCTGGCCGACTTGTTGGGCATTCCTTATGATGGCCCCATAGTGTACTGTGCGCTTGGAGAGCCCCAGTTTGTTGAGATGGAGATGAGGGCAGAGATCGAGGATCAGTTGCTCTGTCCTGATCGTTGGCAGATGAGAGCTTGTTATCTGCGTCCAGCTCCACGGGTCTTCTGTAAGATTATCCAGCATAATCTGATTCCGCAGAGTGGGCACTATGAGAGGGTTTCTCAGCTGACCCAGTTCCTGATTTATAGCATCTGCACTCGCCAGCCCATCTGTCTTCCATACATCATCATGCGGACTATGATTAGTGCTACATTGTCCGATCATAGGGGTAATCTACCCTATGTACGCATGATTACAGTTCTTCTGACCCATCTGGGGGTTGACCTGGTGGATGAGAAGATTCAGGAGAAGACCTTCTCGTCGCCTCTAGATTGGGAGGCAATCTGCAAGATGGGTATGCGGGATGCCCAGGTTAGTGATGAGGAGAGGAATGCGATGGCACGCCCTCACACTCGTATCAAGATGACTGATGCCGAGGCTGCTGCTGCCGCTGCTAGAGCTCCCGTGGATCCTGTCAACGATGATGACCGTATGTATATGGATGTTGAGTCGATACCACCGCCTTCACCTACACATGCGGCTGGTGTTGGCACTTCTTCTGCGGTGGACCCTATACCTGAGGCTAGTCCTTCGCATACGGCTGGTCCTTCACTTCCACCTTCTGACATGATGGAGATGCTGCAGGAGATCAGGGAGGCTAAGTGTAGATCTGATCTGAGGATGGAGGAATTGCTAGATGCTCAGCGTATGGGGGTGGATGAGCTGTTATCGGTCCAACGAGCGACTGATAGGAGGGTAGCCGATCTTGCAGCTAGTCTCCAGACGACCCAGACCCAGGTGGCTTGGTTGACTAGGGTCTATGCTGTGGACTATGACCGAGATCGTGAGGCCCCGCCTCCTCCTTCACCTCCAGCTTCATGATTGTATTTCTTTTCTTGTACTACAGAGTAACTGTCCGGGTTGTGGACTGTACTCTGCTTTAGTTATGTATATACGTTTTGTTTCTCTCACTCATTGTATGTAACTTGTTTTTCCTTTAATAGATGCATTATTCTCTTTTTAAATTTGGTCTCAATCATCACTTGTGCTTACAGTGTGTTTGTATTAAAGCTTTTAATTTATCCTATCTCAGTTTACTATTGTCTTGAATGTATGCTAGTTCAGCGGACAAAGCCTGAGATGTTCTGATACCAAGTTATCACACCCCAATTCTACACTATTCAGAATGATGTGATGAACCGCTAATAAACCAACGGTTCAACCAGGATCTCAAATAGGCTATCCCCGCGTTATCTAAACTCACACACATCCATAATCATAATCAGAGTAAATACGCAATAGCGGAAGTTTTATAATAACATGAACAGAGAAACTAAGATGATATCATTAATTTAATAGAAAATTATTTTGTTTTCAACTGAGACATAAATATTAAAATACCAAATACATGTCTTAATAAATCCAATGAAGAAACCTATAAAATATCTAATCAAATACACATGAGTTGCACTCGCAAGAGGAGTCGTGTGTATCTACTTCAGCTTCAGCTTCCATTGCTGCCACGTTCCCGTACGCAGACGCATTCACATAGTCTTCAACGGTATAACCTGCATCATCAACTAAAAATATTCGACGTCGAGGGGTAAGCACACATCACGGCTCAGTGAGTAGCCAAAACAATGCAACAATACATATGCATGAAAAAAAAAATTAATTTATATCTCTGGTCTGGTATATAAGTTTGCAGTATGCAATAGAAAGGTTTAGGTAGCCAAAGGTCGCATTTATTGACCCCGTCTCTACACACGAGTGTGTGACGTTACCCGAAGATCACGTTTATCGTCAACTCACATGCACCCAATCATGAACATTATATAACAAAGGTTATATTTATTGCTATATAGTGCCATACCAACACGTAAGCCCCTGTTAGCGAGGGCTGCAAATTGGGCTCGCAACTAACCAATCCTAATGCCAAAAAGTCTATCCAAGGCCTCACCCCAGCATCCCTCAGAATGTCCATAGTGATAGTGCTAAGGCCCCCCGATAGAGTCAGAGACTACAAGGACCGGGACCACCTCCCCTGATACTCTACGACATAATAGTTCTGCTAAAGTAATGGCAATAAGACGATGCTAATGCACAAGACTTGAGTTAGAGATAGAGCTAAAGTGCTGAAACCAGCCAAAGGTTAACGTTTATTGACGTCCTCATTACACCTCCCCTGATACTCGCTCGCATCAAGTACACCAACCACACACATACAAGCACATGCCTATTCCTATCATCATCATCATCATCATGTTATAAACAATAAAATAAATATGCGTGAACAAGTAATAGAAATATTGGATGGCATGCTGTATGCACATTACAAACATATTCGCATAGAATCAAGCATAGCATAGGACTCAAGAAATAGAAAACAGTTTTTGTTATTAACCAATTTAGTTTAGAGTTTTGGTTCCTCACCTTAGCTTGCTATAAGATGTTTTTCCAAGCTTATATTGCTAGAAGACCTAACAAAGTTGATAGAATTTAATTAAAATTTATTCAGAATTTAAAAACTACTCTGTTAATTGAGGGTCGGAGGTAGGGTCGGAGTCAGGATCGACCCTGGGTGCGACCCTCCCTTAACTCTGAACTTCCCGAACACTAAGGGTCGATGGTCAGGAACACCTAGGGTCGTATGGTCATCGACCCTCGGTGCACTTTGGTCCAATTCCCTCTTTTAATCCATTCTTCGTGTTTGGAATCCTATGACTTGCTCCTACATTCGATTCTACATGCATTCCATGGTCTGAAACCATGTATAACCCACCTAGATAGCTTTCATGCATTCTTCTATGGTTTTCCATGAAAACCTAACCATAGATTGATGGTTTGGGTTTCTCCGAGATCACACTCTCACCAATAACTAACTTAAGGTCTGTAGAAACTCATGGAATTAGTATCCATACCTGAGAAGATTACTTTTTCTCTGAAATTCTTCTCCTTTTTGCTAAGTTCTCTTCCTTGCCTTTCTTCTTCCTCTTTTCCTTCTCCTCTCTTTCTCTCAATTCAATTAGGGTTGTGAAAGGAGTGAAAGTGGCTTAGGGACGACCTTTAAATAGGTTAGGAACATCCTAAATAAGTCCCTCTGAGATTAGGAAAGAATCCCAATCGAAAAATATAGAAATTTCTTAATTTCTATATTCGGCAGAATCCGAGGGTCGATGGGAGGGTCGATGATCCCGTCGACCCTAGGGCTTAAGATGTCCGACCCTCCCTTCAAAACTGAGGGTCTGACTTTCTATTTTGGGAGGTCCGACCCTACTTAGCTGGGTATGCGACCCTTCCCCTATTTTAAGTGTTTTTGGGTCGATTTGATACCTGGGATCTCGATTTCCTTCACGCCCTTGGTCCATTTGACTCGACCATAATGGGTAAACCTGGTTCAAGGTGGTAAGACCGGGTTAGATTGACAAGGGTCTTATAATTCATTCGCTACTAATATATCTTCCAATCTTGGCATCTCAGCTTCGGTATCCATTATCGATACTACATAACTTTCACACCTTTAGTGTATGAGTTTAGATGCTTGCAGCACCAATAGAAATAACTTACGACCCTTTCTGGTCTTGTCACTGGTGTAAACAAAGGCTTCTCCAGTAGTAGGCTGGAACAAAATTTGGCACTTGGAACATAGGACTTTGGCTTGGTGTTTTAGCAATCAATCTATTCCCAAAATTACCTCAAAGTCCTTCATCTCGAGGCAAACGAGGTTGGCTTCCGATACTCTACCCTCTATGACCATGTTACACGATCCGTAATAGTCTTCTAGACTAGTTTTGGACCCCATGGTGTATGTACTATCAGTGCACAAGTCATCTTATGTGATGGCATTCCCAACTTAGCAGCAAATGCAAGAGAAATGAATGAATGCTTAGCCCTAGAATCAAATAATACACATGCAGGTATGCTAGGTATAGAAATAGTACCTACATATACACATATAAATTACTACATGTCATGCAAGATGATGCTTCTCTATAAAATTTAAAATACCTATGATGACTCCAGATGAGCCTTCTGCATCATTAACAGATAAGACAAAGACCTTGCCATGTCCTGGTGGTCTGGTGGTGGTGCCTTCTTTGGTTCTGGGCACACCCTTGCAAAGTGGCCCGACTTTCTATAGTTAAAGCAAGTGCCATAGGGTATTGATGAGGCACTTAAGGTTACAGTCCTTGGCTGAGTTGTTTTGGCATAAATACAGGCTTGCATTGAGTGGAGGCCAGATTACTATGTGTGGGCCTTACTATGGATGGAGCAGAAGAAGCTGTTATAGAGGAACCGGGGTAGTGAGCCCAAAACTACTTATTGGGCAGTTCCTAATGAAGCTCATGGGCCTTTTTTGACTCTGGTAATTCTGATAGTATCCATCCTTAACACTTTTTACCGCTTACACGGCGTCACTATACTTCGTCTATCTCATGGACTCCACTATCACTTTGATGTCTCCCCTCAAACCTTGTACAAAGTGCCTCAATTTAGGCTCTTCATCCCTCATGGACATAGGGGAGAAATAGAAGAGCTCCTCAAATTTCTATTGATATGCTTCAATAGTGGTACTCCCCTGAGTGTGATTGAGGTACTCAACCTCCTTATGATCTCTGAAGTTTTAGGGGAAAAAGTTCTTATAGAACACCTCTTTAAAGATCTGCCAGGTGATCTCTCCATGGCATCGCATCGAGGTAGGATGCATGCCCTTTCACCAATCATATGGCAGTTCATTTACTTGAAAGGCTGCACATCAGGGTCTCTAAGGTCTTCTCCATAGCCTTAATCCAAATGGCCTACTGCATTGGATTGGTATCCCCCCTGTAAACTTCAGCGGATTCATACGCTGAAAATTATTCATCATTTTGCCCCATCTAATTGAGGTTGTAAATGGATGCCTGCTATGGTAGGGTGAGTATGAGCTGCAGGCACTGGTGCCAAATCATGATGAACTGGTGGAACTAGGGGCACCTGTTCATGTACATGTAGTGCAGGAGGAATTAGAGGTATGCCTCCAACTTATGCTTGTTAGAGAGCCTACGAAGTTGGAGGCTCACTACCAGAGCTGGCAATAACTCGACAAAAACTATTTCTGTATTCCTTTGTTGGTATTCTAGGTTGTGCACCAATCCACCCATAATTGGTGCCATATCTGTTGTCGTTTGCACTAGAGGCGGTGGTGGAAGATTTACTAGTGGTAGAGGAGGAGGTGGTTGTGGCGGTAGTGTAAGTGGTGGTGAATTTGAACCACCCTAACCCACACTATCCTTATCATCAGTTAGAGGATTTGCATTGGCATTCTTGGCCTTCTCCTTAGGGGCATTACTTGTCAATATTGTAGGTTGATAAAGGAAATCTGTAAATGCCTAATGTTAGTATCAACCATAAGTCCAATTAAACCACAATAATATCTTAAACACTTCATGTTATGGCAGTCATAAACAATGAATCACAATTTTTTCCATGTTTCAAGTCCATTATATGCTATTTTCATGAACCGGTAGCAGTAATCGAAAGCACGCTTTATCGGTTGGGTGGGACAAATTAGTAATCTCCCAATTTATTGGGGAAAGGGAATGATTGGCACCAGGTGTACTAACTTCCATTTCATTATCTGGCTTGTATTACCTATAGATAAACCTGATTTCCAGTAGGTCAAGTAGATGAAGTGGCGGATGACTGTTAATTCGGTTATCCCGTTGGTTGAGTACTTAGAAAATTTTTAAGTTCACAGATGTACCGTAGTCACAAGGTAGAAGTACGTAACTTTGGCTTCAGGTTTTGAATGGTTATGGTTATTTTGGCACCAACAGTCTAATTGACTCAATTCCTGGTCAATCGAAAGAACGAAGTGGTACCAGGGATTAAGTTACCGGTCTATTAATTTCGTGAAAGCCAGAATCCTATAAATAGGCTCGTGGATTTTCATTTAGAGCCTACCTCAAAAATTCCTAAATGAAAAGAGAGAAATAGGGTTCCCCCCGGTTTCCCAAAGGTTTCTGCCCCTGTTCTTGGTGGTTTTCAACTATATTGGGCGATACATCCCCATCTCTTTTGATTTCAGATATGTTCTCTCCCTTGCTCTTGTTATTCTACTTCAATGAGCATACTTAGGTTTTATCCCATGTAATAGTGACCTCTTAGGGTTAGGGCATCATTTTCCCACTTCACTTTCTCAGGAAAATCATGTTTTTCTTGTCCAACCTATCATACATGGTGTCCGACCACATTCTAACTGAGATTTTTCCATTTGCCTCACCTTAGGCATTACGACACGTCACAAGGAGGGTAGGATCATTCTATCCAAGAGGTTTGATAGGATACACTTCCTATCATATGACTATAGCCAAAACTGGGTCTAGTTTGGCCCAACCAAGATTAAGGCAGGACATTACATTATCTTAGAGGAGCTGACTAGGTTTGCTACTAGGGTGCACTTCTGTAAAACCCAAACCCAGAAAACCTAGCCTAATTTAGATTTTATTTTGTGCCAAGTTTTTCCAGCTTAGCCAAACCCGATACAATGCTACTCAAGGACCAACGTGATAGGTACCCCTTTTAGAATCATTAGATTCCTTTCTAACTATATATATTATAAAATATATGTAGCTTTAATGGGAGCCGATCGATACGAGCCGGTCTAGAATCCCTATAGTCTATGGACATACCATCGATTGGTAAGAGCAAAACTGACCTAAACATGGAACTAACAATTGGTTTCGCTTTAGGAGACTATTTAGGATATTCCTAGGACCCATTGATTAATCTAGGAGGGACCTACACCTATCCTAAATAATTTAAAGGGGGAAAAGGAAAGAAGTATCCTCCTAAACTCAAATTCTCACTGCTTAGCAACCACTTAGGAATCTCCATTCAAACCGGGAGTTTTGCTTAACGTAGGGAACTTGAGACAAATAAAATCCCAATCTTTCACCCTCCTTTGAGTATGTATTAGTCCTAAAAGTTTTGATGCGTTCTCAAGAGGAAGGGAGAAAGGAGAAGAAGAAAGTAGAGCCTTGCAGCACTTGTGTTGGTGGACTGTCGATGACATACACCGCCGATTAGCACTGATCAAGTCCCCATTGGTAAAACCCTAAATTACTATAAACTTTAATGAGAAACTTGATGTTCCAGTGAAGGATGTGAGTCTGATGTGACAACCACTCATCCTTCTTCAATAATGAAGTTAATGTAGGTTGTCAAAAGGTAAAACAGCTCTTCCTAACGGATGGCCTAGTTAAAGCTATTGATTTCACGATTATTAGATGGTATATAGATCTAAGAGTCACCCCACCACCGAATCATATTATGTTAGCAAGGAAGGGATTGAATCATAAGAAGAAATTCCAATGTACTAAACAGAAAAGTGGCCTTTGGGGAGGAAGAGGTCGATACACTAGACTATACTATAAAGACCGGCATAGCAACCGATAAATCCCAAAAGGGTCTCGAAGAGTTAGCTGGAAGATGTCACGATCGATACTCTATACTGACTGGTATATCGACTAACAAATGACAGAAGGTCTAGATATTCTACCGGACCATAAGCCGATCGATAGTGTAGCGATTGATATATCGACCGATAAAGCCTAGATTTATATAAATTTAAGTGTGTCAAGTAGGACTTTTAACTAATGACCCTACACCTTGTATAGGTGTATGCACACCTTGTAAACACGTGTTTTCTAGTTGGAACAATCTCAAACAAGTCGTATCAGGTGAGGAACATAACCCTTGACTAATTTTAGAATGTTTTTAATATATGATTGTTGTGTCAGATGCTTGTTGTGATAACATGTCATCCAATAATTACCTTATGCATGCATTTGCATTTATAATATGATTGTTGTGTGAATGTATGTGATTGAAGATTGGTAAGAAGTGGTGAAATGGTCGAGGACCGCTGGATCCAACTTGCTATATGATTATTAACGAGTATGTCACTCACCCTTAGCGAAATGATAGCAACTTGGGGGGGGCAAAAAACTGATGGCCTGGGATTCCTACTGAGTTTGGTGAGAGGGATACATCGAATGACATGTAAGACTTTTGATTAGTGGCATTACCCCTTATGGAACCCTGGCCACTAGGTTGTCAGGTGTTGGTAGAGTGGAGTGATGAGAGGAAAAGATTGGCGGTATCCATTGGAACATCACTGGCTGGACTTGCTACCCAATCACCACTCTGAATGGGATGTTGTATGGGGGCACCAGGGTTACTGGGTCGGCTGGTGAGTACCCAACAATCTCATGCATGGAGGATGTAGTTATCCTCTTGGAGGTATGGCCATAACACATGGCATACATGATACCCAACTATTGCATTATTGTGTGTAATAATACTGATCATGCACATTTGATTGCTTGCTTATCTATTTTTCACTAAGCTAATGTTGGAGAGCTGACCCTCACATATGCCATTCTTTTAGATGATGTTGCAGGTACTATAGTTGTAGACTACTTGAATGCACCAAAAATTATGTACTTAGCCCAACTAAGAGGAGTACAGTATGAAGATGAAGCACACGACGTGGACTGAAAGTGTGATGCCTATATCTTTGATGGATGATCATCTTTGGGAAAAAGTTTTGGACAATGGACCATTTTCTGTTTTAAGTACTCCTAAAATATTTACTTAACTTTGGATAGCCCATGATTTATAGGGTAATATTATTTTAAGTTTGATTTTATGATGTTAAATGATGAACCTCATTTGAGGAAGAGAACAATGGTAATGCTAGTATTAATTATCATTAGTGTGCTCATGGTTATTTAGTTAACTTTCACTATTATTACTCTAGATTATTGTTGTGGCATTGTGTTGGTAGTGGTTGGTATGTGTATGCACCGCTTATGAGGTCCTGGTGGGATCACGTCCAAACTAAGGTGTTGACCTATTCGTATCCCCAAAAAAAAATTTCTAGATGGGTATTTTTGGGGTGTAACAATGTTGGTGAGCGATAAGCTCAATTACATTATGCCAACCAAGCCAATGCTGCAGTACTCTATAATAACCTAAGTAATAGGATAATAAAAGCTTAAAGACCATAAGTGGTAAATATGAAACCAAATTTGTATGCATTATGTTAACAACAAGAAAGAACATAAAATATTAGGGAAATACTAGAGATTAAGCACTACAATGCATAGGAAAATAAGAGAGTTCTACAACAACAACACAGGGAAGAAGAAAATTAATTAGATTACTCAGAATCCAATGGTGTGGGTTCATGAGCTCGCTGATAAGCCTTTACCCGTGATACGGTGGCTGCATTCCTAATGTCATATTCGAACATTAAACCCACTCTTGCCATAGCCATTTACATGATGTTGAGCTGGGAAGAGAATCAAGTTTGGGCATAATACACCTGCCTAACGTTGTTCTCCACAGAATGTACAAATCATCTCTGGTGATCCCTAATGCCATGCAACTTAGCTATAAGGATGTTCATATCAGGGGGAGGTTATGGATGGTCCACTTGATCACTGTCCTTATCCTTTGCACCCAATGGTGCATCATCATCTTCTTTATCTTTGGATTCTTCGTTTGTCAAAGTCCCAGGATGAGGACGAGCCTCTAGCTCTTCGTTAGAAAGCACCACATCATCCAGTTGTATTTAGAGATGGCATACCACCCAAAAGGAGTAGCTACTAACTCTTCGTATGTAGGGTGATTTTGGATGTCAACCCCCAGAAGCGATAGTAGGTGAGTGAGTAACTTGCCATAAGGATGATTTGGTGGTCTAACACCTTCTGAGGCTAGGATCATGTTCCACATGAGAATATAAGGAAGACAAACAGGTGTTTTGGTTATGAGCCGATAAACCAGAAACTTACTAAAGGAAGACAATTCATTGTAGTAACCACCCTGTGGTAGGATGTTGTGCTGTACAATCCTACAATATACTCGGAGTAGGGGACGATAGTTGACGATTTTGTGATGCTTACCTGGAATAAGGATCTGATTGGAAATCTCTAGTCGCATGACTTCAGACAAGATGCCTCTATCCTTATGACTCCAGAATGCTATGTCTCCACCCAAGGATATGCCCAGCATACCGGCTAGCTGCCTGGTGTCAAAGGAAATATCCTGGCCCGCTACTCGGCTGGATATATGAAGATTCATGGCATCATCCTCGTTGTTTATTTCGCTTGTAACTTGCAAGTTATAGTAGAAGAGCCGTGTCAGGTCAGGCATCATGGTTACATCGATCTCTAGCATGGGAGACCATCCCATAGCATCGAAAGTAGCTCGAATGTCAAACCACTCTAACTCATCAAATAGAACACGTCATCCAAATTCTATGAATTTGTATTCAAACCTTGGGAATGCCTGTTGAGCCTTCAAGAAAATGAACCACAACGCATTAAAAGCCGATGGAGCATCACGCCGTGATTGGCTTACAGTAGTTTTCCATTGATGGGATTGCCTACAAAGATAGCAAAAAATGTCAACCAAGCTTGAGCATACATGGTTTCAAGAAAAAGCTCAAAAGAGATTTGGTGATAAACCTCTTAACCCTAGAATCAAAATTCCAAGGTAGAGTGTAGAGAGAGAGATTTTATACCTTGGATCCCTGATAGAGAGAGTTAGGGGAGGATTTTGTCAATGGAAGGAGTTCCTAGAGGGAAAACCTAGGTTTATGGAACCAGAAGTGGAGCTCTCTACCACTTAGAGTAAGGTCGTGGTAAGAAATAAAGAAGAAATTTCCATACTAGGTTATATTAGGTGATGATTCCTCAATCGGTTGCGAATCTCCACGTAGGGTAGAGTTTGGCACATCGATCAGCAGGGTGAGTGTTAACATTCTGGAAGTAGCCAGTTAAAATGGCGGACAATATAGTACCGACCGACCATCGATTGACAAACTCCAGAGAGTTCAACAACTTTACTAGATGCATTATCGGTAAGAACTAGTGAGTCTGATATATCGACTGGATAATTTATAAATGATATAAGTTCCCAAAATTTTCCTAGTTCCTTCTTGACTGTGTTTGGTGCTATTTTTGTACATGTTCTATTCACCTTACTTATATCACTTACTATAGAACATGATGCTAACCTTACTGATACCCGATTTAGGAAGTTGAATAGGTGGAAATGGCCCCTCATATGCACAATACTCCTCGTGAAAATGATGATGGAAACCTTCTGCCTGGAGAAGGGTTAATTGCAACAACAAATCTAGATAGAACTCAACCAACCACCAATGTAGGAGGGCCATTTCAAATAGAGACGATTCTGCCACCACCTGAAGTCACCCCCGAAAACCTCCCTGCTATCATACAAAATGTGGCTATTATAATGTGTCAAGAACAATAAACGACAACCAAGGAAAATCGATGCAAGTTCCTTGAAGATCTAAGAACTCTTTTGGCCCTAGTGCTTGCACCATAGATACGTGGGAAACAAGGCAACATGAACAATAATGTGCCACCATGGGGAGAGAACCCCATAAATTGAGTTGGTCCAACTATAGGACAACATGGAGTGCCCTTTGGACTCAATCAGAATGTAGTGGCAAATCAGAATCCACCACTGATTCCTCCAGCACCGTACCATGACCAGTCTCGAACCAATAAGAGGTTCATGAAGATGAAACCTCTGAAGTTCATGGGAGTTGGGACCAATCCATTGTAGCTAGCTATATAGATTAAGTCCATAGAGAAGACCCTTCGAATGATGGTATGTAGTAAGGAGGAAAAGATTCTATGTGCAACATATATGCTATAAAGAGAACCTAAAACATAGTGAGAGTCCACTATGCCAGTTCTAATGGCAAAGCATCCCTAGATTACTTGGGAAATCTTTAAAGAAGCTTTCTTTGATAGATACTTCCCTAGAAGCTTTAAGGATAGGTGGAGGTAGAATACCTCAATGTGTCGCAAGGGCAGCAAATAGTAGGTGAATATCAACATAAGTTCGAGGAGTTTTTTTATTTTTCTCCATTGAGCATGAAGGAAGAATCTGCAAAAGTTCAAAGGTTTACCAAAGGTCTAAGGGCCAACATACAAGCTACAGTGGACACCCTTGGAAAGGATGTTTATTCAGAGGCCGTCCAAATGGCCAAAGTTGAATCATTCTGAGAGATTGCTACTTCATCCAAAAGGGAGGTAACAATATATTAGCAAATTTTACTGGTGGTCATGTGGTAAACAAGACCTTTATGATGAACTACACCTCAGCCAAACCAGTAGCATTCAAAGTCATGCCCCTATAGACAATTGCCCGACAGTCCCAGAGCCTGTAAATATAAAGTGCTTTAATTGTGAGCAATTGGGACACTATGCTAGGAACTGTCGTCGTCCAGTCAAAGCAACACAACCTGGGAAGGTCTATGCAGTGTTTGCGCAGGAAGCCGAAGCATTACCAGGTGTGGTGATAGGTACGTTCTGAGACTAGCTATTTTAACTGTGTAAGCATGCATCTAAAACATGGTAATGTAATTAGGTACTATGAATATAGTAGGAAAATTGGCTAGGGTTCCTTTTGATTCCACAGCAACTCACTCCTTTTTGTCTCCATCTTTTGGGAAAAAGATAGGAGGTGATATTAAAACCCTAGAGACGTTGTTGATTGTGCGATCAGCCCTTGGTGTGGAAGTAGTACTTGACGAATACCATGGACCATGTCCAGTCTTAGTCAAGGGTAGAAGTCTACAGGCAAACTTAATTCAATTAGAGATGTCAGACTTTGATGCGATCATAAGCATGGACTGGTTGTCATGACATGGAGCAAGCCCCCAGTGCAAAAAAGAAGTTAATATTTGAAGATGAATATGGTGGTATGTTCGATTTTAAGGGAGAAAGGAAAGCAAAAGAGAGGAAACTATTTCTTTAGCGCTTAAGACAATCACATGCCTACAAAATGGAGATTTAAGATTCCTAGTGTCAATCCTGGATACGACAGTCAAATGGCCCCATCTAAAAGATTTGTAAGTAGTGAAGGAATTTCTAGATGTAATTATAGAGGATCTACCAGGGTTACCACCAGAATGAGTAATCGAGTTTGCAATAGACTTGCTACTTGGCACAACACCAATATCGAAGGCTCCCTATAGAATGACATCTAAGAAACTCAAGGAGTTGAAGGTACAACTACAAGAATTACTTGATAAAGGTTTCATAAGACCTAGTATTTCTCCTTGGGGTGTACTGGTATTATTTGTGAAAAAGAAATATGGCCGTATATGTTTGTACATCGATTACAAAGAAATGAACAAGCTCACTATCAAGAACCAATACCTACTACCACATATAGATGACTTGTTTGATCAACTTCAAGGCACTGCAGTATTTTCCAAGATCGATCTTCTATCAGGATACCACCAATTGAGGATAAAGGAGAGTGACATACCTAAAATAGCTATTCGGACTAGGTTTGGACACTATGAATTTTTAGTCATGTTTTTTGGATTGAATAATGCTCCTGCCTCATTCATGGAGCTTATGAACCCAGATTTCATGACATGCTGGATACTTCAGTGATTGTGTTCATTGATGACATATTGATATACTCTAAAAAGGTAAAAGAGCACAAGGTATAGTTATGACAGGCATTGCAAAGACTACGGGAGAAAACACTTTATGCCAAATTCAAGAAGTGTGACTTTTGGCTAAACGAAGTGGCATTCCTAGGCCACGTAGTGTCAGCAGAAGGGATTAAAGTGGACCCCAGCATGATTGAAGCCACTACCAATTAGGAGCACCTAGAACGGTCATTGAGATTCGACGTTTCGTGGGTTTAGTAGGGTACTACCGCATATTTGTGGATGACTACTATAGAATTACCGTACTGCTGACTAAAATAGCTAAGAGGGGAGAAAGGTTCATCTGGTCAGACCAGTGTGAAAGGAGCTTTTAAACCTTGAAGGAGAGATTAGTCATGGCCCCTATTTTGACGAATCCAAGACTAAGAGAGACATTTACCTTGTATATGGATGCTTTTAAACTTGGACGAGGGTTGTACTCATGCAAGGAGAACAAGTTATAGCATATGCCTTAAGACAATTGAAGAAACATAAAGAGTAATACTTATCACATGACTTGGAGTTTGCAGCAGTCGTATTCGCTCTTAAGGCATGGAGACATTACCTGTACAGAGAGAAGTTCCAAATTAAATCCGATCACAAAAGCCTCGCATGTTTACCAAATTGACTTAAATATGAGGCAGTAGAGATGGATAGAATTGCTGAAGGATTATGACTATGAGATCTCATACCACCCTGGAAAAGCTAACGTAGTAGCTGATGCATTAAGTAGGAAGAATTTTGCAAGACCTGAAGATAGAATAAAACGGGGTTCGATTCTAATAACAAGGGGAGAAGCCCCAGATGCGCTAGATCTATCAGAGGAATCCTTGGAAAACCAAGTCATTTGTAGACTTGCAAGCTTATTTGCAAATCTACGGATAAAAGACGACTTGGTCACCGAGGTGATAAAGGAACTACCTACAGACCTCTACCTCCGGACTCTGAAAGAAGACCTACAAATAGGGAAATCCGACCCTGACTTCGTACTTTCTCTGGATGGATCACTTAGGTTTTGAGGAAGACTTTGTATTCCTTCAATTATCTCAGATATCAAGGAATGAATCCTTGGGGAGGCCAACAATGCTCCCTATTCAGCCCATCCTGGCAGTACCAAGATCTATCATGACCTAAGGAAATTAGTTCGGTGAAGAGGAATGAAGGCTGATGTAGCAGACTATGTCTATAAGTATTTAACATGCCAGTAGGTGAAGGCAGTTTGCCAGAAACCATCTGGATTACTTGAACCACTACCAGTGCCCAAGGGGAAATGAAACTATATCACCATGGATTTTGTCACAAGTTTACCCTTGACACCCAGAAATGTAGATATTGTTAATGTAATCGTTGATAGACTCATGAAGATAGCAAGATTTATAACAATTCGACCCCAATATATGCTAGATAGACTAGCTAGACTGTACGTCAATCAAGTGGTTCGTCTACATGGTGTACCTCCAAACATCATGTCCGACAGAGATCCTTGGTTCACATCCAGATTTTTGGAGAGTCTGCAACAAACAATGGGAACTGAGTTATGGTTTAGCATAGCTTTTCATCCACAAATAGATGGTCAGTCAGAGAGGACAATCCGGATCCTAGAAGATATGCTCCGAGCGTATGATATAGACTTCAAAAGAGCATGGGACGAGAAGCTATCCTTGATGGAGTTTGTATATAACATCAGTTACAAAGCCAACATTGGCATGGCCCCATATAAAGCCCTTTATGGACGAAGATGCAAAACATTGCTATACTGGGAGGAAGTTGTTAAAAGAAGAATAATTGGACCAGACATTGTCCAAGAAACATGCCAAGAAGTGGATATAATAAAAGAAAAGATCAAAGTAGCCCAAGCTCGACAGAAGAGTTACTCAGATGTCAAGAGAAAGGACATTGAATATGCTATAGGAGACAAGGTATTCTTGAAAATTTCACCTTTTAGAGTCTTAAAACGCTTTGGTAAGAAATGAAAGTTGAGTTGTAGGTACATAGAACCCTATGAGATTTTGATGAGATGTAGAACTGTATCTTACCAACTAGCAATACCACTATCACACCCCAATTCTGCACTATTCAGAATGGTGTGATGAACCGCTAATAAACCAACTGTTCAACCAGGATCTCTAATAGGCCATATCCATTAAAAATAAAACCATGCACATTCACAACCATAATCAGAATAAATACACAATAGCGGAAGTCTTATAGTAAATGAACTGATAACTCTAACTGTAATAATTATAATTAAAATATCAAGTTATTGTTGTATCAACTGAGACATAAATAAATAAAATATCAATTACATCCCTTTATAAATTAAAATAAAATTCTAATAGAATACGCATGAGTTGCACTCGCATGAGGAGTCATGCGTATCCACTAAGTCTTCGGCTACCATTACAACAACACGCGCATACACCGGAGCACTCATATAATCTTCAACCGTGGTACCTGCATCATCAACTAAAAATATCCTACATCGAGAGGGTGAGCACAAATCATGGCTCAGTGATCAAACAAAACAATGCAACAAACATATTCATGCATTCAATTCATATCTTTGGTCTGTTAAATAAGTTTGCAATGTTCTATAGAAATGATAGATGGCCAAAGGTCACGTTTATTGACGCCGTACCTCTACACACGAGTGTGTGAAGCCACCCAAAGGTAACATTTATTGTCATTCCACATGCACCCACCATGGACAATGTACACGCAAAGGTCACGTTTATTGTTGTGCCCGTTGCCCATACCAACACGTAAGCCCCTGTTGGCGAGGGCTCACAAACTGGGCTCGCAACTAACCAATCCTAATGCCAATCAGTGTATCCAAGGACTCACCCCAGAATCCCTCGATACATCCATAGAGATAGGGCTAAGGCCCCCGGCAGAGTCAGAGACTACACGATCCGAGACCACCTCCCATCATACCCTACGACATAATAGTTCTGCTAAGGTAATGGAGATACGACGATGCCAGTGGACAAGACTTGAGTTAGAGATAGAGCTAGAGTGCTGAGGCCCTGCTTATGAAACCTCCCTCTGATACTCACTCACATCAAGCACACCAACTACACACATACATCCACATGCCTAATCCTATCATCATCATCATCATGTTATAAATAATAATTAAATATGCATAAACAGTAATAATAGAAATATTGGATGACATGTTGAATGCATATGACAATCATACACGCATTAAAGCAATCATGGCTTTGGACTCAAGAGTAAAATAGTTTATTATTAACCAATTAGTTTTGGTCTTGTTCCCTCACCTTTGCTTGATCGTAGGTCCTCTTTCAAGCTTTAGGAATCAACTAAATATCAATATTATATATCACTAGAAGACCTAATCAAGTCGATAGAATTTAATTAGAATTAATTCTGATTTTAAAAAGCATACTGTTAACTGGGGGTCGATGCCAGGGTCGGAGGTTCCATCGACCCTGAGTGCTACCACCCAGATTCTAGACTTCCCGAACACTGGGGGTCGATTGTTAGGGTCTGGTAGGGTTGATTGGCCATCGACCCCCCGTGCGACCCCCTGTAGGTTTAGTCAATTTTTCATCCTCCAGTCCATTCCTTCATGTTTGGGTCCTATGGCATGCTTCTATAATCCATTACATACATGTTCTATGGCTTAGAACCATAGTTTATTCCCCTACATGGTTTCTATGATTTCCCCCATGGTTTCTCATGAAAACCTAACCATGGATGGATGATTTTGGTTTCTCCTAGATCATTCCCTCTTCACTATCTATTCTAAGGTCTGTAGAATTACATGGAGATAGTATCCATACCTGAGAATTAGGCTTGTCTCTCTGAAGCCTTCTCTTAGATCTTCTTCTCTATTTTCCTTCTCTTCTCTTTCTCTTCTCCTTCTCTTCTCTTTTTCTCACTCCAATTAGGGTTCTAAAAGGAGTGAAAGAGGCTTAAGGACGTCCTATTTATAGAGTAGAAACTCCCAAAATACATCCCATTAAGATTAGGAAAGAATCCCATTGAAATTAAGAAAGTTCCTAATTCACGGTTTCTGTCGACAGACTGGGGTTCGATGAGGAGGTCAGAGATCCCGTCGACCCCTGGTTCTTAAATGTCCGACCACCGGTTAAAAACTCAGGGTCTGACTTTCTATCTTGGGGGGTCCGACCCTGCCTAGCTGGGTGTGCAATCCTCCCCCTATTTTTAGTGTTTTTGGTCAGTTTAATACCTGGGATCGTGATCTCCTTCACGCACTTGATCCATTTGGCTCGACCGTGATGGGTAGACCTTGTTCAAGTTGGTAAGACTGGGTTAGTTCGATACGAGTCTTACAACTCCCCCCTACTTATAAAAATTTCGTCCTCGAAATTGTACATACCTTCCGAGTCAAATAAATGAGGATATTGCTTTCACATAGCATTCTCCTCTTCCCATGTGATTTCTTCCATATCTCTACTTCCCCAGGTGACTATAACATAATAGATATCACGGTTGCATAGTCGTCGAACCTTCCGACTAGTGATTTCAGTCGGTGCTACTTCAAATGTCAAATCTTCAGTCAAATCGGGTAAGTCCATTGTCAAAACGTGCGTCGGATCCTTGACATACTTCTTCAATAAGGAAATTTGAAATACGTCATGCACACTTGAAATAGATTGTGGTAGTGCTAACTGGTAAGCCACTTTCCCACGCTTAGCTAGAATCTCATATGGCCCGACATATCTTGGACTTAGTTTCCCTTTCTGTCCGAACCATTTTAATCCTCGCATAGGTGATACTTTTAAGAATACTTTATCACCCACAACGAACTTCAGGTCTCCGCGTCAGGTATCGGCATATTGCTTCTGACGATTCTGAGCTGTTCTCACCCTTTATTTGATAATGTCGACCACTCGACATGTCTCTTCAACAAATTCCGGTCCAACAATACTACGTTCCCCAACTTCATTCCAAAACAAGGGAGTTCGACACTTTCTACCATACAGTGCTTCATAGGGTGACATCTGTATAGTAGCCTGATACCTATTATTATAAGCAAACTCAATCAGTGGTAATTTTTCATCCCATGATCCTTTAAAATCAATTACACATGCTCGAAGCATATCTTTTATAATCTGAATTGTACGCTCTGACTGTCCATCTGTCTGTGGATGGAATGCAGTACTAAACTTCAATATTGTACCCATAGCCTTTTGTAATCCGTTCTAAAACTTTGAAGTAAATTGTGGATCTCTATCGGACACAATGCTTTCAGGTACACCGTGTAGTCGCACAATGTTATCCACATACAGCTTAGCTAACCTCTCCAGTGTATACTGAGGTCGTATAAAGCGAGCTGTTTTAGTCAAGCGGTCTACAATTACCCAAACTGCGTCAACTACTTGAGGAGTCATTGGTAATCCTGTGACGAAGTCCATAGTGATGCAGTCTCATTTCCATGCTAGTTTCGATAACGGCTGTAACAGTCCTGTCGGTCTTTGTCGTTCAGCCTTTACCTTCTGACAATTAGGCATTGCGACACGAACTTAGCTACATCTTCTTTTTTTCCTCTCCACCAATATAATTTCTTTAGATCATGATACATTTTTATACTTCCAGGATGTATCGAATAGATGGTAGTATGGGCTTCTTTCATCAATCGGTGTCTAATGTCCTAGCTTTCTGTTTCGGGTATACATATTCCTCCTTTGTACTTCAGAACCTTTTCTTCGTCCAAGGTAAACTCAGGGTTAGTCCTACCTTTTTCGATGTCCTCTTGTACCGTTCTTAGGTAAGGTTCTAATTTGATAGCTGTCTTCACTTCATCTACTATATCTAGTATAATCTTTAATGCAACGAACATTTTTGAAAACTGATGAATAAACCCTTGGTTGGCTGATCCATCTGGTGCATCTATCACAAACTATTCATTATCGTGCTTGAATACCATTCTGGTGGTACACATTGTGGCAGTTGTGCTAACCTCTCCTTGAGATTTTATCATTGCCTTTCTACTCAATGCATCGGCTACTACATTAGCTTTCCCCAGATGATACTGGATATCACAATAATAGTCTTTCAATAGTTCTAGCCATGTTCTTTGTCTCATATTCATCTCTTTCTAATTAAATAGATAAGTAAAACTTTTATGGTCTGATTTAATCTGAAACTTCTCCCCATACAGATAATGTTTCTATATTTTGATAGCATGTACTACTGCCGCTAGTTCCAAATCATGTGTAGGATAGTTCTTCTCATGTGTCTTCTGTTGTCTTGAGGCATAAGCAATTACTTGTTCTCCTTGCATGAGTACACATCCTAATCCCAGTCCTGACGCATCGGTGTACAAGATAAATGGTTGTCCTGGAATTGAGATGGTCAAGATTGGAGCTGATATCAATCTAGCCTTCAAGGTTTGGAAACTCTTCTCGCATTTGTCCGTCCAAACAAACTTCTCGCCCTTCTTAGTCGAACTGGTAAGTGGTACGGCAATTCGGGAATAGTCTTCCACAAATCGTCGATAATACCCAGCTAGACCCTGAAAACTTCTAATTTTTGCAACGCTCTTCGGTGCTTCCCACTTTACAATAGCCTCGATCTTGCTAGGATCCACTTTGATTCCTTCAGCGGATACTACATGGCCTAGAAATGCAACTTCCTTTAGCTAGAACTCACACTTTGAAAATTTGGCGTAGAGCTTCTCCTTACGTAGTCGTTGCAGAGCGGCGTTTAGATTCTTAACATGCGTTTCCTCGTCCTTGGAGTAGACTAATATATCATCAATGAATACAATAACCGATGTATCCAACATGTTGTGAAAAACCCGGTTCATAAGTTCCATAAAGGTTGCTGGTGCGTTCATCAATCCGAAAGACATGACCAAAAATTCATAATGTCCATATCTGGTCCTGAATGCTGTCTTGGGAATATCACCATCTTTAATCTTCAACTGAAGGTAGCCTGACTGAAGATCGGTCTTGGAGAACGCTTTGGCACCTTGCAACTGATCGAACAGGTCATCGATCCGAGGCAATGGATACCGATTCTTGATTGTCAGTTTATTCAGTTCTCGATAGTCTATACATAAGAGAACGCTACCGTCCTTCTTCTTCACGAATAATACTGGCGCTCCCCATGGTGATATACTATGGCAAATGTAACCCTTGTCCAGCAGTTCTTGTAGTTGTACTTTCAATTCCTTCAGTTTCGTAGGAGCCATTCGATAAGGTGTTTTCGATACTGGTGCTGCTCTAGGTATAAGATCTATAACAAACTCTGTAGCTCGGTCGGGTGGTAATCCTGGTAATTCTTCAGGAAATACGTCTGGATAGTCCCGCACGACATCAATATCTTCCATTTATGGTGCTTCCTTGGTAAGGTCGACTACAGATACTAAATACCCGACTGCTCCTTTCTCAAGGCACTTCTTAGCCTTTAGCGCCGAGAGTATGAGCTTTCGTTTACGTGGAAGTTTGGTTCCCGAAAAACTGAACTCTACTCCTTCCTTGTCTTTAAATGTCAGCTTCTTTTCGGCACACAATAGGTTTGCAGAATGCCGAACTAACCAGTCCATTCCCAAGATGACGTCAAAGTCTGCCATCTCATGTTGGATCAAGGTCGCATCTAAGGTCTTTTCACCAATAAGAACTGGACATGGCCCATAACCTTTTTCTAACTCCACTTCTAATCCCATAGGTGATCGTACAAGTAGTTTGTAGTCTAAGGATTTAAGGGGTAGATTTAACTTCTTTCCAAATGTCACAAATATAAAGGAATGAGTAGCTCCTGAATCAAAGAGTACTCTGGCGGGAATGCCATTAATAGGTACGATACCTGTGATTTATTTTGGTTTAGTCTACATGCTCATACAATATAATACAACTAACTAAAAATGTAAGTCATACCTGTGACCACGTCAGGCGATGCGGCAGCATCCTCGGATGTAACCGCGTAAACTCGTCCTTGATGTAACTGCTTCTTGGGCTTAGGACATTCCCTTGCTATATGTCCCACTTGGTTGCAGTTAAAACATTTTATCCCTTCAGTAATTGGCTTCCGTTGCTGTTGAGCTACGGGAGTAGTCTTGGTTGCAGTGGTAAAGCCTTGAGCACGGAAAGGTTTGATTGTCTTGTTATTCCCTACATTATAATAATTTCCAGCTGACCTTTTTATACCTCTTTTTTGCATGAAATAACTCTCCTTCTGGCTCGATTCTATAACTCGAGTAATTTTTGCCGCTTCATTATAAATTTTTTTTCATGTCCCAGAACGTGCTCGCGGATGCTTCCCCTAAGTCCCATGACGAACCTTCGGGTCTTTGTGTTTTCCTCTTGCATACTAGTGGGTGCAAAGAAGAACAGCTCTTCATAACGCTGTTGATACGCATCCACGGTCATCTGTCCCTGATATAAACTCAAGAACTCTCTTTCCATAGAATCTCTAAAACTTCTTAGAAAGTACTTCTCAAAGAACACCTCTTTATAAATATCCCAAGTCAGTTGGGTGTGCTTTGTAAGTAAATACGTCCTGGTAGACCTCCACCAATGGTGTGCATCTCCTTTCAACATAAAGGTGGCACACAACACTTTTTCTTCTTCATTTAGTGTCATCATCATAAAATTTCTTTCCATTTCGTCAACCGAGTGTGCCGGCCATAAAGGATCTGCTGGCTTGCCATTGAATTCTCTGAGCTTCAGTTTCAGAAAATGCTCCACCAGTCTGGAGTGGTCTAGTTGCTGCAGGACATACGCTCCGTACATAGGTGGTTGGTATTGATATCCACCTTGAGCTATCTCAGGATTCGGTACATGAGCCTGCATGATAGGAGTCTGAGGTGCGTGGGGTACTGTGTTACTCCACCCTGATGATGTGCTTGCCTGTCCGGCTGTCATTGGAGGTGTTTGTGCAGCTAGAAAAGTTATGCCTATAGCAGCTTAGATAGTAGCTTGTGCCTGTTGCATCTGTTGCAGCTGTTGGGCCAAGTTTATTACGACTGTAGCCAAGACTATAGGTGGAGCTGGCAGATTGGTAGGATTTACCTGCCCATTTATGACGGATGGTGCCGTGTTCATGTTCCTTTGTGTTTCTGGGTGTGTCTGATTATCTTCCCCCACAGGTGGTGGTGGTGGAATAGAGTTACGGCTCTGTCTGGTTGCTCTGCGTCCTACCATTAATTAATCTGATAGTGGGATTGCCAAGGTACCCATAGTTCGCGACCGTCTTCGCTTCCATTCCAATGAAGCCGAGACACAGTATGCCCACTACGCTCGCAAGAAGGTAGAGGGCGGCCGCAAAGTGGACTTGGCTAGCTTAGCCTTGTTCAATGTGGAGGGGGCCTTTGGTGATATGGGATGGCTTCCCGTCATCACCTATGATGCGTGTACCCGTCCTGACTTGGTACGCCAGTTCTACTGTAATCTCCAGGTGGTGGGAGATTACAATGATGTTGAGAGGGGTAGTGAGCTTCGGATCACCAGCTACGTCAAAGGGGTTGATGTTTCCTTTGATTATCGGCAGCTGGCCGACTTGTTGGGCATTTCCTATGCTGGCCCCTTGGTGTTCTGGGCCCCTGGAGAGCCCCAGTTCTTTTCTCTACAGATAAGGGCTGAGATCGATAGTCAGCTCATCAGACGTGATCGCTGGGAGATGAGGCGAGTTATCTGCGTTCAGATCCTCGGGTATACTACAAGATCATTCAGCATAACCTGATACCGCAGAGTGGTCACTACGAGAGGGTCTCCCAGTTGACCCAATATTTGTTGTACATCATATGCATTAGGCAGACCGTGTGCCTTCCCTACATCATCATGCGGACGATGATCAGTGCCACGTTGCCCAGTCACACTGGAAACCTTCCTTATGGACGCATGATCACTACCTTGTTTACCCGCATGGGGGTTGATTTTTTGGATGAGATGATTCAGGAGAAATCCTTCTCATCGCCTCTGGATTGGGAGACCATTTTCAAGATGGGCATGCAGGATGCCCAGGTCAGTGATGAGGAAAGGAACACGATGGTGCGCCCTCACACTCGAGTGGAGATGGCTGACGCTGAGGCAGCAGCAGCAGTCGCTGGAGCAGGGGTTCATGGGGATGATGACGATCGGCTATACATGAATTTAGATGCCATACCTCCTCTATCACCTACTCATACTACTGGAGCTAGTCCATCTTCTTCAGCTGGTCCTTCGCATGCAGCTGGTCCTTCGTATTCTCCATATGATGACATGATGAGGATATTGCACGAGATACGAGAGGCTCAGTGTATGTCTGACCTGAGGATGGAAGAGCTTCTAGAGGCTCAGCGCTCGTTCGATCAGCGGGTAGGAGAGCTTCTGGTTGCTCAGCACGTATCGAATCAGCGGGTGGGAGAGCTTCTAGCTGCTCAGGACGTATCGGATCAGCGGATGGGAGAGCTGAGCGATGCTCACCGTGTGACTGACCAGCGGGTGGCTAATCTCACAGCTAGTCTCTAGACCACCCAGACTCAGATAGCTTGGTTGACTAGAGTCTACGTTGGGGACTATGATAGAGACCGTAAGGCACCGCCTCCCCCATCACCTCCAGCTTCTTGATGTACTTCATTTATTTTTCATTTTCTATTTCAGAGTAACTGTCCAGACTGTGGACTGTACTATTCTTTAATCATATATATATAAACATTTATTCTTCCTTTTGGTTGTATATAAATTTATTTCTCATTTAATAGATGCATTATTCACTTTCAGTTTAGTCTCAAATAATACAGATGCTTATGGTGTGTAATTATTATATTTTTTAAATTTTTATCCTATCTCAGTTCACGACCTTTTGTGAAAGTATATGGATTCACAGATAAAGCTTGAGATGCTCTGATACCAAGTTGTCACACCCCAATTCTGCACCATTCAGAATGGTGTGATGAACCACTAATAAACAAACGGTTCAACCAGGATCTCTAATAGGCCATATCCATTAAAAATGAAACCATGCACATCCACAACCATAATCAGAATAAATACACAATAGCGGAAGTCTTATAGTAAATGAACTGAGAACTCTAACTGTAATAATCATAATTAAAATATCAAGTTATTGTTATATCAACTGAGACATAAATAAATAAAATATCAATTACATCCCTTTATAAAGTTAAATAAAATTCTAATAGAATACGCAGGAGTTACACTCGCATGAGGGGTCATGCGTATCCACTAAGTCTTCGGCTTCCATTGCAGAAACACGCCCATACACCGGAGCACTCATATAATCTTCAACCGTGGTACCTGCATCATCAACTAAAAATATTCGATGTCGAGAGGGTGAGCACACATCATGGCTCAATGAGCAAACAAAACAATGCAACAAACATATGCATGCATTCAATTCATATCTTTGGTCTGGTAAATAAGTTTGCAATGTGCTATAGAAAGGATAGGTGGCCAAAGCTCACGTTTATTGATGCCGCACCTCTATACCCGAGTGTGTGAAGCCACCCAAAGGTAACGTTTATTGTCGTTCCACATGCACCCACCATGGACAATGTACACGCAATGGTCACATTTATTTATGTACCCATTTCCCATACCAACACGTAAGCCCCTACTGGCGAGGGCTCGCAACTAACCAATCCTATTGCCATTCAGTGTATCCAAGGCCTTACCCCAGCATCCCTTAATATGTCCATCGAGATAGGGCTAAGGCCCCCCGGCAGAGTCAGAGACTACACGGTCCGAGACCACCTCCCCTCATACCCTACGACGTAATAGTTCTGCTAATGTAATGGCGATACGACGATGCCAGTGGACAAGACTTGAGTTAGAGATAGAGCTAGAGTGCTGAGGCCCCGCCTATGACACCTCCCCCCTGATACTCGCTCGCATCAAGCACACCAACCACACACATATATCCACATGCCTATTCCTATCATCATCATCATCATCAAGTTATAAACAATAATTAAATATGCATGAACAGTAATAATAGAAATATTGGATGACATGTTGAATGCACATGACAATCATACATGCATAAAAGCAATCATGGCATTGGACTCCATAGTAAAACAGTTTATTATTAACCAATTAGTTTAGGTCTTGTTCCCTTACCTTTGCTTGATCGTAGGTCCTCTTTCAAGCTTTAAGAATCAACTAAATATCAATATTATATTCCTAGAAGACCTAATAAAGTCGATAGAATTTAATTAAAATTAATTCTGATTTTAAAAAGCATGTTGTTAACTGGGAGTCGATTCCAGGATCGAATGTTCCATCGACCCTGGGTGCTACTACCCAGATTTTAGACTTCCCGAACACTGGGGGTCGATTGTTAGGGTCTGGTAGGGTCGATTGGCCATTGACCCCCGTGCGACCCCCTGTGGGTTTAGTAAATTTTTCATCCTACAATCCATTCCTTCTTGTTTGGGACCTATGGCTTGCTTCTACAATCCATTACATACATGTTCTATGACTTAGAACCATAGTTTATTCCCCTACATGGTTTCTATGATTTCCCCCATGATTTTCCATGAAAACCTAAACATGGATCGATGATTTGGGTTTCTCCTAGATCATTCCCTCTTCACTATCTATTCTAAGGTATGTAGAATTACATGGAGATAGTATCCATACCTGAGAATTAGGCTTGTCTCTCTGAAGCCTTCTCTTTGATCTTCTTCTCCACTTTCCTTCTCTTCTCTTTCACTTCTCCTTCTCTTCTCTTTCTCTCAATCCAATTAGGGTTCTAGAAGGAGTTAAAGAGGCTTAGGGACGTCCTATTTATAGAGTAGAGACTCCCAAAATACGTCCCATTGAGATTAGGAAAGAATCCCATTGAAATTAGGAAAGTTCCTAATTCACGGATTCTGTCGGCAAACTGGGGGTCGATGAGGGGGTCGGAGATCCCGTCGTCCCCTGGTTCTAAAATGTCTGACCCCCGGTTAAAAACTCTGGGGTCTGACTTTCTATCTTGGGGGGTCCAACCCTGCCTAGCTAGGTGTGTGACCCTCCCCCTATTTTTAGTGTTTTTGGGTCAGTTTAATACCTGGGATCGTGATCTCCTTCGTGCACTTGATCCATTTGGTTCGACCATGATGGGTAGACCTGGTTCATGGTGGTAAGACCGGGTTAGTTCGATACGGGTCTTACACCTACCATCATTAGCCAACGTGCACGATGTATTCCACATATCATTGTTGAAAAAGTATGTACAAGACCCATCCCGCGTACTGGAGGCCTATCCTCCTAAATTGAGTATAGACTTGATTATGGAACTTGAACCTCAAATGATATTGGATAGGAAGGTTCAACACTTAAGAAATTGAGATGTTCACTACGTCAAGGTCATGTGGAGGGATCAGCATGTAGAAGATCTATCGTGGGAAGAAGAGGAGTCTATGAACTGAAGATATCCTCACTTGTTCGACACAACGGGT
Source organism: Protea cynaroides (assembly GCA_028583415.1). Lineage (NCBI taxonomy): Eukaryota > Viridiplantae > Streptophyta > Magnoliopsida > Proteales > Proteaceae > Protea > Protea cynaroides. Next base: position 34,901,786 of record CM053265.1, read on the forward strand.
AAGTAGGAATTTTAGGGACAAAATTCTTTTAAGGGGGGTAGAGTTGTAAAACCCGTACCTAGAAAATCTGGCCTAACTCAGATTTTCTTTCGTGCCAAGGTTTTCCATCGTAGCTAAACCCGATACAATGCCAACTCAAGGACCAATGTGACAAGTACCCTTTTTAGAATCATTAGATTTCTTTTTAACTGTATATTATATAATATATGTAGCTTTAAGGGAAGCCGATCGATACGAGCCAGTCGGGAATTCTGATAGTTCATGGACTAGTACCATCGACTGGTAAGGACAAAACTAACCTAAACAAGGAACTAACAATTGGTTTCTTATTAGAAGACTGTTTATAACATTCCTAGGACCCATAGACAAATCTAGAAGGGACCCACATCTATCTTAACTTATTTGGAGTGGGAAAAGGAATGGAGTATCCCCTTAAACTCAAATTCTTGCCACTTGGCAATCACTTAGGAGTCCCCATTCAAACCGAGAGTTTGACTCCAAGGAGGGAACCTAAGATGAATAAAAACCCTATCTTTTACCCTCTTCTATGTATGGATTAGTGCCAAATGATCTGAAGCGTTCTTAAGAGGAAGGGAGAAAGGAGAAGAAGAAAGTGGAGCCTTGCAGCAGTTGTGTTGGTGGATTGTCGACGATGTACACTGTCGATCAGCACTGTTTAAGTCACCATCGGTAAAACCCTAAACTACTGTAAAATTTAATGAGAAACTTGATGTTTTAGTAAAGGATGTGAGTTTGATGTGAAAAACACTCATCTTTCTTCAGTAATGAAGTCAATGTATGTTGTTAGAAGGGGAAACAGTTCTTCCTAATGAATGGCTTAGTTGAAGCAATTGATTTTACGATTATTAGATGGTATATAGATCTAAGAGTCACCACACCACCGGACCATATTATGTTAGCAAGGAAGGGATTGAATCATAAGAAGAAATCCCAATGTACTAAATTGAAAAGTGGCCTTTGGGGAGGAGGCAGTCGATACATCGGACTATACTATAAGGACCGGAGTAGTGATAGACAAATCCCAGAAGGGTTTTGGAGAGTTAGTAGGACGATGTCACAGTCGATACTCTATACTGACCGGTATATCGATCAATAAATGGCAGAAGGTCTACATATGTTGTAGGACCATAAACCAGTCGATACTGTAGCGATATATATATGGACCGGTAAAGCCCAGACTTATATAAATTTAAGTGTATCAAGTAGGACTGTTAACTAATGACCCTACACCTTGTATAGGCCTAAGAACACCTTGTAAACATCTATTTTCTAGTGGGAACAATCTCAAAAAAAGTCATATCAGGTGAGGAAGATAACCCCTGACTAATTTTGGAATGTTTTTAATATATGATTATTTCGCCACATGCTTGTTGTGATAACATGTCATCCAATAACTGCCTTGTGCATGCATTTGCATTTATAATATGATTGTTGTGTGAATGTATGTGATTGGAGATTGGTATGAAGTAGTGAAATGATTGAGGACCACTGGATCTGACTTGTTATATGATTATTGACGAGTATATCACTCACCCTTAGTAGGATGACAACATCTTGGGGGGGGGGGGGCTAAATGGATGGCTGGAATTCCTACTAAGTTTGGTGAGAGGGATACATCCGATGACATGTAGGACTTTTGATTAGTGTCATTACCCCTGTATGAAACCCTGGCCAGTAGGGGGTCAGGTGTTGGTAGGGTAAAGTGATGAGGGAGAATGGTCGACAATATTCGTTGGAGCGTCGTTGGCCAAACTTGTGGCCCAATTATCATTCTGAATGGGATGTCGTGTAGGGGCACCAGGGCTACCGGGTAAGCTGGTGAGTACCCAGCACTCCAGTGCATGGATGTTATAGTCAGCCTCTGGGTGGTGTCGCTAGGGCTTACCCTAGCAGATGATGGCATACATGATACCTGACTATTGCATTGTTGTGTGTAATAATACTGATCATGCACATTTGATTGCCTACTTGTCTATTTCTCACTGAGGTCTTGTTGGAGAGTTGACCCTCACGTACACCATTCTTTTAGATGATGTTGTAGGTACTACATTTATAGACTACTTGAATGCACCAATGATTACTCACTTAGCCCAGGTAAGAGGAGTACAGTATGAACATGAAGCATACGATGCGGATTGCGAGTGTGATGCCTATGTCTTTGACGGATAGTCATCTTCGGGAAGAAGTGTTGGACAGTGGACCATTTTCTATTTTAAGTACTCTTGAAATATTTACTTAACTTTGGATAGCCCGTGATTTATAGGGTAATTTTATTTTAAGTTTGATTTTATGAAATTAAATGATGAATGCTGGTATTAATTATCATTAATGTGCTCTAGTTATTTAGTTAACTTCTTCTATTATTACTCTAGAATATAATTGTGGCATTATGTTCATAGTGGTTGGTATGTGTGTTCACCGCTTATGAGGTCATGGTGGGATTACATCCAAACTAAGGTATTGATCCAATAGTATCCGAAAAGAAAAAATTTTAGACGGGTATTTTTGGGGTGTGACAACTTTGATGCACTAGGTTTGTAAGACCCGTACTCCACTAATATGGTCTAACCGGGTCGTGCCAGGTCATCCCATCATTCCTGGACCAAGTGGACTGAGCGTGTGTAGATAGTTCACAAATCAAGTATGAGAATCGAGTTAAAAAAACTGAAAATATACCTAACTTTGAATACTTGGGTAGGTATGGTCGACCACAATGAAGGGAACAAAAATCTCAAATCTAGAACCCCACGGTTGATGATTTAAACCCTACGGTCGATGGTTTATGCGACCGTATGATCAACCGTGAGACCCCAGATCAGACTTCGAGTTTTAAAAACTTTCTTAAACTAAGGCATTGTTTTCCTAATTGAAAGATGACTCTATATGGAGAGTTTTCCTCTATATAAAGCACGTCCCTCAGCACTTTTTCACTCTTTTAGAACATTAGTATACCCTAGAGAAAGAGAAGAAAGATATGGAAGAGTAGGAAAAGAAAAAAAAATCTAAGGAGAGGAGTTTGCTAAGAGGAGATTGGCTCTCTATTATAGGCAAAGGTATGAAACGAATCTCAGGAGATGTAAACTCTAAGGAATAAGACTTCTATGGAAGATAGGCAATATCAACCTATTATGATCTATGTGATTTCCTTGAGAAAATCCCAAGGAGAACCATGAGGAGTGAATTTGATGATTAGGGTTGATAAGAAAGCACTAATGATGGCCATAGGATAACCTTAGAATAAACCCCATTGAAGATCAGAAGAATTGACCCAGGAAGAACTCAAATTGCATATAGTCTATGACCAGAAATCTCAAGGTCGTAGCTACGGTCGACCATAGCATGACCAACATGATCAGGGGATCGACCATAGGCATTTGGGAAGATTTCAAAAACCATATGGTAGCAGCTACAGTCACACCATATGCGACCAGAGGGTATCAACTGTAGGTAGTAAGGTAGATATAGTATGAAACCATAGGACCAATCAGACACCTATCAGTGCTCTATATTAATTTCTGATTAATATAATTTGTCACATATGAACCCAAACTTAAATTCATATAACTTTTAGGTTGTTAAATCAATTCAAAGAGAATTTCAAGGCTTGAAAGAAGATCGAGTATTGCTAACAGGTAAGGGAACAAGGCCTAAACTAATTGGTTAATAACAAACTGTTTATTTTTATTGAGTCCAATGCCATGATTGATTCTATGCTTGTATGCTTGTAATGTGCATCTTACATGACATCCAATGTTCCTGCTATTACTGTTCATGCATATTTAATTTTGTTTATTTATAACATGATGATGATGATGATGATGCTAGGAATATGCATGTGAATGTATGTGTGTGGTTGGTGTGTTGGATGTGAGTGAAGCATCAAGGGGAGGATGTGGCATGGTGGTCTTCGACCTCATTACCAGACTCTAACCCTATCTCTACTCATGTCTTGCCCATTAACATCTTCGTATCGCCATTACCTTAGCAGAACTATTATGTCGTAGGGTATCAGGGGAGGTGGTCTCGGACAGTGTGGTCTCTGATTCTATTGGGGGACCTTAACTCTATCTCTATGGACATATTGAGGGATGCTAGGGTGAGGCCTTCGATATAGTATTTGGCATTAGGATTGGTTAGTTGCGAGCCGAGTTCGCAAGCCCTCGCCAATAAGGGCTTACATGTTGGTATGGGTAGGGCATTAGGGAAAGTGTTGGTGATGTTTGATCTGGACACTTTAGCTCTATCTCTATTCCATGTGGGTACATGTGGGATGGCAATGGTGTTTGATCCATTGGGTGGATTCACACCCTCGAGTATAGAGGTGCGACAACCACCAAACCTTTCTATAGCATATTGCAAACATATAAACTAGACCAAAGATATGAATTGAATGTATGCATATGTTTGTTGCATTGTTTTGTTTTCTCACTAAGCCATGATGTGTGCTCACCCCTTTGACGTCGAATATTTTTATTATGCAGGTCCTACTATTGAAGAATATATGAATGCATTGATGTACGGGCACATTGCTGCGACGGATGTAGAAGCTGAAGAAGATACGCATGACCCATCATGCGAGTGCAACTAATGTGTTTTTGCTTAAGTTTAGTTATAATTTAAACACCAGATATGTAATTGATTATTTATTTTTATGTCTTTTGGTTTGGAGATAATTGGATTAAATACTTATTTATCACTGTTAGACTCTCAGTTCATTATCTATAAGACTTTCACTTATTTGTTTATTATCTCTGATAATTAATGTGGAATGTGTTTGTGGTTTGATATGGTGGGTACGACCTATACGAGATCCTGAGTGAACCGTTGGTTTATTGGTGGTTCATCACACCATTCTAGTTAGACCAGAATTGGGGTGTGACAACTTGGTATCAGAGCTTCTCAGGTTCTACCCATTGACCTAACTACTTCCACATGAATCATGAATGAGGTAAGATAAAATTAAAAGCTGTAATAAGAACACACCATAAGCACTTGTGTTATAAGAGACATAAACTAAGAAACATAATAATGCACATATATAAAGGGAAAACTAATCATATATATATATATATATATATATATATATATATATATATATATCCAAATGGGAATAAGACAAATGTACATCTAAATCAGAGTACAGTCCACAATCCAGACAGTTACTCTATAGTATAAAAGGGAAAAAGAAATAAATGATATCATGGAGCTGGAGGTGCTGGAGGAGGAGGTGCCTCACGATCTCTATCATAGTCCTTGGCATATACTCTTGCGGGCCAGGCCACCTGAGTCTGAGTCGCTCAGAGACTAGCTGTTAGATCTACTACCCGCTGGTCTGTAGAGCGCTGGGCATCTAGAAGCTCTCTTACTCTCCAATCAGTCACGTGCTAAACCTCCTGAATCCCACATAACAGCCCCATCATGTTATCTGGTGGTGGACTTGAAGGAACAACTGAATGAGAAGCCCTAGAAGGGCCAGCTCTAGTAGAATGCTATGGTGATGGAGGAGGGATGGCATCCACATCCATATACATCTGATCATCATCCTCCTCATGATCACCATTGTGTGCCTCTGCTGCTACCTCTGCTGCTACTACTGCTGTCGCCTCTGCATCTACTGCCGCTACCTAAGTGAGAGGATGTCTCATAGCATTCCTCTCATCATCACTGACCTGTATCTCTCTCATGCCCATCCTGCTGATGGCCTCCCAATCAAGGTCAGCTGAGAAGGTGTACTCAAGGATCCTCTCATCGACTAGGTCCACCTGTATACGAGCGAGCAAGGTGGAGATCAGCCGCCCATAGGGCAAGTTACTTCTCGAGTCAGGAAAAGTAGCTCTGTGCATAGTCCAAAGAATAATATATGGGAGGCAGACAGGCTGCCTAGTACAGATATAGTATAGCAGGTACTGAGTCAGCAGTGAAACCAACTTGAAGTGTCCGCCCTGGGGAATAAGATTATGCTGGATAATCTTACAGTATACCCATGGCTCTAGACGTAGGTTGACTGCTTTCATCTCCCAGCAGTCATCTCAAAGAATCTGTTTATCTATTTTTGCATGCACCTGTGTAGATAGAAACTGTGGCTCCCAGGGTACACAATAAACCAACTGACCATCGTTGGAAATGCCTAGGAGATCAGCCAACTCCTGATAGTTGAAAGAGATTTGAACCCCTTTCACCCAGTTTGTGATCCGAAGCTCTCTACCCTTGTTAACATCTTCTAAGTTACCCTCTACCTATAGGTGACAGTAGAACTGCTTGACCAAGTGCGGGCAAGTGCAAACCTCTCGTACAAGATCACTGAAAGCCAGCCCATATCACTAAATGCCCTTTCCACATCAAACAGGGCTAATGGGCTAAGTTCACACATCGACCCCCTTCCACTTTCTTCAGGTCAAACCAAGGATATTGCACCTCTGCTTCAATGGACCTGAAGCATCGTGGGTCATGAACTCGAAAAACCTTAGTGCGAACCATGATAACTGCAATAGAAGAAAATAAGAAAAAAATAAGTTAGATAAATTTGAAAATTTGACAGCATAACGATGTAAAATGGAAAAAGCCTCACTTTTTACCCAAACATTTGGGCAGGACGACTTACATAGGTCCCAAATCATCCTGTAAGGCTCATACAATTGAAAATTTAAACTAGGTAGGTCGAATATGAAGAAATTTTGACAATTGGGAAAAACCCTAAAATTTAGGTCAAAAATGGGAATTTTCAAGTTTCTACTAAATTAACGGATGAAACTCAAATTTTCTTGAGGGCTTTCATCCATTAGGTGGCCAATAGGAAATGCCCCCAATAAAAATTAAATTTTTATGGCCAGAAAAATATTAATTAGAAGAAAACCCTACAAATAGCAAAAACCTTAGGTATGAAAGCTTAAAAATAGAGAAAATTAGAGAACATACCTCAAGGAATGGAGTGACGGATGTTGATCGATGAAAAAATCACCAAATTCGTATGGTCAACACAGTAGCAACTCACTGGGGGCGAGTTGAGTAGAGACTGTAGGAGGAAGAAGGAGAATGAGAGGGAAATTTTTTTAAAAATAGGTTTAAAAACTTGATCTTGAATCATATGGTCGCATAATTCGACCAAAACCATCAACCTTATGATCGACCGTATGATCGACCATAGGGTCTCGGTATGTTTTTAAGATTTTGAAGGTCGCACTTTTGGTCGCACAACATGCGACAGTAGGCCATCGACCATATCACTGACTGTTGTCTACATTTTGATTCTGTTCAAACTGTTGCCTATTGATTTTGTTTTTCTCTCGTCTTCCATTGTGAGACTAACCCAATACTACCATCATATCTCGTCTCACATGTACAACCTTTCCGAGTACGTTTCAACCAAGAGTTTAAATGGTTGGACGCAGAGTAAGTAGAAGGAGATCGAATGCAAACCCATCTCCACCACCTATGGAGACTAATGAAAATGAAGGTCAGCAAGGACAGGAAGGAAATATTGGAACTCAATGTGCTGCACCTCAAAATGTGCGCACCCAAGCCAACCAACCAACTTACCTGCACCACCTACAGATTTAGCTACTGCAGTGATGAATTTGACACAGCAAATGGAGTATATATAGCAAATGCAAGCCAACATGCGTGCTGCTATGGGAATTGCTTTCCCAGCTGCAAACACAACATCTTTACCTGTAGGACAAGCTAGTATGGCACTTGATGGTAGCAACACTGTACCCCAAGCATCGCAAACACCAACAGTATAAGGCCAAGTGCCAAACCCTGAAGCACGCAAGGAGGGTATAACCTATCACACCCCAATTCCATACCATTCAGAACGGTGTGATGAACTGCTAATAAACCAATGGTTCAACCAGGATCTCTAATAGGCTATATCCTCCAACTTAAATCGTACACATCCACAACCATAATCAGAATAAATATACAATAGCGAAAGTCTTAATATTAAATGAACTGATAATCTAACTGTGATAATCATAAATAAAATATCAAATTATGTTATATCAACCGAGACATAAGTAAATAAAATATCAAATTACATTTCCTTAATAGTTCAAATAAAAATCTAATTGAAAATGCATGAGTTGCACTCGCATGAGGAGTCATGCGTCTCCACTATATCTTCACCCTCCTTGACAGCCACGTGCCCATACACAGAAGCGTTCACATAATCTTCCACAATGGTACCTGCATCATCAACTAAAAATATTTGAATTCGAAAAAGGTGAGCACACATCACGGCTCAGTAAGCAAACAAAACAATGCAACAAACATATGCATGCATTCAATTCATATCTGTGGTCTGGTATATAAGTTTACAATGTGCTATAGAATGGTTCGGTGGCTGCCTCACCTCTACACACGAGTGTGTGAAGCCACCCAATGAATATCGTTATTGTTGTCCCACATACACCCACCATGGAATAGAGATAGAGCTAAAGTGCTTAGGACCGCACCGCATCACACTTCCCCTGATACTCTACCCATACCAACGCGTAAGCCCCTGTTGGCGAGGGCTTGCAAACTAGGCTCGCAATTAACCAATCCTAATGTCAAACAGTGTATCCAAGGCCTCACCCTAGCATCCCTCAATACGTCCATAGAGATAGAGCTAAGGCCCCCCGGTAGAGTCAAAGACTACACAGTCCGAGACCACATCCCTTGATGCCCTATGACGTAATAGTTCTGCTAAGGTAATGGTGATACGACGATGCCTGTGGACAAGACTTGAGTAGAGATAGAGCTAGAGTCTAGTGACCAGGACACACCACAATATCACGTCCTCCCCCTGATGCTCCACTCGCATCAAGTAACTAACCACACACATACATTCACATGCCTACTCCTAGCATCACCATCATCATCATGTTATAAATAAAATAGAATTAAATATGCATGAACATTAATAGAAAGAATATTAGATGACATGTTGAATGCACATTACAAGCATACACGCATAGAATCAGTCATGGCATTGGACTCAAGAAATAAAAATAGTTTATTATTGGCCAATTAGTTTAGGTCTTGTTCCCTCACCTTTGCTTGAGTGTAAATCCTCTTTCAAGATCTAAGAATCACCTTTATATCAATAGGAAAACCTAACAAGTTGATAGATTTTAATTAGAATTCATTCTGATAGTTTTAAGCTTGTTGTAAAGCTAAGGTCACAGGATGGGTCGCAGGTAGGGTCGCAGGTTTATGCGAAGGGTCGGTTGTCCCATCGACCCTAGGTGCGACCATAGCTTCCGTGGACTTCCCAAGAGCTAGGGGTCGATCCTGTGGTCTGGTAGGGTCAATTCCCAATTGACCCTATGTGTGATCGCACGTAGTTTGAGTCGACCTTTTCATTCTACATTCTAATCTTTCAAGTTTGGGTCCTTTGGCTTACCTCCACAGTCCATTCTATGCTGGTTTTATGGCTTAAAACTCCAGGTATTTCCTTACTTTGTCTACCATGATTTCCTCCGTGGATTTTATTAAAATCTTTCCATGGATGGATGATTTAGGTTTCTCCTAGATCATACCCTCTTCACGAAATATTCTAAGGTCTTAAACAATTCATGGAAAGCATATCCATACCTTAGGTTTGCTAAGATTCAAAGGTTTTTTTGAATTTTTTTCTTTAGTCTTCTTCTCCAACTTTCCTTCTCTTCTCCTTCTCTTCTCTTTCTCTCACTTTCTTTTAGGGTTTCAAAAGGAGTGAAAGAGGCTAAGGGATGTCCTATTTATAGAGTAAAATCTCCCAAAATAAGTCCCATTGAGGTTAGGAAAGAATCCCTTTGAAATTTGGAAAGTTTCCTATTTACAATTTTTGTCGGTAATCCTAGGGTCGTTAAGGGGGTCAGAGATCCCGTCGACCATAGGGTCTTAGTTGTCTAATCCTAGGACTAAAAGTCATGGATCTGACTTCCTGATGAGGTGGGATCGACCCTACCTATTTAGGTATGTGACCCTACCCCCTATTTTACTATTTTTGGGTCAGGTTAATACCTGATCTTGCTATTTCTTTCATGCACATGGTCCATTTGGCTCGACCATAATAGGTAGACCGGGTACAAGGTGGTAAGACCGGTTAGTTTGATACGGTTCTTACATAACCAAGGTAACTATCAGTACCAACTGCCTATGTATGGAGCATATGGACAGTATCAACTTAATCACTCCAGATTGATCAAGAGTTTCATGAAGTTGAAGCCAAAGGAATTTACAGGCAAGCCATCAGATCCATTATGGCCAGCTCAATGGATCGATGAGATGGAAAGAAAGTTTATGATGATGACTATAAATGAAGAAGAGAAGGAATTATGTGCCACTTTTATGCTGAAAGGTAACGCACACCATTGGTGGGAATCTACTCCGAGTTATCTGTTGACAAAGCATGCCAAACTAATTTATCTATAAAGAAGCTTTCTTCGAGAAGTATTTTTCCAAGAGTTTCAGAGATCAAATGGAAAAGGAGTTTCTGAGTCTGTATGAGGGACAGATGACTGTAGACGCATATCAACAGCGTTATGAAGAACTGTTTTTCTTTGCTCCCTCTAGCATGCAAGAGGAAAATACCAAAACCCGAAGGTTCATCATGGAACTTAGGGGAAGCATCCATGAGCATGTATTGGGATTGGAAAAGAAGATTTATAATGAAGCTATACAGATTGCTCAAGTACTGGAATCGAGCCAGAGGGAAAGTTATTTTGCTCAGAACAGAGGTATAAAGAGGCCCAATGGAAACTCATACAACTAAGGGAACTGAAAGACATTTAAACCCTTCCATACTCAAGGCTTCAATGCTGCAGCCAAGACTACTCCGACAGCCCAACCTCAACAGAAGCAAAGTAATGCTAGAGTCAAATGCTTTAATTGCGATCAAGTAGGACACTATCCAAGAGAGTGTCCTAAGCCAAGGAAAGGTTTATGCAATTACATCTGAGGAAGTTACCGCATTGCCTAATGTGGTCACAGGTACAACCTGAACTATTCATTTTGTACTATCTTGTGTAAGCATGTAGACTAAGTTAAATCAAATCACAGGTATCATACCTATTAATGGCTTATCCGCCAGAGTATTCTTTGACTCTGGAGCTACTCATTCTTTTATATCTGTATCATTTGGAAAGAAGTTAAATCTACTCCTCAGACCTTTAGACTACAAACTGCTTGTACGATCACCTATGGTATTAGAAGTGGAACTAGAGAAAGGTTATGGACCATGTCTAGTTCTTATTGATGAGAAGATTTTGGATGCAATCTTAATTCAACTTGATATGGTAGACTTTGACGTTGTCTTGGGAATGGATTGGTTAGCTCGGTACTCCGCAAACCAATTATGTGCGAAAAAGAAACTGACATTTAAAGACATGGAAGGAGCAGAGTTTAGTTTTGTAGGAACCAAACTTCTTCGTAAACAAAAACTCATTCTCTCTGCATTGAAGGCTAGAAAATGCCTCGAGAAAGGAGGAATTGGGTATCTAGTATCCGTGATCGTCCTCACCAAGGAAGCACCACGAATTGAGGATATTAAAGTTGTGCGTAAATTTTTGGATGTATTTCCTGAGGAACTACCAGGACTACCACCCGACGGAGCAACAAATTTCCTTACATGGAGCCACACCAGTATCGAAAGAACCTTATCGAATGGCTCCTATTGAACTAAAGGAACTGATGGTACAATTTTAAGAATTACTAGACAAGGGTTATATCAGACCCAGTATATCACCATGGGGAGCGCCAGTATTGTTCGTGAAAAAGAAGGACGATAGTGTTCGACTGTGTATAGATTATCAGGAATTAAATAAGCTTACAATCAAGAATAGATACCCATTGCCTCGGATCGATGACTTGTTCGATCAATTGCAAGGCATCAAAGTGTTCTCCAAAATTGATCTTTGGTTAGGATACCATCAGTTGAAGATTAATGAAGGTGATATTCCAAAGACAGCATTCAGAACCAGATATGGACATTAAGAATTTTTAGTTATGTCTTTTGGATTGATTAATGCACCCGCAACATTTATGGAACTGATGAATTGGGTATTCCATGATATGTTGGATACGTCAGTCATTATATTTATTAATGACATACTATTCTACTCCTAGGACAAAGAAACTCATGTCACAAATCTAAGAGCCGCTTTACAGCAACTAAGAAAAGAGAAGCTTTACACAAAATTTATGAAGTGTGAATTCTGGCTGAATGAAGTCGCTTTCTTAGGCCAAGTTGTATCTGCTGAAGGAATTAAAGGGATCCTAGCAAGATTAAAGCCATTGTGAAATGGGAAGCACCTAAGAATGTTGCAAAAATCAGAAGTTTCTTAAGTTTAGCTGGTTACTATCAACGATTCGTAGAAGATTACTCTAGAATAGCCATACCACTCACCAGTCTGACAAAGAAAGGAGAAAAGTTTTGTTTGGACCGATTAATGTGAATAGTGTTTTCAAACATTGAAAGCTAGATTGATATCAGCTCCCATCTTGACTATTTCAATCTCAGGACAACCACTTACCTTGTACACTGATGCGTCTGGGTTAAGTTTAGGATGTGTGCTTGTGCAAGGAGAACAAGTAATTACATATGCCTCAAGACAACTGAATAAACATGAGAAGAACTATCCCATTCATGACTTGGAATTAGCAGCAGTAGTACATGCTGTTAAGATATGGAGACATTATTTGTATGGAGAGAAATTTCATATTAAATCAAATCATAAGAGTCTCACTCATCTTTTCAATCAGAAGGAGTTGAACATGAGACACAGAAGATGGCTCGAATTATTGAAGGATTATGATTGTGATATCCAGTATCATATAGGAAGAGCTAATATAGTTGTTCACACACTAAGCAGGAAAGCAATGACAGAATCCCAAGAAGAAGTTAGTGCAAATGCTATGGCGTGTGTCACAGGGAGAGTATTTAATTACGGTAAAGAGCAGTTCGTGATTGATATTCTGAATGAATCAACTGACTAAGGGTTAATTCATCTATTCTCAAACATGTTTTCTACATATATTGATTGTACCTGATCTGTTAGACGAAGTGAAAGCAGCTATTAAATCAGACCCTTATTTGAGAATGGTGCAAGAAGACCTCGAAAAAGGTAGGACTACTCCTGAGTTCACCTTAGACGTTGAAAAGGTACTAAGATACAAAGGAAGGTATGTGTTCCTGAAAATTAAGACTGCGATGTTAGACACAGACTAATGAAGGAAGCTCACGCCACCGCTTATTCGGTACATCCTGAAAGTACAAAGATGTATCATGATCTGAAAACTATATTGGTGGAGAGGAATGAAAGCGGATATAGCTAAATTTATGTCTCAATACCTGAATTGTCAACAGGTAAAGGCTAAAAGGCAAAGACCTATAGGATTATTGCAGCCACTGCCAGAACCAGTAAGGAAATGGGATTGCATCACTATGGTCATCAACGGGTTACCATTGACTCCCAGATTTATTGACGCGGTCTGGGTGATTGTGTATCGTTTGACCAAGACAGCTCGTTTTATAGCTATGCGACCTCAGTATACCCTAGAGAGGTTAGCTAAGCTTTAGGTAGATAATATTGTCCGATTACATGGTGTACCTGAAAGCATTGTGTCCAATAGAAACCCACACTTTACCTCAAGTTTTTAGAAAGGATTATAGAAGGCTATGGGTACAATATTGAAGTTTAGTACTGCATTCCATCCTCAGATAGATGGACAGTCGGAAAGTCCTATTCAGATTTTAGAAGACATGCTTCGAGCTTGTGTCATTGATTTCAAAGGATCATGGGATGAGAAATTATCATTGATTGAGTTCGCTTATAACAATAGCTATCAAGCGACTATACAGATGTCACCCTATGAAGCACTGTATGGAAGGAAATGTTGAACTCCTTTGTTTTGGAATGAAGTTAGAAAATGGAGTATTGTTCGATCAGAGTTTGTTAAAGTGACTTGTTGAGTAGTCGACATTATCAAGGAAAGAGTCCGAATAGCTCTAAACCGTCAGAAGCAATATGCAGATAATCGATGCAGAGATCTCGAATTGACCATAGGTGATAAGGTATTTCTGAAAATATCTCCTATGCATGGCTTGAAAAGGTTTGGACAGAAGGAAAAATTATGTCCAAGATATATTAGACCTTCTGAAGTTCTAGATTGACATGAAAAAGTAACATATCAGTTAGCACTACCACCATCATGTCTAGTGTACATGATGTATTCCATGTCTCACAATTGAAGAAGTACGTTAGAGATCCAACACACGTGTTAACAATGGATCCACCAGATATGACTGAAGATTTTATGTTCGAAGTAGTACCTTTTGAGATCACTAGCCGAAAGGTGCAACGTCTTTAAAACCGTAACATTTACTACTTTAAGGTTACTTGTAAAAGTCAAAATGTAGAAGATATTTCATGGGAAGAAGAAAACGCTATGCGAAAGCAATATCCTCACCTATTCGACTCGGAAGGTATGTGTAAATTTCGAGGATGAAATTTATATAAGAGGGGGGTATTTGTAAGACCCACTCTATACTAACTTATTTTAACCGCGTCGTGCCAAGTCTTTCCATCATTTCTGGACCAAGTGGACCGAGCGTGTAAAGATAGATCACAAACCAGATATGAGAATTTAGTTAAAAATACTGAAAACATACCTAAGGTCGCATACCTGGGTAGGTATGGTCGACCATAAGGAAGGGAACAAAAATCTCCAATCCAGAATCCCACGGTCAATGATTTTGACCCTATGGTCGATGGTTTATGCAACCGTATGATCGACCATGAGACCCCAGAATAAACTCTGAGTTTTGGAAACTTTCCTAAATTAAGGGATTGCTTTCCTAATTGAAAGAGGACTCTATGTGGAGAGTTTTCCCCTATATAAAGGATGTCCCTCAGCCCTTTTTCACTCTTTTAGAAACATTAGTAAACCCTAGAGAAAGAGAAGGAAGAGAAGGAAGAGAAGGGGAAGATGTAAGACCCATATCGAACTAACCGGTCTTACCACCTTGTACCAGGTCTACCAATCATGGTGGAGCCAAGTGGACCAAGTGCGTGAAAGAAATTACAAGACCAGGTATGAAATTGACCCAAAAATAGTAAAATAGAGGGTACGGTCACATACCTAAACAGGTAGGGTTGACCCCACCCAAATCAGAAGACAGACCCATGAATTTTACTCCTAGAGTTAGACAACTGAAACCCTAGGGTCGACGGGATTTGTGACCCTAGCATCGACCTTAGGATCACCGACTGAAACCGTAAATAGGAAACTTTCCTAAATTCAAGGGGATTCTTTCCTAATCTCAATGGGACTTATTTTGGGAGGTGTTCCTCTATAAATAGGACATCCCTTAGCCTCTTTCACTCCTTTTGAAATCCTAATTGAAGTGAGAGAAAGAGAAGAGAAGGAAAAGAGAAGGAGAGTTGGAAAAGAAGGCTAAGAAGAAGAAATCCAGAGAAAGCTCTGAATCTCAGCAAACCTCAGGTATGGATATGTTTTCCATGAATTGTTTAAGACCTTAGAATAGTTCATGAAGAGGGTATGATCTAGGAGTAACCCAAATCATCCATCCATGGGAAGATTTCAATGAAATCCATAGTGGGAATCATGATAAACAAAGTAGGTGTTTAACCTATAGTTTTAAGCCATAGAACAAGCATAGAATGGACTATGGAAGGAAGCCAAAGGACCCAAACATAAAGGAAGAGACTGTAGAATGAAAGGTCGACTTAAACCACATGTGGTCACACGTAGGGTCGATTGGGAACCGACCCTACCAGACCATAAGATCGGCCCCAAGCTCTCGGGAAGTCCAGGGAAGCTGCGGTCGTACCTAGGGTCGATGGGACAACCGACCCTAGCATCGACCCTATACCCTGGGGTCGCATAAACCTGCGACCCAACCTGCGACCCATCCTGCAACCCTAGCTTTACAGCATGCTTAAAACTGTCAGAATGAATTCTAATTAAAATCTATCGACTTGTTAGGTTTTCCTATTGATAAAAAGGTGATTCTTAAAGCTTGAAAGAGGATTTTCACTCAAGGAAAGGTGAGAAAACAAGACCTAAACTAATTGGCTAATAATAAACTATTTTTGTTTATTCAGTCCAATCCCATGTATGATTCTTTGATTGTATGATTGTAATGTGCATATCACATGTCATCTATTATTCCTGTTATTACTATTCATGCATATTTAATTCAGTTTATTTACAACATGATGATGATGATGATGATGATGCTAGGAATAGACATGTGAATGTTTATGTGTGGTTAGTGTACTTGTTGCAAATGGGGCATCAAGGGAAGTGTGATGCGGTGCGGTCCTAAGCACTTTAGCCCTATCTCTACTCAAGTCTTGTCCACTAACATCGTCGTATCACCATTACCTTAGCAGAACTATTATGTCGTAGGGCATCAGGGGAGGTGATCTCGGACCGTGTATTCTCTGACTCTGCCGGGGGGCCTTAGCTCTATCTCTATGGACGTATTGAGGGATGCTGGGGTGAGGCCTTGGATACACTATTTGACATTAGGATTGGTTAGTTGCAAGCCCAGTTTGCAAGCCCTCGCCAGCAGGGGCTTACGTGTTGGTATGGGTAGAGCATCAGGGGAAGTGTGATGTGGTGTGGTCCTAAGCACTTTAGCTCTATCTCTATTCCATGGTGGGGTGGATGTGGACGACAATGGTGTTTGATCCGTTGGGTGGGCTTACACACCCTGTGTATAGAGGCGAGACGGTCACCGAACCTTTCTATAGCACATTGCAAACTTATATACCAGACTTCAAATATGAATTGAATGCATTCATATGTTTATTGCATTGTTTTGTTTGCTCACTGAGCCGTGATGTGTGCTCACCCTTTCGAATTCAAATATTTTTAGTTGATGATGCAGGTACTACTGTGGAAGATTATATGAATGCTCTTGTACATGGGCACGTAGATGCTATGAAGGCTGAAGATATTGTTGAGACGAATGACTCCTCATGCGAGTGCAACTCATACGTTTTCGATTAGATTTTTATTTGAACTATTAAGGAAATGTAATTTGATATTTTATTTATTTATGTCTCGATTGATACAACATAATTGGATATTTTCATTATGATTATCACAGTTAGATTCTCAATTCATTTAATATTAAGACTTCCGCTAGTGTGTGTTTATTCTTATTATGGTTATGGATTTGTATGGTTTAAGCTAATGGACACAGCCTATTTGAGATCCTGGATTGAATCGTTGGTTTATTAGCGATTCATCACACCATTTTGAATAGTGTGGAATTGGGGTGTGACAACTTGGTATCAGAGCTCTCAGGTCCTGTCTTTTAAACCAGTATACTACCACAAAAGTTGTGAACTGAGATAGGATAAAATTTAAAAACTGTAATAATAACACACTATAAGCACCTGTGTTGTTTGAAACAAAATTTGAAAGAGAATAATGCGTCTATTAAATGAGAAACACGTTCATATACACTCAAATGAAAATCAAACGTATATACACGTATCTAAAGCGGAATACAGTCCATAATCCGGATAGTTACTCTGTAGTACAAAAGAAGAATAAAAGAAAAATACATCATGAAGCTGGAGGTGATGGGTGAGGCGGTGCCTCGCGGTCTCTGTCATAATCCTCAGCATAGACTCTAGTCAACCAAGCAACCTGAATCTGGGTCGTCTGAAGACTAGCTGTGAGATCAGTAACCCACCGATCAGAAATGCACTGAGCATCTAGAAGCACTCCCACCCTCAGATCAGACATGCGCTGAGCCTCTCTAATCTCACATAGTAGCCCCATCATGTCATCAGAAGGTGGGTGTGAAGGACCAGCTGCATGTGAAGGACCAACTGCATGTGAAGAACTAGCTCCCGTAGTATGTGTAGGTGATGGAGGAGGTATGGAGTCCACATCCATGTACAAATGATCCTCATCCCCAACATCACCCCCATGAACCCCTGCTCCATCGGCTGCTGTTGCTGGCTCAACGTCTGCCATCTCCACCAGAGTACAAGGACGCACCAAAGCGTTCCTCTCATCATCGCTGACCTGAGCATCCCGCATGCCCATCTTACAGATGGCCTCCCAATCCAGAGGTGATGAGAAGGATTTCTCTTGATTCCTCTCATCCACTAAGTCAACACCCAGGCGGGTAAGCAATGTAGTGATCAGGCATCCATAAGGCAAATTGCCTACCTGACCAGGCAGTGTAGCACTGATCATCGTCCGCATAATAATATAAGGGAGGTAGACAGACTACCTAGTGCAGATACAGTAAAGAAAATACTGGGTCAACTGGGAGATCCTCTCGTAATGTCCACTCTGAGGTATCAGGTTGTGCTGGATGATCTTACAGTATACCCGAGGCTCTGGACGTAGGTAGATCGCTTTCATCTCCCAGCGATCCTCTTTGATAAGCTGACGGTCTATCTTAGCCCTCAACTCTAAGGAAAAGAACTGGGGCTCTCTGGGGGCACAGTATACCAAGGGGCCGTCATACGAAATGCCCAAGAGGCCCGCTAACTGCCGACAGTCAATAGAAATCTCTACTCCCTTGACTTAGCTCGTGATCCTGAGCTCCCTACCCTCTCAGTGTCATTGTGATCTCTCACAACCTAGAGATTACAATAGAACTGTCTCACCAAATCCGGATGGGTACAGGCGTCGTAGGTGATCACGGGAAGCCAGCCCATGTCACCAAAAGCTCTCTCTACATCGAACAAGGCTAGGCTAGCCAAGTCCACCCGACGACCTCCCTCTACCTTCTTGCGAGCATAATGAGCATACTGAGCTTCGGCCTCATTGGAGCGGAAGCGGACTGGGTCACGAACCCTAGGAATTTTGGTACGAGTCATATTATCTACAAAGACAAAGAAAAATAGATAATAGCTCAGTAATGGTGAAAAACCCAAAAATTTCGGCATTATAACGACATAAATTGGTCAAAAACCTCATTCTCACCCATACACATGGGCAGGAGGACTTATATAGATTCTAAACTATCCTGTAAGACTCATACAGTTGGAAATTTTATCTAAGAAGATTGAATTTGAAGAAATTTCAAGAAATTCAAAAATCTCAAAAAATTAGGTTAAAATTTGAAATTTTCATGTTTCTCGATAACCAATCGATGAAACTTGAATAATTTTGAGGGCTTTCATCCATTGAGTCACCAACAGCAAAATCCCCCAATAAAAATCAAATTTTTACGATTGGAGAAATTTTAATTTGAAGAAAACGATAGAAATGGGTGAAAACCTAGTTAGGAAACCATAAAAACTTGCAACCGTAGAGAACATACCTGTAGAGAAGGAGTAGAAGTCGAAAAGAGAAGCAAAAATCACCAACGGGTCGGAGTTGTCACTGTAGCAACTCAGAGGAATGAGCCGAGTTAGAAAGGAGGAGAAAGAAGGAGAAATGGATCCAAAAATCGGGATTAAAAACCTGATTTTCAGTCCTAGGGTCGCATAATTCGACCAAGACATTCGACCCTACCTCCGACCCCCTCATTAACCCTAGCCTCTCGGTGATCTGACAGAGAACTAGGGGTCAATCCTAGGGTCAAACATCCATCGACCCTACCATTGACCCTAGACTCTGGATAAGTAACAGTGGTTCTCAGGGTCGCATACCCTAGGGTCGGACATCCATCGACCCTACCATCGACCCTACGATGGAAAATATAGTATTTTTGACAAAATGTTCTGAAAAATTTGAAAATTTCATTGACTAGTGGATTTAAATATGGAAATGAATTATATGATGATTTCCTCACGTACCCTATGATTTTCAGGCATTACCACTACCAGAGCAGATAATGGCTGGACGAAGAGTGACCAGACGAAGCCGTAACTCTATTCAACCACCACCATCTATAGAGGAGGGCGGCCATGAAAACCTGGAAGTACAGGGTAATCCGAATGTGGTACAGCCAGTAACTCACGACCAGGCAAATCCTACAGATTTTCCAGCTCCACCTACAGAGCTGGCTACAGCCGTACTAAATTTGGCACAACAACAGCAGCAAATACAATAGGTACAAGCTACTATGCTAGCTGACAT
This sequence comes from Protea cynaroides, assembly GCA_028583415.1. NCBI lineage: Eukaryota > Viridiplantae > Streptophyta > Magnoliopsida > Proteales > Proteaceae > Protea > Protea cynaroides. Next base: position 34,921,856 of record CM053265.1, read on the forward strand.
AGGCATGGCTTTTCCAGCTGCATAGACGACACCGATGACAGCAGGACAGGAAAGCACAGTACCAGGGGAAAGTAACACGGTACCCCATGCACCTCAAACTCCCATCATGCAGGCTCAAGTACAAAACCCTGAAGTAGCTCAAGGTGGTTATCAGTACCAACCACCTATGTATGTGGCCTATGTTCCTCATCAGCTGGACCACTCCAGAGTGGTTGAGCATTTTCTGAAGATGAAGCCCAAGGAGTATAATGGTAAGCCAGCTGATCCTTTGTGGCCAGCACACTAGATTGATTAAATGGAGAGGAATTTTACGATGATGACAGTGAATGAAGAGGAGAAAGTGTTGTGCGCAACATTCGTGCTGAAAGTCGATGCACACCACTAGTGGAAGTCCACACGGACGTATCTGTTGACAAAGCATGCCCAACTGACTTGGGATATATATAAGGAGGCATTCTTTGAGAAGTACTTTCCTAGAAGATTCAGAGATTCTATGGAGAAAGAGTTCCTGAGTTTGTATCAGGGACAGATGACTGTCCATGCATATCAACAGCGTTATGAGGTGCTGTTCTTCTTTGCCCCAGTCAGTATGCAAGCGAAAGATACAAAGACCCGAAGGTTCATCATGGGACTTAGGGTAAGTATTCGTGAACATGTACTAGGACTTGAGAAGAAAGTCTACAATGAAGCGGTACAAATTTCTCGAGTGATAGAGTCGAGCCAGAAAGAGAACTATTTTTCTCCAAACAGGGGCATTAAGAGGCCAACTGGAAATTCATATAACGAAGGGAATACAAGGACATTCAAACCCTTCCGTACTCAAGGGTTTAACATTGCAGCCAAGACTACTCCAGCAGCTCAATCGCAACAAAAGCAAAATAACGAAGGAGTAAAATGCTATAACTACAATCAAATAGGACATTATTCAAGGGAGTGTCCTAAACCCAGGAAGCAGCTACAGCAAGGAAAGGTTTATGATGTTACATCTGAGGATGCTGCCGCATCGCCTGATGTGGTCACAGGTATGACCTGAACCTTTTCATTTTGTGTTACATTGTGTGCGCATGTAGACTAAATAAAAATAAATCACAGGTATCGTACCTATTAATGGCATTCTCGCCAGAGTACTCTTCGATTCAGGAGCTATTCATTCTTTTATATCTATGTCATTTGGAAAGAAGCTGAATATACCCATCAAAAAGTTAGACTATAAATTGCTTGTACGATCGCCGATGGGGTTAGAAGTGGAATTTGAAAAAAGTTATGGACCATGTCCAGTCCTTATTGATGAGAAAACTTTAAATGCAACCCTGATTCAACTTGAGATGGTTGACTTTGACATCATCTTGGGAATGGACTGGTTAGCTCGGCATTCTGCAAATCTATTATGTGCCGAAAAGAAGCTGACATTTAAAGGCAAGGAAGGAGCAGAGTTCAGTTTTGCGGGAACCAAACTTCCCCATAAACTAAAGCTCATACTCTCTGTAGTAAAGGCTAGGAAGTGCCTTGAGAAAGGAGCAGTTGGGTATCTAGTATCTGTGGTCAATCTTACCAAAGAAGCACCACGAATGGTGGATATTGATGTCGTGCGTGACTTTCCAGATGTATTTTCTGGAGAACTACCAGGACTACCACCCAACCGAGCTACAGAGTTTGTTATAGATCTGATACCCAGAGCCGTACCAGTATCTAAAGCACCTTATCGAATGGCTCCTACTGAACTGAAGGAATTAAAAGTACAACTACAAGAACTACTAGACAAGGGTTACATCCAACCTAGCATATCACTATGGGGAGCACCAGTATTATTCGTAAAGAAGAAGGACGGTAGTGTTCGACTGTGTATAGACTACCGGGAACTAAATAAGCTGACAATCAAGAATCGATATCTATTGCCTCGGATCGATGACTTGTTCGATCAGTTGCAAGGTGCCAAAGTGTTCTTCAAAATTGATCTTCGGTCAGGCTACCATCAGTTGAAGATCAAAGACAGTGATATTCCCAAGACAGCATTCAGGATCAGATATGGACATTATGAATTTTTGGTCATGTCTTTTGGATTGACAAAAGCACCAGAAACTTTTATGGAACTTATGAACCGAGTATTCCACGATATGTTAGATACATCGGTTATTGTATTCATCGATGATATATTGAACTACTCCAAGGACAAGGAAACTCATATTATGAATCTAAGAGGCGCTCTGCAGTGATTACGGAAGGAGAAGCTTTATGCCAAATTTACAAAGTGTGAGTTTTGGCTAAATGAAGTTGCATTCCTAGGTCATGTTGTATCCGCTGAAGGAATTAAAGTGGATCCTAGCAAGATCGAAGCCATTGTAATGTGGGAAGCACCAAAGAGCGTTGCAGAAATTAAAAGTTTCCTGGGTCTAGCTGGTTATTATCGACGATTTATGGAAGCCTATTCCCTAATTGTCGTTCCTCTCACCAGTTTGACTAAGAAGGGCAAAAAGTTTGTTTGGACTGAGAAATGCGAGAAGAGTTACCAAAATTGAAGAATAGATTGATATCTGCTCCGATCTTGACCAATCCGATTCCAGGACAGCCATTTATTTTGTACACTGATGCGTCAGGATTGGGATTAGGATGTGTACATATGCAAGGAAAACAAGTAATTGCTTATGCCTCAAGATAATTGTAGGCACATGAGAAGAACTATCCCACTTATGATTTGGAATTAACGACAGTAGTACATGCTGTCAAGATATGGAGACATTACTTGTATGGAGAGAAATTTCAGATTAAATCAGATCATAAGAGTCTTACTTATCTCTTTAATCAGAAGAAGTTGAATATGAGACAAAGAAGATGGCTGGAACTATTGAAATACTATGATTGTGATATCCAGTATCATCCGAGAAAAGCTAATGTGGTTGCTGACGCGCTGAGTAGAAAGGCAATGATAAAATCTCAAGGAGAGGTTAACATAGCTGCCGCAATGTCTACTACCAAAAAAGTGTTCAATTACGGTAATGAGCAGTTTGAGATAGATGCACCGGGTGAATCAACTAACCAAGGGTTTATTCATCGATTTGCAAGTATGTTTGCCACATTGAAGATTGTACCTGATATAATTGATGAAGTGAAAACAGCTATTAAATCAGACCCTTATCTATGAACGGTACAAGAGGACATTGAAAAAGGTAGGACTATCCCTGAGTTTGCCTTGGACGATAAAAAGGTACTGAAGTACAAAGGAAGAGTATGTGTACCTGAAACAGAAAATTTAGACATTAGACACTGACTAATGAAGGAAGCCCATACCACCGCCTATTCGATACATCCTGGAAGTATAAAAATGTATCATGATCTAATGAAGTTATATTGGTGGAGATGAATTAAAGCAGATGTAGCTAAGTTCATGTCTAAATGCCTAAATTGTCAGAGAGTGAAAGCTGAACGACAAAGACCTGTAGGACTATTACAGCTGTTACCGAAACCAGCATGGAAATGGGACTGCATGACTATGGACTTCGTCACTAGGTTACTACTGACTCCCCGAGTAGTTGACGTAGTTTGGGTGATTGTGAACCACTGGACTAAAACGGATCGATTTATAACGATACAACCTCAGTATACACTGGAGAGGTTAGCTAGGTTGTATGTGGATAGCATTGTCAGAATACATGGTGTACCTGAAAGCAATGTGTCCGACAGAGATCCACGATTTACTTCAATGTTTTGGGAAGGATTGCAAAAGGCTATGGGTACAACATTGAAGTTCAGTACTGCATTCCATCCTCAGACAGACGGACAGTCGGAGTGTACCATTCAGATTCTACAAGACATGCTTCGAGCCTATGTAATTGATTTTAAAGGATCATGGGATGAAAAATTACCATTGATCGAGTTCGCTTATAACAATAGCTATCAGGCTACTATACAGATGTCACCCTATGAAGCATTGTATGGTAGAAAGTGTCGAACTCCTTTGTTTTGGAATGAAGTTGGAGAACGTAGCATTGTTGGACCAGAAATTATTGAAGAGACTTGTCGAGTGGTTGACATCACCAAAGAAAGAGTGAGAACGGCTCAGAATCGTCAGAAGCAATATGCAGATACTCGACGCCAAGACATTGAATTTGCCGTAGGTGATAAGGTATTCCTGAAAGTGTCACCTATGTGAGGTTTGAAACGGTTCGGACAGAAAGGGAAACTAAGTCCGAGATATGACAGACCATATGAGATTCTAGCCAAACGTGGAAGAGTGGCCTACCAGTTAGCACTACCACCATCTATGTCAAGTGTGCAAGATGTATTTCATATCTCCTTACTAAAGAAGTATGTCAGAGATCCAAAGCATGTTTTGACAGTAGATCCACCTGATTTGACTAATGATTTTACATTTGAAGTAACACCAACTTAAATCACTATCCAAAAGGTTTAACGACTACGCAACCGTGACATCTATTATGTTAAAGTTACCTGGAGAAGCAGAGACATCGAAGAAATCACATGGAAAGAAAAGAGTGTTATGCGAAAGCAATACCCTCATCTTTTCGACTCGAAAGGTATGTACAAATTTTGAGGACAAAATTTTTATAAGAAGGGGGGAGTTGTAAGACCCGTATCGAACTAACCGGTCTTACCACCTTGTACTAGGTCCACCTATCATGGTTGAGCCAAGTGGACCAAGTGCATGAAGGAAATCGCAAGACCAGGTATGAAATTGACCCAAAAATAGTAAAATAGAGGGTAGTGTCGCATACCTAAACAGGTAGGGTCGGCCCCACCCAAATCAAAAGATAGACCCATGACTTTTAGTCCTAGGGTCGGACAACTGAAACCCTAGGGTCGATGGGATTTGCCACCCTAGCATCGACCCTAGGATCACCGACAAAAACCGTAAATAGGAAACTTTCCTAAATTCAAGGGGATTCTTTCCTAATCTCAATGGGACTTATTTTGGGAGGTTTTCCTCTATAAATAGGACATCCCTTAGCCTCTTTCACTCCTTTTGAAACCCTAATTGAAAGTGAGAGAAAGAGAAGAGAAGGAGAAGAGAAGGAGAGTTGGAGAAGAAGACTAAGGAGAAGAAATTCAGAGAAACCTCTGAATCTCAGCAAACCTCAGGTATGGATATGTTTTCCATGAATTGTTTAAGACCTTAGAATAGTTCATGAAGAGGGTATGAACTAGGAGAAACCCAAATCATCCATCCATGGGAAGATTTCAATGAAATCCATGGAGGGAATCATGGTAAACAAAGTAGGTGTTTAACCTGGAGTTTTAAGCCATAGAACAAGCATAGAATGGACTATGGAAGGAAGCCAAAGGACCCAAACATGAAGAAAGAGAATGTAGAATGAAAGGTCGACTTAAACCACGTGTGGTCGCACGTAGGGTCGATTGGGAACCGACCCTACCAGACCATAGGATCGACCCCAAGCTCTTGGGAAGTCCAGGGAAGCTGCGGTTGCACATAGGGTCGATGGGACAACCGACCCTAGCATCGACCCTATACCCTGGGGTCGCATAAACCTATGACCCAACCTACGACCCATCCTGCGATCCTAGCTTTATAGAAAGCTTAAAACTGTCGGAATGAATTCTAATTAAAATCTATCGACTTGTTAGGTTTTCCTATTGATATAAAGGTGATTCTTAAAGCTTGAAAGAGGGTTTTCACCCAAGCAAAGGTGAGGGAATAGGACCTAAACTAATTGGCTAATAATAAACTATTTTCATTTATTGGGTCCAATCCCATGTCTGATTCTCTGATTGTATGATGAATGTGCATATCACATGTCATCTACTATTCACGTTATTACTGTTCATGCATATTTAATTCAGTTTATTTACAGATGATGCTGGGAATAGGCATGTGAATGTTTGTGTGTGTGGTTAGTATACTTGATGCAAGTGGGGCATCAAGGGAAGTGTGATGCGGTGCGGTCCTAAGCTCTTTAGCCTTATCTCTACTCAAGTCTTGTCCACTGACATCGTCGTATTGCCATTACCTTAGCAGAACTATTACGTCTTACGTCATTAGGGGAGGTGGTCTCGAACCGTGTAGTCTCTGACTCTGCCGGGGGGCCTTAGCTTTATCTCTATGGACTTATTGAGGGATGCTGGGGTAAGGCCTTGGATACACTATTTGACATTAGGATTGGTTAGTTGCGAGTCCAGTTTGCAAGCCCTCGCCAACAGGGGCTTACGTATTGGTATGGGTAGAGTATCAGGGGAAGTGTGATGCGGTGCGGTCCTAAGCACTTTAGCTCTATCTCTATTCCATGGTGGGGTGGATGTGGACGACAACGATGTTTGATCCGTTGGGTGGGCTTACACAGCCTGAGTATAGAGGCGAGGCGGCCACCGAACCTTTCTATAGCACATTGCAAACTTATATACCAGACCACATATATGAATTGAATGCATGCATTTATTTGTTGCATTATTTTGTTTGCTCAGTGAGCCATGATATGTGCTCACCCTTTCGAATTCGAATATTTTTAGTTGATGATGTAGGTACTACTGTGGAAGATTATATGAATGCTCCTGCATATGGGCATGTGGCTGCTATGGAGGCTGATGATATTGTGGAGACGCATGACTCCTCATGCGAGTGCAACTCATGCGTTTTCGATTAGATTTTGATTTAAACTATTAAGGAAATGTAATTTGATATTTTATTTATTTATGTCTCGATTGATACAACATAATTGGATATTTTCTTTATGATTATCACAGTTAGATTCTCAGTTCATTTAATATTAAGACTTCCACTAGTGTGTGTGTCACACCCCAATTCCGTACACTTCAGAATGGTGTGATGAACTGCTAGCAAACCAAACCAAGTGGAATCTATTTTATCTAAACCTCATACATCCACATTCATAATCAGAGTAAATACACAATAGCGGAAGTCTTATAGTAAAATGAACTGTGAATCTACTATGATATTAATATTTAAATAGCAAATTATTCTGTATCAACTAAGACATAAATAAATATCAAATACATGTCTTTACTAATCCAAATAATAAAAATAAATTCTAATCGAATACACATGAGTTGCACTTGCAAGAGGAGTCATGTGTATGCACTTCGTCTTCAACTTCCATCGCCGCCATGTGCCCGTACACTGGAGCATTGACATAATCTTCGATGGTAGTACCTGCATCATCAACTAAAAATATACGACGTCGAGGGGGTGAGCACACATCATGGCTTAGTGAGCAAACAAAACAATGCAACAATACATATGCATGCAGTCAATTCCTATTTTGGTCTGGTTTAAAGTTTGCAATATGCAATAGAAAGGTTTAGGTAGTCAAAGGTTAACGTTTATTGACCCCGCCTCTATACACAAGTGTGTGATGCCGCCCGAAGGTAACGTTTATCATTGACTCACAAGCACCCAATTCATGAACATTGTACAACAAAGGTTAACGTTTATTGTTGTACAGTGCCATACCAACACGTAAGCCCCTGTTGACGAAGGCTACAAACTGAGCTCGCAACTAACCAATCCTAATGCCAAACAGTGTATCCAAGGCCTCACCCCAGCATTCCTCATAACGTCCATAGAGATAGAGCTAAAGCCCCCCGATAGAGTCAGAGACTACAAGGACCGAGACCACCTCCCCTGATGCTCTACGACGTAATAGTTCTGCTAAAGTAATGGCGATAGGACGATGCTAATGCACAAGACTTGAGTTAGAGATAGAGCTAGAGTGCTGAGGCCCAGCCTATGACACCGCCCCTGATACTTGCTCGCATCAAGTACACAAACCACACACATACATTCACATGCCTATTCCTATCATCATCATCAATATCATGTTATCAACAATAAAGTAAATATGCATGAACAAATAATAGAAATATTAGATGACATATTTTATGCACATTACAAACATATTCCCATAGGATCAAGCATAGTATTGGACTCGAGAAAAGAGAAAAATAGTTTATTATTAACCAACTAGTTTAGAGTTCTGTTTCCTCACCTTAGCATGCTAATAGATCCTCTTTCAAGCTTTAAAATCACCGTTATATTGTTATTATATTGGTAAAAGACCTAACAAAGTCGATAGAATTTAATTAGAATAAATTTTGAATTTAAAAACCATTCTGTTAACTGGGGGTCGGAAGTAGGGTCAGAGTAATGATCGACCCTGGGTGCGACCACCCCTATTCTGGACTTCCCGAACACTGGGGGTCGATGCTCAGGGTCTGGTAGGGTCGATTGGCCATCGACCCCCTTGCGACCCCCTGTGGGTTTTGATCGATTTTCTTCCTTCAGTCCATTCTTCATGTTTAGGGTCCTATGGCTTGCTCCTACAGTCCATTCCGCACATGTTCTATGGCCTAGAATCATGATTCATTCAGATATATGGCTTTCATGATTTTCCCCATGGTTTTCCATGGAAACCTAACCATGGGTTGATGGTTTGGGTTTCTCTGAGATCATACTCTCTTCATTATCTACCCTAAGGTCTTTAGAAACTCATGGAACTAGTATCCATACTTGAGAAGAATACTCCTTCTCTGTAACTCTTCTCCTTTTTGCCTTCTTCTCTTCTTTCCTTCTCTTCTCTTTCTCTCAATTCAATTAGGATTGTAAAAGGAGTGAAAGAGGCTTAGGGACGTCCTATTTATAGAGTAGAAACTCCTAAAATAAGTCCCATTGAGATTAGGAAGGAATCCCATTGAAATTAGGAAAGTTTCCTAATTTCTATTGTTACCGAGTACCGGGGGTCGATAAGGGGGTCGGAGATCCTGTGGACCCCTGGTTCCTAAAGTGTCCGACCCCCCATGTAAAACTGGGGGTCTGACTTCTGTCTTGGGGGGGTCCGACCCTCCCTTGCTGGGTATGCTACCCTCCCCTTAATTTAAGTGTTTTTGGGTCAGTTTAATACCTGGGATCATGATCTCCTTCATGCACTTGGTCCATTTGGCTCATCCATGATGGGTAGACCTGGTTTAAGGTGGTAAGACCGGGGTAGTTAGATACGGGTCTTACAACTCCCCCTACTTATAAAAATTTCGTCCCCGAAATTGTTCATACCTTCGGAGTCAAATAAATGAGGGTATTGCTTTCGCATAGCACTCTCTTCTTCCCAAGAAATTCCGTCCATGTCTCTACTTCTCCAAGTGACCTTAATATAATGGATATCTCAGTTGCGTAGTCGTTGAACCTTTAGGCTAGTGATTTCAGTTGGTGTTACTTCAAAGGTCAAATCATTAGTCAAATCAGGTAGATCTACTGTCAAAACGTGCGTTGGATTCTTGACATACTTCTTTAATAAGGAAATATGAAATATGTCATGTACACTTGACATAGATGGTGGTAGTGCTAATTGGTAAGCCACTTTCCCTCGCTTAGCTAGAATCTCATATGGCCCGACATATCATGGACTTAGTTTCCCTTTTTCTCCGAACCGTTTCAGGCCTCGCATAGGCGATACCTTTAAGAATACTTTATCACCCACGACGAACTCAAGATCTCTACATCGAGTATCTGCATATTGCTTCTGACAATTCTGGGCTGTTCTCACTCTTTCTTTGATAATGTCGACCACTCGATAAGTCTCTTCAACAAATTCATGTCCAACGAGACTACGTTCCCCAACTTCATTCCAAAACAATGGAGTTCGACACTTTCTGCCATACAGTGCTTCATAGGGTGACTTCTGTATGGTAGCCTGATAGCTGTTGTTATAAGCAAACTTGATCAGTGGTAACTTTTCATCCCATGATCCTTTAAAATCAATTACACATGTGTGAGGACAATGATGGAAATCTTTAGAAGTTGCCACCTAGATTTAGGTTTAGGACCTTAGAAATGTGAAATCTCACCCTAAAGTAAGACTTCGATTGACTCATGACCCTTAGATTGGATTTTTGGTCCATCAGAGATTGGGTAAGTGTCAGGTTACGGTTATGGAAAGGGGTTAGGCACCCAAACCGCCCGATCGAAATCGGTCTCCTATACCTTTCCTATGCTAGACTCTATTTGTTAAGCCAAACCAAACCAAGTGGTTTGATATCATTGAACCGAATCTATATCCATCAGATTGCCTACGTATTACGGATTTATTCCGAAAATCAGGTTCACCATCGTAGTTCAGGTGTGATTAAAGTTTATGATTGTAATTTATGCTTGTGCATGATTAAGTTCTTTGTTCAAGTTCAAATTTATGCTTGAAAGGCGGAGAAATCCTATGGGTTAGGATCTGGATAGTCCATATGGACTGATAGATAGCCCTAGTGGATCTAAGAATACTGATAAATAGTCCTAGTGGATCTAAGAATAACCCTATTTGGGTTGAAATTAGGAAAATCCATTATGGGTTGGAATGTGGATAACCCTATGTGGGTCAAAATGTGGATAAATATCCTAGTGGATCTATGGATAGTCCAAGTAGACTAAGGTTTGGATCTGAATGTAGGTTTCTCCCAAATCGCCTACGTATCCTAGGGTTTGACCTAGGAATCAGAATCCACGTAGTTCGGGCTGGATAACCCTATTTGGGTCAAAATGTGGGTAAGTATCCTAGTGGATCTATGGATAGTCCGAGTGGACTAAGGTGTGGATGAATATCCTAGTGGATCTATGGATAGTCCGAGTGGACTATGGTGTAGATAACCCTATTTGGGTTAAAATATGGGGGATATCCTAGTGGATCTATGGATAGTCCGAGTGGACTAAATTGTGGATCCGAATTTGGGTTTCTCCCAAATAGCCTACGTATCATAGGGTTTGACCTAGGAATCAGAATCCGCGTAGTTTGGGCTCTGGGTTGAAATGGAATGGATATCCTAGTGGATCTATGGATAGTCCGAGTGGACTAAGGTGTGGATTCGAATTTGGGATTCTTCCAAATAGCCTATGTATCTTAGGGTTTGACCTAGGAATCAGAATCCACGTAGTTCGAAATATAACCTGTTCTAGGTTAGAAAGTGAGAACCTATTCCAGGTTTGGGATTGAGAACCTATTCTAGGTTAGGGTTTAGAACCTATTCTAGGTTTAGGGTTTACCGAGGGGCAAAATCATCCTAAATTACCCTTTTCATCCTGAATTCTAATTTTGAATGGTTTGGCAAAGCATTTTTTCTTTCTTTATTAATGTTTTTTATTATTTTCATTATGTCCTTCCCAAGAATGTGGGTGCCTAAATGCACGTCCCCATACCAAAATTGTCTTCTAGAAGTGTCCAGATATGGCAGTTCGACTAGGGTGTTGCATAAATTAAATTATTGCCCAAAATAGAATATTCTATCTAAATATGGCATATAAAATATTTATGGCAAGAAATTCACATGTAGTAAGATTGTTTAAAATCTCTCAAATATGGCATTTATTGCAAATAAGGCAAGAGCCTAATATGGTAAGATCTAATATGGCAAGATCTAATATGGCAAGATCTAAGCATGGCAAGATCTAATATGGCAAGATCTAATATGTAAGATCTAATATGCATCTATATATCAATATGGGAAGTACCAATCATAGAATGCATATATGACATGAATTTTTTAAAAAAATGAAAGATCTTATATGCTATTTTCTAAGCATAGTAAGACTTAAAAAAATTAAGATTTTACTAAAATATGGTAAAAATTTATCCATTCCATCAAAAATAGCAATACATGGAATGTGGCAAACATGGTATTCATAATCCAAACAAAGCATATGAATGCTCCAAATATAGCCATTTATCCAAATATGGAAGAATTCATTTAAACAATCATTGATGTTATAATGAATGAGACATCAATGAAACTTTTTTTTTTGAAATGTGCAAAATTTTCAAAACAAATATATGTTCAATGTTCTTTGAAAATTTTTTAATTCTTATAAAGAAATTTGGGAAGATTAATGACTCAAAACTGTGAAAATTGTGACACAAGGTTCCAGATAATGGACAAAACTATGAACTGTAATCAGATTTGTCATATTATACAAGAATGACCATAAGTAGGTCTTTCAAAACTCAAATAAAGCTCAACTTTTTTTCATAGAAAGATGACTTAATATATTATATTTCATATGAAGGATTTGAATCCCAACAGAAAGCAAAAATAGGTCAAAGATATGCCCTAAGACCAAACATGTGCACTGGTCAAATCTGTTCTAGATTTTTGACCAGTTGCACCATAAACTCCAAATAAAATTTTATTCTTAATGAAAAATTAAATACAGACATATGTATATGTAGATAACTGTCTGATCTAAAATTTTATTAAGAAAAACAAGTTAACACAGTATATTTTCTTTGTAAAAAATGACTCTTTTCAATCAAGCAAATCAGTACATCATGACAGATTTAAAATCAGAGCACTATGCACTTAAAAATTGATATCAATTCAACAAAAAATGGAAAAAATATGAAACTAGTACCATTTTTTATGAGACTTTCATGTCTAAAAAGTTCATGTTAAGTGGATTTTCTGATTATGGCCATAAGGACTTTTTCTAGAGACTTTCTGATGGAGGATTGCATTACATCCGAGAAAAATAGCAATGTCAAAGACAAATTTTTTGATATATTTTCCCAATTCCAAATGAAACGAAACTTTTAGGGTAGTCTTATAACATATCAGAGAGACTCCCATAAAATTTTGGGCTTCAAAATCTTAGAAAAAATACATATGATGTACGTCCTAAATTTGAATCCTAAATCTGGAATTTTCATATCAGAAAAACCACTTTATGAAATTTGCAAAAAGCATCAAACATCATTGTATATCATTCAAAAATTCATCATTGAATAGCTTAGAAAAATTATAATTCATGAAAAATGTTAGACATAGGCATCCTAACATTAACAAGCATGTAATAGAGCATTCATGATTGAGATTTCATGAAAATTAGCCTTTTTCAAGCAAAATTGGCATTCGAGCATTATAATGACCTCTAAATTTGTTTAGAGTACTAACCTTGGGCTGAAATCGAGCAAAACCATTGATGAAGGGTGATTGGAGGTTGTATCAACCCCCTTTGAATGTGAATCCTCCTTCTCCTCTCTTCTGCTTCTTTCTCTCTTCTCTTTCTCTCTTTTCTTCTTCTCTTTTCTTTCTTTTCTCTTTTCTGTCTCTTTCTTTCTCCCTCTCACATTTTCTCTCTCTCACTCACATTTTTCTCTCCCTCACCCACGTTCTCCTCTCTTTATGGACTGGAAAAAGAGACCCTCCTCTCTCTTCTCTTGCCTATTTATAATTTTTCTTCTCTTTTCTAGAAAATCCTTCTTTCCTTTCTTCTTTTTTCTAGAAAATATTTTTTTCATCCTTTTTCTTCTTTCCTTTCTTCTTTTCTTTCCATTTTCTCTTCTCCTTCTCCATTACACACGTTCTCTATCTCCCCCTCTTCTAGAAAATCCTCTCCTCCTCTTTCCTTCTTCTCTCTTCCTTCATTTTCTTCTTTTTTCTAGAAAATTTTTTTCCATTTTTTCTTCTTTCCTTTCTTTTCTTCCTTCCCACGTTTTTTTCTTCTTCCTTTCTTTCATTTTTCTCCATCTTCTAGAAAACCCCTTCTCTCTTTCCTTTCTCTCCTTCCTTCTCTTTCCTTTTTCTTTTGGAAATCATCTAGACACCCTAAATCCTCCTCCTTTTCATGTCTCCTCTCCCTTTTCTTTCCTTTTTTCAAAAAAATCTTTTGGATTCTTCCCTTTTCTCTCTAAATCACGTCCTATCTTCTTCTCCTTTCCTTTTTTCTTTTTCTTTTTATTGTATTCTATCTAAAAACCTAAATCTCTCTCCTTTTCATGTCCTCCCTCCCTTTTCTTTCCTTTTTCTTTTCTTTTTTTGGATTTTATCATTTATATATAATAATATATATTTAATAACATATATATATATATATATATACAGTACACAATATATATAATATATATAAATATTATGCAGCTGGATGAACTGATTCAAAAATGGGTTGAGACTGGCTTGGGTTGACTGAGTTAAACTGATATGGGTTGAGCTAGGTTGGACCAGAACTGGCTTGAACTGAGTTGACTGGATTGATTAGAATTAATTGGATTTTCTCTCTCTATTACTTCATGGGCCATTTTCGGTGTCATCCCGTACGGAATTTTTCTGATAACCTTTATTCCAAATTTTCTATGTTCACTTTGTAGAACATTAAAAATGAGGAATATTGGAACTTGAATCACCTCATTTGGAAATAAAATGGCCAACTTATGACTTTCTGAAGTTTAAGTAGGCCAATTATCGATAATTTGGCTCACCATTCTGCATGAGATCCTTCAAAGGCTTCTACCAGAAATATTTTATGTCCACTTTGTAGGATATCACAAATGAAGAATAACGGCTTTGGAATCATCTGAATCCGACGTAGAACGAAAAAGATATGAAGCTTTGAAGTTCTAACGATAACTTTGCATGCAAGCTTGCATGGGGCCCACTGGTGACTTCTACCGGTAATCCTTTACGTCCACTTTGAAGAGGACTAAAAATAAGGAATAATGGTATTTATACCATATGATTCAGGTGTCCGATGATCAAGATATGATGATTTCAAATTCAAACAATCCAATTTACGATAATTTACATGAAAGCCCCTGGGATTATTTATGATAATTTCAGAAACGTCCGTTGTACGTATCATCTGACTAAAATGATCATATCTTCTTCATTTGATATCAGAATTGGGCAATTCTGGTATCATTTGGAAGATAATTCCATGACCTATGCAACCATGTAGATTACAGCCTGTGACCTCATTGTGGGGCCCACCGAAAACTACCTCGAGGTCGTAGCCCAAAACCTAAATTTTCACTTATCTTTCTTCCTTTGCTGTCCACGCACTAGTAAGGCATTGTTCAGTTGGAAATGGCAAAAATGGAGTGCTTACAGATGCCCCTCTTTAGCCGAGATTGTTACCAATTAAAGGTTGAAGATAAAAGAACCACATTTTTGGGATATGAGTGAGATTGCTTATTGGACTGCACTTAGGGATATTTGTCCTAAACTACCTACGTATTCTAAAGGTGTCCTAGAAATCAAGCCTAGAACGTAGTTCGACTGGCAAGAAGGTTTGCTCTTCTTGGAAGATTGGTGACTACTCTTCTTGTATGAAGCTAGGCTGTGAATACAAGGCTCATTTGTAGCCTAGGAAGCTCTTCTTGCTAAGGTGGAACTCATAATGCAAGGTACGTGTGGGCTAGAACCTAGCTTGATCCATTTGTAGGCTGATAAACCTCTTCTTGTATGAAGCTAGGCTGTGAATACAAGGCTCATTTGTAGGCTGGGAACCTCTTCTTGATGAGGTGGAACTCAATGCAAGGTATGTGCGGGCTTGGACCCGGCTTGATCCATTTGTATACTGATAAGCCTCTTCTTGTATGAAGCTAGGCTGTGAATACAAGGCTGATTGCATGAGCTTGGGCTTGGCTTTGATTTGTTTGGATGAAAGACTTGATGTCTTCTCTGTGATTGAACTGAGGCTCTTTTGATTGAGATTGTGAGATTGTTTTTTCTGAATAAGCTAGGGCTCTGCATTTGATTCACTTATAGGCTGAGATTGAATTGATCTTTGAATAAGCTAGGGCTCTGCATTCACTTATAGGCTGAGATTGACTTGATCATTAAATGAGCTAGGGCTCTGCATTCACTTATAGGCTGAGATTGACTTAATCCTTGAATGAGCTAGGGCTCTACATTTGATTCACTAATAATCTGAGATTGATTTGATCTTTGGATGAGCTAGGGCTCTACATTTGATTTACTTATAGACTGAGATTGATTTGAAATTTGGATGAGCTAGGGCTCTGCATTTGATTCACTAATAATCTGAGATTGATTTGATCTTTGGATGAGCTAGGGATCTACATTTGACTCATTTATAGACTGAGATTGATTTGAACTTTAGATGAGCTAGGGCTCCACATTTGATTCTGTAATGAGTAAGAACTCAGAAGGTCACTTTTAGGGTGAGGAATTTTCTATTGATTCTGAAATGAGCAAGAACTCAGAAGGTCACTTATAGGGTGATACTGAATGACTCATCTTGGCAGTTCCTACCAGCTTTGGTCCTTCGGGATTGAAAATAGGAATATCCTTCTTGGAAGCTCTATGGCTATGAACCTTTAGGATGCTTCAAAGTGACCCATACAGGAAGACTTTGTTGACTTTGAACCGTTAGGGTTGGAATCTGACCCATCTTGGAAGTTTATTGACTTTGAACCTATAAAGTGTTGGACATATTTGAAATGATGGTGAATTCCTTGGCAGTTTTCCAAGTTTTTTGCTCCTGCTTTATTGGTGAAGGCACAAAACATTACATCAATGGAAATGGTGTCATGGACTTCGCTGGCATGATACCTAGATTTGAAATTTTCCATTTATGATCTGGTACTGAAAGTTTGACTCAATTTCAGCATGGTAGGGATGACTTGGTTACTCCCTTTGGAGGGTTCCATGTAATTTGAAGGTGATGATTTTATTCAGCCAACATTGGTGTTGTTGGATTTTGGATTGAAAGAAACTCTAGGGAGGATTTTGGACAAGAATGAGGGGAGCTTGACAGTCTCTAACCAAAGTGATTTTATTGATTGACCTTGGTGTTAGACTGTCGAGGGACATCTGATCAACTAAGTTCTTTGACTGTGCATTATGGTAGACCAAATTGGTAGAATAGCCAAGCGACGATGAAATGTGACGTGGGTTTGGCCCTTGATCTACGCTCATGAAAAGCTCAGGGCCTTGCAACATTGTTATGCAAATTTTGAAAGATGAATAAACCATGGCCCCAAAGTTGGCATGAGGCGCAAAGGATTTGAAATGTTCCTTCAGAGAATTTGGTGACCAAATCCTAATAGGTGAGCGACCACATTGGATTTTCTTCATCAACAAGATTGGGAGAACTGAGGATTTGGTAAAAACCAACTTGGATGGACCTACTTCTGTTGACTATGAAAGTAGTGACTTCAGACTAGACAATGGATCATCGATGTAATGCTCATGATCAAATTCGATTCCTCTACATAGGGTAAATCTATGCCCCAGTGTCAGCATGTGGTGACAGACCACTACTGTAGTGTGCTAGGGCAAGATAGAAAGAAACAAGCAATCTAACAGAGTTAGAACTAGGTTGACTCTGGATTGTATCCAGAATTTGACCATGATTCCAAGGTCAAGGAAAGATTGTAGAAAGTGACTTCTTGGATAAACCCTTCTTGAATCTTGAAAAATGAAGGAACTGATGATTTGAATGAGTTTGGCTATATCCATAACCAGGCCATGTGTGAGGACAAAGATGGAAAATCTTTTGAAGTCGCCACCTAGATTTAGGTCTAGGACCTTAGAAATGTGAAATCTCACCCCAAGGTAAGACTTCGATTGACTCATGACCATTAGATTGGAATTCTGGTCCATCAGAGATTGGGTAAGCGTCAGGTTACGGATATGGGAAGGGGTTAGGCACCCAAACCGCCCGATCGAAATAGGTCTCCTATACCTTTCCTATGCTAGACTCTATTTATTAAATTAAATCAAACCAAGTGGTTTGATATCATTGAACCGAATCTGTACCCATCAGATTGCCTACGTATCACGGAATTATTCCAAAAATTAGGTTCACCATCGTAGTTCAGGTGTGATTAAAGTTTATGGCTGTGATTTATGCTTGTGCATGATTAAGTTCATTGTTCAAGTGGAAATTTATGCTTGAATGGTTGAGAAATCCAATGGGTTAGGATCTGGATAGTCCATGTGGACTGATAGATAGTCCTAGTGGATCAAAGAATAACCCTATTTGGGTTGGAATGTGGATAATATCCTAGTGGATCTATGGATAGTCCAAGTGGACTAAAAGTGTGGATAACCCTATTTGGGTTAAAATATGGGGGATGTCCTAGTAGATCTATGGATAGTCCGAGTGGACTAAAGTATGGGTAAATATCCTAGTGGATCTATGGATAGTCCGAGTGGACTAAGCTGTGGATCCGAATTTGGATTTCTCCCAAATAGCCTACGTATCCTAGGGTTTGCCATAGGAATCAGAATCCGCGTAGTTTGGGGTCTGGGTTGAAGTGGGAATGGATATCCTAGTGGATCTATGGATAGTCCGAGTGGACTAAATGTGTGGATCCGAATTCGGGTTTCTCCCAAATAGCCTACGTATCCTAGGGTTTGCCCTAGGAATCAGAATCCCCGTAGTTCGGGAGGGATAACCTGTTCTAGGTTAATGATTGAGAACCTATTCTAGGTTTAGGGTTTAGAACCTATTCTAGGTTTAGGGTTTACCGAGGGGCAAATCGTCCTAAATTACCCTTTTCATTCTGAATTCTAATTTTGGAAGGTTTGGCAAAGAATTCTCTTTCTTTATTAAGGTTTTATTATTCCCATTACGTCCTTCCCAAGAATGTGGGTGCCTAAATGCACGTCCCCACGCCTAGATTGTTTTCTAGAAGTGTGCAGATATGGCAGTTTGACTAGGGTGTTGTATAAAATAAATTATTGCCAAAAAAATAGAATATTCTATCTAAATATGGCACATAACACATTTATGACAAGAAATTCACATACAGTAAGATTGTTTAAAAATCTTTCAAATATGGCTTGTATTGCAAATAAGGCAAGAGCCTATATGGCATGATCTAGTAGGCTATCTTCTAACCATGGCAAGACCCTAATTGCCATTATCTTTCCATATTTAGGATTTTCTATCCTAATTGCTATTTTCTTTTCATTTTAGGATTTTCTACCCTAATTGCTACTTTCTTTCCATTTTGGGGTTTTCTACCCTAATTGTAAATTTAATTCCATTTTTTAGGATTTTCTACCCTAATTGCTATTTTCTTTCCATTTTTTAGGATTTTCTACCCTAATTGTTATTTTCTTTCCATTTTAGGGTTTTCTACCCTAATTATTTTCTTTCCATTTTTAGGGTTTTCTACCCTAATTATTTTCTTTCCAGTTTTAGGGTTTTCTACCCTAATTGTTATTTTCTTTCCATTTTTTAGGATTTTCTACCCTAATTGTTATTTTATTTCCATTTTAGGGTTTTCTACCCTAATTATTATTTTCTTTCCATTTTTTAGGGTTTTCTACCCTAATTGTTATTTTCTTTCCATTTTAGGGTTTTCTACCCTAATTATTTTCTTTCCATTTTAGGGTTTTCTACCCTAATTGTTATTTTATTTCCATTTTTTTAGGGTTTTCTACCCTAATTGTTACTTTCTTTCCATTTTAGGGTTTTCTACCCTAATTATTATTTTCTTTCCATCTTAGGGTTTTCTACCCTAAATGTTATTTTCTTTCCATTTTTTAGGATTTTCTACCCTAATTGTGACAATAAGCATTTAATATAGCATGTGAGCAAGTGTAGCAGACAAATATGGCAATAAACATGTGTATCATTCCAATCATGGCAATGTGATTATTTCAATTATGGTAGTGTGATCATTCCAATTATGGCAGTGTGACCATTCCAATTATGACAATGTGACCATTCCAATTATAGTAGTGTATGCATACAAGTATCCGAACATAGCATGTGAACAAATATAGCATCAAATATGGCATGTGAGAAACAACCAAAGCATATGAGAATCAATCAAAACATGATGGAACATGCAGCAAGATAACAGCTTTGTCAGGCTGGACCAAAATGGGCACATAGGGCACTGTACTTACTCAAAAAATTCTTAAAAGATATCCTCGGAAAGAGGACTCAGAGGCCAACATTTTGTCTGAAGGAAGCTAATCCTGAAAGAGACCATAGGCAGGTCGAAAACATTCCCCAAGTACAGGTAAATACACTGGTCAGATCTGTTCCAGATTCTGGCCAGTGGTACTATAAAATCAATATAAAATCATATAGCTCATGAAAATAAAATCCGAATACATGGTCAGAAAGATAATTCAGAGGCCAACATTTTGTCTCAAGGAAGATAATCCTGAAAGAGACCATAGGCAGGTTGAAAACATTCCCCAAGTGCAGGCAAATACACTGGTCAGATCTGTTCCAGATTCTGGCCAGTGGTACTATAAAATCAATTTAAAATCATATATCTCATGAAAATAAAATCTGAATATATGGTCAGAAAGCGGACTCAGAGGCCAACATTTTGTCTCAAGGAAACTAATCCTGAAAGAGACCATAGGCAGGTCGAAAACATTCCCCAAGTACAGGCAAATACACTGGTCAGGTCTGTTTCAGATTCTGGCCAGTGGTACTATAAAATCAATATAAAATCATATAGCTCATGAAAATAAAATCCGAATAGATGGTCAGAAAGAGGACTCAAAGGCCAACATTTTGTCTCAAGGAACCTAATGCAAACAGAGGCATCTTCTTAATGCAAGACACCAATCTCAGACATGCATTTGCAGTATGCTTTGACTTTGAAAAAATAAACTGACAAAAGCGATGGGTGATTCTTACCTCAGGCTTCTTCTCTCTCCTTCTCTCCTTTGCATCTTCTCATCATCCTCTTTGCTGCCTCTCTGATCCTCCCTCTTTTTCCTCTAGATCTTCTCTTCTTAACACCTCTCTCTCTCTCTCTCTCTCTCTCTCTCTCTCTCTCTCTCTCTCTCTCTCTCCTTCTCTATTTTCTTCTTCTTCTCTTTTCTTCCGATTTTTTTTCTTTTTCTCTCCCTCACTCACGTTTTTCTCTCTTATGGTCTGCAAAAAAGAATCCTCCTCTTGCCTATTTATAATTTTTCACTCATTTTATAGAAGATCTTTTTTTAAAAAAAATCTTTTTTTTTCCTTTTCTTTCCTTCCTTTTTTCTTTCTTTCTTTCTCCTCTCTCTCCTTCACGTTTTCTTTCTAGAAAACGTGAAGGGGAATCTTTTTCCCCCTTTTTTCTTTTCTTTTTTTTCTTTTATTCCTCTCTCTTTCCTTTTTTCTTCTCAAGATCTTTTGGATTATCTCAAAACCCTAAATCCCCTTCTCTTCCATGTTTTTTCTCTCTTTTGGATTATTAAAACCCTATCCCCTTCTCTTCCTTTTTCCTCATTTTTCCTCAAAAATCTTTTGGATTATCTCAAAACCCTAAATCCCCTTCTCTTTCATGTTTTCTCTCTCCCCTCTTTCCTTTTTCTTCTCAAAATCTTTTTGGATTATCCATACATATATATATATATATATATATATATATATATATATATATATATATAATATAATATAAATATTGTGCACATAGATGAACTGATTCGAAATGGGTTGAGACTGACTTAGGTTGACAACTGATATGGGTTGAGCTAGGTTGGACCAAAACTGGTTTGAACTGAGTTGACTGGACTGATTGGAATTAACTAGGTTTTTTCTCCTTGTCATTTCACGGGTCATTCCCACTGTTATCCCGCATGGAATTTTTCGATGGCCTCTATTCCAAATTTTTTGCGTTCATTTTGTAGAACATTAAAAATGAGGAATATAGGAACTTGAATCACCTCATTTGGAAGTAAAATGGTCAACTTATGAATTTTTGAAGTTTAAGCGGACCAATTATCGATAATTTGGCTGACCATTCTGCATGAGATCCTTCAGAGGCTTCTACCGGAAATATTTTACGTCCACTTTGTAGAGCACTAAAAATGGACCATAATGAGACTGGAATTATCTGAATCCGATGTAGAACGGGAAAGATATGAAGCTTTGAAGTTCTGACGATCATTTTGCATGCAAGTTTGCATGGGACCCACTGGTGACTTCTACCCGAGATTTTTTACGTCCACTTTGTAGAACATCATGAATGAAGAATAATAGTCATGGAATCATCTGAATCCGATGTAGAACGGGAAAGTTATGAAGCTTTGAAGTTCTAACGATCATTTTGCATGCAAGTTTGCATGGGACCCACTGGTGACTTCTACCCGGGATTTTTTACGTCCACTTTGTAGAACATCATGAATGAAGAATAATGGTCTTGGAATCATCTGAATCCGATGTCGGATGATCAAGATATGATGATTTGAAATTCAAACAATCCGACTTAGGATAATTTGCATGAAGGCCCCTGGGATTATTATTTATAATAATTTCAGAAACCTCCCCTATATGTATCATCCGACTAAAATGGTCGTATCTTCCTCATTTGATATCAGAATTGAGCAATTCTGGTCTCGTTTCGAAGATAATTCTATGACCTATGCATCTATGCAGATAATAGCCCATGACCCTGCTATGGGGATTAGTGGAGAATCACAAATCTTTGGGTTAAAGGTCAGAAACCTGCCATATTGGTTCATTTATGCCGAGGGTGGCAAAAATGGGGTGCTTACAGATGCACCTCTTTAGCCGAGATTGTTATCAGTTGAAGGCTAAAGATAAAAGAACCACATTTTTGGAGTATGAGTGATATTGTTTATTGGGCTGCACTTAGGGTAATTCTTCCTAAACTGCCTACGTATTCTAAGGGTGTCCTAGAAATCAAGCCCAGAACGTAGTTCGACTGGCCAAAAGGTTTGCTCTTCTTGGAGGATTGGTAACTGTTTTTCTTGTATGAAGCTAGGCTGTGAATACAAGGCTCATTTGTAGGTTGGGAACCTCTTCTTGCTGAGGTGACTCATGATGCAAGGTACTTGCGGGCTTGAACCCGGCTTGATCCATTTATAGGCTGATAAACCTCTTCTTGTACGAAGCTAGGCTGTGAATACAAGGCTCATTTGTAGGCTGGGAACCTCTTCTTGCTGAGGTGGAACTCAATGCAAGGTATGTGCGGGCTTGGGCCCGGCTTTATCCATTTGTAAGCTGATAAACCTCTTCTTGTATGGAGCTAGGCTGTGAATACAAGGCTCATTTGTAGGCTGGGAACCTCTTCTTGCTGAGATGGAACTCAATGATGCAAGGTATGTGCGGGTTTGGACCCGGCTTGATCCATTTGTAGGCTGATAAACCTCTTCTTGTATGGAGCTAGGCTGTGAATACAAGGCTCATTTGTAGGTTAGGAACCTCTTCTTGCTGAGGTGGAACTCAATGCAAGGTATGTGCGGGCTTGGACCCGGCTTGATCCATTTGTAGGCTGATTAACCTCTTCTTGTATGGAGCTAGGCTGTGAATACAAGGCTCATTTGTAGGTTGGGAACCTCTTCTTGCTGAGGTGGAACTCAATGCAAGGTATGTGCGGGCTTGGACCCGGCTTTATCCATTTGTAGGCTGATAAACCTCTTCTTGTATGGAGCTAGGCTGTGAATACAAGGCTGATTGCATGAGCTTGGGCTCGGATTTTATTTGTTTGGATGGAAGACTTGATGTCTTCTCTTTGATTGAACTGAGGCTCTTTTGATTGAGGTTTTGAGATTGATTTTCTGAATAAGCTAGGGCTCTGCATTTGATTCACTTATAGGCTGAGATTGACTTGATCTTTGAATGAGCTAGGGCTCTACATTTGCTTCACTAATAGGTTGAGATTGACTTGATCTTTGAATGAGCTAGGGCTCTGCATTTGATTCACTAATAATCTGAGATTGATTTGATCTTTGGATGAGCTAGGGCTTCACATTTGACTCATTTATAGACTGAGATTGATTTAAATTTTGGATGAGCTAGGGCTCTACATTTGACTCATTTATAGACTGAGATTGATTTGAACTTTGGATGAGCTAGGGCTCCACATTTGATTCTGTAATGAGTAAGAACTCAGAAGGTCACTTTTAGGGTGAGGAATTTGCTATTGATTCTGAAATGAGCAAGAACTCAGAAGGTCACTTATAGGGTGATACTGAATGACTCATATTGGCAATTCCTACCAGCTTTGGACCTTTGGGAATGAAAATAGGAATATCCTTCTTGGAAGCTCTATGGCTATGAACCTTTAGGATGCTTGAAAGTGACCCACACAGGAAGGCTTTGTTGACTTTGAACCGTTAGGGTTGGAATCTGACCCCATCTTGGAAGTCTCTTGACTTTGAACCTATAGAGTGATGGACATATTTGAAATGATGGTGAACTCCTTGGCAGTTTTTTGAGTTTTTTGCTCCTACTTTATTGGTGAAGGCACAAAACATGACATCGATGGAAATGGTGTCATGGACTTTGCTGACATGATACCTAAATTTGAAATTTTCCATTTATGATATGGTACTGAAAGTTTGACTCAATTTCAGCACGGTAGAGATGACTTGGTTACTTCCTTTGAAGGGTTCCATGTAATTTGAAGGTGATGATTTTCTTCAGCCAACATTGGTGTTGTTGGATTTTGGATTGAAAGAAACTCTAGTGAGGATTTTGGACAAGAATGAGGGGACCTTGACAATCTTTAACCAAAGTGACTTTATTGATTGACCATGGTGTTAAACTGTCAAGGGACATCTGGTCAACTAAGTTCTTTGACTGTGCATTATGGTAGACCAAATTGGTAGAACAGCCAAGTGGCGATGAAATGTGACATGGGTTTGGCCCTCAATCTAGGCTCATGAAAAGCTCAGGGCATTGCAACATTGTTGTGCCAATTTTGAAAGATGAATGAACCATGGCCCCAAAGTAGGCACGAGGAGCAAAGGATTTGAAGTGTTCCTTCAGAGAATTTGGTGACCAAATCCTAATAGGTGATCGACCACATTGGATCAACAGGATTGGGAGAACTGAGAAATTGGCAAAAACCAACTTGGATGTACCTACTTCTGTTGACTATGAAAGTAGTGACTTCAGACTGGATCCTTGATGTAATGCTCATGATCAAGTTCGATTCCTCTACATAGGGTATATCTATGCCCCAATGTCTGCATGTTGTGACAGACCGCTACTATAGAAGGAAATGGGAAATCTAACAGAGTTAGAACAAGGTTGAATCTGGATTGCATTTAGAATTTGACCATGCTTCTGAGGTCAAGGGAAGATTGACAGATTGATTGCAGAAAATGATTTCTTAGATAAATCCTTGTTGAATCTTGAAAAATGAGGGAGCTGATGATGAATTTGGCTACATCCGTAACCAGGCCATGAGAATTTGCTCTCTCCCTAACATGACCAAAGGATTTGAAGATAGAATTCTGTTGAAAGGCAATGCTATGGAGCCTAACAAATGATGGTTTATTCAACTCCTCGAGTATGATTCACTGGGGAGCAAGAGGGGTTCCTTTCCTTATGGAGGGTAGACTGGTATGACACTTGTCTACATGAACCGCTGAATTTTTCTATGAAGGGCCAATGATGGCAATGCTTTAGGGCTGTATCAGGTCGCCTATCCCCACTGAGGTATTATGGGTTGCCAATTGAGGTTTCTCGGGTTGCCTTTCCCTACTGAGGTTTCTTTTCTTCCCTTTATTCTTTTATTTTTTCTTTTTGCAAAACCCATCTTGGGTTGAATAAAGAGTCTTGATATGGTGAGGATATTGCCAAAATTATGGTCATATCCAATGGTCTGAAACTCTTAGGGGAAATCTAAATGGCATGACCTTCTTGACAAATGGGTAGCCTTGCCCCACTGTTTAAGTTGACATCTGCACGTATTGATAGGTGGGCAGCTATTTGAATCATCACTAAAAGTGATCTTAGGGAAATGCAGTCCCACACCAAAATTAAAAATGGTGCCGAATTATGTTTTCCTTTCTTGGAGATGTTCAGATGGAACACGTGTCCCAACAAGCTATATCGAGATTCCGAATTAGTCACGAACATATCTGGGCCTGAAACCTTTAGGTTTGTTGACAAGTATTGATGTTGAAGGTCCAAGAGGACTGATGTAAAACTGTCCACATGTGTCTACCATTGGGAGAGTGTTTGGTTATTTATGTAGAATGGGTTTATCTTACCGAGAAGATCCCATTTTATTGGTTTGAAAAATGAAGGGCTTATAGGAACCTTTGGGAAGCCGTTGGATGTAATGAACGACAGATGAGGGTTCCAGCCAGATTCATGAATTTGTACATAAAATGATGACATGATCACGAGATACAATGCCATAAAAAATGATAATCAAAAGAAGGGCTTGTGATAGAGACTCCTTGGAAGGCCGTCAGATTGATGGACGGGAGAGAGAGTCTAATGCCGATGAAAAATCTTTCTCTGATGATGAAGAAGTGATGAGATCCTCTCTTACAAAGGCGGGATGTAATTAGCCAAAATCAAAAGTCCGGTCCAACATGCTGTGAATCTTGAAGAACGATCGAACTTTCTATCAGGCTTTGATTGAAATTACCAATCTTCTTGAAGTGAGAGGGACAATTGGCCTACTGTCGAGCTCCAATGCCATTCAACATCTTGCTATTTTCTTTTCTTCTCTTTTTTTCTTTTTTCTTTTTTTCTTTTTCTTGTTTTTTTTTTGGATGTGAAGGCCACATAATGCAGTGCTTCGCTTGATCGTGAAATTGAATCCTGACTTTCAATATTGGATTTGAATCTTCTTCTTCCAAACATTTCCAATCAGATAGAACGTCTTTGCCCCAACTAGCACTCTGATCTTCTATAAACTTTATGAGCATTTGTAACTGCTCATATAGTATCTGATTTTATCTGAATGGTGAATCCGTATGCTATCCTCTGGAAGTTAATCATCACCTTCTATCTGATGTGACTGCCTTCCCATTATTGATGTAGATAAAACCTAGGCTTGAATTTTTTTTTTTTTTTTTTTTTTTTTTTCTTTTTTTTTTGGGTATTCCAATGACCTCATTCTTTGATTTTGGGATTGACCATTCATCATGTATCTCTTGCTTGCAGATGATGTATTTTGTAAGAACTTTGAAATTTCTATCCTTTTGGTGGCACATCTGTCCTCCACTTATTTGTACTGATTGGCTGACCTGTTGATCTAATGCTTTCCTTGGAATCTTTTCACAGGTAGAACAAATGGCAGCTTCTCCAATACATGTTTCCTGAGACTACTCTTGTGTCTCCTAATTGATCATTTAAAGCTTTCCCAGATGGGTTGGACCTTTCTTTCTCAAGAGGCCAAGTGGCGTAGAAGTTCAAGAGAGGGCTCATCATTTCAATCATCTTCAGAGTCAGAATTGACTGCGCACGTAAAATAGGAGGATGTATGAAACTGGGAGGAAATGTATGGAAGAGACAAAGCACAGAGATTGAAATCCCAAATGGGGTGATTTTCTTTTATTTACAGGGCAGATTGGACTGGACTTGTCAACAAGCATATTGATCTTGGACCCAGACATGGATGACCTATCAAATATCGATAATAGAAAGTTGAAACAACTAGTTCGTCCAAGCGGCTCCAGTTGGGCATAACGCCTTCGACGACCACCTTCAGTCGTTGCGGGAATAAGTCTTCCTTCAGATCTCTAATAGCAAGACTCATCATGCCCCTCTCAATAGGTGCAAGATACCTACCTTTTCCATATAATTCTCCCTCTTTTTTTTTAGTTTGGGATCCATTCATAACTGGACTATTGCTTTTTAAGCACAAGGTTACTCTGGTTCATGCCCCAGTTTGGGGTTAAGTGGATTCATCGATGGACCACTTCTAGCTGAATTCATATCATTTTGGCTTATGCCCCAGCTTGGGGAGCAAGGGATATCGCCATTGCACTACACCATTTTGAGTCCAAGATTAGACTAGTTATGCCTTGGCTTGGGGGGTTCAATGGATTTCTTTGTTAGACCACTCTCAATTTGGGTCTAAGGTCAATTTGGTCCATGCCCCCGTTTAGGGCAAAATGGCTTTCCTCATTAGACCGCATTCAATTTGGGTCCAAGGTAAATCTGGTTCATGCCCCACTTAGGGCTCAGGGCTTCATCATTGGACCATTCCCTAGCCGTGATTCTGGTTCTTATCCTAGCCTGGAGCACATTAAATCTCATCTTTCGTCTACCCTATTGCTCGGGAAATTCCATTCCCTCTCTTTGAATAATGAGAAATGTGAGGGCAACTCTTTGGATTCTAACATTTTCCTGGCCAATGGGATAGAAATGCCTGTGATGGGATAACACTGTCATAGTTGAAGTTTCATGGTCTCCTGATGACTCTAGAATCTGGAATTGATCTTTATTGACAAGCAATGAGTAATGCTTATCATTCGTCATTCCCGACGAGCGATCCTAACTTATAGCACTGGGCTATGATGGACATGGATCGGGCTCTAATTGATAGAGCCAGAGATTGATTTTGATTCGGTCTCCGATTGATAGAGACAAGATTGATTTTGAATTGGTCTCTGATTGATAGAGATCAAGATTGATTTTGAATTGATCTCTGATTGATAGAGATCAAGATTGATTTTGAATTGGTCTCTGATTGATAGAGATCAAGATTGATTTTGAATTGGTCTCTGATTGATAGAGATCAAGATTGATTTTGAATTGGTCTCTGATTGATAGAGATCAAGATTGATTTTGAATTGGTCTCTGATTGATAGAGATCAAGATTGATTTTGAATTGGTCTCTGTTGATAGAGATCAAGATTGATTTTGAATTGGTCTCTGATTGATAGAGATCAAGATTGATTTTGAAATGGTCTCTGATTCATAGAGATCAAGATTGACTTTGAAATGGTCTCTGATTGATAGAGATCAAGATTGACTTTGAATTGATCTCTGATTGATAGAGATCAAGATTGACAATCATGGACTGGGCTCTAGTTGCTAGAGGCAAGGATTGCTTGAGTTGGGCTCCGATTGATAGAGGCCAAGGAAGACAATCATGGATTAGACTCTAATTAATAGAGATGATGGATTGATTGAAATTCTCTTTGATTCCTTTATGAAGTATAACATGGACCAAAGGTAATGATTGAACAGGCCTAGAGGCTAACTCATGCTCACATTGAGTTCATATGAATGGAATCTTTCTTAGTTCCAACATGAATTGGAACCTGAACCACAGTTGATGGTTGGATAAGCCTAGTGGCTAAATGAATTCAGATGAATGGAACTCTTCTTAGTTCCAACATGAATCAGAACTTGAACCACAGTTGATGGTTGGATAAGCCTAGTGGCTAAATGAATTCAGATGAATGAGACTCTTCTTAATTCCAACATGAACCAAAGTTGATGGTTGGACAAGCCTAGGGGCTGATTGAATTCAGATGAATGAGACTCTTCTTAATTCCAACATGAATCTAAACCTGAACCAAAGTTGATGGTTGGACAAGCCTAGGGGCTAAATAAATTCAGATGAATGGAACTTTTCCTAGTTTTGACATGAATCAGAACCTAAACAGGAGGTGAAGGGTGAAAAAGCCTAGGGGCCGAATGCCTTCTTCATTTTAGCATGATCTGGGAGTGATGATTGAACCTGTCTAAAGGTTAAACCCTTCTTTAATTCTGAGATGAACAAGAAATGGTGGTTGAATCTAGGGCCGAATATTTCTTTGATTCTGAGATGAACTGGATGTAATTGAATCTTCCTAGGGGCTAAATCTTTCCTTAATTCTGGATGAACCAAAATGATGATTGGACCTGCCTAGGGGCTAAATCTTTCCTTCAGTTCTGAGATGAACCAGAAATGGTGGTTGGATCTGCCTAGGGGCTGAATATTTTTTTTGATTCTGAGATGAACTGGATGTAATTGAATCTGCCTAGGGGCTGAATCTTTCCTTAATTCTGGATGAACCAAAATGATGATTGGCCCTCCTGACCGCCGGGCTGAATCTTTCCTTCAGTTCTGAGATGAACCATAAATGGTGGTTGGATCTGCCTAGGGGCTGAATTTTTTTTTTGATTCTGAGATGAACTAGGTGTAATTGAATCTGCCTAGGGGCTGAATCTTTCCTTAATTCTGGATGAACCAAAATGATGATTGGACCTGCCTAGGGGCTGAATCTTTCCTTCGGCGTTCGGGGTGAACCGGAAATGGTGGTTGGATCTGCCTAGGGGCTGAATTTTTTTTTTGATTCTGAGATGAACTGGATGTAATTGAATCTGCCTAGGGGCTGAATCTTTCCTTAATTATGGATGAACCAAAATGATGATTGGACCTGCCTAGGGGCTGAATCTTTCCTTCAGTTCTGAGATGAACCAGAAATGGTGGTTGGATCTGCCTAGGGGCTGAATATTTTTTTTGATTCTGAGATGAACTGGATGTAATTGAATCTGCCTAGGGGCTGAATCTTTCCTTGATTCTGGATGAACCGAAAACTATAATTGGATTGCCTAGGGGCTGATCGTTCCTTAATTCAGAGATGAATCGAGAACGGTGATTGGATTTGCCTAGGGGCTGGATCTTTCATTATTTCAGAGGTGAATGGAGAATGATGATTTGATTTGCCTATGGATTAAATCCTTCCTTAATTCTGAGATGAATTGATAACGGTGATTGGATTTGCCTAGGGGCCGAATCTTTCCTTAATTCAGAGATGAATCGGGAACTATGATTCAATTTGCCTAGGGACTGAATCTTTCCTTCTTTCTTATAAAATTTGATGTTCAATCAAAATCCAGATTCATGACTTCCATTGATTCATCTGGAAAGATAATATGGATGGATCTCGAGATGGGAGATCAAGACAATTCCCTAATCGTAGGGGCCTGTCACCCTAAAAGGGTGGATATGGTTGCAGTTTGATTCTCTTTTCCAAAGGCATTGAAATCCATTGGAGGAATATTGAGATTCTAGACATCTAAGGGAGTGGAAGAAGTCACATGCACAATCAAGGATGACTCAACCAAACAAGAGTTAGATCCCTCATAAGGGCGATTGAGTAAACATTATCCAAGTCAATTTAATTGAATTTGATTAAGCCATGTGTTCAGTCTTGGGACCTCATGATTCCAAAATGGATAATCAGTGGTACCAAGGTCTGGCCAATTGGATTACCGAATTCGATGAAATTGAAATAGATATATTAATCCGTCGTCCTTATTAGGGATGATTAGCAAAAGCGGTTCATAGATGAACAAACTAGTAAATTTCTTCTTGACCATGGTATCTAAGTCTTGACAGGGATTTTCTACTCGTTTTTTGAAATCGACGTGTTAACAATGAGAGATTCGACACATCGAGCTTACTTAATGGAGGGTGTATAGTGACCGTCTACTATGATGTAGAACAAGTGTATACATACCTCATACTCCCAATGGGTGAGAGTTCAAGATGCTCATCGTGTAGATTCTAACATGTTGACCAATCGAGGACAAAACGGGCAGAACTTCGACGTCTCGAACATGGATATCATGGTTAAGCCGATTTTACCGGGTCGGTTCAGGGGTGAACCAAAAAAATAATAAACATTGGGCTACAATCTGGGTTAGGACAGAAAAGGCCACCTTGACGAGGACGGGGTAACCTATCACCGAATGCTCGATGAATAATGGGCCCCCAATCCCTTTATATACTATATTGCAAGGATCCAAGCGACGTGGAGTAGCATAACGCATTCCCAGGCGGACCCAAGAAACGCTCGTTAGAGGCTGCACACCGGTCGTGGTCTCACAAAGTACAGGCCAAGGCTGTGTGTTTCTCCTAGCGGGCTGCCCCATATGCATGGGACCCGGTTCGGCTACTCGCACGAATGTGTGACTGAACCCATTTCCCCTAAAGCAATAATATACAAGCATAAATATAGTATTCTAAGATCTAGCATCCAATTCACACAAGGAAAGTTTTCATTTAGGAGTTTGACATTTATGTCCCCAGTGAAGTCGCCACTGTGAGGACAAAGATGGAAAATCTTTTGAAGTCGCCACCTAGATTTAGGTCTAGGACCTTAGAAATGTGAAATCTCACCCCAAGGTAAGCCTTCGATTGACTCATGACCATTAGATTGGAATTCTGGTCCATCAGAGATTGGGTAAGCGTCAGGTTACGGTTATGGGAAGGGGTTAGGCACCCAAACCGCCCGATCGAAATCGGTCTCCTATACCTTTCCTATGCTAGACTCTATTTATTAAATTAAACCAAACCAAGTGGTTTGATATCATTGAACCGAATCTGTACCCATCAGATTGCCTACGTATCACGAAATTATTCCAAAAATCAGGTTCACCATCGTAGTTCAGGTGTGATTAAAGTTTATGGCTGTGATTTATGCTTGTGCATGATTAAGTTCATTGTTCAAGTTGAAATTTATGCTTGAATGGTTGAGAAATCCAATGGGTTAGGATCTGGATAGTCCATGTGGACTGATAGATAGTCCTAGTGGATCTAAGAATAACCCTATTTGGGTTGGAATGTGGATAATATCCTAGTGGATCTATGGATAGTCCAAGTGGACTAAAAGTGTGGATAACCCTATTTGGGTTAAAATATGGGGGATGTCCTAGTAGATCTATGGATAGTCCGAGTGGACTAAAGTATGGGTAAATATCCTAGTGGATCTATGGATAGTCCGAGTAGACTAAGCTGTGGATCCGAATTTGGGTTTCTCCCAAATAGCCTACGTATCCTAGGGTTTGCCATAGGAATCAGAATCCGCGTAGTTTGGGGTCTGGGTTGAAGTGGGAATGGATATCCTAGTGGATTTATGGATAGTCCGAGTGGACTAAATGTGTGGATCCGAATTCGGGTTTCTCCCAAATAGCCTACGTATCTTAGGGTTTGCCCTAGGAATCAGAATCCCCGTAGTTCGGGAGGGTTAACCTGTTCTAGGTTAATGATTGAGAACCTATTCTAGGTTTAGGGTTTAGAACCTATTCTAGGTTTAGGGTTTACCGAGGGGCAAATCGTCCTAAATTACCCTTTTCATTCTGAATTCTAATTTTGGAAGGTTTGGCAAAGAATTCTCTTTCTTTATTAAGGTTTTATTATTCCCATTACGTCCTTCCCAAGAATGTGGGTGCCTAAATGCACGTCCCCACGCCTAGATTGTTTTCTAGAAGTGTGCAGATATGGCAGTTTGACTAGGGTGTTGCATAAAATAAATTATTGCCAAAAAAATAGAATATTCTATCTAAATATGGCACATAACACATTTATGACAAGAAATTCACATAGAGTAAGATTGTTTAAAAATCTTTCAAATATGGCATGTATTGCAAATAAGGCAAGAGCCTATATGACATGATCTAGTAGGCTATCTTCTAACCATTGCAAGACCCTAATTGCCATTATCTTACCATATTTAGGATTTTCTATCCTAATTGCTATTTTCTTTTCATTTTAGGATTTTCTACCCTAATTGCTACTTTCTTTCCATTTTGGGGTTTTCTACCCTAATTGTAATTTTATTTCCATTTTTTAGGATTTTCTACCCTAATTGTTATTTTCTTTCCATTTTTTTAGGATTTTCTACCCTAATTGTTATTTTCTTTCCATTTTAGGGTTTTCTACCCTAATTATTTTCTTTCCATTTTTAGGGTTTTCTACCCTAATTATTTTCTTTCCATTTTTAGGGTTTTCTACCCTAATTGTTATTTTCTTTCCATTTTTTAGGATTTTCTACCCTAATTGTTATTTTATTTCCATTTTAGGGTTTTCTACCCTAATTATTATTTTCTTTCCATTTTTTAGGGTTTTCTACCCTAATTGTTATTTTCTTTCCATTTTAGGGTTTTCTACCCTAATTATTTTCTTTCCATTTTAGGGTTTTCTACCCTAATTGTTATTTTATTTCCATTGTTTTTTAGGGTTTTCTACCCTAATTGTTACTTTCTTTCCATTTTAGGGTTTTCTACCCTAATTATTATTTTCTTTCCATCTTAGGGTTTTCTACCCTAAATGTTATTTTCTTTCCATTTTTTAGGATTTTCTACCCTAATTGTGACAATAAGCATTTAATATAGCATGTGAGCAAGTGTAGCAGACAAATATGGCAATAAACATGTGTATCATTCCAATCATGGCAATGTGATTATTTCAATTATGGTAGTGTGATCATTCCAATTATGGCAGTGTGACCATTCCAATTATGACAGTGTGACCATTCCAATTATAGTAGTGTATGCATACAAGTATCCGAACATAGCATGTGAACAAATATAGCATCAAATATGGCATGTGAGAAACAACCAAAGCATATGAGAATCAATCAAAACATGATGGAACATGCAGCAAGATAACAGCTTTGTCAAGCTGGACCAAAATGGGCACATAGGGCACTGTACTTACTCAAAAAATTCTTAAAAGATATCCTCGGAAAGAGGACTCAGAGGCCAACATTTTGTCTGAAGGAAGCTAATCCTGAAAGAGACCATAGGCAGGTCGAAAACATTCCCCAAGTACAGGTAAATACACTGGTCAAATCTGTTCCAGATTCTGGCCAGTGGTACTATAAAATCAATATAAAATCTTATAGCTCATGAAAATAAAATCCGAATACATGGTCAGAAAGATAATTCAGAGGCCAACATTTTGTCTCAAGGAAGATAATCCTGAAAGAGACCATAGGCAGGTTGAAAACATTCCCCAAGTGCAGGAAAATACACTGGTCAGAGCTGTTCCAGATTCTGGCCAGTGGTACTATAAAATCAATTTAAAATCATATATCTCATGAAAATAAAATCTGAATATATGGTCAGAAAGCGGACTCAGAGGCCAACATTTTGTCTCAAGGAAACTAATCCTGAAAGAGACCATAGGCAAGGTCGAAAACATTCCCCAAGTACAGGCAAATACACTGGTCAGGTCTGTTTCAGATTCTGGCCAGTGGTACTATAAAATCAATATAAAATCATATAGCTCATGAAAATAAAATCCGAATAGATGGTCAGAAAGAGGACTCAAAGGCCAACATTTTGTCTCAAGGAACCTAATGCAAACAGAGGCATCTTCTTAATGCAAGACACCAATCTCAGACATGCATTTGCAGTATGCTTTGACTTTGAAAAAATAAACTGACAAAAGCGATGGGTGATTCTTACCTCAGGCTTCTTCTCTCTCCTTCTCTCCTTTGCATCTTCTCATCATCCTCTTTTCTGCCTCTCTGATCCTCCCTCTTTTTCCTCTAGATCTTCTCTTCTTAACACCTCTCTCTCTCTCTCTCTTTCTCTCTCTCTCTCTCCTTCTCAATTTTCTTCTTCTTCTCTTTTCTTCCGATTTTTTTTCTTTTTCTCTCCCTCACTCACGTTTTTCTCTCTTATGGTCTGCAAAAAAGAATCCTCCTCTTGCCTATTTATAATTTTTCACTCATTTTCTAGAAGATCTTTTTTCTAAAAAATCTTTTTTTTTCCTTTTCTTTCCTTCCTTTTTTCTTTCTTTCTTTCTCCTCTCTCTCCTTCACGTTTTCTTTCTAGAAAACGTGAAGGGGAATCTTTTTCCCCCTTTTTTCTTTTCTTTTTTTTCTTTTATTCCTCTCTCTTTCCTTTTTTCTTCTCAAGATCTTTTGGATTATCTCAAAACCCTAAATCCCCTTCTCTTTCACGTTTTCTCTCTCCCTTTTTCTTTTTTCTTCTCAAAATCTTTTTGGATTATCTCAAAACCCTAAATCCCCTTCTCTTCCATGTTTTTTCTCTCCCCTCTTTCCTTTTTTTCCTCAAAAATCTTTTGGATTATCTCAAAACCCTAAATCCCCTTCTCTTTCATGTTTTCTCTCTCCCCTCTTTCCTTTTTCTTCTCAAAAATCTTTTTTGGATTATCTCAAAACCCTAAATCCCCTTCTCTTCCACGTTTTTTCTCTCCCCTCTTTCCTTTTTCTTCTCAAAATCTTTTGGATTATCTCAAAACCCTAAATCCCTTTCTCTTCCACGTTTTTTTTCTCTCCCCTCTTTCCTTTTTTTCTCAAAAATCTTTTGGATTATCTCCAAAACCAAAATCCCCCTTCACTTTCACGTTTCTCTCTCCCCTCTTTCCTTTTTCTTCTCAAAATCTTTTGGATTATCATTTACATATAATAATATATATTATATACATATATACACATATATTTAATAACATACATACATATACATACATATATATATATATATATATATATATATATATATATATATATAATATAATATAAATATTGTGCACATAGATGAACTGATTCGAAATGGGTTGAGACTGACTTAGGTTGACAACTGATATGGGTTGAGCTAGGTTGGACCAAAACTGGTTTGAACTGAGTTGACTGGACTGATTGGAATTAACTGGGTTTTTTCTCCTTGTCATTTCACGGGTCATTCCCGTTGTTATCCCGCATGGAATTTTTCGATGGCCTCTATTCCAAATTTTTTGCGTTCATTTTGTAGAACATTAAAAATGAGGAATATAGGAACTTGAATCACCTCATTTGGAAGTAAAATGGTCAACTTATGAATTTTTGAAGTTTAAGCGGACCAATTATCGATAATTTGGCTGACCATTCTGCATGAGATCCTTCAGAGGCTTCTACCGGAAATATTTTACGTCCACTTTGTAGAGCACTAAAAATGGACCATAATGAGACTGGAATTATCTGAATCTGATGTAGATCGGGAAAGATATGAAGCTTTGAAGTTCTGACGATCATTTTGCATGCAAGTTTGCATGGGACCCACTGGTGACTTCTACCCGAGATTTTTTACGTCCACTTTGTAGAACATCATGAATGAAGAATAATAGTCATGGAATCATCTGAATCCGATGTAGAACGGGAAAGTTATGAAGCTTTGAAGTTCTAACGATCATTTTGCATGCAAGTTTGCATGGGACCCACTGGTGACTTCTACCCGGGATTTTTTACGTCCACTTTGTAGAACATCATGAATGAAGAATAATGGTCTTGGAATCATCTGAATCCGATGTCGGATGATCAAGATATGATGATTTGAAATTCAAACAATCCGACTTAGGATAATTTGCATGAAGGCCCCTGGGATTATTATTTATAATAATTTTGAAACATCCCCTATATGTATCATCCGACTAAAATGGTCGTATCTTCCTCATTTGATATCAGAATTGAGCAATTCTGGTCTCGTTTCGAAGATAATTCTATGACCTATGCATCTATGCAGATAATAGCCCATGACCCTGCTATGGGGATTAGTGGAGAATCACAAATCTTTGGGTTAAAGGTCAGAAACCTGCCATATTGGTTCATTTATGCCGAGGGTGGCAAAAATGGGGTGCTTACACCATGAGAATTTTCTCTCTCCCTAACATGACCAAAGGATTTGAAGATAGAATTCTGTTGAAAGGCAATGCTATGGAGCCCAACAAATGATGGTTTGTTCAACTCCTCCGAGTATGATTCACTGGAGAGCAAGAGGGGTTCCTTTCCTTATGGAGGGTAGACTAGTATGACACTTGTCTACATGAACCACTAAATTTTTCTATGAAGGGCCAATGAGGGCGATGCTTTAGGGTTGCATCAGGTCGCCTATCCCCACTCAGGTATTATGGGTTGCCCATTGAGGTTTCTCGGGTTACCTTTTCCTTGTTGAGGTTTCTTTTATTCCCATTTTTTTGCAAACCCCATCTTGAGTTGAATAAAGAGTCCTATTATGGTGAGGATATTGCCAAAACTATGGTCCTATCCAATGGTCTGAAAACCCTTAGGGGAAATCCGAACAGCATGACTTTCATGACAAATGGGTAGCCTTGCCCCACTGTTTAAGTTGACACCTACACGTATTGATAGACGGACAGCTATTTGAATCATCACCAAAAGTGACCATAGAGAAATGCAGTCCCACACCAAAATTAAATGGTGCCGAATTATGTTTTCCTTTCTTGGAGATGTTCAGATAGAACACGTGTTTCAACAAGCTACATCGAGATGCCGAATTATTCGCGATCATATCTGGACCTGAAACCTTTAAGTTTGTTGACAAGTATTGATGTTGAAGGTCCAAGAGGACTGCTGTGAAACTGTCCACATGGGTCTACCATTGGGAGAGTGTTTGGTTGTTTATGTAGAATGGGTTTATCTTACCGAGAAGATCCCATCCGAGAAGATCCCATTTTATTGACTTGAGAAATGAAGGGCTTATAGGAACCTTGGGAAGCCGTCGGATGTAATGAACGACAGATGAGAGTTCCAGCCAGATTCATGAATTTGTACATAAGATGAGACATGATCATGTGATACAATGCCATAAAAATTGATAATCAAAAGAAGGGCTTGTGATAGAGACTCCTTGGAAGGCCGTCAGATTGATAGACGGGAGAGAGAGTCTAATGCCGATGAGAAATCTTTCTCTGATGATGAAGAAGTGATGAGATCATCTCCTGTAAAGGCGGGATGTAATTGGCCAAAATCAAAAGTCCGGTCCAACATGTTGTGATTCTCGAAGAATGATCGCACTTGTTTTCAGGCTTTAGTTGGAACTACCATCTTCTTGAAGTGAGAGGGATAACTGGCCTACTGTCGAGCTCCAATGCCATTCATCATCTTGCTATTTTCTTTTCTTCCCTTTTTTTTTTTTTTGGGATGTGGAGGCCACATAATGCAGTGCTTCACTTGATCGCAAAGTTGAAGCATTACTTTCAATATTGGATTTGAATCTTCTTCTTCCAAACATTTCCAATCAGATAGGACCTCTTTTCCCCAGTTAGTACTCTGATCTTCTGTAAACTTTATGAGCATTTGTGACTGCTGATCTAGATCTGATTTTATCTGAATGGTGAATCTGTATGTTGTCCTCTGGAAGTTACTCATCACCTTCTGTCTGATGTGACTACCTCCCATTATTGATGTAGATAAAACATAGGCTTGAATTTTTTTTTTGGGTATCCCAATGACCTCATTCTTTGATTTTGAGATTGATCATTCATCATGTATCTCTTACTTGCAGATGATGTACTTTGTAAGAACTTTGGTATTTCCATCTTTTTGGTGGCACATCTGTCCTCCACTCATTTGTACTGATTGGCTGACCTATTGATATGATCTGTTATTATGTAATGCTTTCCTTGGAATCTTTTCATAGATAGAACAAATGGCAGCTTCTCCAATACATGTTTCTTGAGACTACTCTTGTGTCTCCCGATTGATCATTTAAAACTTTCCCAGATGGGTTGAACCTTTCTTTCTCAAGAGGCCGAGTGGCGTAGAAGTTTAGGAGACGGCTCATCATTTCAATCATCTTCAGAGTCAGAATTGACTGCGCACGTAGAATAGGAGGATGTATGAAACTGAAAGGAAATGTATGGAAGAGACAAAGCACAGAGATTGAAATCCCAAATGGGATGATTTTCTTTTTCTTGCAGGACAAATTAGACTAGACTTGTCAACAAGCATATTGATTTTGGACCCAGACATGGATGACCTATCCAATACCGATAATAGAAAGTTGAAACAACTAGTTCGTCCAAGCGGCTCCAGTTGGGCATAACGCCTTCGACGACCACCTTCAGTCGTTGTGGGAATAAATCTTCCTTCAGACCTCTAACAGTAGGACTCATCATGCCCCTCTATCAATAGGTGGAAGATGCCTACTTTTCAGGGTTCCATACAATTCTCTCCTTGTTTTATCTTTTCTCTTTTTTCTTTCTCAGTTTGGGATCCATTCATAACCGGACTATTGCTTTTTTTTTCTTTTTTTTTAAGCTGAAGGTTACATGCCCCAGTCTGGGGTTCAATGGATTTCTTCATTAGACCACTCTCAATTTGGGTCTATGGTCAATTTGGTTCATGACCAGCTTAAAGCTTAATGGCTTTCCTCATTGGACCGCACTCAATTCGGGTCCAAGTTCAATTTGGTTCATGCCCAACTTAGGGCTCAAGGGCTTTCTTCATTGGACCGTACTTAATTTGGGTCCAAGGTCAATTGGTTTATGCCCAACTTAAGGCTTAATGGCTTTACTCATTGGACCGCACTCAATTCGGTTCCAAGATCAATTTGGTTCATGCCCCAGTTTAAGGCTTAATGGCTTTCCTCATTGGACCGCACTCAATTCAGGTCCAAGGTCAATTCGGTTCATGCCCCAGTTCAGCGGTTAAGGGTTCCATCATTGGACCACACTCAATTTGGGTCCAAGGTCAATTTGGCTCATGCCCCACTTTGTGGGTTAAGGGTTTCATCATTGGACCACTCCCTAGCTGTGATTCTGGTTTTTTTTATCCTAGCCTAGGGCATATCGGATCTCATCTTTGGTGTATCCTACTGCTTGGGAAAATTCTATTCCTTCTCTTTGAACAATGAGATATATGAGGGCAACTCTTTGGATTCTGACATTTCCTTGGCTAATGGGGCAAAAATGCCCATGATGGAATAGCACTACTATAGCTGAAGGTTCATGATATATGATGACTCCAGAATCTAGAACTGATCTTTATTGACAGGCAATGAGGAATGCTTCTCATTCGTCATTCCTGACGAGCGATCCTAACTTGTAGCATTGGGCTATGATGGACATGGATCGGGCTCTAATTGACAGAGCCAGAGATTGATTTTAAATCGGTCTTCGATTGATAGAGACAAGGTTAACTTTGAACTGGTCTCCAATTGATAGAGATCAAGATTGACTTTGAATTGGTCTTTGATTGATAGAGATCAAGATTGACTTTGAATTGGTCTCTGATTGATAGAGAACAAGATTGACTTTGAATTGGTCTCTGATTGATAGAGATCAAGATTGACTTTGAGTTGGTCTCTGATTGATAGAGATCAAGATTGACTTTGAGTTGGTCTCTGATTGATAGAGATCAAGATTGACTTTGAATTGGTCTCTGGTTGATAGAGATCAAGATTGACTTTGAATTGGTCTCTGATTGATAGAGATCAAGATTGAATTTGAATTGATCTTTGATTCATAGAGATCAAGATTGACTTTGAATTGATCTCTGATTGATAGAGATCAGGATTGACTTTGAATTGATCTCTGATTGATAGAGATCAAGATTGACTTTAAATTATTCTCTGATTGATAGAGATCAAGATTGACAGTCATGGACTGGGCTCTAGTTGCTAGAGGCAAGGATTGCTTGAGTTGGGCTCCGATTGATAGAGGCCAAGGATGACAATCATGAATTGGTCCCTAATTGCTAGAGATGATGGATTGACTGAAATTCTCTTTGATTCCTTTATGAAGTGGAACATGGACCAAAGGTAATGATTGAACAGGCCTAGAGGCTAACTTATGCTCACATTGAGTTCATATGAATGGAACCTTTCTTAGTTCTGACATGAATCAGAACCTGAACTGGAGTTGATGGTTGGACAAGCCTAGGGGCTAATAAAATTCAAATAAATAGAACTCTTCTTAATTCCAACATGAATCAGAACTTGAACCCCAATTGATGGTTGGATAAGCCTAGTGGCTAAATGAATTCAGATGAAATGGAACTCTTCTTAGTTTCGACATGAATCAGAACCCTAACCAAAATTGATGGTTGGATAAGCCTAGTGGCTAATTGAATTAAGATGAATGGAACTTTTCCTAGATCCTGACATGAATCAGAATCCTAACCAAAGTTGATGGTTGGATAAGCCTAGTGGCTAATTGAATTCAGATGAATGGAACTTTTCCTAGTTCCAACATGAACCAGAACCTAAATAGGAGGTGAAAGGTGAAAAAAGCCTAGGGGCTGAATGCCTCCTCCATTTTAACATGATCTGGGAGTGATGATTGAACCTGCCTAGGGGTTAAAGCCTTCTTCAGTTCTGAGTTGAACCAGAAATGGTGGTTGAATCTAGGGCTAAATATTTCTTTGATTCTAAGATGAATTGGATGTGATTGAATCTGCCTAGGGGCTGAATCTTTCCTTAATTCTGGATGAACCGAAATGATGATTGGACCTGCCTAGGGGCTGAATCTTTCCTTCATTTCTGAGATGAACAAGAAATGGTGGTTGGACCTACCTAGGGGCTGAATATTTTTTTTTGATTCTGAGATGAACTTGATGTAATTGAATCTTCCTAGGGGTTGAATCTTTCCTTAATTCTGGATGAACCAAAATGATGATTGAACCTGCCTAGGGGCTAACCCTTTCTTCAGTTCTGAGATGAACCAGAAATGGTGATTGAATCTAGGGCTGAATATTTCTTTGATACTGAAATGAACTGAATGTGATTGAATCTCCCTAGGGGCTGAATCTTTCCTTAATTCTGGATGAACGGAAATGATGATTGGACCTGCCTAGGGGCTGAACCTTTCCTTAATTCAAAGGTGAATAGGAAACAATGATTGGATTTGCCTAGGGACTGAATCATTCCTTAATTCAAAGGTGAATAGGGAATATTGATTGGATTTGCCTAGGGGCTGAATCATTCCTTAATTCAAAGGTAAATCGAGAAGGTGATTGGATTTACCTAGGGACTAAATCTTTCCTTAATTCAAAGGTGAATAGGGAATATTGATTGGATTTTCCTAGGGGCTGAATCTTTCCTTAATTCAGAGATGAATCGAGAACTATGATTGAATTTGCCTAGGGGCTGGATCTCTCCTTAATTCTGAGATAAATTGAGAACTATGATTGGATTTGCCTAGGGGCTGAATCTTTCCTTCTTTCTTACAAAATTTGATGTTCAATCAAGATCTAGATTCATGACTTCCATTGATTCATTTAGAAAGATAATATGGATGGATCTCAAGGTCGGAGATCAATACAATTTCTTAGTTGTAGGGACCTCTCACCCAAAAAGGGTGGATATGGTTGCAGTTTGATTTTCTTTTCCAAAGGCATTGAAATCCAATGGGGAAATATCAAGATTCTAAACATCTAAAGGAGTAGAAGAAGTCACATGCACAATCAAGGATGACTCAACCAAACAAGAGTTAGCTCCCTCATAAGGGCGATTGGGTAAACATTATCCAAGTCAATTTGATTGAATTTGATTAAGCCATGTGTTCAGTCTTGGGACCTCATGATTCCAAAATGGATAATCAGTGGTACCAAGGTCTGGCCAATTGGATTACCAAATTCGATGAAATTGAAATGGATATATTAATTCATCGTCCTTATTAGGGATGATTAGTAAAAGCGGTTCATAGATGAACAAACTAGTAAATTTCTTCTTGACCATGGTATCTATGTCTTGACAGGGATTTTCTGTTCATTTTTTGAAATCGATGTGTTAACAATGAGAGATTCGACACATCGAGCTTACTTAATGGAGGGTGTATAGTGACCATCTACTATGATGTAGAACAGGCGTATACACACCTCATACTCCCAATGGGTGAGAGTTCAAGATGCTCATCGTGTAGATTCTAACATGTTGACCAATCGAGGACAAAAACGAGCAGAACTTCCACGTCTCGAACATGGATGTCATGGTTAAGCAGACTTTACTGGGTCGGTTCAGGGATGAACCAAAAATAACAAACATTGGGCTACAATCTGGGTTAGGATAGAAAAGGCCACCTTGACAAGGATGGGGTAACCTTTCACCGAATGCTCGATGAATAATGGGCCCCCTATCCCTTTACATACTATGTTGCAAGGATCCAAGCGATGTGGAGTAGCATAATGCATTCCCAGGCGGACCCAAGAAACGCTCGTTAGAGGCTGCTCGTCGGTCATGGTCTCACAAAGTATAGGCCAAGGCTGTCTGTTTCGCCTAGCGGGCTGCCCCATACGCATGGGACCCGGTTCGGCTACAGCACGAATGTGTGACTGAACCCATTTCCCCCAAAGCAATAATATACAAGCATAAATATAGTATCCTAAAATCTAGCATCCAATTTACATAAGAAAAGTTTTCATTTAGGAGTTTGACATTTATATCCCCAGTGAAGTCGCCACTGTGAGGACAAAGATGGAAATCTTTAGAAGTCGCCACCTAGATTTAGGTCTAGGACCTTAGAAATGTGAAATCTCACCCTAAAGTATGACTTCGATTGACTCATGACCCTTAGATTGGATTTTTGGTCCATCAGAGATTGGGTAAACATCAGGTTACGGTTATGGGAAGGGGTTAGGCACCCAAACCACCCGATCGAAATCTGTCTCCTATACCTTTCCTATGCTAGACTCTATTTGTTAAGTCAAACCAAACGAAGTGGTTTGATATCATTGAACTGAATCTGTATCCATCAGATTGCCTACGTATTATGGATTTATTCCGAAAATCAGGTTCACCATCGTAGTTCAGGTGTGATTAAAGTTTATGATTGTAATTTATGCTTGTGCATGATTAAGTTCTTTGTTCAAGTTAAAATTTATGCTTGAAAGGCTGAGAAATCCTATGGGTTAGGATCTGGATAGTCCATGTGGACTGATAGATAGCCCTAGTGGATCTAAGAATACTGATAGATAGTCCTAATGGATCTAAGAATAACCCTATTTGGGTTGAAATATGGATAATCTATTCTGGGTTGGAATGTGGATAACCCTATGTGGGTCAAAATGTGGATAAATATCCTAGTGGATCTATGGATAATCCAAGTGGACTAAGGTTTGGATCCGAATTTAGGTTTCTCCCAAATGGCTTACGTATCCTAGTGTTTGCCCAAGGAATCAAAATCCGCGTAGTTCAGGCTGGATAACCTTATTTGGGTCAAAATGTGGGTATGTATCCTAGTGGATCTATGGATAGTCCGAGTGACTAAGGTGTGGATAAATATCCTAGTGGATCTATGGATAGTCTGAGTGGACTAAGGTGTGGATAACCCTATTTGGGTTAAAATATGGGGGATATCCTAGTGGATCTATGGATAGTCCGAGTGGACGATATTGTGGATCCAAATTTGGGTTTCCCAAATAGCCTACGTATCCTTGGGTTTGACCTAGGAATCAGAATCCATGTAGTTCAGGCTCTGGGTTGAAATGGGAATGGATATCCTAGTGGATCTATCGATAGTCCGAGTGGACTAAGGTGTGGATCCGAATTTAGGATTCTCCCAAATAGCCTATGTATCCTAGGGTTTGACCTAGGAATCAGAATCCATGTAGTTCGAAATATAACCTGTTCTAAGTTAGAAAGTGAGAACCTGTTCCAGGTTTGGGATTGAGAACCTATTCTAGGTTAGGGTTTAGAACCTATTCTAGGTTTAGGGTTTACCGAGGGAAAAAATCATCCTAAATTACCCTTTTCATCTTGAATTCTAATTTTGAAAGGATTGGCAAAGCATTTTTTCTTTCTTTATTAAGGTTTTTTATTATTCTCATTATGTCCTTCCCAAGAATGTGGGTGCCTAAATGCACGTCCCCATACCTAGGTTGTCTCCTAGAAGTGTGCAGATATGGCAGTTCGACTAGG
The DNA here is from genome assembly GCA_028583415.1 of Protea cynaroides. Classification (NCBI taxonomy): domain Eukaryota; kingdom Viridiplantae; phylum Streptophyta; class Magnoliopsida; order Proteales; family Proteaceae; genus Protea; species Protea cynaroides. The sequence goes on from CM053265.1 coordinate 34,966,674, forward strand.
GTGTTGCATAAATCAAATTATTGCCCAAAATAAAATATTCTATCTAAATATGTCGTATAAAATATTTATGGCAAGAAATTCATATGTAGTAAGATTTTTTAAAATCTCTCAAATATGGCAGGTATTGCAAATAAGGCAAGACCCTAATATGGTAAGATCTAATATGTCAAAATCTAATATGGCAAGATCTAAGCATGGCAAGATCTAATATGGCAAGATCTAATATGCAAGATCTAATATGCATCTATATATCAATATGGTAAGTACCAATCATAGAATGCATATATGACATGAATTTTTCAAAAAAAGGAAAGATCTTATATGCTATTTTCTAAGCATAGTAACACTTAAAAAAAATTAAGATTTTACTAAAATATGGTAAAAATTTATCTTTTTCTACCAAAAATAGCAATACATGGAATGTGGCAAACATGGTATGCACAATTCAAACAAAGCATATGAATGCTCCAAATATAGCCATTTATCCAAATATGACAGAATTCATTTAAACAATCATTGATGTTATAATGAATGAGACATCAATGAAACTTTTTTTTTGAAATGTGTAAAATTATCAAAACAAACATATGTTCAATGTTCTTTGAAAATTATTTAATTCTTATGAAGAAATTTGGGATGATTAATGACTCAAAACTATGAAAATTGTCACACAAGGTTCCAGATAATGGACAAAACTATGAACTATATTCAGATTTGTCACATTATACAAGAATGACCATAAGTATGTCTTCCAAAACTCAAATCAAGTTCAACTTTTTTTCATAGAAAGATGACTTAATATATTATATTTCATATGAAGGATTTGAATCCCAACAGAAAGCCAAAACAGGTCAAAGATATGCCCTAAGACCGAACATGTGCACTAGTCAAATCTGTTCCAGATTTTTGACCAGTTGCACCATAAATTCCAAATAAAATTCTATTCTTAATGAAAAATTAAATACAGACATATGTATATGTTGATAACTGTCTAATCTAAAATTTCATTAAGAAAAACAAGTTAAAACAGTATATTTTTTTTGTAAAAAATAACTCTTTTCAATCATGCAAATCAGTACATCATGATAGATTTTAAATCAGAGAACTATGCACTTAAAAATTTATATCAATTCAAAAAAAAATGGAAAAAATATGAAACTAGTGCCATTTTTTAGGAGACTTTCATGTCTAAGAAGTTCATGTTAAGTGGAGTCTCTGAATATGGCCATAAAAACTTTGTCTAGAGACTTTCTGATGGAGGATTGCATTACATCTGAGAAAAATAGCAATGTCAAAGACAAATTTTTTTGATATATTTCTCCAATTTCAAATGGAACGAAATTTTTAGGGTAGTCTTCTAACATATAATAGAGACTCCCATAAAATTTTGGGCTTCAAAATCTAAGAAAAAATATATATTAAGTACGTTCTAAGTTTGAACTCTAAATCTAAAATTTTAAGATTAGAAAACCACTTTATGAAATTTGCAAAAAACATCAAAGATCATTGTATATCATTCAAAAATTCATCATTGAATAGCTTAGAAAAATTATAATTCATGAAAAACGTTAGACATAAGCATCCTAACATTAACAAGCATGTAATAGAGCATTCATGATTGAGATTTCATGAAAATTAGCATTTTTCAAGCAAAATTGGCATTCGAGCATTATAACGACCTCTAAATTTGTTTAGAGTACTAACCTTGGGCTCAAATCAAGTGAAACCATTGATGAAGGGTGATTGGAGGTTGTATCAACCCCCTTTGAATGTGAATCCTCCTTTTCCTCTCTTCTGCTTCTTTCACTCTTCTCTTTCTCTCTTTTCTTCTTCTCTTTTCTTTCTTTCTCTTTTCTCTCTTTCTTTCTCCCTCTCTCACATTTTCTCTCTCTCACTCAAGTTTTCCTCTCCCTCACCCACGTTCTCCTCTCTCTATGGTCTGGAAAAAGAGACCCTCCTCTCTCTTCTCTTGCCTATTTATAATTTTTCTCTCCTTTTCTAGAAGATCCTTCTTTCCTTTCTTCTTTTTTCTAGAAAATATTTTTTTCTTCCTTTTTCTTCTTTCCTTTCTTCTTTTCCTTCCTTTTTCTCTTCTCCTTCTCCATTCCACACGTTCTCTATCTCTCCCTCTTTTAGAAAATCCTCTCATCCTCTTTCCTTCTTCTCTCTTCCTTCCTTTTTTTCTTTTTTCTAGAAATTTTTTTTCCATTTTTTCTTCTTTCCTTTCTTCTCTTCCTTCCCATGTTTTTTCTTCTTCCTTTCTTTCCTTCTTCTCCTTTTCTAGAAACCCCTTCTCTCTTTCCTTCTCTCCTTCCTTCTCTTTCCTTTTTCTTTTGGAAATCATCTAGAAACCCTAAATCCTCCTCCTTTTCACGTCTCCTCTCCCTTTTCTTTCCTTTTATCAAAAAAATCTTTTGGATTCTTCCATTTTCTCTCTAAATCACATCCTATCTTCTTCTCCTTTCCTTTTTTCTTTTTCTTTTTATTGCATTCTATCCAAAAACCTTAATCCCTCTCCTTTTCACGTCCTCTCTCCCTTTTCTTTCCTTTTTCTTTTCTTTTTTTAGATTTTATCATTTATATAAAATAATATATATTATATACAAATATACACATATATTTAATAACATATATATATATATATATAGTACACAATATATATAATATATATAAATATTATGCAGCTGGATGAACTGATTCAAAAATGGGTTGAGACTGGCTTGGGTTGACTGAGTTAAACTGATATAGGTTGTGCTAGGTTGGACCAGAACTGGCTTGAACTAAGTTGACTGGATTGATTAGAATTAATTGGATTTTCTCTCTCTATTACTTCATGGGCCATTTCCACTGTCATCCTGTACGAAATTTTTTGATAACCTTTATTCCAAATTTTCTATGTTCACTTTGTAGAACATTAAAAAATGAAGAATATTGGAACTTGAATCACCTCATTTGGAAATAAAATGGCCAACTTATGACTTTCTGAAGTTTAAGTAGGCCAATTATCGATAATTTGGCTGACCATTCTGCATGAGATCCTTCAGAGGCTTCTACCGGAAATATTTTACATCCACTTTGTAGGATATCACAAATGAAGAATAACGGCTTTGGAATCATCTGAATCCGATGTAGAATGAAAAAGATATGAAGCTTTGAAGTTCTAACGATAACTTTGCATGCAAGCTTGCATGGGGCCCACTGGTGACTTCTACCGAAAATCCTTTACGTCCACTTTGAAGAGGACTAAAAATAAGGAATAATAGTACTTAAATCATATGATTCAGGTGTCGGATGATCAAGATATGATGATTTGAAATTCAAACAATCCAACTTACGATAATTTGCATGAAAGCCCCTGGGATTATTTATGATAATTTCGAAAACGTCCCTTGTACATATCATCTGACTAAAATGACCATATCTTCTTCATTTGATATTAGAATTGGGCAATTCTGGTATCATTTCGAAGATAATTCCATGACCTACGCAACCAAGTAGATTACAGCCTGTGACCTCATTGTGGGGCCTACCAAAAACTAACTCGAGGTCATAGCCCTAAACCTAAATTTTCACTTATCTTTCTTCCTTTGCTGTCCACGCACTAGTAAGGCAATGTTCAGTTGGAAATGGCAAAAATGGGGTGCTTACAACATACTCGTAGCATATCTTGTAGAATCTGAATTGTACGCTCTGACTGTCCATCTGTCTGTGGATGGAATGCAGTACTAAACTTCAGTGTTCTACCCATAGCCTTTTGCAATCCTTCCCAATACTTAAAAGTAATCGTGGATCTCTATCGGACACAATGCTCTCTGGGACACCGTGTAATCGAACAATATTATCCACATACAGCTTTGCTAACCTCTCTAGTGTGTACTGAGGTCGTATCGGTATAAAGCGAGCTGTTTTTGTCAGGCGGTCTACAATCACCCAAACTGCGTCAACTACTCGAGGAGTCAGTGGTAATCCTGTGGCGAAGTCCATAGTGATGCAGTCCCATTTCCATGCTAGTTTCGGTAACTGCTGTAACAGTCCTGCGGGTCTTTATCGCTCAGCCTTTACTTTCTAACAATTTAGGCATTGAGACACGAACTTTGCTACATCTGCTTTCATTCCTCTCCACCAATATAGTTTCTTTATATCATGATACATTTTTATACTTCCAGGATGTATCGAATAGATGGTGGTATGGGCTTCTTTCATCAGTCAGTGTCGAATGTCCACACTTTCTGTTTCGGGTACACATATTCTTCCTTTGTACTTCAGTACCTTCTCTTCATCTAAGGTGAACTCAAGGTTAGTCCTACCTTTTTTGATGTCTTCTTGTACCGTTCTTAGGTAAAGGTCTGCTTTGATGGCTGTCTTCACTTCATCAATTATATCCGGTATAATCTTCAATGCAGCGAACAAATTTAAAAATCGATGAATAAACCCTTGGTTGGCTGATCCATCCATTTTATCTATCACATACTGCTGATTGTCGTGATTGAATACCATTCCGATAGTACACATTGTTGCAGTTGTGCTAACCTCCCCCTGAGATTTTATCATTGCCTTTCTGCTCAACGCATCCGCTACTACATTAGCTTTTCCCGGATGATACTGGATATCACAATCATAATCTTTCAATAGTTCCAGCCATCTTCATTGTCTCATATTCAACTCCTTTTGATTAAATAAATAAGTAAGAACTTTATGGTCCGATTTAATCTGGAATTTCTCTCCGTATAGGTAATATCTCCATAGCTTGACAGCATGTACTACTGTCGCTAACTCCAAATCATGAGTGGGATAATTTTTCTCATGTGTCTTTAACTATCTTGAGGCATAAGCAATTACATGTTATCCTTGCATAAGCACACATCCTAATCCCAGTCCTGACGCATCGGTGTATAGGGTAAATGGCTGTCCGGGAACAGGAATAGTCAAAATCGGAGCGGATATCAATCTGGTCTTCAGGGTTTGGAAGCTCTTGTCGCATTTATCCGTCCACACAAACTTTTCACCTTTCTTAGTCAGAATGGTGAGTGGTACGGCAATCCGGGAATAGTTTTCCACAAATCTTCGATAATAACCAGCGAGACCCATAAAACTTCTAATTTCTGCAACGCTCTGTGGTGCTTCCCACTTTACAATAGCTTCGATTTTGCTGGGATCCACTTTGATTCCTTCAGTAGATACTACATGGGCTAGGAAGGCGACTTCACTTAGCCAAAACTCACACTTGGTAAATTTGGCATATAGCTTCTCTTTCCTTAAACACTGTAGGGTGGCATTTAGATTCTTAATATGAGTTTCCTTGTCCTTGGAATATACCAATATATCATCAATAAATACAATAATCGACGTATCCAATATATCGTGGAAAACTCGGTTCATAAGTTCCATGAAAGGTGCGTTTGTTAATCCAAAAGACATGACCAAGAATTCATAATGTCCATATCTGGTCCTGAATGCTGTCTTAGGAATATCACCTTCCTTAATCTTCAACTGATGGTAGCCTGACCGAAGATCGATCTTAGAAAATACTTTTACTCCTTTCAACTGATCGAACAAGTCATCGATCCGAGGTAGTGGATATCGATTCTTGATTATCAGTTTGTTCAACTCCCGATAGTCGATACATAATTGAACGTTACCATCCTTCTTCTTTACGAACAATATTGGCGCTCCCCATGGTGATATACCGGGTTGAATATAACCCTTGTCCTGCAGTTCTTGTAGTTGTACATTCAATTCCTTTAGTTCAGTAGGTGCCATTCGATAAGGTGCTTTTGATACTGGTGCGGCTCCAGGTACAAGATCTATCACAAACTCTATGGCTCGGTCGGGTGGTAATCCTTGTAGTTCCTCAGGAAATATGTTGGGCTAGTCCCGCACGACATCAATATCTTTTTCCGTGGTGCTTCTTTGGTGAGGTCGACCACTAATATTAGATATCTGACTGCTCCCTTCTCAAGGCACTTCTTAGCCTTTAGTGTTGAGAGTATGAGCTTGCGTTTACGAGAAAGTTTGGTTCTCGAAAAACTGAATTTTGCTCCTTCTTTGTCTTTAAATGTTAGCTTCTTTTCGGCGCATAGTAGGTTAACAGAATGCCTAGCTAACCAGTCCATTCCCAAGATGTCGTCAAAGTCTGCCATCCAAAGTTGGATCAAGGTTGCATCTAAGGTTTTCTCGCCAATGAGAACTAGACATGGCCCATAGCCTTTTTCTAACTCCACTTCTAATCCCATTGATGACCGAACAAGTATTTTGTAGTCTAATGTTTTTATGGATAAATTCAGCTTCTTTCCAAATGACACAGATATAAATGAATGAGTAGCTCTTGAGTCGAAGAGTACTTTGGCGGGTATGTCATTTATAGGTACGATACCAGTGATTTATTCTAACTTAGTCTACATGCTCATATAATGTAATACAACTTAAAAGGTTTCAGTCATACCTGTGACCACATCGGGTGATGCGGCAGCATCCTCGGATGTAACGGCATAAACTTGTCCTTGATGTAGCTACTTCCTGGGCTTAGGACACTCCCTTGCCATATGCCCCGCTTGGTTGTAGTTAAAACATTTTGGGCCTTCAGTATTTGGCTTTGGCTGATGTTGAGCCTGGAGCATGGAAGGTTTTAAATGTCTTATTATTCCCTCCGTTATAAGCATTTCTGGCTAGTCTTTTCATACCTCTGTTCTGTGTGAAATAGCTTTCCATCTGGCTCGATTCTATAACTCGACCAATTTGTACAGCTTCATTATATATATTCTTCTCCAATCCTAGAACATGCTCTCTGATGCTTCCTCTAAGCCCTGTGACAAACCTACGGGTCTTAGTGTCTTCTTCTTGCAATCTGAGTGGTGCAAAGAAAAACAGCTCATCATAACGCTATTGATATACATCCACGGACATCTGTCCCTGATATAAACTCAAGAACTCCTTCTCCATAGAATCTTTGAAGCTTCGGGGAAAATACTTGTCAAAGAAAGCTTCTTTATATATAGCCCAAGTCAATAAGGCGTGCTTGGTTAAGAGGTAGGCCCTGGTTGATCTCCACCAATGATGTGCATCACCTTTTATCATGAAAGTGGCACATAATACCTTCTCTTCTTCTGTAATAGTCATCATAAGAAAATTTCTCTTCATCTCGTCGACAATGTGCTGGCCATAAAGGATCGGACGGTTTACCGTTAAACTCCTTGGGCTTCATCTCTAAGAATCGCTTAACTAGTCGGGAGTGGTCCATCTGATTCTCAGGGTATGCCCCAAACATAGGTTGTGGAAACTGGTAATTATCCTGAACTACTTTAGGACCTGGTACTGGAATTTGTGCGGCTGGTGGTTGAGGTGTTTGAGGTGCTGGGTGGTTACCCACCGGTGCTGCACTTGTTTGTCCAGTCAGCATTGGTGTAGCATGTACTGCCTGAAATATAATGCCCATTGCTGTATGCATTTGAGCCTGTACGTGTTGCATTTGTTGAAGCTGTTGCGCTAGGTTCATAACCACAGTTGCCAGCTCCGGTGGTGGGGGTGGCAAGTTTGTAGGATTTGCCTGGCCCAGATTTACTGGTGGTGCAACCTACGGATTTCCCTGTGCATAAACATTTTCTTGGCTGACTTCCTCCACAGGTGGTGGTGGTGGAACTGCGTTTCGGCGTTGCCTGGTTACTCTACGTCCAGCCATATGTTCCTTTGAGATTGGTGGTGCCTGAAAATCATTAAAATACGTGAGGCAATCATTTATACTTCATATAGACACGCTAACCGATGTTATTTTCAAAGTTTTCAGATCATTCTGTGAAAAATACTGTCTTTTCTATGCAGGGTCGATGGTGGGGGTCGATGGTATGTCCGACCCTCAGTATCCGACACTAGGAATCACCTATTTTTCCCGAGAGCCGAGGGTCGATGCGGGGGTCGATGGATGTCCGACCCCTAGTTTTCTATCAGGTTCCCGAGAGTTGGGGGTCGATATGTAGGTCGATATGGGGGTCGATGTTCCTGGTCGAATTCTCCGACCCCCGGACCAAAAATCAGATTTTTAAGGTCCGATTCTGATTCATTTCACATTCTTCCTCCTCCGTTTCGACTCGTCTCTCACCTCTGAGTTGCTACAGTGCCAACTCCGCTATATTGGTCATTTCAGTTCCTTGTTTCGACGTCTACATCATTCCTACAGGTATGTCTTCTCACTTTTACTTGTTTTTTTGGGTTTTCATTTCTAGGTTTTTACCCGTTTATCTTGTGTTTTTCAAATTAAACTTTTTCCAACCGTAAAAATTCGATTTTTATTGGGGGCTTTTGTTATTGGTGACTCGAGGAACAAAAGCCCTCAAAAATATTTGGGTTTCTTGGTTATCAAGAAACTCGAATTTTGCTCTTTTTGCCCTAATTTGTCAAAATTTTCGATTTCTTCTCAAATTGGATTCCATTAGTTAGGATTTCCTACTGTGTGAGTGTTGCAGGATATGTTAGAACCTACGTAAGTCCTCCTGCCCACGTGTATGGGCAAAAATGAGGCTTTTGGCCAATTTACGTCTTTATAATGTCCAAATTTCAAATTTTTCTATCCTACTAACATATTATCTGTTTTTCCTTTCTTATTTACAGATACCATGGCTTGTACCAAAGTACCCAGGGTTCGGGATCCTCTTCGTTTCTGTTCCAATGAAGCCGAGGCACAGTATGCCCACTACGCTCGCAAGAAAGTAGAGGGTGGTCGTATGGTGAACTTGGCTGAGTTAGCCTTGTTCAACGTGGAGAGAGCCTTTGGTGATATGGGATGGCCACCTGTCATCACTTACGACGCGTGCACCCATCCGGATTTGGTACGCCAGTTCTATTGTAACCTCCAGGTGGTGGGGGATTACAATGATGTGGAGAGGGGTGATGAGCTACGCATCACGAGCTACGTCAAGGGGATTGACATCTCATTCAATTATCGACAGCTGGCCGACCTACTGGGCATTTCCTATGCTGGCCCCATGGTTTTCTGTGCTCCTAGAGAGCCCCAGTTCTTCTCTCTACAGATGAAGGCCGAGATCGATAATCAGCTCCTACGACCTAATCGCTGGCAGATGAGGGCATGTTATATGCATCGAGCTCCACGAGTATATTTCAAGATCATTCAGCATAACATGATCCCACAGAGTGGTCATTACGAGAGGGTTTCCCAGCTGACCTAGTATCTTCTCTATAGTATTTGCACTAGGCAGCCCGTCTGCCTTCCGTACATCATCATGCATTCCATGATCACTGCTACGTTGCCCAGCCACACTGGCAACCTTCCTTACGGACGTATGATCACTACGCTTTTTACCCGCCTGGGGGTTGATTTAGTGGATGAGAGGATTCAGGTGAAGTCCTTCTCATCGCCTCTAGATTGGGAGGCTATTTGCAAGATGGGCATGCAGGATGCTCAGGTCAGTGATGAGGAGAGGAACGCGATGGTGCGCCCTCGTACTCATGTAGAGATAGCTGACGCTGGGGCAGCTGCCGCCGCCGCTGGAGTTTATACGGAGCTTGCTGGTGATGATGATCGAATGTACATGGATGTATACTCTACACCACCTCCTTCACCTACACATGCGGCTGGAGCTAGTACTTCATATGCGGCTGGTCCTTCACATGCGGCTGGTCCTTCACACCCACCTTCTGATATGATGGAGATATTGCATGAGATCAGAGAGGCTCAGCGCAGATCTGATCTGAGGATGGGGGAGTTACTAGATGCTCAGTGGGTGAGAGTGGATGAGTGACTAGACACCCAGCGTACATCAGACATGAGGATGGGAGAGCTCATAGAGGCTCAGCACCAGACTGATCAGTGGGTAGCTGATCTTACAACTAGTCTTTAGACGACCCAGACTCAGATAGCCTGGTTGACTAGAGTCTACGCTGAGGATTATGACAGAGATCGTGAGGCACCGGCCCCTCCTTTACCTCCAGCTTCATGATTGTACTTATTTTCTTTCTTTGTACTATAGAGTAACTGTTCGGGTTGTGGACTGTACTCTGTTTTAGCTATTTGTACATGTTTGTTTGTCTCTCATTGTATTTAAAATTATTCTTCCTTTAATAGATGCATTATTTTCTTTTCAAATTTTGTCTCAAACATCACTTGTGCTTATAGTGGATTAATATTACACTTTTTACTTTTATCCTATCTCACTTCACAATTCGTCGTGAAGGTATGCTAGTTTAGCAGACACGACCTGAGATCCTCTGATACCAAGTTGTTACACCCCAATTCCACACACTTCAGAATGGTGTGATGAACCGCTAGCAAACCAACGGTTCAACCAGGATCTCGGACAAGCGGAATCCATTTTATCTAAACCTCATACATCCACATTCATAATCAGAGTAAATACACAATAGCGGAAGTCTTATAGTAAAATGAACTGAGAATCTACTGTGATATTAATATTTAAATAGCAAATTATTCTGTGTCAACTAAGACATAAATAAATATCAATTACATGACTTTACTAATCCAAATAATAACAATAAATTCTAATCAAATACACATGAGTTGCACTCGCAAGAGGAGTCATGTGTATCCACTTTGTCTTCAACTTCCATCGCCACCATGTGCCCGTACACTGAAGAATTAACATAATCTTCGATGGTAGTACCTGCATCATCAATCAAAAATATTCGACGTTGAGGGGTGAGCACACATCATGGCTCAGTGAGCAAACAAAACAATGCAACAATACATATGCATGCAGTCAATTCATATCTTTGGTCTGGTTTAAAGTTTGCAATATGCAATAGAAAGATTTAGGTAGTCAAAGGTTAACGTTTATTGACCCCGCCTCTATACACAAGTGTGTGACGCCACCAGAAGGTAACGTTTATCGTCGACTCACAAGCACCCAATTCATGAACATTGTACAACAAAGGTTAACGTTTATTGTTGTACAGTGCCATACCAACACGTAAGCCCCTATTGGCGAGGGCTGCAAACTAGGCTCGCAACTAACCAATCCTAATGCCAAACAGTGTATCCAAGGCCTCACCCCAGCATCCCTCAGAACGTCCATAGAGATAGAGCTAAAGCCCCCCGGTAGAGTCAAAGACTACATGGACCGAGACCACCTCCCCTGATGCTCTACGACGAAATTGTTCTACTAAAGTAACGGCGATACGACAATGCTAATGCACAAAACTTGAGTTAGAGATAGAGCTACAGTGCTGAGGCCCAGCCTAGGACACCCCCCTTGATACTCGATCGCATCAAGTACACCAACCACGCACATACATTCACATGCCTATTCCTATCATCATCATCAATATCATGTTATCAACAATAAAGTAAATATGCATGAACAAATAATAGAAATATTGGATGACATGTTGTATGCACATTACAAACATATTCGCATAGGATCAAGCATAGCATTGGACTCAAGAAAAGAGAAAAATAGTTTATGATTAACCAATTAGTTTAGAGTTCTGTTTCCTCACCTTAGCTTGCTAATAGATCCTCTTTCAAGCTTTAAAATCACCTTTATATTGTTATTATATTGCTAGAAGACTTAACAAAGTCGATAGAATTTAATTAGAATAAATTTTGAATTTAAAAACCATTCTGTTAACTGGGGGTTGGAGGTAGGGTCGGAGTAATGATCGACCCTGGGTGCGACCACCCCTATTCTGAACTTCCCGAACACTAAGGGTCGATGCTCAGGGTCTGGTAGGGTCGATTGGCCATCGACCCCCCATGCGACCCCCTGTGGGTTTTGGTCGATTTTCTTCCTTCAGTCCATTCTTCGTGTTTGGGGTCTTATGGCTTGCTCCTACAGTCCATTCCGCACATGTTCTATGGCCTAGAATCATGATTCATTCACCTATATGGCTTTCATGATTTTTCCCACGATTTTCCATGAAAACCTAACCATGGGTTGATGGTTTGGGTTTCTCCGAGATCATACTCTCTTCATTATCTACCCTAAGGTCTTTAGAAACTCATGGAACTAGTATCCATACCTGAGAAGAATACTCCTTCTCTGCAACTCTTTTCCTTTTTGCCTTCTTCTCTTCTTTCCTTCTCTTCCTCTTCTCTTCCTTCTCTTCTCTTTCTCTAAATTCAATTGGGGTTGTAAAAGGAGTGAAAGAGGCTTAGGGACGTCCTATTTATAGAGTAGAAACTCCTAAAATAAGTCCCATTGAGATTAGGAAGGAATCCCATTGAATTTAGGAAACTTTCCTAATTTCTATTTTTATCGAGTACCTAGGGTCGATAGGGGGGTCGGAGATCCCATCGACCCCTGGTTCCTAAAGTGTCCGACCCCCCATGTAAAACTGGGGGTCTGACTTCTGTCTTGGGGGGGTCCGACCCTCCCTTGCTGGGTATGCGACCCTCCCCTTAATTTAAGTGTTATTGGGTCAGTTTAATACCTGGGATCGTGATCTCGTTCATGCACTTGGTCCATTTGGCTCATCCATGATGGGTAGACCTAGTTCAAGGTGGTAAGACCAGGTTAGTTTGATACAGGTCTTACAGTGTGTTTATTCTGATTATGGTTGTGGATGTGTATGGTTAAAGCTAATGGACACAGTCTATTTGAGATCCTGGATTGAACCGTTGGTTGATTAGCGGTTCATCACACCGTTCTGAATAGTACAGAATTGGGGTGTGACAAAAGAAGAAAAAGATAAGGAGTGGAATTTGCTGAGAAGAGATTGGCTCTCTATTATAGGCAAAGGTATGAAACGAATATCTAGAAATGTAAACTCTATGTAATAAGACTTCTATGGAAGATAGGTAATATCAACCTATTATGATATATGTGATTTCCTTGAAAAAATACCAAGGAGAACCATGAGGAGTGAATTTGATGATTAGGATTGATAAGAAACTACTAATGATGGCCATAGGATAACCTTTGAATAAATCCCATTGAAGATTAGAAGAATTGATCCAGAAATAACTCAAATTGCTTGTACTCTATGACCAAAAATCTCAAGGTCGCAGCTACGGTCGACCATAGCATGACCAGCATGACCAGGTTATCGACCATAGGCATTCGGAAAGATTTCAGAAATCATATGGTCGCAGCTACGGTCGCATCATATGCGACCGTAGGGTATTGACCGTAGGTAGTAAGGTCGATACAGTATGAGACCATAGGACCAATCAGACACCTATTAGTGCTCTATTTCGATATTTGATTACTGTAACATATCACATATGAAACCTAACTTAAATTCATATAACTTTTAGGTTGTTAAATCATTTCAAAGAGAATTTCAAGGCTTGGTAGGAGATCGAGTATTGCTAACAGGTGAGGGAACAAGACCTAAACTAATTGATTAATAACAAACTGTTTATTTTTATTGAGTCCAATGTCATGATTGATTCTATGCTTCTTTGCTTGTAATGTGCATCTCATATGTCATCCAATATTTCTGCTATTCCTGTTCATGGATATTTAATTTTGTTTATTTATAACATGATGATGATGATGATGATGCTAGGAATAGGCATGTGAATGTATGTGTGTGGTTGGTGTGTTGGATGCTAGTGGAGCATCAGGAGGAGGATTTCGCATGGTGGTCTTCGACCTCGTCACCAGACTCTAGCTCTATCTCTACTTAAGTCTTGCCCACTAACATTGTTGTAACGCCATTACCTTAGCAGAACTATTACATCGTAGGGCATTAGAGGAGGTGGTATCAGACCGTATGGTCTCTGAGTCTATCAGGGGGCCTTAGCTCTATCACTATCGACGTATAGAGGGATGCTGGGGTTAGGCCTTGGATACACTGTTTGGCATTAGGATTGGTTAGTTGCGAGCTTAGTTTGCAAGCCCTTACCAATACGGGTTTATGTGTTGGTATGGGTAGGGCATCAGGGGAAGTGTTGGCGGTGTTTGATCCGAACACTTTAGCTCTATATCTATTCCATGGTCGGTGCATGTGGGACGGCAATGGTGTTTGATCCATTGGGCGGATTCGCACACTCGTGTATAGAGGTATAGCGGCTACCAAACCTTTCTATAGCATATTGTAAACTTATAAACCAGACCAAAGATACGAATTGAATGCATGCATATGTTTATTGCATTGTTTTGTTTGCTCACTGAGCCATGATGTGTGCTCACCCTATCAACGTCGAATATTATTAGTTGATGATGTAGTTCCTACTATTGATGAATATATGAATGTGTCGACGTATGGGCACGTTGCTACGATAGACGTAGAAGCTGAAGAAGATATGAATGATCCATCATGCGAGTGCAACCAATGTGTTTTTGCTTAAGTTTAGTTATAATTTGAACATAAGATATGTAATTGATTATTTATTTTTATGTCTTGTTGTTTGGAGATAATTGGATTAAATACTTATTTATCACTGTTAGACTCTCAGTTGATTATCTATAACACTTTGTTTATTTGTTTATTATCTCTGATTATTAATGTGGAATGTGTGTATGGTTTGATATGGTGGGTACGACCTATACGAGATTCTGGTTGAACCATTGGTTTATTGATGATTCATTACACCATTCTAGTTAGACCATAATTAGGGAATGACAAGGTTGGACCCCAGCCTTGTACATATGGAATTACGTATACCCCAGCTTGCTGAGGCATTTCTTTTGCTATTTGAGTTATATTGTTGACGAGGTAGGTGTGTTAAATATTTCCAGCATGGTAAAAGGCGTATGTATTAGTATGAGCATCGCCAGTCTAGGTGAAATACTCAATATTTCCACTGCTAGAGGAACTATGTATTTTGGGCCTTGTTAGGTTGTAGACTGCCCAGAGGATAAGTTGGTCATTTTACAAAGGGAACTCATCCTTCCCAATAAGCTGGATCTAGAGAATGGAAATATTGAGCCTGACTACAAACCCATTCCTAGGATCATCAATCGCATCATCCAACACATTATAATCTCCAGGGCTAGACATAGAGATGAGGTAAACACATTTGGTATGCATGTGATGCACTGAGTACTTCAGGGAGAGCAGTTATGTCTCCCATATATTATCTTGAGACACATGCTGTTCTTAGCAGACTACCTGGGTCTAGACGGAAGGCTGCCATATGGTCATCAATTGTCCCATATCTTCTCTTACTTTGGGGTGAGCTTCGCTGGAGAGGAAATGGAGAATGGGAAGGAGTCTTTCCCATTTTGTTAGACTATCATTGTTATGAAGAAGCTGTATTAGTGGGGATGTTCGACCTGAAGCTTGAGGCAATCAAAAATCCACATAGGAGAGCACGTCAGAGACATCCAGTGGTACGCAGAGCAGCTGTCAGAGGGGATAGTGATAGTGAGAGGGAAGTCCCAATAGGAGACGGGGCTTCTACTTCTATAGCAATAGTTAGATCTCGAGGACACATGGATTGAGATGAAGAAATGTCCACCGCTATTTTGGACGGTCAACAAAAAATCATAGCGGAAGTAGTTGGCATGTAGCGTATTCAGTAGACCATAGTGAGGCATCAGGATGCCTTTGATGAGGACCTTCGATAGGTTTGATCCTTTATGATGCTTGCTCAATCATGTGCTAGTAATCCTCAGTGATCATGATACCTTTTATTACTATTGCTTGACACCAGCATCAACCTTTTGGTACTTATTATATGTATAGGATAACAGTCCGGGTTGTGGACTGTACCCCATTTTCTACTCAACAGACACACACACACACACACACACACACACACACACACACACACACACACACACACACACACACACACACACACACACACACACACACACACACACACACACACACACACACACACACACACACACACACACACACACACATATATATATATATATATATATATATATATATATATATATTGTTCTTACTTATATACTAGTGCATTGTTCTCTTGTTTAATTCTAGTAATTAATGACTAAATTATTATTGTCCCTATTACTACTGTTGGTTTGTACTTGTCTTTTAATTATCCTATGCATGTGCCACTGACACATGGAAACACGTTTGTAGGAAAAACTTATAAGTAATACAAAATGATTTGCTCTGAAACCAATGTTGTCACAGCCTATTCTACAGAATCGGAGGAGATATCCAGGTCAACCCTTATGGCACCCAAATACATCCAAGATCGCTACCACAATGATTACAAAAAAAATCCCACAGCCTACACGTGCAATCTCCACAATAATCAATAAGTAATAATAATATAACAGAAATATTAAACACTAACAGATGTAACTAATGAGTATATCTCATACTATGTATCAAATTATCCATTTACAAACCATTTATATCTTCACAAAATACTACCATATTCATATACAAATACCCAAATAAAAAAGGAGTAAATCTGTTACATTGTTCTTGGTAGATATCTTCATCTACCAATAAAATAATCATAATATCCAGAGTATATTAGGGAAGGGAGAAAGTAAAGGGAGGGCTACATTATGCGAAGACGCAGTCGCTGTAAGTGTAGCCTTCGCCGTACTCTCTACCAATATCCTCCATACCAGCAACTACACTAGTCAGAGAGGACTCCATAAACTCAGCAATAGAGACATCACTTGCAGAAAAATCTAAAAAATAGTATCGATATAAGGGTGAGCTCACATGCCAGCTCAGCGAGAAATCTAGTATCACATGTAATGGGCATACAACATCCAATGATATGAAATGCAATTCATTTTATAATATGTCTCAGGTTTGTGTTTCTACATTCTGGGCGAAAATAGAAGTTGAATAAACAACCCCGAGCCACTAAACTACTTTTACAGGTAAACTTCCCCCTTTGGGACACCCATCCTTATAGGGTTCATCACCTCCCACAATATACCCTACATACGCCAGCTATCATAAACCCGTACGTCACTGACTCCCCCTAAGGTAGCCCAACCTTTGGGAATGCAAAGCTATGTCAGTATCTTGACCGCTACTAGATCACCGTGTTTACCACTAGCATGATTACATTCCAACGTAATCCATGTGCCTGCACTCCCATGCATCACACGAACCACCATACATGGTTGCAATCAAACATGATCCATGCAACCGCACTATTATGCATCATACGAGCCATCACACATGGTCACATAAATTTATAAATAAAAATAATGCCCTAACAGCGAACCTCGGCTCTACTCCCATGGATCACTGTGCTCCCGCTAGAGCCTAGCATCAACAACACGGCTCGTGTATTGTACTCCCATACTCTATATGTCCACCATACCTAAATAATCATACAAATATTTATAATTATTATAATGCCAAATGCATGATCATACATAGCAATCATGAAAAGCATACAATTAAATAACAACCTAAGCATGTTACTAGAAAATTAGACATGTCATTCAAATGCCCTACGTCTATGGACTAGACCCCTCACCCGATTACACAATTGGTGTAGCAGTAATTTGAAGCCAAATAGAAGGCTTCAGTAATCAACCTTGTTCAATACCTATTTAACATATAAGGATTCATTAGTTTGGTTTCAAAGCTTTTAATCAACATGGACAAGCCTTACATGTCCATAGACGGGTACCACAGAAGGCTGGAAACTAAAAGGATGGTCCTCCTAATCATTACTAAGCTTATAAGCCAATACAAACTAAACCAGCATATGAAACCGATAAAGGGTTCCACTGGTACATTCAACCTATAAACACTTAGAGTATTTTCTAAGTAGGTGGCACTAGAAGGATGAGCAGATGCTCAACCATCTGATTGATCATTCGATTTGTGTACTAATATTAAACCTGTGATTCTAGTAGGTTTTTTGGAAGTTAGGCTAGGTGATCAGTTATCTAGCAATGGCTCTGTAACAACCCTCCCAGGAATCGGGTTCGGATTGGTGGTCGGGTCTAAAATATACATTCTTAATCATGAGAAACCTAATAAAAAAAATCTGGTATAAATTTTTTTTTTCACATAAGCCTTTCATACATGAACCATATACTACTTTGACAAAAATACAGCGGAAGTCTTAAACTTATACAACCTATAACCTCTGGTGGCTAGATACAATAATCATTACAAAACCATGCTATTAAAATACAATTATAATCAAGTCTCATAAATAAATATTCAACTGCATGCCAAAAGGAGCGATGAATTCCCCACTTGGACTTTCATCAACTCTCCAGCTCATCTTTGTCTCCACTTACTTATCTGTAAAACATGTTCATCAACTTGGGTGAGCCAAAGCTCAATGAGTAGAATTCCATCTGGGCAGAAAGTACATACAAGCATACATGATACTTTTCTTTCACTTCATAATAATCATAGATCTGTAAACTTAACATTTCTCTTCATAAGAAACATATATTTGTAATTCAACATTTCATAACATAGGTCATCTCGGAATGAACATAAACATAAACAATGAAATACTAAAATCCATAACTTGACCTTACATAAGCACGTTACTGCATATTTATATACAGATCATTCACTTCTGTTCTCATACTTCATTGATTTATTCATTTCTAGAATTTTACTTTTACTGTTTCTACTTTTACTTGACTAAAAGTTACTGACTTAGGCTCAATGGATGTATCCACATCTTACCACATTATACATTTGGCTTTTTTAATAATATGATTAGACTTACCTACTATTTTTCTTGTGGACCACTACTTCTTTTCATAACTTGTCTTTCTGTTAATATATCTAAAATCACCGACTGCTCCCGTTTCTTGCCATTTGTTTGGCTCACCGGATGCTTCCGTTTCTTGCCTTTCAGTTGACTAACCAGATGCTTCCGTTTCTTGTCACCTGTTTGGCTCACCGGATGCTTCCGTTTCTTGCCCTTTGGATGACTCACCGGATGCATCCGTTTCTTGTCACTAGTTTGGCTCACCGGATGCTTTCGTTTCTTGCCCTGTGGTTGACTCACCAGATGCTCCCATTTCTTGTCATTGGTTTGGCTCACCGGATGCTTCCGTTTCTTGCCCTATGGTTGAATCACTAGATGCTTCCATTTCTTTTCACTTGTTTGGCTCACCGGATGCTTCAATTTCTTGCCCTGTGGTTGACTCACCGGATGCTTCCGTTTCTTGTCACTTGTTTGACCATGATGTCCATGTTCACCTAGATTGGTTTTCTAGGTCTTCTTTTCTATTTAGCACGTACTTATGACTTAGTGTCTATGTGTGTTCTAACATGTATATGCAAATGCTAAATTTACTGTTTTACAACTTGTATAGAATCATTGTCTTCTATGTATCACAAAGGCTATTTCAACCCTTTCTATGATCTCACTTTGCTGTCTACCTAAGTATAGTCCATTCATGACACTAAATAGTTTATGTTTGGTTTCATAACAACATTCCCCCTACTTGTCTTCCTATAATTTTTAATTTGCTATCCACTTAGGTGTAAGACAGTCTTTTCATGGCACTAAACAGGTCAAGCTCGAATCAATTTGATTCTCTTATGCAAAACCATATAATATTCCTACAACATATCCTTGAAACAATTCATTGTGTAAGCTTGCTGTCCATTTACGTACATAGGAGTCCATATCCTATCATTTGTTCAACAGTCAAAGCTTTACTTTCTTACTTCATAGGCACTCTATCCATTCACATTAAAAAATATAACACTATAAAGAGATATAGAACCTTAACTTTTCTTACCCATTCATCAAGCATATACTTGTTGTCCACATATATATATAACAGTCCTATACGTACTTAATATCATGTAAACTTGATAAATTTCATGCTTCACATACCATCTCTTACAATAGGATAACATAATCGCATACTGTATAATTTCAATAACATATAAATCATCACCATTTAGACAAACTAAAATACAACTTTACATTTTAACATCTAGCATATGGCTTATATCAGAATATCACACTACAATGAACAATACTAAAAAGCACCATACATGCATTTAGGATTACTAACACATGCATTATAACATACTTAGTCTGCTACAAGGGAGGAAAACACTCACCTTGCTATTCTTGATCCTTAGCAAAATACAATCTTTTTATCACTGCGGTCCAACTTCCATGATTTGATCACCTATACATATTTCATCACTATTAAATCACATTTGTGACCAACTCCATGTGTTAAAACTTTATTAAAAGTCAATAATATGTCCTCAAGGTGTACTTTGTTATTTAACCATAAGAAACCCAGATTTGGGGTTGAATTAATGGTTGCAATATTCTCAATCTTTACCCCCATTAGGTACCTACATCTAGTCTTCAAAAAGTCCAATAAAATCCAAAAGGAAAAGGAAGAAATCGACTACAAAAATTGTAACAAGGTTACTGCCCAGCTGGGCAGAAATAAGGCTATTATTACTCCTATGGCCTGAGTTCGGTTGGGTGGAGTGCTTAGGCTTTGGAAAAGAGTTGGGGCCCCACTTTAGGTCCTACAAAACCACCTAAATTTGAAACCTAAACCTTTTTTCAGGTCCTTAAAACACCCATTCTCCAACTTAAATCAAGATCATAACAATGTGCTAACAAAATTTCAGACTCAAGTATGTTGTTTGTACTTGGACAGCAATACATTAATCTAAAGTTAGAGAAAGAGAGGGCTCCTCCAACATCCTCCAAACATTAGGACATTGCAGAATCGTCCCATAAAAAAATCCAGAACAACCTACTTCAAATTGAAGCATCAATCCATAACTAACATTCGTTCTTATTTTCATATCGCAAAAACTTTTATTCTTCTTCTCTTTTAGACTCATTTCCAAAGTCTGTAATGTTGTTAACCAGCATTTAAAATCTACATGCAATTATTAGAAATTGATATGCTGAACTCTTGCCTCAAATATAATTTGATACAATTTCCAAATTTCACCTTCCCAACACCTTGATGGCCGAAATGGATTTTGTCAAGAACCCCAAAATTTCCAGCATTGAAGTTATTTTCAAAATCTGAGTTTTCCAAACCAAATCTGTAGCTTGTAAAGGTTCAAAACCATTGGAAATAATTGACTTGATCCTATTCACATAGCTTGGATCGAAATTAACCATCTTCCTTAGTTATTCAATGCATTCTCCACCCAAAAACATCCCTAGAAAGCAAAAAATGAACAGATTTTACTGTTCATCGTCCTCTTCCTTAAACAAATTCAATCCCTAGGTATGTATCATAATGGAATCAACCCCTAAACCTGCTTGGATTCCCTAATTTAACTTAAAGTAGTAGTTTCTTACCTAAATCGAACCTTGGATCACCACTTGAGAGTTTGCACCAAAGCTCCAAACTAAAATCGAATTTGTCAAGGAGTTCCCAGATTTTCTGCAACTCTTCTTCCTTGTTTCTCCTGCCCAAATCAGAATAGCTTGAAGGCTTTCCACACACCCGGTTTCCAAGCTCCAGTAGCCCCTTCCTAAATATCAGAACATCGACACTCCATTTCTTCAAGAACCTCTCCCAAAATCACCAGCAAAACCCCAAAGAACAGCCTTCCTTCCCTGCCAACGTGGTTTCCTCTTGTAATTTTCTAATTTTTTTTATTCCATATTTAGTGTAATGACCAAAGTTCCCTTGATCTACAACCAATGCATGATATAGGAAGCCATACCTCTAAGGTACCATTTAAATTATAAAAAGATCAAAATACCCTTTTAATATTCCAATGCATGAAATTCTATTAATTATACTTTTTCTTCTTTTGGGTACCCATTTGATTGAGGGTCCAACTTTGCCCTTTACCATTTTTTATATTTACATCATGCCACCCACTAATCACTACATTAGGTAGCATTAACCAACCCTTAGTGGGATGCCACCTCAACATGTGGGTCCCACACTACATGAGTTATAGAAAAATTCCTTTTAATCTATTCCCCAAAAAGTTTGGTCATTAAACATCATGCAACAAAGCCTTACCACCTTTAGACCAACCATTAGGCTACAAGATTAATTCTTTACCATAAATATCATTATCAATCCACTTACCTTTCATCCAAGGCTTCCCTTAGTCTAGGCTACACCCTAAAACAAGACATAACTATAAGGCTACATACAGTCATTCAAGCACATTGTTCCACATATAACATGCTATGTAAAACATAATCAATTAAAATATTATACTTTAGAAACTTTTGGGGAATTTCCAAGAATAGCCCTCACACCATAAAGTAGTAAAATCACCTGAGTAAAAGTACCAGTTAGCACTACACCTTAGTTGGGTTGGGGTGTTACAATCCTCCCCCCTTAAAATAATTTCGTCCTCGAAATTAAATCATACCTGAACACGTACTAACGTCCTCTACATTGCTAGATCCACAAAAATACTTCAGTGTCCATCCCTACTGGGATCAGTATAGTAACTTTAGCCTTGGCTCATGTTTACATTGAAGTATCTATTTTTAATCTTAACTATTACTTGTCAACTTTTCAATTCATGCTTTCGCACTTTGCACATCAATATCTCCCCTTATGCACTTGGAAACTAGCATCAGTTTGATATTTCTCTTATATCCAAAGGAAATTGCTTGCTGTTAACATGAATTCCATGTAATTTATTTCAACTTTGAATCATTAAACCTTATTCGTTTTGAGGGAAGAAAAATCACAACTCTTTAGCCTATGCCATATCACTTCTCATAGAAGTTGCGTAGACCATCATTTATATAATAACTTCAAGCTTTGCTTCCAATCCCCAACCAAAAACATCGATTTCCTTACTAGCTTGCCCCTTCTTTTTTTTTTCTTTACCCGTCAAACATCTCCTAGAAGTTACCTGGATATCTATAAATCTGGTTCCACTCTCATTAATTCAATCACCCCAAATCATACGTAGATTCATTTAGTAATCAGATCATTGTCTCATCAATTCACACATAACATATAAATAGCTCACTTGCTTGAACTTCAAAATCTTTCAACAATTGAGAGATATCCAATTAAATACATCACCTATTTTGCATCTACTAGGTTGTCACACCCCAATTCCACACTGTACAGAATGGTGTAATGAACCTCTAGCAAACCAACGGTTCAACCAAGATCTCGAGTAGGCTATCCCCGCGTTATCTAAACTCTCATACATCCATAATCATAATCAGAGTAAATACACAATAGCGGAAATCTTATAGTAAAATGAACTGAGAATCTAATGTGATATAAATATTAAATAGTAAATTATTCTGTATCAACTGAGACATAAATAATTATCAAATACATGTCTTTATTAAATTTAAATAAAGAAACCTAAGAAAAATCTAATCGAATACACATGAGTTGCACTCGCAAGAGGAGTCATGTGTATCAACCTCAGCTTCAGCTTTCATCGCCGCCACGTTCCTGTATGCTGGATCATTCATATAATCTTCAATAGTATAACCTGCATCATCAACTAAAATATTCGACGTCAAGGGGAGAGCACACATCACGGCTCAGTGAGTAGACAAAATAATGCAACAATACATATGCATGCAATCAATTCATATCTTTGGTCTGGTTTATAGTTTGCAATGCGCAATAGAAAGGTTGGGTGGTCAAAGGTTAATGTTTATTGACCCCGCCTCTATTTCACAGGGTGTGGAAGTCCGCCCGAAGGTTAACATTTATCGTCATCCCTATCCACCCTAATCATGACATTATACAACAAAGGTTAACGTTTATTGCTATATAATACCATACCAACACGTAAGCCCCTGTTAGCAAGGGCTTGCGAACTGGGCTCGCAATTAACCAATCCTAATGCCAAACAGTGTATCCAAGGCCTCACCCCAGAATCCCTCAGAATGTCCATAGAGATAGAGCTAAGGCCCCCCGGTAGAGTCAGAAACAACAAGGACCGATACCACCTCCCCTGATACTCTACGACATAATAGTTCTGCTAAAGTAATGGTGATACGACGATGCTAATGCACAAAACTTAAGTTAGAGATAGAGCTAAAGTGCTGAAACCCGCCAAAGGTTAATGTTTATTGACGTTCTCATCACACCTCCCCTGATACTCGCTCGCATCAAATACACCAACCACACACATACAATCACATGCCTATTCCTATCATCATCATCATCATCATGTTATAAGTAATAAAGTAAATATGCATGGACAAGTAATAGAAATATTGGATGACATGTTTTATGCACATTACAAACATATTCGCATAGAATCAAGCATGGCATTGGACTCAAGAAAATAGAAAATAGTTTGTTATTAACCAATTAGTTTAGAGTTCCATTTCCTCACCTTAGCTTGCTAATAGATACTTTTCCAAGCTTTAGAATCACCTTTATATTGTTATTATATTACTAGAAGACCTAACAAAGTCGATAGAATTTAATTAGAATTAATTTTCAATTTAAAAACCATTCTGTCAACTGAGGGTCGGAGGTAGGGTTGGAGTCATGATCGACCCTGGCTGCGACCCTCCCCAAACTCTGAACTTCCCGAACACTGAGGGTCGATGGTCAGTATCACCTAGGGTCGGATAGTCATCGACCCTCGGTGCGACCCTCGGTGCACTTAGGTCCAGTTCCCTCTTTTAGTCCATTCTTCGTGCTTGGGATCCTATGGCTTGCTTCTACATTCCATTCTACATTCATTCCATGGTCTGAAATCATGTATAATCCACCTAGATAGCTTTCATGCAATCCCCCATGGTTTTCCATAAAAACCTAACCATGGGTTGATGGTTTGGGTTTCTCCGAGATCACACTCTCATCAATATCTAACCTAAGGTCTGTAGAAACTCATGGAATTAGTATCCATACCTGAGAAGAATACTCCTTCCCTGCAACTTTACTCTTTTGGCTAAATTCTCTTCCTTGCTTCTCTTCTTCCTCTTTTCCTTCTCTTCTCTTTCTCTCAATTCAATTAGGGTTGTGAAAGGAGTGAAAGAGGCTTCGAGACGTCCTTTAAATAGAGTAGGAACATCCTAAATAAGTCCCATTGAGATTAGGAAAGAATCCCAATCGAAAATTAGGAAATTTCCTAATTTCTATATCTTACGGTAATCGAGGGTCGATGGGAGGGTCGATGATCCCGTCGACCCTAGGGTTCAAGATGCCCGACCCTCCCTTCAAAATTGAGGGTCTGACTTTCTGCTTCAGGAGGTCCGACCCTGCTTAGCTGGGTATGCAACCCTCCCTTCAAATTAAGTGTTTTTGGGTCGATTTGATACCTGGGATCTCGATCTCCTTCACGCCCTTGGTCCATTTGACTCAACCATGATGGGTAAACCTGGTTCAAGGTGGTAAGACCGGGTTAGATTGACACGGGTCTCATCAATTCACACATAACATATAAATAGCTCACTTGCTTGAAATTCAAAATCTTTCAACAATTGATAGATATCCAATTAAATACATCACCTGTTATGCATCAACTAGGTACCCATTGTTATCATTAGTCTGGACTCAGCTCTCATTTCTTAGCTCAACTAAAGCATACATTCATGCACTCCACGTTTTAAAGCATGTTTAATCTGTTCTTATGTTCAGGTTAAGTAATAATCCATTTGCAGTCATAATCTTTACAACATTATTAAACCTTAGAAGGTATCTTTCCTATTACGTAATTCCACTTTATTATAATAGCACATCTATAAGTGAATCCACACATTTTTTTTTATCCATAATATGAGTACATTGTCAATTAGAATATCCTTAGTTCATTATTCATGTACATATAGTACCTCTCACACAATTTATGTGCAACTTAGAACTCATTATCTTCTTCATTTCCATCCATTGAATAGATCTATAGTCATACCTTCTATAGAATAAAAATATCCCCACTTACTCTGTAAACTATTATTTAAAAGTTCTCCCTTTTTTCTTTTATGTCAAGCTCTAGTGCACTTTTCTATGCTTCTCAATCTATTTAATCACATAGGTGCCTTTATATATCCAACCATAGCTTCAGCAGGTATATCTTTAATTAAATAGTACCATATATGTTCCTAACTTGTTTGAGCCTTGCTTGTAATCCATAACAAAATTTCTTATTGTAATTTCTCACGATGTAGATACCTTATACTAAAGAAGTTTCCTACCTGTGTAAATCTAACTTCTTCACTTGTTTTTTGGTCACAAAAGCTCATAAAACATACTCATTTAACACATAAAAATCAACATCTCTTACTTCCACTTATAAATCAATCCATATTCTAAAAGATAACCTTATCAATTCATACCCACTGTCTTTATGTACAAATAGATATATTTCTGAACTTCAGTCTCAAACCAGTACATACATCAATATCTATCCATCTCATAAGATAACTCAGCCACTATGCCTTGCTGTAGGGAACAGTCCATAAAATAACTTGTTCTAATACTTAAATTTCAGCATCATATACCTTATCCTAGAATTCGGCCCATGCATAGGATTACCCTGAAAAGTTCATAATTTCATCCTTCTAGGTTGTTGTAAAAAAAATTTCTCTTAAAAATATATATATATATATATATATATATGATTCACACTTTATGCTTTCATAACCATACTCAAAATAACATCATTACATGTATAATAGATCTGAACTTGAACCCACACCTTAACACATTACTTTAACTTGGCTACAAGTTACTGACTTAGGCTCAATGGATGTATCCACATCTTACCCCATTGTACATTTGGCTTTTTTCATAATATGATTAGACTTACCTACTATTTTTCTTGTGGACCACTACTTCTTTTCATAACTTGTCTTTCTGTTAATGTATCTAGAATCACCGGCTGCTCCCGTTTCTTGTCATTTGGTTGGATCACCGGATGCTTCCGTTTCTTGCCTTTCTGTTGACTCACCGGATGCTTCCGTTTCTTGTCACTTGTTTGGCTCACCGGATGCTTCCGTTTCTTGCCCTTTGGTTGACTCACCGGATGCATCCATTTCTTTTCACTTGTTTGGCTCACCGGATGCTTTCGTTTCTTGCCCGGTGGTTGACTCACCGGATGCTCCCGTTTCTTGTCATTTGTTTGGCTCACCGGATGCTTCCGTTTCTTGCCCTGTGGTTGACTCACTAGATGCTTCCATTTCTTGTCACTTGTTTGGCTCACCGGATGCTTCCGTTTCTTGCCCTATGGTTGACTAATCGGATGCTTCCGTTTCTTGTCACTTGTTTGACCATGATGTCCATGTTCACCTAGATTGGTTTTCTAGGTCTTCTTTTCTATTTAACACGTACTTATGACTTAGTGTCTATGTGTGTTCTAACATGTATATGCAAATGCTAAATTTACTGTTTTACAACTTGTGTAGAATCACTGTCTCCTATGTATCACAAAGGCTATTTCAACCCTTTCAATGATCTCACTTTGCTGTCTACCTAAGTATAGTCCATTCTTGACACTAAACAGTTTATGTTTGGTTTCATAACAACATTCCCCCTTCTTGTCTTCATATAATTTTTAGTTTGCTATCCACTTAGGTGTAAGACAGTCCTTTCATGGCACTAAACAGTTCATGCTCAAATCAATTTGATTCTCTTATTCAAAACCATATAATATTCCTACAACATATCCTTGAAAAATTCATTGTGTAAGCTTGCTGTCCATTTACCTACATAGCATTCCATATCCTATCATTTGTTTAACAATCAAAGCTTTACTTTCTCACTTCATAGGCACCCTAGCCATTCACATTAAAAAATATAATACTATAAAAAGATATAGAACCTTAACTTTTCTTACCCATTCATCAAGCATATACTTGTTGTCCACATATATGTATAACAGTCCTATACATACTTAATATCATGTAAACTTGATAAATTTCATGCTTCACATACCATCTCTTACAATAGGATAACATAATCGCATACTGTATAATTTCAATAACATATAAATCATCACCATTTAGCCAAACTAAAATACAACTTTACATTTTAACATCTAGCATATGGCTTATATCAGAATATCACACTACAATGAACAATACTAAAAAGCACCATACATGCATTTAGGATTACTAACACATGCATTATAACATACATAGTCTCCTACAAGGGAGGAAAACACTCACCTTGCTATTCTTGATCCTTAGCAAAATACAATCTTTTTATCACTGCGGTCCAACTTCCATGATTTGATCACCTATACATGTTTCATCACTATTAAATCACATTTGTGACCAACTCCATGTGTTAAATCTTTATTAAAAGTCAATAATATGTCCTCAAGGTGTACATGGTTATTTAACCATAAGAAACCTAGATTTGGGGTTGAATTAATAGTTGCAATATTCTCAATCTCGACCCCCATTAGGTACCTACATCTAGTCTTCAAAAAGTCCAATAAAATCCAAAAGGAAAAGGAAGAAATCGACTACAAAAATTGTAACAAGGTTACTGCCCAGCTGGCCAGAAATCAGGCTATTGTTACTCCTATGGCTTGAGTTCGGTTGGGTAGAGTGCTTAGGCTTTGGAAATGAGTTGGGGCCCCCCTTTAGGTCCTACAGAACCACCTAAATTTGAAACCTAAACCTTTCTACAGGTCCTTAAAACACCCATTCTCCAACTTAAATCAAGATCATAACAATGTGCTAACAAAATTTCAAACTCAAGTATGCTGTTCATACTTGGACAACAATACATTAATCTAAAGTTAGAGAAAGAGATGGCTCCTCCAACATCCTCCAAACATTACAACATTGCAGAATCGTCCCTTAAAAAAATCCAGAACAACCTACATCAAATTGAAGCATCAAGCCATAACTAACATTCGTTCTTATTTTCATATCGCATAAACTTTTCTTCTTCTTCTCTTTTAGACTCATTTCCAAAGTCTGTAATCTTGTTAACCAGCATTTAAAATCTACATGCAATTATTAGAAATTGATATGCTGAACTCTTTCCTCAAATATAATTTTATACAATTTCCAAATTAAACCTTCCCAACACCTTGATGGCTGAAATGGATTTGTCAAGAACCCCAAAATTTCCAGCATTGAAGTTATTTTCAAAATCTGAGTTTTCCAAACCAAATCTCTAGCTTGTAAAGGTTCAAAACCATTGGAAATAATTGACTTGATCCTATTCACATAGCTTGGATCGAAATTAACCATCTTCCTTAGTTATTCAATGCATTCTCCACCCAAAAACATCCCTAGAAAGCAAAAGATGAACAGATTTTACTGTTCATCGTCCTCATCCTTAAACAAATTCAATCCCTAGGTCTGTGTCATATTGTAATCAACCCCTAAACCAGCATGGATTCCCTAATTTAACTTAAAGTAGTAGTTTCTTACCTAAATCGAACCTTGGATCACCACTTGAGAGAGTTTGCACCAAAGCTCCAAACTGAAATCGAATTAGTCAAGGAGTTCCCAGATTTTCTGCAACTCTTCTTCCTTGTTTCTCCTGCCCAAATCAGAATAGCTTGAAGGCTTTTCACACACCCAGTTTCCAAGCTCCAGTAGCCCCTTCCTAAATATCAGAACATCGACACTCCATTTCTTCAAGAACCTCTCCCAAAATCACCAGCAAAACCCCAAAGAACAGCCTTCCTTCCCTGCCAACGTGGTTTCCTCTTGTAATTTTCTATTTTTTTTATTCCATATTTAGTGTAATGACCAAAGTGCCCTTGATCTACAACCAATGCATGATATAGGAAGCCATACCTCTAAGGTACCCTTTAAATTATAAAAAGATCAAAATACCCTTTTAATATTCCAATGCATGAAATTCTATTAATTATACTTTTTCTTCTTTTGGGTACCCATTTGATTGAGGGTCCAACTTTGCCCTTCACCATTTTTTATATTTACATCATGCCACCCACTAATCACTACATTAGGTAGCATTAACCAACCCTTAGTGGGCCACTTCAACATGTGGGTCCCACACTACATGAGTTGTAGAAAAATTCCTTTTAAACTATTCCCCAAAAAGTTTGATCATTAAACATCATGCAACAAAGCCTTACCACCTTTAGACCAACCATTAGGCTACAAGATTAATTCTTTACCATAAATATCATTATCAATCTACTTACCTTTCATCCAAGGCTTCCCTTAGTCTAGGCTACACCCTAAAACAACACATAACTATAAGGCTACATACAGTCATTCAAGCACATTATTCCACATATAACATGCTATGTAAAACATAATGAATTAAAATATTATACTTCAGAAACTTTTGGGGAATTTCCAAGAATAGCCCTACACCATAAAGTAGTAAAATCACTTGAGTAAAAGTACCAGTTTGCACTACACCTTAGTTGGGTTGGGGTGTTACAGGCTCCACTTAACATTAAGCCTAAATGAAGAATCCTAACCAAGCGAATCCACCAGGAATCAATCGAACGATTGGGGCTAATGTGGAGGATCATGCCCCCAAGACGAGACTTTAGCTAGTTCATTAATTAATAAGCCAAGGCATTTGCCTTAGTAGAACCATGGTTTAAGCCAAGCGATCGAACGGACATGCTCATGATTCCGATATGTGGCTCCAGTTCAGACCCATAAACCAAGTCACAAACCGAGCTTGGTCTCCAAGCTTGGGAGACTTGTTCACCACCAAGCTTCCATTTTAGCTGGTGGAAAACTCATTTCGACCATTACTTGGCATAATGGGAGCCATTTACTGCTCTAATAAATTCTTCAATGGAGTTGGTGGACCAACCCTAGGTTTTCTAGGTCATTATGAAATCTCCATTAATGGAGATTCAACCACCAAGGTATCAGCATTCATTCACCCATAATAAGGAGGAAGGAAGGTAACCTACCTTCAATAACTCCCTCAATGGTTTTTTTTAGCTAAGGGTCAGTAACGTATTAAAATAAAAGGAAAAGGTAATGTACAAAATAATCAAAGCTAGTAAAAGCTCCACCTTCGGCATTGCCAACAGCAGAGCCCTAGCAGTGATAAAGAAAGACAATGATTACATAATGAAACAATATCTCTAACACTCTGATGCATCCCAAACAACATCTTTGTTGATTAAACTTGGACATGTGGTCCATTCCAATTTTCCATGTCAGATGCTGCTCTTTTAGCTAAGTAGTCTGCTACCTGATTTGCTTTTCTATAGCAATGAGTAATCCAGATTTCGATGCCTGTAATATCTTCCATCAATTTGTTCTAGATTTATTCCAGGTACCATGGTAGATTTACATTCCTCATACATCCGACAACTAAGTCAAAGTCATGTTCCATCTAGACTTTATTTATTTCTAGTCTTTTAACCTCTTGTAGACCAATAATTGCAGCTTTGAATTCAACTTGATAGTAAGTTGCATTATCAATATATTCCGCAAAAGCAAGAAAGACCTTACCACTATTGTCTCTAATAATTCCTCCACTACCAACATTGCCAGGGTTTCCAATAGAGTAGCCATCAACATTTAATTTACACCATCTTACTGGTGGTTTTCTCCAAAGAATTGGTCAGATTTCATATGGCTTTACTTCCTTTGTTATGAGGTTGAAGTATTTCTTTATCTACAGATCAGCAACAGATTTGACCACACATGGTTGTATAATAGATGAGGCATGGACATCTTTATAGACTCTATTTATAATGTGCTTTATACCTGATTGAAAGCCATCATAGTAGCTACGATTTCTGGCTTTCCGAATCTTATACGAAGTGCTAACAAGCAAAGGGTACTGTTAGGAGGGAAATGATCGATCCACTTAAAATCTTACACGTGTCAAGTTGCGCCTTCGGAGCCCGAGCGCTCGGAGTGTCTCGCACTCGGCTTCATGTGTTCGGCCTATTATGCACACGGCCTCTCATGCGCTCGGCCTCTCTGGTAGCGCTCGGAGTCCCAGACCTACTCGCTACGGTTCTCAGACGGAAGCCAGAGTCCTAATGTGAGTAGGACTACCTCCGAGGAGTCCTTCTCCCAGTCTGATACGACACCGACTATCCCGGTCGGTCGTTACTTACACGTTGACATGTGTCAGTCCCAGAGCTGACCGACTTAGCTTCCTTGGCTAAGGTCTCCGACTCCTACTCGGAGTCTACCACCCGGGTGTCCCCCAGTTCGACACATGGCAGTCCTATTGGCGATCTACTTCCCTGAGTCCTGGTGCCTCCATGCCTCATCCCAATCTATAAGTAGAGGTCATCCCTCAAGGTAAACCCTAATGCACTTACGCACTCACAAGCTGTTATTGCTCATCCTCCACGCCTGAACACACTCATCATCCCACTCACTCTAAACTGGAGATAGCCTTCTGCTATCTCTTGACTGTTTACCTTGGAAATTTAACTTAGGCATCGGAGGGTAACCGGGGCTTAGGCGCCCCCCCCTTTGTCTCATCTCTGTGATTGCAGGTCATTCAGAGCGCGAATCAACGGGCGATTTCCAACCGTAACAGTTTGGTACCCACCGTGGGGCCTCTTTTGACTGAGCTCAGTGTGTACGTATCCCTATTTCAATGGCTCACAGAAGAACTCGAGCACGGGCATCGCGTGCCCCTTCTGAGACATCGGTGCATATGGGCAGTACCGAAAGCACGACGAAGGAGGATCGTGAGCCGGCACCCCCAGTGCCAGAACCCGCACCGATCCCAGAACCGGTACCACTGTAGGCGCCGGCACCGGCCCCGAGCCACACGCCGTCGGTAGATAGACCACAACCTCCTCCCGAATACGTCACTCGCCGGCAGTTCGACGAGTTGAAGCAACAAATTAAGCAGCTTGCGCAAGTCTTAAGAGGGGCTCGAGCAAGCAATTCGGTAGCGGCAGGAGAGAATCCCTAGCCGGTGCCGAATCCCCTACCTCCACCAGAAGTCCCGCAAGCAGTCCATCCGCCAAGGGCGAGGGCAGGCCCAATTTACGCTTTGCCAAACAATCTCCCGACAAGAGACCAAGCACCAGGACGAAGCGTAGCACGGCCCACTGGTCGGAATCAACCTCTAAATCAGGCACCCATTGCACCACCTCCGATGGGAGGCCCGGGGTCCTTCCTCGATGGCCTTTGGAGGGAAAGAGTTAACGACGAAACACCCGGTTCTGGCCCTCAGCCTCCGGACACTCCTCAGTCCGAGGTCGAGCGGCGCCTACTCGAAATAACTACTCGGCTTCAACAGGTGGAGCAAAACAAGGTAGCCCCGCCGAGAACGGCCTATACTGCAATTACGGCGCTCTCGGACGAGATCATGAGGGCACCACCCCTGACAACTTCAAGATGCTGGTCTTGGACTCCTACCATGGGAGTACCGACCCCGAGCAGCACCTGGATGCCTTCGTCTCCACAACACTATTTTACCCCTTGAGCAACGGCCTCATCTGCAAGATGTTTCCTTCAATGCTCAAGGGAGCAGCCCGCACGTGGTTCAATAATCTCCCTGCCAAGAGCATTACTTCGTTCGAACAACTATCGAACAAGTTCTTGACGCACTTCCAAGCAAGCCGAGTGCGCAAGAAAACATCGTACCATCTGTCGACAGTGAAGCAGCAGAAGGATGAGTCCCTAAGAAAATTCATCAAGCGCTTCAATAACGAGCTGCTTGAAATCAAGGACGTCGAGCCCGCGGTGCATATGTCTAGCCTGCAGGCCGGCGTCACCGATTGTCAGCTTTGTTGGTCCCTTGCCAAAAAGCCACCAGAGAGCCTGGACGACTTGCTCGCCAGGTGCGAGAAGTACGCCTCTGCGGACGAGACGACTCGGGCCCAGAAAAACAATACCGTGAACAATCTGCAGGCCGCACCGAAGCCGACAGACAAGAAAAGGTCTGAGGCGGCCGACCAGGCACCAAGCCCGGGAGATTCAAAGAAACAGAAGTCCCGTAGGGATCAGACCTATCGGCACCCCTACAAGACATTTGACTATTACACTCCACTGAACTCTTCGCTGACAGAGATCCTCGAAGTAATAAAAAATGATCAGAACCTCCGACCGCCCCCGAAAGCACTCGGCAATGGGAGGAACAAAGACCACTCCCGTTTCTGTCGCTTCCATCGCGACTATGGCCATGAAATAGAAGAATGCAAGTACCTCAAAGGGGATATTGAGGACCTCATCAGACGAGGATACTATGGCAACTTCGTTCGGCACGCAGACAGGGGACCAGCCCCTGCTCGGAGGGATCGCGGGTTACCGCCTCCACCTCCGAGGAATCCACAACCCAACAACTGCCGTGCGGAGGCAGGCGACAATCAGAACGCCGCTCGGAGGGATGACAGAGACCCTGATGGTGGGCCGGCTCCCCATAGACAATGGGTCGGCACCATCCAATTTGGGACAGTAGGAAGCTCGTCAGGAGGGCAAAGAGAAAGAGTTCCGGTGAAAGAAAGACTCGGAGGCCGACAACATACCCAGTCCAAGTCCATCTCGGCTTGCTAGGAGCCCGAAATCCGGCGAAAAAGGAGAAAGAAGTCTCACCCGGCCTCAAAGAGACGAAAGGCCGAACGCAGGTTTGTCGGCAGTCCGCCCCTGGAAGACCGGCCGCGCACAACAATAGGTTTGCGCATCCCTGGTGACAGTGGGGTCTATGCCATCACCAAGGGACCTCAAGACGAGGGCAAGTCAGTCCTCACAATCATAGGAGGACCCACCGTCGGGAACACCTCCAACAGGTCGGCAAAGGCCTACTCCCATCTAGTGGCCAAGACTGAGTGGCCGTCGAAGAGAGCCCAGACTGGAGAAGTCATTACCTTCGGCGACAAAGATCTAGTCAACGTCACGGTCCCCCATGAAGATGCCCTTGTCTTTACGGCCGGGATCGGGCATTGCGATGTCGCGAAGTGCCTAGTAGACACCGGGAGCTCGGTAGACATCATATTCTACCATGCTTATCAGAGGATGCAGGTGACGGACGACCAGCTCTGTCCCGTCACTTTTGACCTTATCAGCTTCTTCGGGGACCCAATCACGATAAAAGGGGGCATCCAGCTGCCTGTCATCCTCGGCCAGAAGCCTAAGCAGCGACAAGTGGTGGTCGAATTCATGGTGGTTGATCGGCCATCGACCCATAATGTCATCCTCGGCAGACCTTCGCTGAACAAATTAAAGGCCTGTGTGTCCACCTACTATTTGGTGATGAAATTCCCGACCGAGGACGGAGTCAGAGAGTGCCGAACAGACCAGGACACTTCGCGGAGGTGGTACGCCACTGAGCTAAAAAATAGTCAGCGGGCCTTGAAGTCTGCACAGGTGAACATGGTGGATGTTCCCAAGGACCCCTCTCCCAACCGAGGAGAACCCGCGGAGGAACTTCTACAAATCTCGATTGCGGACGATCAGCCAGAGAAGACGTTCTAGGTCGGCTCCTTGCTGCCCGAGGAACAAAGGGAAGAACTGATTGAATTCCTAAGGCGGAATCTCGACGTCTACGCATGGTCGGCCTCTGAGATGCCGGGGATACCTAGGGAAGTAATTGAACACCACCTAGCGGTCGACCCACAGCATCGGCCAGTGTGACAAAAGAAGAGAAGTTTTGCACCCACCCGGCAGTCCGCCATAGACGAGGAGGTGCAGAAGCTGCTGGCGGCAAACTTCATATGGGAGGTCGACTACCTAGATTGGTTGGCCAACGTGGTCATGGTGCCAAAGTCTAACGACAAATGGTGGATTTGCATAGACTTCACCGATCTCAATAAAGCCTGCCCAAAGGACAGCTATCCGCTGCCGCGCATCGACCAGCTGATTGATGCCACGGCCGAACATGAACTGCTGAGTTTCCTTGACGCATACTCCGGCTAGAACCAGATAAAGATGCGGAAGGCCGACGAAGAGTGGACATCCTTCGTCACAAACCAGGGGCTCTTCTGCTATACGGTCATGCCTTTTGGCCTCAAAAATGTAGGAGCCACCTATCAAAGGCTGGTCAACAAAGTCTTCAGACGACAGATTGGCCGCAACATTGAAGTGTATGTGGATGACTTCCTTGTCAAGAGTCGACAATCTGGTCGGCACTTGACCGACTTTGGTGAAGCATTCCAGGTCCTCCGAAGGCACAGCATGAAGCTCAACCCCACAAAGTGCGCATTCGGAGTCGGATCAGGAAAATTCTTGGGATTCATGGTCTCACAGAGGGGAATCGAGGCAAATCCCTCGAAAATCAAGGCAATCCTAGACATGGCCGCGCCAACCGGAGGCAAACAGGTACAGGAGCTGAATGTCCGAATAGCCGCACTCGGCCGCTTCATGTCCAAGTCAGCCGAGCGCGGCCTCCCTTTCTTCAAAACTCTGAACGGAGCCGGGAAGTTTGAATGGATCGAAGAGTGCCAGAGAGCCTTTGAAGACCTAAAGGAGTATTTATCCTCGCCCCCTGCTGGTGAAGCCAAACCCGGGGGACGAGTTGCAGTTGTACCTCGGAGTATCCGACCGCGCAGTCAGCACTGTCCTGATAAAGGAGGAAGACAAAATCCAACGGCCGATCTATTACGTCAGCAAAGTACTGCTTGACGCTGAGACCAGGTACAAGCCGATTGAGAAGCTAGCGCTTGCCCTGGTCACCTCCGCCCGGAAGCTCCGGCCGTACTTCCAGGCATATCTGATATCGGTGCTCACAAACACACCACTGAAAAAGGTGTTGTCGAAGCCCGATGTATCCGGACGACTCATCAACTAGGCAGTAGAACTCGGTGAGTTCGACATCAAGTATGTCCCCAGAACGGCCATTAAAGCACAAGCTCTGGCGGACTTTATTGTCGAAAGTACCCTACCTGATCAGGATTTTGCAGAACCTCAGGTGGTACTGCCTTCGGAGGAAGCCGAAGCCGCCTGGATCCTGAACTTTGACGGTTCCTCCATGGAAAACAAAGCAGGGGCAGGAATAATTTTGAGAAGCCTGGAAGGATTTAAAATACGATCCGCCATCAGGTTCAGGTTCAGGGCGACCAACAACGAGGCCGAGTATGAGGCTTTACTAGCCAGATTCAGATTGGCCAAAAGCCTAGCCGTCCGTCGACTAGTGATACAGGGCGACTCTCAGTTGGTCATTCGCCAAGCACAAGGAGACTACGAGGCCAGACAGCCCGGGATGCAGAAATACCTCGAGAAGGTAAACTCGGCCATTGCAACCTTCCAAAGCGCCGAGCTGCAGTATGTCGGCCGTGAAGATAACGCCGAAGCAGATGAAATATCAAGGTTATCCCTGGAAGACATCAATGAGATGGACTCTGCCGTGTACGTGGAAATCTTGGACCACGCCAGCACCTCTGTTCAAATCGTAGCCCCCGTTGGAGTCGCATCCAGCTGGTACGACGACATATATCAATACCTCCGGACGGGCGCCCTTCCGACTGACAAGAAAGATGCTCGCCGCATCCAAGCCAAGTCCCGGCAATACACCATACACAATGATGTACTGTACAGAAGATCTTATACCCTACCGCTGCTACGGTGCCTGCGGTCAGACGAGGCCGAGAGTGTTATGAGAGAGGTACATGAGGGCATATGCGGCCGGCACCAAGGCGGACGATCGCTCTTCCAAAAGATCCTCCGCCAAGGCTACCATTGGCCAAAAATGCACGATGATTGCATCGAGCTGGTCCGCAGATGCGATAAGTGCCAGTTCTATGCACCTGTACAGCATGCTCCGGCCGCTCCATTGCAGCCGATCACAAGCCCCCTCCCCTTCGCCATATGGGGTATGGACATCATGGGACCCTTCCCCCAAGCAACTTATCAACAGAAATACGACATAGTGGCCATTGATTACTTCACCAAATGGATCGAAGTTGAAGCCGTGGCCAAGATCGACACCCACAAAGTGGAACAATTCTTCCGGCACTCAGTCATGTACAGGTTCGGTGTACCGAGGATCCTTGTGACGGATAACGGCACTCAGTTCTCCAGTGCATCCTTCGCAAACTTTTGCGAAGAGTTCCGAATAAACCACAAGTTCGGGTCAGTCGGATATCCGCAAACAAGCGGCCAGACTGAGGCCACCAACAAAACAATATTGGTCGGCCTGAAAAAGATGGTGGAAGACCAGAAAGAGAAATGGGTAGACATGTTACCCAGTATCGTCTGGTCGTATAGGACAACCAGCCGAACACCCACCGGGGAGACGCCCTTCATGCTTGCCTTCGGCACGGAGGCGGTCGTCCCCGTCGAAGTGTTCCATCCCACTTTCCGAATGCTGAACTTCAACGAGCACACCAACTCCGAAGACCTACGGACAAACCTTGACAACCTCGAGGACGTGCGCGAATCGACAGCATTCCGAATGGCAGACTACCAGCAGACTACAGCTCGGCATTACGACAAGACAGTCCGACTTAAACAATTTAAGGTCGGAGATCTTGTCCTCCGAAAGACTGCAATCTCCGACCCCACTAATTAGGGGAAGATGGCCAAAAACTGGGAAGGGCCATATCGCGTACTAAGAACAGGACGACCAGGCTCTTACAAGTTGGTCACCATGGACGGCGACGAAATTCCGAGGACATGGCATGCCACCAACCTTCGGAAATATTATCAGTAGTCCAGTCTTTTGCAAATTTGTCAGTTTTTTAATTTTACTTGTAATACCGGACCCCATTAGGGCATCCGCTCATTTTCTTTGAATACAAGGCAGTATCATTCAGTCAACTTTATCTGTGCGTTCTGCCGGCCCAGCCGATTGCAAACATAGAAGTCTTACTCGAACCTTCCGACCATGGTCCACAAACAGACCATGCTCGCATGAAGGCCATATCTTCCTACCATGGTCCACAAGAAGACCAAGGTAGCATGAAGTCTTACTCGTACCTTCTGACCATGGTCCACAAGCAGACCATGCTCGCATGAAGGCTATATCTTCCTACCATGGTCCACAAGCAGACCAAGGTAGCATGAAGACCATACTCGTACCTTCCGACCATGGTCCACAAGCAGACCATGCTCACATTAAGGCCATATCTTCCTACCATGGTCCACAAGCAGACCAAGGTAGCATGAAGACCATACTCGTACCTTCCGACCATGGTCCACAAGCAGACCATGCTCGCGTGAAGGGCATATCCTCCTACCAAGGTCCACAAGCAGACCAAGGTAACATGAAGACCACAGTCGTACCTTTCGACCATGGTCCACAAGCAGACCACGCTCGCATGAAGCCCATATCTTCCTACCAAGGTCCACAAGCAGACCAAGGTAGCATGAAGACTATACTCGTACCTTCCGACCATGGTCCACAAGCAGACCATGCTCGCATGAAGGATAAGCCCAACTCCCCACCACGGTCCATCAGCAGACGAAGGCAGCATGGGAACCTCTCGTACTAAGTGCCCTCGGCTAGCCTTTGGACCAAGCCGATAACACTTCCGGGGTAAGAAGGCAGTTGGAATACTACGCAGACGACGGTACCAGAGTCGGAAAGTTTCCTAATGATTACCGGATTCGGAGTCGTGGAGTTCCCTAACTATTACAAGCTACTCGGCCTTAGCTACTTGGAAAAAAAAGATAACTTATAGAAGACAATGGAAGAAAAAGATAACTTATAGAAGACAATGGAAGAAAAAGATACAAATAAATTTTCATTGATGAGAGCCCTAAAAGGGCAATATTACAGGTATGAAAATATTACAAAAAGAAGGAAAATATACAAAGTTTACACAGGGTGCGTCTTCTCTAGATCGGCCGTCTCAGATGCCGGGCCCGCAGCTGCCGGGTTTGCCAGGTCCTCAGTAGGCAGTGAAAGTACGGGGAGCTCCACCAGTGGAGTCTGCGGCACCTCGTAGGGGTGAAGGTCGTCTTCGGGCGCAGGGGCAGCCTTGGTATCCTTAGCCGGCTCCACCAAACCTTCTTCAGTGGCGGGCGGGGCTTCCTCGGATGCCGAGGCCCTCAGTTCTTCGATCTGGGTGACAATCGGGATTGTCGGCCAGTTTATCTTGAGGGCCCCCTTGTCCCACAACTGATCCCTTAGGTACATCACACCCCTCTCGAAGTAGCCACTAGCTGCCTCGTCAACTTCTTCATCGAACTAGGCCGATGACTTATACTCGTCGACGACCCGAGCCAACTCCACCTGGTGGTCCTCCTTGGCCTTGATTAGTACCTCCCTGGCGCTTCGAGCATCGTCCTCGGACTTCTTCAGACGCTCCTCCAGCTTCTGCCTTGCTTGCACCTCAGCCTGCAGGTCCTCCTCGGCCTTCTTCCGCCCGTCCTCGGAAGACTGAAGCTTCTCTTCTAAAGTGAGCACCTTCTTGTGCTCCTTGTCAAGATCAGCCTCGGCCTTAGCTAAGGACGTCTGGAAGCTGGCCTTCTCCTTAACGAGGCTCTCGACCTCCGAGGATTTGTTTGCAAATTTCTCTTCAGTGGCCTTCAAGGCCTCGCGCAAGGAGATTTCCAGAACCTCCTTCTCGTCGAAGTCAACATACGCGCGACACAATCTTTCGCTAAGCTCGGCGAAGAGGTTGACAGCCTGCACCAGAGACAACAATTGGCCGATCAGTATATATGGAAACGCAACAAAAATGACAATCAAGGGCCGAACATTACCTGGGCGCAAGCAGTAAACCCACGGGAGTAGATTTCCTCGTGGGGCAGGCCAGCCGTGAACTTGATGTCTTTCGGCAGGCGCCCCTCCATGACCACGATCCTGGCCGCCCTCTGACTCTTAAAGACCGAGTCCGTAGGCCTCAGTTTGAGCGCAGGGTGGAAGGCCGTCGTCGCGGCCCCTTGTTTCTCGCTCTGTTGGCGAGCTACACCCTCGGCCTCCTCCCTGGTGGCCCCGGAGGCCCCGGTCAGATCGACGACCTTGGGGCTACTGCCAACCCCCTTGGCCTTGGAAGCGGCAACACCCTTGGCCTCGGCTGCCGAGGGGACGACCGTCTGCAGAGGCTGGACGTCCATCACACCCCCTCGAGCAGGCTGGACTTCCTTCGTCGCAGCCTCAGCCGTTCTCTCCTCTCCACCGTCAAGCCGAGGAGCTGGCCTCTTCTTATATATGTCGGCTGGGAGCTCGGCAGCCGACTTGATCTTCTTCTTTGGGGGCTCCTCGGGCATGGGCCCCTTACCCTTGGCCTCCGCCGTGGCCGCTGGCCCCCTCCGAGGGTGAGAATCTGCCTGATCGCTGGCAGGCTGAGCTTTTGGTCCCGCTCGGCTGCTCGTGAGCTGGACCCCCTTTTCGGCATCAGCCTTCCGTTTGGCCATTATCCGAGCAACGATCTTGTCGTCCCTAAAATTCACTGCAATAAGAAGATGGTCAGTAACATAAACAGAACAGTAAAGCAAAGTCAAGCCCTAAAGCTATCACTCACCCAGTAGACCGTGCTCGGCCAATTGTATGGGATACGTAAGATCGGACAGGCGAACCGTCTCCCCGGTCATCATCTTGCGTTGGATCTTCCTCTCCTCCGTCGTCAGATAGGGAATTTTGTTCAACCCTATGGCGTCGACCACCAACCAGACGTTCGACAGAGGGAGAGGCGGACCGCCCACGGGAGGGCCCACGAAGAAGAACTTGTCTTTCCACCCGTGGATGGAGGAAGGTTACTAAGAGATGGCCGGAAGCTTCTTCCTGCCCCTTTGACTAAAGAAGTACCACCCGGTCATAGCCCGGGCTTCGTTCAAACTAGTCAACTGAAAGACCGACCGGAAGAGGTTCGCGGTCGGAGTCTCGCCCAGACGGCAGACGAACATGATGAAAGCAAAGATGCATCGCCACCCATTTGGAGCGAGTTGGGAGGGGGCGATGCGGTACGTCTGTAGAATCTCTACAACTAAAGGGTGGAAGGGGAACCTAAAGCCTGACTTCAGAGTGTGCTCGTACACACAGATCTCCGACGTGAGCACGGTGCAGGCCCATTCGTCGGAGGTAGGGAGCCGAGCACGGACGTTTGTCATGGGCTCCTCGAGCTGGTATGCCCGACAGATCGATAACAAAGCCGCCTCGGTCTTGACTTTACTTGGAACTTTCCAGGCTGGAACGGTAGCGAAGGACGCTACCAGCGGTCGGCCACCCCTCTGGCGGGAGGCCTATTGGGGTGGAGGGCCTGCGGGACGACCGCGCTCTTCCGCCTCAGAGGAACTCTTCTCAAATTCCTCTGGGTCGGAAGCCCTGGATTCATCAGACCATCCTCCTGAAGAGGAAGATGATCCGTCAGAAGAAGAAGAAGTTTGGGACTGGGTCATTCTTCTGGTCACTCTCACCATACCGGAAGACGTGACGCTGTTAGAAGAGAAACTACTGAGCATGAACAGAAAGGGGAACGATTAGAAGACTTACTGGTTGCAGAAAAGATGACCGAGTGCACGAATGGAAGCTTGAAGACAAAGATCGATTGGACTCCGAGTGCTCTGGTAGAACTCCGATCGTAGTTGAAGCAAATGGTCGAATGAATGAAGTGGGAAGGTATTTATAGGGCGACGATCGAGAACTGTCTCTTCGGGTTCTGGACACGCATTTCAG
This sequence comes from Protea cynaroides, assembly GCA_028583415.1. Classification (NCBI taxonomy): domain Eukaryota; kingdom Viridiplantae; phylum Streptophyta; class Magnoliopsida; order Proteales; family Proteaceae; genus Protea; species Protea cynaroides. The sequence continues at coordinate 35,008,883 of CM053265.1, forward strand.
TTCCATTGGCTGTCCTCTGCCACGCCGGACGCGATGTGACTGATTGACGTGCACAATGATGGCGCTCCTTCTCGAGGCACTCCGCCTCCTATGGACTGTCGGATTAGTGTGACGATCCGTGTGAACTACGGTCTCAGCCGTCCGATGCACTCGGTCGATTCGAAGACAAGTAACATTTAATGGCATTCGTTCTTGAGGCGCACCGCCACTCGGTGTTCGTTGGATCATGGATCGATCCGCGTCAAATTGGGAGATCGACGGTTGAGCACTCTTGCATAAACCGAGACTGATGCCTCGAGCCCCGCACCTCAATCAATCGTGCAGACGGAGCGCAACCGCCTCTTGTTGGGAACAACCTGTCATTCAATGCATCTATCCGTCTGGCATTCGGCCTTGTACGACGTGGGTTTTCTCAACAGTAAACTTATTGCACTGTCGAATTCGCTGCATACGACAGCGCAAGGGGCATCTGTTAGGAGGGAAATGATCCATCCACTTAAAATCTTACACGTGTCAAGTTGCGCCTTCGGAGCCCGAGCGCTCGGAGTGTCTCGCACTCGGCTTCATGTGTTTGGCCTATTATGCATACGGCCTCTCATGCGCTCGGCCTCTCTGGTAGCGCTCGGAGTCCCAGACCTACTCGGCTACGGTTCTCAGACGGAAGCCAGAGTCCTAATGTGAGTAGGACTACCTTCGAGGAGTCCTTCTCCTAGTCTGATATGACACCGACTATCCCGGTCGGTCGTTACTCACACGTTGACACGTGTCAGTCCCAGAGCTGACCGACTTAGCTTCCTTGGCTAAGGTCCCCGACTCCTACTCGGAGTCTACCACCCGGGTGTCCCCCAGTCAGACACATGGCAGTCCTATTGGCGATCTACTTCCTTGAGTCCTGGTGCCTCCATGCCTCATCCCAATCTATAAGTAGAGGTCATCCCTCAAGGTAAACCCTAATGCACTTACGCACTCACAAGCTGTTATTGCTCATCCTCCACGCTTGAACTCACTCATCGTCCCACTCACTCTAAACTGGAGATAGCCTTCTGCTATCTCTTGACTATTTACCTTGGGAATCTAACTTAGGCATCGGAGGGTAACCGGGGCTTAGACGCTCCCTCCTTTGTCTCATCTCTGAGATGGCAGGTTATTCAGAGCACGAATCAACGGGCGATTTCCAACCGTAACAGGTACCATATCTCCTTAATAGGTATGATTCTTTTTTTCCTATTCCACCAATCAATAAGGAGCTTAGACTTGGTGAACATTTCCCATTGAAGGTTATATGCACTAAGTATCTTCTTCCAAATAGTGACAATGACATTGCAACTCAGAAAAAGATGGCTGAAACTTTCCACATTTTTATGGCAAAGATAGCATCTAGATACAATTGCTATGGCTTTCCTCTTGATGGCATCATATGTTGGTAGCTTTTGATAACATCATTTCCATCTAATGGTAGCCATATTTGGAGGTATGTTACTTTTCCAAACAATTTTTGTCTATATATGATCATCACTAGTCATTTTCATGCCATTCCAAGCAGATGTAACAGTATATAGCGCATTGGTAGATAATGTCCATACTACTTTATTAGGTCTATTTGTGGATAGAGGTATTTGAATAATTTGATGAATTAAATTCTTTAAGATTTGAGATCTTACCTCTAGGAACCACCATTGGCCCTTACGTATGAAAATATAAACTTTTGTAGACTTTCCTACATGAGGTAACAAATTATGACCTATTATCTCCCTGACATGTTTAATGATTAAGAAAGAACCAATCTAGTGATCAGTCCCAAATTTAAATAGTTTTCCATCACCTATTAACCATATCACATACTTAGATGTGCAATCCGAGACTTTCTTAATACTCCTTCATACCGGTAAGGAATTAGAAAGCCTTCTAAAAGTGTTATTTTCTTCCAAGTATCTTGAACGCATGAACTTTGCAAAAAGTGAATTTACAGTCATTATATTGCATGCCATTTTTTATAGAAGAGGTTTATTCACCTCCTCTAGATTTCTGATGCCAAGCCCCCCCTTTTTTTAGGTTTGCAAACCTTGTCCCAGGCTAATATAGTTGCTTTATTTATATTCAGATCACCACTCCAAATAAAATTCCTTATCCATTTTTCAGCTTGCTTTAGAATGAAGGATGGCCATTGGTAAGCAGCAAATGAATGAATAAAGGAACTAGATAGAATAGTTTTATCAAGCTCCAAATGACCAGCCTATGATAATAGTCTTCATGACCAAACATTGAATTTTTTCTTGAATTTATCCATCATGGGCATAAAGTACTCTTTGTTTATTTTTCAAATGAATAAATTGATACCTGAATATTTGGTTGGAAAAACTCCTTTAGAGAATCCCAAACATTCTTGAATCTTTCTCTTCCTTGATATAGAAACTCCCATAAAGAAACTCTTACTTTTGCTTTAATTGATCTTTTGGCCAGTAGGAGCTGTACATTTTAAGCAAGGATGCTATCAGTCTTGCATTCTTTATCTTTGCCTGTAGGAATAATAATTATCATCTGCAAAAAGAAACAAATAGAAGAGAGATTTTGCAGAGGGCTTACATGACTGTAGTAAAGTGTCTTTAATTCTCCTTTCGAAGTTAAAATTTTTAGATTTCTACGGAGAGCTTCTTTAGCTAATACAAATATAAGAGGAGAGAGAAGATCTCCTTATTGGAGTGCCTTAGTTGCTTTGAAGTAACCAATGGGCCCTCCATTTAACATAACTAAGATTCTTGCAGATTGAAGCATAATTGATAATCTATCAATAAAAAAGATGTGAATCCAAATTTTTTTAACATGTCCATGAGGAAAGGCCATTCCAAGGTGTCAAAAGCGTTCTGAATATCAAGTTTAAGAGCCCTAGCTCCCCTCTTGGTTCTCCTTCTCATTATTGACATCTCTAAGGCCAAGCCAATATTATTATGAATCAGCTTCCCTTTCACAAAAGCACCTTGCTCTTCAAAAATCAGTTGCCCAATAAATGCATTCAATCTTGTAGCAAAAATTTTTGGAATGATTTTATATATGAAGTTTCCAACACTTATAGGCCGATAGTTAGTTAATTTGATAGCTCCACTAATCTTTGGGATTAAAGAAATGAAGTTGTTGTTGATGCCATTAGGAAGAGTACCTGACTGAAAAAAAGAGGAGACTACAAGATAGACATTAGTACCAACAATATCCCAATAGGTTTGGAAGAATTTACCTGGGAATCCATCAGGTCTGGGTGCATTGTCCGGATTAAGGTCAAATACAGCTTTCTTAATTCATCCACAGATGGCAAAGCATTAAATAAATCTGAGTTTTCTACATCACTAGATTTGGTATAACATCTAAAAGCTCTATTTGAAGAAGAGAACCTATACTGTAGTGGAAGTCTTCATAATATGATAAGATATGAGACTTAATATCACATTGATTTTCAAACAATTCACCACTATCACTTTTTAGAAGTCTTATGCAATTCTTCTATTGCAGATACCGAGCATAGTTGTGAAGGAACTTTGAGTTCTTATCCCCACATTTCAGCCATAGTACCCTAGACTTTTCTTTTCATAAGGATTCATCCAAACTGATGGCAGCTTCTAGTCTTCTAGATACTATGATCTCCATATCTTGAGTGTTGAATTAAAACCAACTATTTGAATGGTTTCCTATATATCTTCAAGGTCTATTTTGGTAGAGATAATTTCATCATATATTTTAGGGAAGCATTCTTTAGACCAATTCTTAAGGGACAACTTTAACATTTTTAATTTCTGAGACAGAACAAATTATGGGAAACCAGATATAGGCATGCACCATGTTTTTTGCGTAATGTCTTAAAAACTCACATGTTCCATCTAGAACCTTTGCAATTTAAAAAGTATATTTGCTGGTTTTGGGATAGCATTACATCCAATCACAAGGGAACAATGATCATACATACTATGGGGGAGCATTCTTTGGAAGCTATCAGCACATTTCAAAAACCAATGGTTCTGTCGTTTGTCCATGTAAATTTCAAACCAATTAGATTGATCATCTTTAGAGGAATAAATTCTATGTAAGCAATAATTTCTTCTATTGTAGATATATTGAATTTACCCACTCCTGTTCTTTTATGTATAAATAGGCAACAATTGAAATCACCAGAAACCAACCATGGACATTGGGTAAACCTAAACCTAGGTTTTTATAGGCCATTAATGGTGGTAACCATTAATGATGCTCAACCACCATGGTTGCTAGCCATTAACACAGGGAAAAAAGAGGAAGTCATGAACACTTACCTCCAAGGAATAGGGCTAGGGCTTAAGTTCCTTGAGCTTCAAGTTCTAACTGCACTTCTTTTCTTCCACTCTCCCTCTATCACCCACAGTCCAAGAAGTGTGAAAGGAGGGATTGGTCCCCATTTTATAGAAATCAAGGAGAGAGAAAGTGTTCAAGTCAAGTTCAACCGGTTGAACTCAACTGGGTGAACGATACACCGGTATGATCCACTGGTTGGGTCAAAACATACCCTATAAACCATCTCTTTGGCCCAAATGCTTTGGGATGCATACCCTTTCCATCCAAGGTTTATTAGGACACTTTATACTACCAAGTATATAGAATGAAGGATCACCTAAGGTTCGGTTACCATCATTAGGTCCACATCAAGTGCTCCATTAGCCGATGTGTTAAAACCTGGAACATAAGGAATTTGGATTAGTAAAGGGATCCGAGTATGGGCACACACTATGGAGTCAACTATTGGCAACCTTTACTGTTTGGATGCACATAACATAATGTGTGCTACCTACCAACCGCTGCCCACCCTTCTACAGTGCCATGAGGTCATAACTTGGGATATTTTTCGTGATACCTTATTGGCTAACTATACTCCACAATGAGGGGAACCTAGCTCAGAGCTGCTTAAAGCCATTCAAAGGGTCAGAGCGGGCTTTCCTACGTGAACGGGTTTTATCGAAACAAGGGTGGGTTGTCAGAATATTTATCCTAGGGAAAGTAGCAATTCGACACCCCACGACTAAGGTAGTCCCTAACTTATGAGTTATTTGATTGCCCTAAGGATGGGAATAGCATGACACCATGATTGTTTTAAATATGGTCACATGATTACAGTTGCATAAGGAATTTGAATGTTGCCTCCATCAAGTATTCTAATTCCTTGATGCAAACCTCATCACACAACTTATCGAATTATGTAATGACCTAAATGGATTTTGAGTGAGGACGTAGCTTAAATTGTGATAATTGATTATGGCCATATGATTACTGACTGCCTCGTTTTGGCATATAAGAGGTATACACAGGGCACAATTACACATAAAAGGAAATTACACTTAGCCAACAGAAATACATGATACGTATAAGGGCTATGGGATAGCAAGGATAGAGAGTTTACAAGTACAATGGCTAAGAAGCCCTTTTTTATGCTCGAGTATAATGTTGGAAGAATAAAGGGAGGACTAAAGCAGTAAGAAGTCCTATTGATTAGTATTTAATAAACCTGGACACAATTACTTGAGTAATATTTTATGTAGAACAATGCATGATGTTGGATGCAATATTGTGAGCTAAATTTTTGGGAGATCAAAAATGCATGTTATAACTTGAATTTATAACTACATGGATTACCATTATTGTGTTCTCATCTCGAATGTCTTGTAAATGAGGTTATGCTAATGAGTTGGGAATGTGTTAGGTAATGGATCCAGCACAACTCTCAAATCCTGCTTATTCGAAGACTTGGACTCATAAAGCAAAAATCTTGACAACAAAATGGACCAAAGTGTAACTTTGTCTCACTTTTGTCAGGACACTTGGGATATTGTGACAGTGGTAGATGAGGCCACAAGAATGGTTTACAAGCAACATTATGAGTTATGGCAAAGGCCAATAGAAACTTCAGCGAGGGCTATGCACAATGGTACCACCTCTGTATCTGTATAGAAGTGTTAGATTTATTGGGATGTCTTGCCGTCCATGAACAACAAAGGGGCATAGTGGCATGAATAGTAACCGAGTACCATAACCAAGGAACTCATCAAGGGAATCAAGGGGAGGTATCAGTAGCACAAGGAAAGGGTAAACAGGTGAAGAGAATCCTAGAAGAAGAAGCACCATAAGAAGTATTAAGGTGCCTCAATTTAGGAGTGAAGAATTTTTGGTGGAACGATCATCCACCACTATTGAAACCGCAATGCCACTTAATATGGGTCACCAAAAATATTATCGGTTCTGAAGTCGAAAGCACCTTATGCGACATTGCACTGGCCCTACTGGAGGGAACCATTGCCCAATCCTAAGGAGGTTGTTGTGTGCCTCTCCTGCAGAGTGGTGGGGCTTCAAACTTATGACCATCAAAAGTATTGGGAGTGCTATGCCTCTATGTGAGTATGGACCCCGTGTTGACTTGAGGATGTTTTGAGAATTGGGTAAGCCTTGAACTCCCTCGATTAGTAGATATCGTAGCTGATATGTGTTGATCTCGTGAGTTATAACGCATGATAAACACCCATATGTATGGGATAAGAAATTAAAACTACGACCTGATTTTAGGGGCAAAAGCCTAATAAATTGGGGTACTATAAGACCCACTTTGAAATCCTCATAATTCAGATCTCACTGTATTGGGTCTTACTGTGTGAACACTTAGAACCTCGTCTTGTAACCTTCCATTTGATGTGGGTCAGTCTCTTGGATCGCTTAGTGATACTAGATCATGTGGGAGGAGGTACATGAAACCTAGGAAGCATCCCCATCTAATTGGGCCCATAAAACTAAGCCTAAATTTATTTTAAGCTCAATCGGAGGCATAACCGGATGAACAATCCTTTGCTTAACTACCACCAATTGTACAAGAGTAGGGCACTTTCTGTTACAGCCCATTCTGGGAATCAAGAGTGATATCTAGATCTTCCATGTGACAATCCGAATCTTCTAGTGACTAACAACAAAAATGATCCACCAAACATACCCTATAATCTACACAAGCAATATCCATAGTAATCACAGGCAATAATAATAATAATTTGTATTCATCGAAAAAAAATTCAGAGTGCAGTGGATTAATACTAGAAGAAGGATGCCAGTCTAATGATACTCATACATAATAGTTTGTTATGAATTACAATCCATTGTCACAATGTCATTCTTAATACATAAGTTCCCACATATATAAGTCTAGAGTAAATTTGAATAATACTGTGGATAGACCAAACCACCATCTATCCACAGGTAGCAAAAAGAAGCAGGGTGATGATTCAGATCTCATAGTTATAATCCCTATAGGTACAGCCCCTAACATTGTCACTCATAGGTCCTCCACCAAGAGACGATCCTTCATCAGTAGGAGGATCCATAGTTGTAAGACCCGTGTCAATCTAACCCGGTCTTACCACCTTGAACTAGGTTCACCCATCATGGTCGAGTCAAATGGATCAAGGGCGTGAAGGAGATCGAGATCCCAGGTATCAAATCAACCCAAAAACACTTAAATTCAGGGAAGGGTCGCATACCCAACTAAGCAGGGTCGGACCTCCCAAAGCAAAGAGCCAGACCCTCAGTTTTGGAGGGAGGGTCGGACAGCTTAAGACCCTAGGGTCGACGGGATCATCGACCCTCCCATCGACCCTCAAATTCTGCCGAATATAGAAATTAGAAAATTTCTATATTTTTCGATTGGAATTCTTTCCAAATCTCAGAGGGACTTATTTAGGATGTTCCTACTCAATTTAAAGGACGTTCCTAGGCCACTTTCACTCCTTTCACAACCCTAATTGAATTGAGAGAAGGAGAGGAGAAGGAAAAGAGAAAGAAGAGAGGCAAGGAAGAGAACCTAGCAAAAAGGAGAAGAGTTACAGAGAAAGATTAATCTTCTCAGGTATGGATACTAATTTCATGAGTTTCTACAGACCTTAGGATAGTTATTGGAGAGAGAGCGATCTCGGAGAAACCCAAACCATCCATCCATGTTTAGGTTTTCATGGAAAACCCTAGAAGAATGCATGAAAGCCATCTAGGAGGATGATTCATGGTTTCAGACCATGGAATGAATGTTTAATGGAATGTGGGAGCAAACCATAGGACCCCAAACACGAAGAATGGATTAAAAGTGGAAATTGGACCAGAGTGCATCGAGGGTCGCACCCAGGGTCGATGACCATCCGACCCTAGGTGTTTCTGACCATCGACCCTCAGCATTCGGGAAGTCTAGAAAGAAGGGAGGGTCGAAAGACCCATCGACTCTAGCATCGACCCTAGCATCGACCCTCAGTTGACAGAATGGTTTTAAATTCAGAATTTATTCTAATTAAATTCTATCGATTTCGTTAGGTCTTCTAGCAATATATTAACATTGTAAAGGTGAATTTAAAGCTTGGAAAAATATCTTATAGCAAGCTAAGGTGAGGAACCTTAACCCCAAACTAAATTGGTTAATAATAAACTGTTTTCTATTTCTTGAGTCCTATGCTATGTTTGATTCTATGTGAATATGTTTGTAATGTGCATACAGTATGCCATCCAATATTTCTATTACTTGTTCATGCATATTTACTTTATTGTTTATAACATGATGATGATGATGATGATGATGATAGGAATAGGCATGTGCTTGTATGTGTGTGGTTAATGTGCTTGATGCGAGCGAGTATCAGGGGAGGTGTGATGAGAACGTCAATAAACGTTAACCTTTGGCGGGTCTCAGCACTTTAGCTCTATCTCTAACTCAAGTCTTATGCATTGGAATCGTCGTATCGGCATTACTTTAGCAGAACTATTTTGCCGTAGAGTATCAGGGGAGGTGGTCTCGGTCCTTGTAGTCTCTGACTCTATCGGGGGGCCTTAGCTCTATCTCTATGGGCATTATGAGGGATGCTAGGGTGAGGCCTTGGATACACTGTTTGGCATTAGGATTGGTTAGTTGCGAGCCCAGTTTGCAGCCCTCGCTAACAGGGGCTTACGTGTTGGTATGGCACTATATAGTAATAAACGTAACCTTTGTTATATAATGTTCATGATTGGGTGCATGTGAGTTGACGATAAACGTGATCTTCGGGTAACGTCACACACTCATGTATAGAGGCGGAGTCAATAAACGTGACCTTTGGCTACCTCAACCTTTCTATAGCATACTGCAAACTTTAAACAAGACCAAAGATATAAATTGACTTTTTGCATGCATATGTATTGTTGCATTGTTTTGGCTACTCACTGAGCCGTGTTGTGTGCTCACCCCTCGACGTTGAATATTTTAGTTGGTGATGCAGGTTATACCATTGAAGACTATATGAATACGTCTGCATACGGGAACGTAGTGGCGATGGAAGCTAAAGCTGAAGTGGATACACACGAATCCTCTTGCGAGTGCAACTCGTGTGTATTTGATTAGATATTTTATAGGTTTCTTTGTTGGATTTTATTTAGACATGTATTTGGTATTTAAATATTTATGTCTCAGTTAATGACAGAATAATTGCTATTAAATTAATGATATCATGTTAGTTCTTAGTTCATGTTATTATAAGACTTCCGCTATTGTGTATTTACTCTGATTATGATCATGGATGTGTGTAAGTTTAGATAACGCGGGGATAGCCTATTTGAGATCCTGGTTGAACTGTTGGTTTATTAGCAATTCATCACACCATTCTGGTTAGACCAAAATTGGGGTGTGACAATAGTAGCAGCCGCAAAGGTAAGACTTGCAAACAAAGCTAAAGAAATTCAATATCAAGGGGTGAGCTCACATCCTAGCTCACCAAGAAGAATCAGACACTCATGCAATTCCCTAGGCAACAATATTATGAATGCAGTATAGACACAAATAAACAAGCAATTATGAGTTTCATACAATGTGTATGCAAGTCATGGTTGTTCTGCACCCTAACAAGGATCTTGTCTGCCCCTTACCCCTATAGACAAATGCTCACATCTCCCCCTTGAACATACATTCATGACCCTCTTGAATGCTTAGTACCTTACCCCCCTGGATTGTGTCCCGTCGCTAAAGCACAAATCAATTGATTAGGTTGACGAATGAGCATGCTATTATAAGTGTAGCGCTTCAACAAAGGCACCGGCTACTATCCCATAGATCACCGTGTCTCTACATTGATGGACAACGCAAAGCATATGGACTTGTATAATACTGTCATATGTTACAAGTTCATATACTTCACCCACAAACAATATACCAAACAATCAATCAGCAAGCATGTGCCCCCAAAAAATAAATCTATACTCCAATAGAAATCTCTATCTTACTCCAATAGGCTAACCGTGCCCCCACTAGAGTATAGCTTGCCAACATGGCATGTGCTTCGTACACCTCTACTCCACACACCCATCATATATGGACTTAACAAGGCTGGGTCCCAGCGAAGACCTCGACTCCCTACTCCCCTAGTTCATCATGCTCCACTAAGGACTAGCCAATTGCCAATTCCCAACCTGAATTCCTGAAGTCACCATACATGGGTTGCACCCCAACGGTGAACCCTGGGTCACTATTCCCATAGATCATTGTGTCCCCATTAGGATACAAGCAGACCAACGCAGCATGTGTACACGTACTCCCATATGCCACTACCATACATGATCATGCGCATAACAACATACATTTCTCATCCTACATCTCGTGGACCATGTATTGTACTCCCATACTCCACACGTCCACCATACATCATTTTCAATATACATTGTTATTGATATATAATGCAAATGCATGAACAATTAATACAGTTTATTGGATGACATGCTATGAAAATAAAAACAACAATCATCATCAAACACCTACATGCTGAAACACTTTGAACACCCAATTCCCCTCACATGTAGACACCCAAGGTGTTGAAGAACCTAGAAGCTGACAAAAGACTTCACACACTACCTGTGGTGTTTTATCTAATATGATTAGATAGCTTCAATTAGTTGGTAAATATCTTTTAACTCATTATAAACGGGTTCTAAGGTCTATACATGGGTCTTAATCTTGGCTGGGAACTAATGGGATAACATTTCCAAGGTTAGATTAGTCTTATAGCATAAACTGGTTGAATCGATAAATGAAACTGGTGAAACGGTTAGCCAGTTTGGTCTACCGCTCAACACTTAGTAAAAACTCACTTAGCAGTAATTGGTAGATGGAATGGTTGACTGTTCAACAAGTTGGTCATCCGGTTTAACACTCTGTCATGGACAGAAGGTCATAGTAGCTCAACCAGTAGTATAGTCGATTATACGGTTAGTCAGTTATGCCACCGCTTGGTTAAATGGCCTGACCGGTGGACCACTTGACAAACAGTTTCATCAATGCAATCGATTGACCAGTAGAGGGCACTGGTTGACCAGTCAATTGATCAAACAGTTTGGCTGAGAAATTCTTAGGTTATGTCTAACCGGTCTAGGGCTAGGGGTTGATTGGTAGATCGATCATCCGTTTGCAACCCAGGTTCAGGGTATGAACCAGAAATGGGAAAGTTTTCCCATTAAGTTTCTCTCCATCTTTTATGGTGGGAAGTTCATCCCAACCATCTTTAAACCATTTGGTGGCCCTTGGAACTTCAATGGCACCCATATCCGTGGAAGGGATTGATGCCCTAATTTTCTTAGGTTAGGGTTTGGTCTCTCATAGTGGGGATTTCATTTCCACTCCATGATGGTCTTCCAAGTTGGTGGATTCATGGGACGAGAAGCTAATAGGGTTTCGTTCACCATTTTCATAGAGTGAAGTGAGGGAAGAACTCACTCATAGGGTAAATGATGGATCACCATTGTGGAGATCATGTTTGGTGAGCCCACTATGGTTCGTGGCTTACATTCTCCTTAAAAATGGAAGAGGAGATGAGATGTAGAGCTTACCTCCAGAGAATAGAGCTTGAACTTCTTCTTGAGCTCCCTCTTCTCTTCTTCATCACTCTCCCAAGGTTTTCCATAAAGTAAGGAGGATAATAAGGGCAAGGCCCTTATTTATAGTGTCCAGGGAAAAGATGGGTGTCCCACATATACTCAACCGGTTAGGTTAAACCGGTCGATCAGTTTGGTTGCACTACCTATCGGTTGAGCAGATTTGTGTGCTCAGGCTTGGATTGATGAGCCTGATCCATTAGTAGCACTTCTTAGCTCCATGGGGTCTTTTCTCCTATACTTACCTCACCTTCCTCAACCGTCGAGTGTGACCCGACATCAATGTAAGGGTCCAAAATGTTGGGTGCCAAGGTTGACAGAGTGAGGCTCGGTACAAAGGATCCGAATCCTTTAGGATTTCAGGTGTGGGTCTCATAATACCCTAAGTTTTAAGGATTTTGTCCCCGAAATATGGGCGTAGTTGTTAGTCTTTCTTCATACCCACTGATATCCATCTCCCATAATGTTTTCGTCGTCCAATATTTATAATATACTCAAATTAGATGCTAAAGAAGTCAAGAGTTACCTAGTCTTCCCTCTGGGCGGTGGGAGCCCATAGCTTTGGACAGTACTTGGCTGCATGTCCCATAGCTTTGCAAAATAGTTACTTAATCAACTTTGGAGGTGGTGGAACCTCCACACTGGGTTGAGTAAACCACTTCATGAGATGCTCACTACTTTAGCACAGATAACACCTCCGCGGCCCCAAGAGGATTGGAGATCCCATCTGAAGCTTCTCATTTTCGAGACAAAGCATCTTTGGTACCTTCCCTTGTGATTCCTCGCTTGGAGCTCTCTTCATCTAATTATCTTCCCTTGGTCAAAAGGCACTACGTCACAACCTTCTTGGTTAATCCCCTATTCATAACATTCGGATACTATCCGAGCAACCATGCCCCTATGTTGTTCTTGGAGGCTTTGGGTAAGGTGCCCTAATAGATCCAATACTTCCACTAAAGTCTGTTCAGGAGTAGCAACATTGTGCCCGACTCACATTAGTGCCTCACCTACTCTCTTCTAGAACTCTAATTACCGATCTTGGATTACATTAGTGATCCCATGTACTACCATGGCAACATCTAGGCGGGTTGAAGTCGTGCTTGGGTTCATCCTTTTATCCAGGCCTCTTGCGTTGCACTCCATCATTTCTAGATGGACGATGTTGGTGATTAGGTGCGATCCTCTACCTAACGTTTAAAATCCTTTAGTAACTTCAATGAACTTGTGAGGACAAAGATGGAAATCTTTAGAAGTCGCCACCTAGATTTAGGTCTAGGACCTTGGAAATGTGAAATCTCACCCTAAGGTAAAACTTCGATTGACTCATGACCCTTAGATTGGATTTCTGGTCCATCAGAGATTGGGTAAGTGTCAGGTTACGGTTATGGGAAGGGGTTAGGCACCCAAACCGCCCGATCGAAATCGGTCTCCTATACCTTTCCTATGCTAGACTCTATCTGTTAAACCAAACTAAACCAAGTGGTTTGATATCATTGAACCGAATCTGTATCCATCAGATTGCCTACGTATCACAGAATTATTCTGAAAATCAGGTTCACCATCGTAGTTCAGGTGTAATTAAAGTTTATGGATGTGATTTATGCTTGTGCATGATTAAGTTCATTGTTCAAGTTAAAATTTATGCTTGAATGGTTGAGAAATCCTATGGGTTAGGATCTGGATAATCCATGTGGATTGATAGATAGTCCTAGTGGATCTAAGAATAACCCTATTTGGGTTGGAATGTGGATAATATCCTAGTGGATCTATGGATAGTCCAAGTGGACTAAATGTGTGGATAACCCTATTTAGGTTAAAATATGGGGGATATCCTAGTGGATCTATGGATAGTCCGAGTGGACTAAAGTATGGGTAAATATCCTAATGGATCTATGGATAGTCCGAGTGGACTAAGCTGTGGATCCGAATTTGGGCTTCTCCCAAATGGCCTACGTATCCTAGGGTTTGACCTAGGAATCAGAATCCGCGTAGTTCGGGAATAACCTGTTCTAGGTTATAAAGTGAGAACCTGTTCTAGGTTTGGGATTGAGAACCTATTATAGGTTTAGGGTTTAGAACCTATTCTAGGTTTAGGGTTTGCCAAGGGGCAAAATCGTCCTAAATCACCCTTTTTATCCTGAATTCTAATTTTGAAAAGTTTGGCAAGACATTCTCTTTCTTTATTAAGATTTTATCATTCCCATTATGCCATTGCCAAGAATGTGGGTGCCTAAATGCACGTCCCCACACCTACATTGTCTTCTAGAAGTGTGCATATATGGCAGTTTAACTAGGGTGTTGCATAAAATAAGTTATTGCCAAAAAATAGAATATTCTATCTAAATATGGCACATAAAACATTTATGACAAGAAATTCACATACAGTAAGATTGTTTAAAATCTTTCAAATATGACATGTATTGCAAATAAGGCAAGAGCCTACATGGCATGATCTAGTATGCTATTTTCTACCCTAATTGTTATTTTCTTTCCATTTTAGGGTTTTCTACCCTAATTGTTATTTTTTTTCCATTTTTTAAGGTTTTCTACCCTAATTGTTACATTCTTTCCATTTTAGGGTTTTCTACCCTAGTTATTATTTCATTTCTATTTTTTTAGGGTTTTCTACCCTAATTGTTACTTTCTTTCCATTTTAGGGTTTTCTACCCTAATTATTATTTTATTTCCATTTTTTAGGGTTTTCTACCCTAACTGTTACTTTCTTTCCATTTTAGGGTTTTCTACCCTAATTATTATTTTCATTCCATCTTAGGGTTTTCTACCCTAAATGCTACTTTCTTTCCATTTTAGGCTTTTCTACCCTAATTATTATTTTCTTTCCATCTTAGGGTTTTCTACCCTAAATGTTACTTTCTTTCCATTTTAGGGTTTTCTACCCTAATTATTATTTTATTTCCATTTTTTAGGGTTTTCTACCTTAACTGTTACTTTCTTTCCATTTTAGGGTTTTCTACCCTAATTATTATTTTATTTCCATTTTTTAGGGTTTTCTACCCTAAGTGTTACTTTCTTTCTATTTTAGGTTTTTCTACCCTAATTATTATTTTATTTCCATTTTTTAGGGTTTTCTACCCTAATTGTTACATTCTTTCCATTTTAGGGTTTTCTACCCTAATTGTTATTTTATTTCCATTTTTTAGGGTTTTCTACCCTAATTGTTACATTCTTTCCATTTTAGGGTTTTCTACCCTAATTATTATTTTCTTTCCATCTTAGGGTTTTCTACCCTAAATGTTACTTTCTTTCCATTTTAGGGTTTTCTACCCTAATTATTATTTTCTTTCCGTCTTAGGGTTTTCTACCCTAAATGTTACCTTCTTTCCATTTTAGGGTTCTCTACCCTAATTATTATTTTCTTTCCATTTTTTAGGGTTTTCTACCCTAACTGTTACTTTCTTTCCATTTTAGGGTTTTCTACCCTAATTATTATTTTATTTCCATTTTAGGGTTTTCTACCCTAATTATTATTTTGTTTCCATTTTTTAGGGTTTTCTACCCTAATTATGGCAATAAGCATCCAACTATGGCAATGAGAATTCAAACATGGCAGTGTATCTAAAAAAAACACTCATGATGAAAAATTCAATGGTATAAATCACTATTAATGGTAATCTAACCGTTCAGATGCTTTGAAATCAATCATTATGATAATCTAATGGTTTAGATGCATTTAAAACATTCATAGTGAAGATCCAACGATTCAGATTCATTTAAGACACTCATAATGAAGACCCATTGGTTTGGGGGGGGCATCAACATATCTAAAATCAATGGTCCAATTTGCTAATTCAAACATCCAAGATCGTGGACCCGATTTTATCATTAAAGCACCGAGATCGATGGCCAAATTTTATCTCATAAAAATTCAATTAGAGGCCATGATCAATCACTTAAGGAAAATCTAAATCAAAGGCTAGATCAATCACCTTAAGATTTCGAATCATATGGCTCACAATTGATCAAATTAAAATTCATTCAATATCAATGGCTCAAATTACATCCTCATCAGATTAACATCAATGACTCAAATCATATGACCATTTCGTGGCATCTATGATCAAACAAAAATATCATCTAAAACTCAATTTCATGGGAGGGGGGATTAGGTGATAAATATACGGACAAGGGGGATTGCAATGGATATGGGGATCGAGTTGGGATAATGGCTGGGCGGGGGGGGTGGTACACCGATCGGGTAGGTGAAGGTGGATCGATAAAAAAAGTGAAAGGAAAGGGTTTACCGGGGGTTTGCTCTTTCTCTTTTCCTCTCTTTGCTTCCCTTTTTTTCTCCTTCCCAAAAGCGGAGAAAAGGCCTTTATTTTTTCCCCTTTTTCTTTTCCCTTACTTTTCTCCCAAAACGTAAGCCACAAAGCCCTTTCACTTATTTTTTTATTTCCCCTTTTTTTTCTCTCTTCTTCCCTTACTTTTCTCCCCAAAAAACTCTAGTTTTCTTTTTTTTTCTTTTTTTTTTTTTTTTTTTTTTTTTTTTTTTTTTTTCTCTCCTTTTTTTTTCCTTTTTTTTTTTTTTTCCCTTTTAAAAACAATCTAGAAACCCTAAATCCTCTCCTTTTTTTTTTTCCTTTTTTCTTTCTTTTCTTCCCTAAAACCGTCCCTCCTAAAAACCCCCACGTTTTCTCTTTCTTCTTTCCTTTTTTTTCTCTAACACAATCCTTTGGAATGTCTTATAAAAAGTGACGTTTTTCCTCTCTCCCTCTTTGCTTTTTTTTCTCAAAATCTTTTGGATTTATCCCCAAAATCGAAATCCCCATTCTCTTCCACGTTTTTTCTCTCCCCTCTTTCCTTTTTCTTCTCAAAAATCTTTTGGATTATCTCCAAAATTGAAATCCCCTTTCATTTTCACGTTTCTCTCTCCCCTCTTCCCTTTTTCTTCTAAAAATCTTTTGGATTATCTCCAAAACCAAAATCCCCATTCTCTTTCACATTTTTTTCTCTCCCCTCTTTCCTTTTTCTTCTAAAAAATCTTTTGGATTATCATTTACATATAATAATATATATTATACACATATATTTAATAACATATATATATATATATATATATATATATATATATATATATATTATACAATATATATAATATATAAATATTATGCACATAGATAAACTGATTCGAAATGGGTTGAGACTGACTTAGGTTGACAACTGATATGGGTTGAGCTAGGTTAGACCAAAACTGGTTTGAACTGAGTTGACTGGACTGATTGGAATTAACTGGGTTTTCTCTCTTTGTCATTTCACGGGTCATTTCCGCTATCATCCCGCATGGAATTTTCCAATGGCCTCTATTCTAAATTTTTTGCGTTCATTTTGTAGAACATTAAAAATGAGGAATATAGGAACTTGAATCACCTCATTTGGAAGTAAAATGGTCAACTTATGAATTTTTGAAGTTTAAGCGGACCAATTATCGATAATTTGGCTGACCATTCTGCATGAGATCCTTCGGAGGCTTTTATCGAAAATATTTTACGTCCACTTTGTAGAGCACTAAAAATGGAACATAATGAGACTGGAATCACCTGAATCCGATGTAGAACGGAAAAGATATGCAGCTTTGATGTTCTGACGATAATTTTGCATGCAAGCTTGCATGGGACCCACTGATGACTTCTACCCGGGATTTTTTACGTCCACTTTGTAGAACATCATGAATGAAGAATAATGGTCTTAGAATCATCTGAATCCGATGTAGAACGGGAAAGATATGAAGCTTTGAAGTTCTAATGATCATTTTTCATGCAAGTTTGCATGGGACCCACTGGTGACTTCTACCCGGGATTTTTTACGTCCACTTTGTAGAACATCATGAATGAAGAATAATGGTCTTGGAATCATCTGAATCCGATGTAGAACGGGAAAGATATGAAGATATGAAGCTTTGAAGTTCTAACGATCATTTTGCATGCAAGTTTGCATGGGACCCACTGGTGACTTCTACCCGGGATTTTTTACGTCCACTTTGTAGAACATCATGAATGAAGAATAATGGTCTTGGAATCATCTGAATCCGATGTAGAACGGGAAAGATATGAAGCTTTGAACTTTTAACGATCATTTTGCATGCAAGTATGCATGGGACCCACTGGTGACTTCTACCCGGGATTTTTTACGTCCACTTTGTAGACATCATGAATGAAGAATAATGGTCTTGGAATCATCTGAATCCGATGTCGGATGATCAAGATATGATGATTTAAAATTCAAACGATCCGACTTAGGATAATTTGCATGAAGGCCCCTGGGATTATTTATAATAATTTCAGAAACCTCCCTTATATGTATCATCCGACTAAAATGGTCATATCTTCCTCATTTGATATCGGAATTGAGCAATTCTGGTCTCGTTTCGAAGATAATTCTATGACCTATGCATCTATGCAAATAATAGCCCATGACCCTGCTGTGGGGATCAATGAAAAATCACAAATCTTTGGGTTAAAGGTCAGAAACCTGCCATATTGGTTCATTTATGCCGAGGGTGGCAAAAATGGGGTGCTTACAGAACTATACAAAGCATGCACATAAACACATCTCATGTAATCATCTGTTGAGCATAAGCATGCATGCACAAATTTTTAGAGTCCAACACGTTACTTTTTCTTCTAACTTACATGACCTCAATAAGCGTAGGCAATTCATTTCATTATTTAGGTGCACTTGCCTGACAGGTTGATTGGTTATTCAAATCATTCATAATTCTAATACACGGTAAGGCATCATCGCCTATAATCTGCATCCTTACTATTTCCATCCTGCTATGGGTAGGGCAGTCACCAATTGTATAATCTTGATTGAACTCCCATGCGCCTATTCTCCATCTTGTTTGTCACACTTACTTGCACACTTTTCATTGGTTACCGCATGTGAGATGTGTAACTATAACTTAAATTACTAGTAAACATACATGTGCTCACCCCAAGGAGTTCTTGGGCTTCCCTTTATGGCATGGTAGTCCCGTCTTTTACTGCCTGTATTAGGGTCTTTGGTACAGCACACGACAGGTTGGCACCATATGCCCACGTATGCCACAATTATAACACTTTCCACGGGCTTGAGACCGACTGGTAAAAGGTGTGGCTTCATTGCATGTGTTCATGGCTGTTAGGTCTACATAGGAAACTTGCATCGAAGAATTAGAATACTTGGCAGAGACAACATTTAAATTCCATATGTAAATAAGTTTAAGAGGCTATATTTCACTTGTCCTAGGTTTACAACAATTCAGCCATATAATACAAGTTATTAAATGATGACTTGGGTTATTAGATTTTAAAATCTTAACTTCTCTTGGTAGATATATCGACATTCCTCCCTTATCTCTTCCATGCCCTTCCCAGCAGTTTGGCCTATACGAACCCTTTGCATGATCTCTCACAGCTCCGGGCTAGGTTCTCTTCATAGCGGAGCATATTTGGCTAGGAACACCTCTCAAAATATATCCCAAGTGATAGTACTATAATGCTGAAGGAGCATAGGCTGTGTCACTTTCCACCACTCATACGGTGCACCCACCAGCTGATAAGTGGAATACATCACCTTTTGCACATCGGTGCAGTTGAGGTTCCCAATGGTGTCCTCCATGCTTTGGATCCATCTCCTCGTTTGAGAGAAATCTGATTGTTCCCCAGTAAACTGTTCTAGGCTCAACTCTTGGAAGTTAACCATGGTGTCATATGCCAAGCTTGCTCTACTCCCCGTATCAAGGAGAAGAGTGGAAATTCTTCGGGTTCATTTTAGGGTTCATTTCTCCAAGCAGGCGCTCTCGAAGTAGATCCCCTATTAGCTTGCTTAGGTGGTGCCATCTCATTAATCCTTTAAGTGTATCTGAAAACAAGATTGGCTTAACCAAGACTAGTCTAAAACCCATTTTTACTACAAAGAGATCTCATTATCATGCATGACATAAGGTAAGATGGGTCACTTTAAATTCGGCTACGATTCATAATGATTGAGTGGTATCCTTAGGGTTTGGGTACAACATTATGTAGCATAGCCATTTAGTAATTAGGGTACCCCCAATTTATAAGAATTTAAGCAACTTATGGGAGTGCAGGGTGGCTTGATGAAATTCCCCATCTTCAACATTTTTATAATCATCCAGTCGAATGTACAATGTGCGGTTGACCGGTTTGTCACACTCGTCCGGTTGACAACTATCGTACATTAACCCTAGCATTATCGGTTGACCGAGAGGTTAGAACGATCTATCAATTGATCGAAAGACCGGTTGTCTTGATTGGTAGACTGATAATTGCTTGAGCGGGAGAAAGTCCCAACTCCTGGTACAGCCGGTCGAGTACAATCTACAGACTGGCTAAGTGTATTGGTTAACCAGTCTAGTATGAATTTCTTTTTATAAAAGGGCTTGAGGGCCCTCATTTGGGTCCTACCAAGTACGATCGGCAAACCACTGGAGTCCTACACTATCGATGATCAATCGTCTGGCTTCCGAAGAGAATTTTCCGTCATTATCTTGGAGTTTCTCCTTCTTCTCTCATTCTTCTCACGTAATCCTCTTCTCTTCCTTATTTATTCCAATATTGGTGGTGTTGTTTGACCCATTTTGTTTTGGGTTGTTTGTGATTCCCAACCACCTATACGCCTGTCACACCCCAATTCTAGACTAACCAGTAGTGCGATGAATCATCACTAGAACCAACGGTTCAAACCAGGATCTCATATAGGCCGTACCCACCATATTAAACCAAACACATTCCACAATAATAATAAGAGATAATAATTAAATAGCGGAAGTCTTTATTAATAATAAACTGAGGTCTATCAATGATAAATAAATAATTAAATTCAATTATCTCCAAATAACTCATGATATAAAGTAAAATAATCAATTACATGTTCCAGTATTCAAATATCACTAAACTAATAAAAAACATATTGATTGTATTCGCATGATGGATGATGCCTTTCTTCCATCGCTTGTACGTCCATAGCCACTAGGTGTCGGTACATCGACACATTCATATAATCCTCTATAGTTGGACATGCATCATCAACTAAAATATTCGACGTCGAAAGGGTGAGCTCACATCATGGCTCAGTAAGCAAGCAAAACAATGCCCAAACATATGCATGCAATCAATTCATATCTTTGATCTGGTTTTAAGTTTACAACTATGCTATAGAAAAGATTGGCGACCACCGCACCACTATACATGAGTGTCTACCCAATGGATCAAACACCATTGTCGTCCCATATGCACCCACCATGGAATAGAGATAGAGTTAAAGTGTCTAGATCACACACCGCCAACATCCCTGATGCCCTACCCATACCAACACATAAGTCCTTGCTAGTAAGGGCTTACAAACTAGGCTCGCATCTAACCAATCCTAATGCCATCCAAATGTATCCAAGGCCTCGCCACAGCATCCCTCAATACATCCATAGAGATAGAGATAAGGCCCCTCAGTCGAGTCAAAGACCACACGGTCCGAGACCACCTCCTCTGATGCCCAACGATGTAATAATTTCACTAAGGTAATGGCGATACAATGATGTCAGTGGATAGAACTTGGGTAGAGATAGAGCTAGAGTCTAGTAGCCAGGCCCAAGACCACAGTACCATGTCCTCCCCCTAATGCTCCACTCGCATCCAACATACTAACCATACACACAATCACATGTCTATTCCTAGCATCATCATCATCATGTTATAAATAGAAAAAAATAAATATGCATGAGTAAAAATAGCAATAATATTGGATGACATGTGAGATACACATTACACGCATACAAGCATAGTATCAATCATAACATTGGACAAATAAAATAAAAGTAGTTAGTTATTATCCAATTAGTTTAGGTCATGTTCCCTCGCCTGTAAATGATACTTGATCTCCTTCCAAGCTTTGGCAATCACTTTGAACTACTTGGAAACCTAGGGAACGTATGGATTTAAGTTAGGGTTCAATAGTACCAAGTTACAGTAGTATAAAATCATGTTTAGTTTGAAAGTATGCTTCCTGTTGGTTGTCGTCGACCGGTGTGGTCTCAGTATATGTCGATCACAGGCTGTATGGTCAATATTTATGGTTGCATATTATGTGACCATAGCATGCGAACACACCTTTCGTTGAAACTTCCCGAATAGCAGTGGTCGACCCTTTGGTCACCCTGTGGTTGACCACCGGCTGCAACCACACGATGTTTGTTCAGTTTTCATCTTCAATCTGAATTCTTCACGAGTCGACTCTTTGGCTAATCAATTGGGCTCCTCTTATGATTAGTTTATGGCTATTAAATCATAATTTTACAAGGTTATTGATCCTAACCTATCCCCATGGTCAACCTTTGAGATTTGCTCATGGAGTCTCATGGTTGAGATCCTATCTTGATTTAACATCTTTACAATGGAAATCCTATTCTAGGTGTTCTACTGCTATAGGGAAGGGTTCCATAACTTAACCTGTAGAGAACTAGAACCTCCCTCCACTTAGCCTTCTTCTTCAGATCTCCTTCTCTTTCTCTACCTCTCTCTCTTTCTCTCTTAGGTTTAAGGTTTGAAATTGATCCAAAAGAGTGAAAGAGAGTAGAGGGACATCCTCTATATAAAGATAAAAACTCTCCATATAGAGTCCCACTTCAATTAGGAAAGTGATCTCTTAAGATTTAAAAAGTTTCCAAATCACGGATTTTGATCTAGCAACTTGCGGTCAGTACGTGTGGTCGCAAAATTCGTCAACCACACCCCTCAAAAATGCGACCAGACATCCATTTATGACTGGTCGCACTTCTTTTATGGTGTGGTCGACCATACCAGCTCAGGTAGTCGACCACACACTCACAATTTACTATTTTTGGGTCTATTTACATACCTAGCCTTGTGGTTTCTTCACACACTTGGTCCACTCGATCCGGCTATGATAGGGACACCTGGCACAACAGGGTTAGACTGGATTAGTAGAGTGCGGGTCTTACAATGCCCAAGTGGACACACCTAATCGAGATTAGGTGAATTCCTTTTATCCCCTCCCAAATGTCATGTACATGGTCTCAGTAAAAAACCATGGAAGATTACCTGATAATAGAGCAGATACGGTGGCAGAAGAATCAAATTCAGGCCAAACATTTGAAAAACCAAGAGAAAGAGCTGCTTTCAACCATCTCAAGATACCTCTCAGCTCCGCCACATAAGAATTTGCAATCCCAATTGACTCGGCATATGCATAAAGTACCAATCCTTTGTTTGCCCTTATTACACCACCAACACCAGCCTCATCCGGATTGCCAAGGCTACACCCATCAGAGTTAAGTTTACACCAATTCCGAAAAGGGGGGCGCCAATGCAATTCAATTATCCTACTTTGCCTACCTATTTTCTTTGATAAGCTTAATAGATGAACAATTTGACAACACATGCATATCTGATTGAAAAATCCTTACCACCTCTTTTGATAGAGTTCCAAACCAATATCTCAGTAACCACATCACCTCTATGGACAACATTATTCCTAGCATGCGAAATGGCATTTAGAGCAATAAATAGTGAGGTAGTCCATAAATGTCATAGAGTTATCCCACCCACATTTCGCTTCTACCAAATGAGAAGACCAGCAGCCGATTGCATATGAGGAATTCTCACTCCAAATAACCAACCCATTTCCTCCCAAATTTTAATGGTAAAACCACAATCACATAACACATAATCAAAAGATTCTTCAGCCATCAAACAAAATGGACATCTCGATACCATCATAATACCTTTCCTACGGACACAATCGTCTATGGGGAGTTTACGCCTACACCATCTCCATGCCAGCCAAGAGACTATCGGATGCAAACCCTTATGCCAAACCGCAGTAGCCCAATATCTTTTTTCATGTTTTGTGCGAAGACACTCCCAAGCCGATTTCATTGAATAATGACCAGACTGATCCGCAATCCATAGTTGTTGTCATCAATTCCATGAGTCAATTTAATAGACCCAGCATTGAGAAGACTATTACGCAAGAATGGAGATTTGACACTCTGCCAACTCCAGCTTCCATTTGATATAAACCGAGATAGAGGACATCTTCTTCAATGTAGGATTCTATTATCAACACCAAGTTGGTCCAACAAAGTTGAATCCTCTAGCCAAATATCATTCCAAACATAGATGCTAGCACCATCCCCAATCAGCCATCTAGTATGCTTAGATGTCCAATCCCAAATCCTGTTAATACTCATCAAATAGGAGAGGTACATTGAGGCCTTCTTACCGATCCATCCGGAAACAAATATTTTTTCTTCATTAACATAGAATAAGTAGATTTCTCAAATAAAATTTTTCGAGCCATCTTAGTCAAAAGTGCATCATTAATATCAGACAATCTTCTAATCCCAAGTCCCCCCTCCAATTTTGAAGCATACATCATATCCCAATTAACAACCACCACTTTCTTAACAATGCTATTAGGCCATTTATATACAGCAAAAAGAATGTGTAAAAGAACTGCATAGCACAAAACGTACTAACTTGACCTTACCGGCATAGGATAATAGACAACCATTCCAGGTTGAAAACCTTTCTTGGAATCAGTCCACCATAGGGTTAAGATAATCCCTATGAATCCTCCCTTTAAAGAGAGTCACACCCAAATACCTTGTGGGAAACCATCATTCTGAAAAATTCATACACTCCAAAGTTCTCCTTTTGCAAGTGCGAGAAACATAAGGGGAGAAAAAAATTTTACTCTTAGGAGGATTGATTATTTGACCAGCATACTTGGCATAGAGACTCAATAAATTCTTCAACTTTCTACAAGCTTTAATACTTGCCTTGATAAAAATGAAAAAATCATATACCAATAGAAGATGAGTAGGAACAATGTTACCTTTGCCTTTGTAAATTGGTTGAATATCCCCACAATCAGATAGCTTCTAAATTCCACGACATAACACCTCCTCAGCTATTACAAAAAAAAAAAAAAAACAGGGAAAGGGGATCTCCTAGTCTCAAACCCCTCCTAGTTCCAAAAAAACCCCATAGGGCCACCATTCATCATTACTAATAATTTTGCTGACTGAAGCAAGGAATTTACTCTGTTAACAAACAAGTCTATAAATCCAAACTTCCTCAGCACATCGAGAAGAAACACCCATTCCAAAGAGTCATATGCTTTTTGAACATCCAACTTTAAAGCTATACCACCTTTATTTAATTTCCTATACATCAAAGACACCAATATAGATGCGAAGTGAATATTCTCATGGATAAATCACACCTTGAGCTGGAGATATAAATTTATGAACTATCAGACCTTATCTTATAAGACCCGTATCAAACTAACCCGGTCTTATCACCTTGAACCAGGTTTACCCATCATGGTTGAGTCAAATGGACCAAGGGCGTGAAGGAGATCGTGATGCCAGGTATCAAATCGACCCAAAAATACTTAATTTAAAGGGAGGGTCGCATACCCAAGAAGGGAGGGTCGGACCCCCCCAAGACAGAAAGTCAGACCCTCTGTTTTATAGGGAGGGTCGGACACATTAGAATCCTAGGGTTGACGGGATCATCGACCCTCTCATCGACCCTCAGTTGCCGCTGAAGCTGAAATTAGGAAATTTACATAATTTCGATTGGGATTCTTTCCTAATCTCAAAGGGACTTTTTTTAGGATGTTTCTACTCTATTTAAAGGACGTCCCTAAGCCTCTTTCACTCCTTTTACAACCCTAATCGAATTGAGAGAAAGAGAAGAGAAGCAAGAGAAGAAGAAGAGAAACAAGGTAGAGAAGAAAGCAAAAGGAGAAGAGTTGCAGAGAAGGAGTGTTCTTCTCAGGTATGGATACTAATTCCATGAGTTTCTACAGGCCTTATGTTAGATAATGATGAGAATGTGATCTCGGAGAAACCCAAACCATCAACCCATGCTTAGGTTTGCATGAAAAATCATGGGAGAATACATGAAAGCTATTTGGGTGGGTGATTCATGGTTCTAGACCATGGAATGCATGTTGAATGGACTGTAGGAGCAAGCCATAGGACCCCAAACACGAAGAATGGATTAAAAGGTGGAAAATTGACCAAAACCCACCGAGGGTCGCACAGAGGGTCGATGACCATCCGACCCTATGTGATCCTGAGTATCGACCCTCAGGGTTCTGGAAGTTCAGATTTGGGGAGGGTCGCACCCAGGGTTAATCATGACTCTAACCCTACCTCCGACCCTCATTTAACAGAATGGTTTTTAAATTCAAAATTAATTCTAATTAAATTCTATCAACTTTGTTAGGTCTTCTAGCAATATAATAACATTATAAAGGTGATTCTAAAGGTTGGAAGAGTATCTATTAGCATGCTAAGGTGAGGAAACGGAACTCTAAACTAATTGGTTAATAACAAACTATTTTTTGCTTTTCTTGAGTCCAATGCCATGTCTGATTCTATGCGACTATGTTTGTAATGTGCATACAACAAGTCATCCAATATTTTTATTACTTGTTCATGCATATTTACTTTATTGTTTATAACATGATGATGATGATGATAGGAATAGGCATGTGATTGTATGTGTGTGGTTAGTGTACTTGATGCGAGCGAGTATCAGGGGAGGTGTGATGAGAACGTCAATAAATGTTAACCTTTGACGAGTTTTAGCACTTTAGCTCTATCTCTAACTCAAGTCTTGTGCATTAGCATCATCGTATCACCATTACTTTAGCAGAACTATTATGTCGTAGAGTATCAGGGGAGGTGATCTTGGTCCTTGTAGTCTCTGATTCTACCGGGGGGCCTTAGCTCTATCTCTATGGATATTCTGAGGGATGCTAGGGTGAGGCCTTGGATACACTATTTGGCATTAGGATTGGTTAGTTGCGAGCCCAGTTTGGAAGCCCTCGCCAGCAGGGGCTTACGTGTTGGTATGGCACTATACAGCAATAAACGTTAACCTTTGTTGTATAATGTTCATGATTAGGGTGGATGGGGGCGACAATAAACGTTAACCTTTGGATAGACTTCCACACCCTGTGTATAGCGGCGGGGTCAATAAACGTTAACCTTTGACCACCCAACCTTTCTATTGCGCATTGCAAATTATAAACCAGACCAAAGATATGAATTGATTGCCTACATATGTACTGTTGCGTTGTTTTGTTTGCTCACTGATCCATGATGTGTGCTCACCCCTCGACGTCGAATATTTTTAGTTGATGATGCAGGTTATACCATTGATGATTATGTAATTGCTACAGCGTATGAGAACGTCGCGGCGATGGAAGTTGAAGCTGAAGTAGATACACATGACTCCTCTTGCGAGTGCAACTCATGTGTATTTGATTAGATACTTTCTTAGTTTTCTTACTTGGATTTATTATGGACATGTATTTGATATTTATTTATGTCTCAATTGACACAGAATAATTTGTTATTTAAATATTAATATCACAGTAGATTCTCAGTTCATTTTATAATAAGACTTCCGCTATTATATATTTACTCTGATTATGAATGTGGATGTATGGAGTTTAGATAACACGGATACAGCCTACTCGAGATCCTGGTTGAACCGTTGGTTTGTTAGCGGTTCATCACACCATTTTGAATAGTGCGGAATTGTGGTGTGACAACTTGGTATCAGAGCATCTCAGGCCCTGTCCGCGGAACTGGCATACATTCCAGACAATTATGAACTGAGAAAGGATAAAAGTAAAAACACTAATATTAACCCACTATAAGCACAAGTGATGGTTGAAACCAAATTTAAAAAGAGAATAATGCATCTATTAAAGGAGAAAAAATTTTACATACAATGACAGAGAAACAAGCGTATATACATAACTAAAGCAGAGTACAGTCCACAACCCAGACAGTTACTCTGTAGTACAAAGAAAATAAATACAATCAAGAAGCTGGAGATGAAGGAGGAGGCGATGCCTCACGATCTCTGTCATAGTCCTCGGCATAGACTCTAGTCAACCAGGCCATCTGACTCTGAGTTGCCTGAAGACTAGCTGTGAGATCAGCCACCCGCTGCTCAGTCCGACGCTGGGCGTCTAGAAGCTCCTCCATCCTTAGATCAGTTCTGCGCTGAGCCTCTCTGATCTCATGCAACATCTCCATCATATCAGAAGGTGATCGTGATGGACCAGCCGCATGAGAAGGACCAGTCTCAGGTGCAGGACCCGCTGCAGAGGAAGTACTAGCTCCAGCCGCATGCGGGGGTAAAGGCGGTGGTATCGAGTCGACATCCATATACATGCGTCATCATTATCGGCAAGATCCGCATGAACTCTAGCAGTGGCAGAAGCTATCTCAGCATCAGCAATCTCGATGCGAGTGTGAGGGCGCACCATCTCGTTCCTCTCCTCGTCACTGACTTGGGCATCCCGCATACCCATCTTGCAGATAGCCTCCCAATCTAGAGGCGACGAGAAGGTTTTCTCCTGAATCTTCTCATCCACTAAATCAACCCCCAGGCGGGTAAGCAGAACAGTGATCATACGTCCATAGGGTAGATTACCCCTATGACTGGGCAGTGTGGCACTGATCATAGTCCGCATGACGATGTAAGGAAGGCAGACGGGCTATGTAGTGCAAATGTTGTACAGAAGATACTGGGTCAACTGAGAAACCCTCTCGTAATGGCCACTCTACGGGATCAGATTATGCTGGATAATCTTACAAAAGACCCATGGAGCAGGACGCATATAGCAAGCTCTCATCTGCCAGCGATCAGGTCGTAGTAGCTGACTATCAATCTCAGCCCTCATCTCTAGGGAAACGAACTGGGGCTCTCCAGGAGCACAGTAAACCATGGGGCCATCATAGGGAATGCCCAGTCGGTCGGCCAGTTGCCGATAATCGAATGAAATGTTCACTCCCTTGACATAGCTAGTGATGCGTAGCTCGTGACCCTTATCCACATCATTGTAATCCCCCACCACCTGGAGATTACAATAAAACTGTCGCCCTAAATCCGGGCATGTGCAAGCGTCGTAGGTGATGACAGGGAGCCACCCCATATCACCAAAGGCCCTCTCCACGTTGAACAAGGCTAACTCAGCCAAGTTCACCATACGACCACCCTCTACCTTCTTACAAGCGTAGTGGGAATACTGTACCTCTGCTTTGTTGGAGCGGAAGTGAAGTGGATCACGAACTCTGGGTACCATGGTATCTGCCAAATAGGAAAGAAAAACAGATAATGAGTTAATAGGATAAAAATCCAAAATTTGACATTATAACGACGTAAGTTGGCCAAAAGCCTCACTTGTCACCCATACACGTAGGCAGGAGGACTTACGTAGGTTCCAACATATTCTACAAAACTCAGACAGTAGGAAGTTCTAGCTAAACAAGTTCAATTTGAAGAAATTGTGAGAAATCAAAAATTTCGACAAATTAGGGCAAAAAGAGCAAAAATCCAAGTTTCTCGATAACCAACCGATGAAACTCAAAAAATTTTGACGGCTTTCGTTCCTCGAGACACCAATAACAAAAGCCCCTAATAAAAATCAAATTTTTATGGTTAAAAAAAGTTTAATTTGAAAAATACAAGTTAAAGGGATAAAAACCTAGAAATGGAAACCTAAAAACACGTAAAAACGAGAAAGCATACCTGTAAGGATGATGTGGACGACAAAACACAGATCGAAACTGACCAAAATAGCGTAGTGGCACTGTAGCAACTCAGAGGTGAGAGACGAGTCAAAACGGGAGGGAAATAATAGAGAATGAACCCAGAATCGGACCTTAAAGGTCTGATTTTTAGTTCGAGGGTCGGACAATTCAACCAGGATCATCGACCCTCCCATCGACCCTCAGCTCTCGAGAATCTGACAGAAAACCAGGGTCGGATACTGAGGGTCAGATACCCATCGACCCTCACATCAACCCTCAACTCTTGGGAAGAACAGGTTATCCCCAGGGTCGGATACTGGGGGTCGGACATACCATCGACCCTGCATAGAAAAGACAGTATTTTTCAAAAAAATGAGCTAAAAATTTGAAATTTTACTTCGGTTAGTGTGCTTACATGTAATATAAATGATTGTCTCACCTATTTTGATGATTTTTAGGCACCACCAATCTCAGAAGAAAATTTGTCTGGGCGTAGAGTTACCATGCAAAGCCGAAATGCAGTTCCACCACCACCTGTGGAGGAAACTAGCCAAGAAGATATATACGCCCAGGGAAATCCGCAGGTTGTACCCCCAGGAAATCCAGAGTAGGCAAATCCTGCCAACTTGCCACCTCCACCCCCGGAGTTAGCAACCGTGGTAATGAATCTAACACAGTAGCTGCAACAAATGCAACACGCACAAGCTCAAATGCAAGTTGCAGTAGAGATTATGTTCCAGGCCGCACATGCTACACCCATGCAGATCGGACAAGCCAGTACAGCACCGGTGGGTAACCACCCAGCACCTCAAACACCTCAACCACCAGCTGCACAAATGCCAGTACCCGGTTCGGAAGCAGCTCAGGTTAACTATCAGTATCCACAACCTATGTTTGGGGCATACCCCCACAATCAGATGGATCACTCTCGACTGGTTGAGAGATTTTTGAAGATGAAGCCCAAGGAATTCAATGGTAAACCGTCTGATCCGTTATGGCCAGCACACTGGATCGACGAGATGGAGAGATTCTCATGATGACTATCACAGAAGAAGAAAAGGTGTTATGTGCCACCTTCATGCTGAAAGGCGATGCACATCATTGGTGGAAATCTACCAGGGCATATCTACTGATCAAGCACGCCCTATTGACTTGGGGTAATTATAAAGAAGCGTTCTTTGAGAAGTATTTTCCACGAAGCTTCAGAGATGCTATGGAGAAGGAATTCCTGAGTTTATATCAGGGCCAGATGTCTGTGGATGCATATCAACAGCGTTATGAGGAGCTGTTTTTCTTTGCCCCACTTAGTATGCAAGAAGAAGACACTAAGACCCATAGGTTTGTCACGGGGCTTAGAGGAAGCATCAGAGAGCATGTTCTAGGCTTGGAAAAGAAGGTATATAACGAAGCTGTTCAAATTGCTCGAGTTATAGAATCAAGCCAGAACTAGAGCTATTTTACACAGAACAGAGGTATAAAAAGGCCAGCCGGAAATGCTTATAACGGAGGGAACAACAAGACATTTAAACCCTTCTGTGCTCAAGGCTTTACTGCTGCACCCAAGACTACTCCAGCAGCTCAACATCAGCCAAAGCCAAATTCTGAATGTCCAAAATGTTATAACTGTAACCAAGCAGGACATATGGCAAGGGAGTGTCCTAAGCCCAATAAGCAGTTACATCAAGGGCGAGTATATGCGGTTACAACCGAGGATGTTGCCGCATCACCTGATGTGGTCACAGGTATGACTGAAACCTTTTTAAATTGTAATTACATTGTATGAGCATGTAGACTAAGTAAAATAAATCACAGGTATAGTACCTATAAATGGCGTACCTGCCAGAGTACTCTTTGATTCAGGAGCTACTCATTCCTTTATATCTGTGTCATCCGGAAAGAAATTGAAATTACCCATCAAAACATTGGACTACAAAATACTTGTACGGTCACCGATGGGGTTAGAAGTGGAATTAGAGAAAGGTTATGGACCATGTCCAGTTCTCATTGGCGAGAAAACCTTAGATGCAGTTTTGATCCAACTGGAGATGGAAGACTTTGACGTCATCTTGGCAATGGACTGGTTAGCTCGGCATTCTGTGAACCTATTATGCGCCGAAAAGAAGCTAACATTTAAAGACAAAGAAGGAGCAGAATTTAGTTTTGCGGGAACCAAACTGCCCCATAAACGCAAGCTCATACTCTCCGCACTAAAGGCTAAGAAGTGCCTTGAGAAGGGGGCAGTCGGGTATCTAGTATCAGTGGTCGACCTAACCAAGGAAGCACCACGAATGGAAGATATTGATGTCGTGCGGGACTATCCCGACGTATTTTTGGAGGAATTACCAGGATTACCACCCGATCAAGCCACAGAGTTTGTGACAGATCTTATACCCGGAGCCGCACCACTATCAAAAGCACCTTATAGAATGGCTCCTACAGAACTGAAGGAATAGAAAGTGCAACTACAGGAACTGCTGGACAAGGGTTATATTCGACCCAGTATATCACCATGAGGAGCACCGGTATTATTCGTAAAGAAGAAGGACGGTAGCGTTTGATTATGTATCGACTATCGGGAGTTGAATAAATTGACAATCAAAAATCGATATCCACTACCTCGGATCAATGACTTGTTCGATCAGTTGCAAGGAGCAAAAGTATTTTCTAAGATCAATCTTCGGTCAGGCTATCATCATTTGAAGATTAAAGAGGGTGATATTCTTAAGACAGCTTTCAGGACCAAATATGGACATTATGAGTTCTTGGTCATGTCTTCTGGATTAACAAATGCACCAGCAACTTTCATGGAACTTATGAACCGGACCTTCCACGATATGTTGGATACGTTGGTTATTGTATTTATTGATGATATATTGGTATATTCCAAGGACAAAGAAACCCATATCAAGAACCTAAATGCCGTCCTACAGCGTTTAAGGAAAGAGAAGTTATATGCCAAATTTACCAAGTGTGAGTTTTGGCTAAGTGAAGTCGCCTTCCTAGGCCATGTAGTATCCGCTGAAGGAATCAAAGTGGACCCCAGCATGGTCGAGGGTATTGTAAAGTGGGAAGCACCAAAGAGCGTTGCAGAAATTAGAAGTTTTCTGGGTCTCGCTGGTTATTATCGGAGATTTGTGGAAGACTATTCCTGGATTGTCGTACCTCTCACCAGTTTGACTAAGAAAGGTGAAAAGTTTGTGTGGACGGATAAATGTGAGAAGAGCTTCCAGACATTGAAGACCAGATTGATATCCGCTCTGATTTTGACTATTCCTGTCCCAAGACAGCCATTTACCCTATACACTGATGCGTCAGGACTGGGATTAGGATGCGTGCTTATGCAAGGAGAACAAGTAATTGCTTATGCCTCAAGACAGTTGAAGACACATGAGAAAATTATCCCACTCATGATTTGGAGTTAGCGGCAGTAGTACATGCTGTCAAGATATGGAGACATTACCTGTACGGGGAGAAATTCCAGATTAAGTCAGACCATAAAAGTCTTACTTATTTATTTAATCAGAAGGAGTTGAATATGAGGCAAAGAAGATGGCTGGAACTATTGAAAGACTATGATTGTGATATCTAGTATCATCCGGGAAAGCTAATGTAGTAGCGGATGCGTTGAGCAGAAAGGAGATGATAAAATCCCAAGGGGAGGTTAGTATAACTGCAGCTACATGTACTACCGGAATGGTATTCAATCATGGCAATGAACAATATGTGATAGATACAACGGATGGATCGGCCAACCAAAGGTTTATTCATCGGTTTTCAATTATGTTCGCGGCATTGAAAATTATACCAGATATAATGGATGAAGTGAAGACAGCTATCAAATCAGATCTTTATCTGAGAACAGTACAAGAAGATATCGAGAAAGATATGACTAACCCTGAGTTCACCTTGGACGAAGAGAAAATATTGAAATACAAAGGAAGAATATGTGTACCCGAAACAAAAAGTGTGGACATTAGACACCGACTAATGAAAGAAGCCCATACCACCATCTATTCGATACATCCTGGAAGTACAAAAATGTATCATGATCTAAAGAAACTATATTGGTGGAGAGGAATGAAAGCAGATGTAGCTAAGTTCGTGTCTCAATGCCTAAATTGTCAGAAAGTAAAGGCTAAACGACAAAGACCTGCAGGACTATTACAGTCGTTACTAGAACTAGCATGGAAATGGGACTGCATCACTATGGACTTCATCACGGGGATACCACTGACTCCTTGAGTAATTAACGCAGTTTGGGTGATTGTAGACTGTCTGACTAAAACAGCTCGCTTCATATCGATACGACCTCAGTATACATTGGATAATATTGTTCGGTTACACGGTGTACCAGAGAGCATTGTGTCCGATAGAGATCCATGATTTACTTCCAAGTTTTGGGAGGGATTGCAAAAGGCTATGGGTACAACATTGAAGTTCAGTACTGTATTCCACCCATAGACAGATGGACAGTCAGAGCATACAATCCAGGTTTTAGAAGATATGCTACAAGCATGTGTAATTGACTTCAAGGGATCATGGGATGAAAGATTACCACTGATCGAGTTCTCTTATAACAATAGCTATCAGGCTACTGTACAGATGTCACCCTATGAAGCACTGTAAGACAGAAAGTGTCGAACTCCTTTATTTTGGAATGAAGTTAGTGAACGTAGTATTGTTGGACCGAAATTTATTGAAGAGACTTGTCGAGTGGTCGACATAATCAAGGAAAGAGTGAGAACAACTCAGAACCGTCAGAAGCAGTATGCAGATACTCAACGCAGAGATCTTGAGTTCGCTGTTGGTGATAAAGTATTTTTGAAGGTATCGCCTATGCGAGGATTGAAAAGGTTTGAACAAAAATGGAAACTAAGTCCAAGATATGTCGGGCTGTATGAGATTTTAGCTAAGCGTGGGAAAGTGGCTTATCAGTTAGCACTACCACCATCTATGTCAAGTGTGCATGACGTATTTCATATTTTCCTATTGAAGAAGTATGTCAAGGATCCAACGCACGTTTTAACAGTAGATTTACCAGAACTCACAGATGATTTGACATTCGAAGTAACACCAGCTGAAATCACCAGCCGAATGGTTCAACGACTACGCAATGGAGATATTTATTATGTTAAGGTCACTTGGAAAAGTAGAGACTTGGAAGAAATTACATGGGAAGAAGAAAATGCTATGCGAAAGCAATACCCACACTTATTTGATTCAGAAGGTACGCACAATTTTGAGGACAAAATTTTTATAAGTAGGGGGGAGTTATAAGACCTGTATCAAACTAACCCGGTCTTATCACCTTGAACTAGGTTTACCCATCATGGTTGAGTCAAATGGATCAAGGGCGGAAAGGAGATCGTGATCCCAGGTATCAAATCGACCCAAAAACACTTAATTTAGGGGGAGGGTCGCATACCCAGCAAGGGAGGGTCGGACCCCCCCAAGACAGAAAGTCGGACCCTCTGTTTTATAGGGAGGGTCGGACACATTAGAAACCTAGGGTCGACGGGATCATCGACCCTCCCATCGACCCTCAGTTTCCGTCGAAGCTAAAATTAGGAAATTTCCATATTTTCGATTGGGATTCTTTCATAATCTCAAAGGGACTTATTTTAGGATATTTCTACTCTATTTAAAGGACGTCCCTAAGCCTCTTTCACTACTTCTACAACCCTAATAGAATTGAGAGAAAGAGAAGATAAGGAAGAGAAGAAGAAGATAAACAAGGTAGAGAAGAAAGCAAAAGGAGAAGAGTTGCTGAGAAGGAGTGTTCTTCTCAGGTATGGATACTAATTCCATGAGTTTCTATAGGTCTTAGGTTAGATAATGATGAGAGTGTGATCTCGGAGAAACCCAAACCATCAACCCATGGTTAGGTTTGCATGGAAAACCATGGGAGAATACATGAAAGCTATTTGGGTCGGGTGATTCATGGTTCTAGACCATGGAATGCATGTTGAATAGACAGTAGGAGCAAGCCATAGGACCCCAAACACGAAGAATGAATTAAAAGGAGGAAAATTGAACAAAACCCACCGAGGGTCGCACCGAGGGTCGATGACCATTCGACCCTATGTGATCCTGAGTATCGACCCTCAGGGTTCTGGAAGTTCAGATTTGGGGAGGGTCGCACCCAGGGTCGATCATGACTCCGACCCTACCTCCGACCCTTAGTTAACATAATGGTTTTTAAATTCAAAATTAATTCTAATTAAATTCTATCGACTTTGTTAGGTCTTCTAGCAATATAATAACATTATAAAGGTGATTCTAAAGCTTGAAAGAGTAACTATTAGCAAGCTAAGGTGAGAAAATGGAACTCTAAACTAATTGGTTAATAACAAACTGTTTTTCTCTTTTCTTGAGTCCAATGCCATGTTTGATTCTATGCGACTATGTTTGTAATGTACATACAACATGTTATCCAATATTTCTATTACTTGTTCATGCATATTTACTTTATTGTTTATAACATGATGATGATGATGATGATAGGAATAGGCATGTGATTGTATGTGTATGGTTGGTGTACTTGATGCGAGCGAGTATCAGGGGAGGTGTGATGAGAACGTCAATAAACGTTATCCTTTGACGGGTCTCAGCACTTTAGCTCTATCTCTAACTCAAGTCTTGTGCGTTAGCATCGTCGTATCACCATTACTTTAGCAGAACTATTATGTCGTTGAGTATCAGGGGAGGTGGTCTCGGTCCTTGTAGTCTCTGACTCTACCGGGGGGCCTTAGCTCTATCTCTATGGATATTCTGAGGGATGTTGGGGTGAGGCATTGGATACACTATTTGGCATTAGGATTGGTTAGTTGCGAGCCCAGTTTGCAAGCCCTCGCCAGCAGGGGCTTACGTGTTGGTATGGCACTATACAACAATAAACGTTAACCTTTGTTGTGTAATGTTCATGATTAGGGTGGATGGGGACGACAATAAACGTTAACCTTTGGGCGGACTTCCACACCCTGTGTATAGAGGCGGGATCAATAAACGTTAACCTTTGACCACCCAACCTTTCTATTGCGCACTGCAAACTATAAACCTGACCAAAGATATGAATTGATTGCATGCATTTGTAATGTTGCATTGTTTTGTTTGCTCACTGAGCCATGGTGTGTGCTCTCCCCTCGACGTCAAATATTTTTAGTTCATTATGTAGGTTATACCTTTGAAGATTATGTAAATGCTCTAGCGTACGGGAACGTCGCGGCGATGGAAGTTGAAGCTGAAGTGGATACACATGACTCCTCTTGCGAGTGCAACTCATGTGTACTTTCTTAGTTTTCTTACTTGGATTTATTATGGACATGTATTTGATATTTGTTTATGTATCAGTTGGCACAGAATAATTTGCTATTTAAATTAATATCACAGTAGATTCTCAGTTCATTTTACTATAAGATTTTCGCTATTATATATTTACTCTGATTATAAATGTGGATGTATGGAGTTTAGATAACATGGATACAGCCTACTCGAGATCCTGGTTGAACCGTTGGTTTGTTTGTGGTTCATCACACCATTCTGAATAGTGCGGAATTGGGGTGTGACATATCTGGTAGCAAAAATTTTTGAGACAATTTTGTAAACAAAATTCCCAACACATAGAGGCAAAAACTCTGAAAGTTTAACCACCCCTAGTTTTTTTGGGATCAAGGTGATGTTATTATTATTAATACCCCTTGGCATGCCACTTAAAGTGAAGAAAAACTTAACAGCATCACAAACTTCTTTTCCAACTATCTCCCAGTAAGTACTGAAGAATTTACCTGGAACCCCATCTAGACCCAAAGAGCTATCATGGTTCATGGAAAATACAGTAGCCTTAATTTCCTCCATTGTTGGTATTTAGTCCAACAGCCTATCATCCTCCACAGTTGCCACACTTGGGATCACATCAAGACACTAAGTATGGGGAGAAACCCCCACAGACTTTTGGAAACCTTCATAATAGTTTAAAATATGATTTCTAATTGCATCTTGGTCCTCCAGAACATCCCCATCTTCATTTTGTATGGCTCAGATAAGGTTACTATTCCTTTATGCTTTCGCTTTCTCCTAAAAAACTTTAGAGTTCTAATCCCCACACTTCAACCATTTAACATGACTTTTCTCTGACCATAAGGATTCATTAAGAACACAAACCTCTTCATATCTCTTGATGGCTACATCATTTATTTTTTTCAACTCAGCATTACACCCAACTATCGGAATTGTTTCCTGGATATCATCAACCTCCAACTTCGATAGACTCACCTCTTTATCTATTTGAGGAAAAACCTCTCTAGACCATGTCCTCAACTCAATCTTAATACCTTTTAATTTCTACATCAATACATAAAAAGGATGATCGTGAATAGGACGTATCCAAACCTCTTTAACAACATCCAAGAAGTTCTCATATTCCATCTAGAATCTCTATAACCTGAAAGTAATGTTCTTTGGCTTAGGAATAGAAAAGAAACCGACAAGGATTAGGGCATGATCAGACCCCACCCTTGGAAGAACACTTTGAAAGCACTGCTTATAATACTTCAACCAGCAATCATTGCCCAAACTTCTATCCAACAGTAATTGAACTTGGCCCATAACTCTGTTGTTTGTCCAAGTAAATTTGAGACCCATAGACGGTAAACATTCTAATGGGACAGACCCCAAAAAAGCATCGAATTCCCCTACAGAAGAGAAATCAAAGCGACCAATACCAGTCTTTTCATGCTTAAACAGACAACAGTTAAAATCACCAATTAACAACCATGGAACACCCTAAATTCCCATATATAGTAAATTTGACCAGAACACTCTTCTTTCATTTCTTCTATTATTAGCATATACAAAAGATATAATGTAAACTAAACCCTGAAAATGAACTTGGACTGAGAGATGCTAGTCAGAACTATGTATCAAAGTTGGCCGTACAACACCCTTCTTCCATATAATCCATAACAAAGGATGCTTCCCAGCCCTATCATTATGCATCAAATCAAATTCATAGCCACTCTAACCCAACATGAGTTTAGGAATTTTTAAAGGACTTACCATAGGCTCTGCTAGGCCCACAACATCCAGAGAGTGGTCCTTAAGCAGCCTCTTCCATGCACGTCTCGAATTGGGGTTCGAGATACCCCTGATATTCCAAAACATAACTTTTATAGATAACCTTTTTTATGTAATGTCTCTAACCTAGACGGTCTGAGCATCAAAGCTAGACAGCACATCCATCTTCTTGTTCCCATGGCCTGCAGCCCTCTAGGAGGTCGCTTCCTCACCTTTGTAAACTCCCCCTCAGCATTAGTCATAGCTGCATCAACTACCGCAACATCAGAAAATGTTATAACAACTCTACCATTATGACCAATCCTAGCAACAGCCCCTGGAGAAGTGGTTACAGTTTGGGCAGTGATGCCAGCACCCTCCTCCACCTGCACTTCACTTAGACATCCTAGTGTCAATGTCTGTTCAACATCCTTCAAACCAGTACCATCAAGAGAAATATCGGCCTCCTTACGTAGAGTATTATCTATAGCCTCATGTACAATCTCCTGCACTAAATCATAACCCATAATATTAGGATCACGTAACTCTTCTCCAACAACACCACCACCTCCTTCAGTAACAAAGATATAATCAACTTCATTCTTAGGATCCTCATCATCGACAACATTAGCCCACCTACCCAAATCATTACCCAAGCTAGCACCCAGATTATTGTTATTAGAAATAATAGATGACCTTCTACCCATCTCAAAACCTGTATTTGGCTTATTCTCCTCACCACCATTACCAAGAAAAGGACAATCAGCTGCTCTATGTCCATGAGATTTGCATTTAAAGCAATGCAAAACAGGCTCTTCATGAACCACTATCTGTTTAAATAGAAAATTTTGGCCTCTGAACTGATGCTTAACCATAATTTTCTCCAGGCTAACCCCCCATTCACCATCTCCACATGGACCCGAGAAAACCTACCCACCAATTTATTCATGGTATTCCTATCAATACCAACTACTTTCCCTAGGACCTTGCACATCGAAAACAATAAGTCTTTGTTCCAGTATTGAATCCCAAGGCTGACGACAAAGAGGGTTCAAAGCAAGTCAAATTAACAAGCCCTCTTTGCTACAGGATCTTAATTCAGTCCAATACAAAAAATCTGTAGAGAAAAGTAATGAAGAAAACCACTTATCTTGAAATCTAACTGTCAGAATTAGATGAAACTTGGTATGGATGACCTTTGTAATGATTGTGAACACCCTTGCAAATTTGAGGAGGATCTGATGAGAGTTGAAGGAGCTAAGAGCTCCGAAAATTGGCTGTACCTGGTACCGCCCAGATCTGGAGTAGTATTCAGCTGAGACTTGATGTTTTGTATTAAATCAGCAAAGGAATGATATAGTTTTGCAGGAGATCAATGTCAACAGCCAAGGTATGGTGTTTGTAAATCAAAATAGAAAATAGAATCTCAAAGGAAAAAAAAGAACAAGTGGTTGAGTTTCACAACCTTGGAGACTCAACCAGAAAATAGGAGTTCAATCTCTTAATTTTGTGGAAAACTTTACTGCAGCCAGCCTGCATTCTCTTTATTTATAGCTTTGAAACATTACAAATAAAATAGGAAAGAACTAAACTTGGAAAAGCTAAACCTCCTTTATAACTTAGGAAGTTTCTAAAACATAGAAATAGGAAAGTTTCTAAAACTGGAATTAGGAAACTAGATTTTAAGCAAGTCTTAATCTCCAAGCAATTAAGACTTCTAAACGAACTAGTCAAATTTTTAGGAAACTAAACAATGGAAATAAGTAAACTAAAAATTAGGAAACTAACCAAAATATTCTAACTATTGCTGTTGATACTATTCACGTGAACAGTACCGCGTGAACAGTGTTCACGTGAAAAGTACCGCGTGAACAGTGTGGGTTGGGCCCATGTTGACCCATCCTTGGGCTGATCCACTACTGGCTAGTCCTTGGACTGCATCAAAGGCCAAGTAACCACACCCATTGTAGGTGCTTACCCACATGTTCAGCATTAATATTGAATGTTGGATCCCATAGTTGTAAGCGTAAAATCTGAGTTAGACCCCTCTTCCACACTGAAAGCAAAACCTCTTTAGAGAAAAAATAAAAAACAAAGTATCCTTTCCCCAATGCCGTCATTTTGAATTTTTGAAGTGCCCCATTGATTAATTAGTATTTTGTAAAGATCCTTTAACAGAATACCTTTAGAAAAGGTATGACCAATCAATGCTAGTTGATACATAGCCAATTGTCTGTCCAGCACATTTTGGGGCAAAACCACTATCATTACCCCACCTGAAACAATAGGTTCTAGTAAGGAAGATAAATCAAGCAAACCTCAAATCACCTGTGCAAAAGATCGAATCCTTGGTTATTGATCCAGAAACCACTCTGTGGTTGCTAATCTAGAACCCCACCCCCTTGTTGTTAAACCGAAATACGTCCAACCAGATTGGCAGAGGATTGTGCCACTAGAGATTCAACAACATATTTTCCCTTACCTTTTTCCTTAACCGACCATCACCTTTTCTTTCTTCTCTGAGACCGAGACTGATATTCCATGTCAACATAAACTGGAAAGTCCTTGGGATTCCCAAAACTAGATCTCTCAAAAGGAAACCCTAAAAATTTACCCAAATCTTCACTTACCATACCAGGTCTCCTCACCGGATCTTCTCATCTCCTTGGAAATAGGATCCCTGAGCCAGGAAAACTCTACGATACTACATTCCCAATATGCAAATCCATCCCTGCTCTACTTGAAACCATAGGTGGGTTAGTACCCATTATATCCTGTCCCTCTCATTCCACATTCAGAGATCCTCCTTCGGCCACAGATAAAAAAGAAACAGATATCCTCTCAGGGATTCTATTGCAACCCCCTGTAGACTCTGATGACACCATCATCGTCATCATCACTAGGTGAGATAAGACTAGCTCATGCATTCCATTGATTCCCAAGAAGGGATTATCAGGCTGTATCGTAACACCACTTGATGTAGCAACAGTTGTAACCCTAACATTAGGGCTTGAACCCAACTCTCTATTATTTAATCATCCACAATCCATCATAGAGTTGCTTTGGGATAAAAACCTCCCCTCTGACTGGGTGACCACAAATGGTAAACTCATAGATGCTCTCTGTTGCGACTTGGCAGCAACATCATCATTATTCCTTGCCGACGTTCTCCCTGCATCAAAATGATATAATGTTAAATCTCCAGATATTGACAGTAAACCCAGCTGCAAGTTTGCATCACCTTTGGCACCTCTGTAGTACCCCTTGCTTCTACCTGGACCCTTATCACCAAGGACCGACGGCATACTACCACCGACAAAGAACATAGATAGAACCCTAGCTCACTCAAACCTTATGTTCTAGGCTTATAAGTTAATACAGACCAAACCAACAGATGGAACCTGTTGTGCATTCCTTTGGTACATGAAGTCGGGTAACACTTAGCCATTTCTTATGTATATTGAACTAGAAGACAGATCAGATGATCGATAATCCGGTTGGTCATCTTCTTCATATACTGTTTAGCTTGGTAAAATTCTAGTAGGTCATTTGGAAACTAGGCCAGGTGATTAATCATACCTTGTAACTAAGCTTACACTGATGCACGACTAAAAGGTGCCATGCACATAACCAGTGTGATGCACCAGGTGGTTCATTCTTTCTATCACATGATACAGGTTAGGGTGACACCCAATTTTACTTATTTTAATGGGTTAAATTATTTTTCCTGGTAGTAAGCTGGTCGTGAGTCAACCGATAGGGCCACTACTAGTTTATTGGTTCGTGCTTCTGGTTCTGACTCAAAAGCCAAACACGAACCACAGAAGGTTTCCTTCTTTGGGGAAGGTTTTGCACCTTGGTTTCCTTCACTTTAAATCATGGGAATACCTATCTACCATTATTGCACACAATGGGATTCATTTAGACTTCATTATCATCTCCATCCATGGAGAGGGTGAAAACATAAGCTTCTAGGTCAAGCTTCATTTTCCATTAATGGAGGCCATCCATGGAGAGCTTCTACTATGGTTTTAAGACTATATTCCTACAATAATGGAAGAGGAAGGAAGGATGAAGACCTACCTCAAGGAGAACGATGTTTGTGCTTGACGTTCCAAGGTCTCTCTCCCAAGTACTCTCACTTTCCCATGGTTCAGCAAGAGAAGTAAAAGGAAAGTGAGCCCTCCTTTTATAGGACTCATGGAGAGAGAGAGAGAGAGAGAGAGAGAGAGTGTCCTACTCTTTCTCAACCGGTAGAAGTTAAGTAGAGGAAAGTTCATCTGGTTGTGCCTCTGGTTGGACTTAAAGCATATCTGAGCCTAGTTTCATGGGCCCAATTTGATGGTAATGTTTTCTAGGCTTCAAGTGCTTACTCCCACATGATCTAATATCACTAGATGACCTAAGGGGCTGACTCATATCATATAGAGGGTCACAAGACTGAGTGCCAAGTGTTGGCACAGTAAGACCCGATACAGAGAGATCTGAATCGTGAGGATTTAGGAGTAGTCTTACAATACCCAAATTTAGAAGGATTTTACCCCTGAAATCAGGTCATAGTTGTAAGTTCATATCCCATGCCTATGGGTGTCTAATCATATGTCGCAACTCATTAAGTTACCATATATCTACTACGATATTTAATAATTAAAGGAGCTCAAGGCTTACTAATTTCCTCAAAATACCCTCTAACTAGCGTGGGGTCCTCCCTTACATAAAGGCGTAGCATTCCCAATACTTTTGATAGTCATGAGCCTCATGCCCCACCACTCTACAGGAGAGGCATGTAACAACTTCCTCATGTTTTGGTGGTGGTTCCCTTTCAGTGGGTCTGGTGCATTACTACACTAGGTGCTTTCGACTTCCACACTGATAACATTTTTGGTGATCAGCCCTAGGTGGCATTTGGGTCCCAATAGAGGTAGGTGGTGGTTCCACTAGTGGCTCTTCATCTCCAACTCGAGGCACCTTACCCACCTCTTGTGGTGATTCATCTTCTAGGGTTGTCTTTACTTGTTTACCCTTGTCTTATGCTATAGACATCTCTTCTTGAGGCCCTTGATGATTTCCTAGGTTATGACACTCAGCCACTATTTGTGCCACCATGCCCTTCTGTTGTTCTTGGAGACCTTGGGAAAGGTGCCTCAATAAGTCTGACACTTCTACCAAAATCGATACAAAGGTGGTGCTATTGTGCATAGCATTTGTTAGAGTTCCTATTTTCCTTTGCTGGAACTCACCATGTTGCTTGTAGACCATTATTGTGGGCTCGTCTCTCACTGTTGCAATATCCTGAGTGTCCTGACAGTCAGACAAAATCGTGCCTTGGTCCATTGGATTGCTCGAATTTTCTTGTTTACAGGCGGAGTCCTTCTGACAAGCTGAATTAAGGAGCTATGTACAGTCCATTACCTAGAACATCCCCAACTCGTTAGTAGACCCTCATTTATAAGGCATTCGAAATGGGAGCTCAATATTAGTAGTCCATGTAATTGTCAAATCAGTCACATCATACAATCTCGATCACTAAAAATCTTGGCACACATTCTACCACATCCAACATCATTGGTTATTCTTAATAAAATAGAACTCAATTAATTATGCCCAAGTGTAATAGATACTAATCAGTAGAACTTCATACTAGTTCACCCCTCTATTCTTCCCACATTACACCCAAACATATATAAGGGCATCTTAGTCATTGTAATCGTAAATTCCCCTTCCTTGTTATCTCATGACCCTTATACGTATTATGAGTTTCTATTGGCCAAGTATTATTTTCTTTTTTGTGTATCTATACTCTGCATAAACCTCTCATAAGCGACAACATAACCATCAGTACTCACATGGTAAAATCAATTATCACAATTTAAGCCTCAATCTCATTCAAAATTAACTTATGTCACCACATAATTTGATAAGTAACATGATGAGTTTGCACCATGGAATTGAAATACTTGACGGAGACAACATTCAAATTCCTTGTACATAATGAAATCATGTGGAGAGTATAATGCATCCATGAACGTCATGTTAATCCATGCTTCGCACAAATGAAGAACTTATCATTTAAGGTTTATTTGGGTCGTGTGTTCCAAATTTCTACTCTTCCCAGGATAAAGGTCCTGGTAGTCTACCCTTATCTCGACAGTGCATTTTTGTGCAGCCAAGCCCTCTCAAACCCATCGAATGGCCTCAAGAAACATCGGGTTAGGTTCCCTATGTTTCGGAGCA
The DNA here is from genome assembly GCA_028583415.1 of Protea cynaroides. Lineage (NCBI taxonomy): Eukaryota > Viridiplantae > Streptophyta > Magnoliopsida > Proteales > Proteaceae > Protea > Protea cynaroides. The sequence continues at coordinate 35,053,695 of CM053265.1, forward strand.
TAATTAGCCAAGAAGGCCTCACGGTCCCAAGTTATGACACTATGATGTTGTAGCATGATGGGCTGAGTTATTCACCACCATTCATATGGTGCACCCACCAATTAGTAGGTAGCACACATTATCTTCTGTGCATTCGAACAGTGAAGGTTGCCAATAGTTGCCTCCATAGTTTGGATCTAATTCCCTGGGTGAAAGAGACTTGCATAGATCCCATCAAATTTTTCAGGGTTCAATTATTGAAAGCCCACCATAGTGTTCTCCACTATGTTTGGGTCCACACCATGAAATGGGAAGAAAGGTAGTAGCTCCCTATTAGGTCCTGTGGTTTGTGGAGACTGATAGGTGGTCAACGTGTTTGCTATGGCATGCCAATGCTCTTCTAGATCACCATCCAAAGCGGGTGCCTTAGAGGTAGGCCACCCATTAGGATGCTTGGACGGCGACATATAATTTGGCCTGGGTGTAAATATGGAAAAAGTACCAACAAACTACCCAAGGTTAGTGTCAACTTATCCCAATAACACAAGAAAAATGACATCATGTGCTAAACAATTTCTACGAAATGGATGAGGATTAAATTAAGAGTCTTACAAGGCATAAGCATTAATTCAAGTGGTGTGGCAATCCTTGACCTCATGTTACGTAAGACCGTATTCCACTAACCGGGTTTAACAGTGTCATGCCATGTTTTCCCATCGTTACCGGCTCGAGTAAACTAGCCAGATTGACCGTGTGAAGAAACCATAAGGCGAGATAATTGAAACAATCCAAAAACAGTGAATTTTAGTTGTATGGTCGACTGACAGATGTTGTGAGGCCGACTCCTCAACCAAAAAGTGAGGACAATCAGTTTAAATTGAGTGGTTGCATAATCAACTTTGTGTGGTTGACAGATTCTACGACCACACAGTTGACCACATAAACTCATAATCGACTACGAGATTTGGAAACTTTTCAAATTTAGGGGATCTCTTTTCTAGTTGAGAGAGGACTCTATATAGAGGTTTTCCGTCTACATAGAGGATGTCCCTTAGTCTCTCTTACTCTTTTGGATCAAACCTAAACCCTAAACCTAAAGAGAAAGAAAAGGAGAAAGATAAGAAAAAGGAGAAGGAGGCTTGGGGAAGAGGAATTACAAGAGAGTTGCCAATCAGTTCCCTTCCTCTACAGCAAGGAACCTAAGGTAAAAAAACTCACCTCTGTAGGTAATGGGAATGGCTGGATTAGATTTACCATCATCATGTTGGTGAATGGAACTCAATATTGGGGCTGAGATCATGAGATATTCTAGTCAATTCATAGGGAATATGGAATTAGGTTAGGGAACATTTGTAGATTATAATCATCAAGGTATAAAGGCCATAGAACGACCCTTGGAGCTGTTCAATTAATGTGACCAAAGGTTAAACTGAGCTTGACCCTCGAATACAACCAGTAAGTTATGTGGTCACATCAATGGTCGACTACAAAGTGACTAGTGAGTTTACCACAGACTCTCAAGAAGTTTACACAGGGTCGTGTGGTAGCATCAATGGACGCATGATGGGCGACCACACATTCGACCACACAATGTATGGTCAACCTATACCTGCAACCACTACATCAACCACTCAACTACAGAAAGCCTAGTTCGAGGCCAAACTAGATTTTAACCTATTATAACTTATTACCATCAAACCCTAATCTAATTTCATAAATTGTCTAGGTTGACAACTACTATAAGTGGATTTCAAAAGCTTAGAAGAGAGTTAATACTACGATCAAAGGTGAGGAAATAAGACCTAAACTAACTAGTTAATAACAAACTATTATTTTTCTTTTAATTGTCCAATGCCATGATTGTTCCCATGCTTATATGATTGTAATGTACATCTCACATGTCATCCAATATTACTGCTATTCCTATTCATGCATATTTAATTCATTCTTTTACTCTATTGTGGATGATAGGAATAGGCATATGATTATGAGTGTGGTTAGTGTGATGTGTGGGGAGGGGTGTATGATCCCTAAACCATGCATCACATTGAAATCTTTGTATCACTCTTACCTTAGCGGAACTAGTACGTCATAGGGCATCAGGGGGTGTTCGCAGACTGTACGGTCTTTGACTCTGTCGAGGAGCCCTAGCTCTAGCTCTATCTCTATCGATGTATTGAGGGATACTAAGATAAGGCCTTGGATACATATGGGTGACATCTAGGATTGGTTAGTTGTGAGCCCAGTTTACAAGCCCTAGCTAGTAGGAGCATATATGCTAGTATGGGTAGGGCATCCGGGAAAGTATTGGCAGTGTGTGATCTGGAAACTTTAGCTCTATAAGACCCGTATCGAACTAACCCGGTCTTACCACCTTGAATCAGGTCTACCCATCATGGTCGAGCCAAATGGATCAAGTGCGTGAGGGAGATCACGATCCCAGGTATTAAACTCATTCAAAAACACTAAAATAAGGGGGAGGGTCGCATACCCAGGAAGGTAGGGTCGGACCCCCCCAGTATAAAAGTCAGACCCTGAGTTTTTAACCGGGGGTCGGACATTTTAGAACCAGGGGTCGATGGGATCTCCGACCCCCTCATCGACCCCCAGTCTGTCGACAGAAACCGTGAATTAGGAACTTTTCAAATTTCAATGGGATTCTTTCCTAATCTCAATGGGACTTATTATGGGAGTTTTTACTCTACAAATAGGACGTCCCTAAGCCTCTTTCACTCCTTTTAGAACCCTAATTGGATTGAGAGAAAGAGAAGAGAAGGAGAAGAGAAAGAGAAGAGAAGGAGAAGAGAAAGAGAAGAGAAGGAAAGTGGAGAAGAAGATCAAAGAGAAGGCTTCAGAGCGACAAGCCTAATTCTCAGGTATGGATACTATCTCCATGTAATTCTACATACCTTAGAATAGATAGTGATGAGGGAATGATCTAGGAGAAACCCAAATCATCCATCCATGGTTAGGTTTTCATGGAAAACCATGGGGGAAATCATAGAAACCACGTAGAGGAATAAACTATGGTTCTAAGCCATAGAACATGTAGGTAATGGATTGTAGAAGCAAGCCATAGGACCCAAACACGAAGGAATGGACTGTAAGATGAAAAATTGACTAAACCCACTGGGGGTCACACGGGGGGTCGATGGCCAATCGACCCTACCAGACCCTAACAATCAACCCCCAGTATTTGGGAAGTCCATAATCTGGGTGGTAGCACCCAGGGTTGATGGAACCTCCGACCCTGGCATCGACCCCCAGTTAACAGCATGCTTTTTAAAATCAGAATTAATTCTAATTAAATTATATCAACTTGATTAGGTCTTCTAGTGATATAATATTGATATATAGTTGAGTCTTAAAGCTTAAAAGAGGATCTACGATCAAGCAAAGGTGAGGGAACAAGACCTAAACTAATTGGTTAATAATAAACTATTTTATTCTTAAGTCCAATGCCATGATTGATTCTATGCGTGTATGCTTCAACATCATCCAATATTTCTATTATTATTGTTTATGCATATTTAATTGTTTATAACATGATGAGGATGATGATGATAGGAATAGGCATGTGGATGTATGTGTGTGGTTGGGGTGCTTGATGCGAGCGAGTATCAAGGGGAGGTGTCATAAGCGGGGCCTCAACACTCTAGCTCTATCTCTAACTCAAGTCTTATCCACTGACATCGTCGTATCGCTATTACCTTAGTAGAACTATTACGTCGTAGGATATGAGGGGAGGTGGTCTCGGACCGTGTAGTCTCTGACTCTGTCGGGGGGCCTTTTCCCTATCTCTATGGACGTAATGAGGGATGCTGGGGTGAGGCCTTGGATATACTGTTTGGCATTAGGATTGGTTAGTTGCGAGCCCAGTTTGCGAGCCCTTGCCAGCAGGGGCTTAAGTGTTGGTATGGGCAACGGGTAAAGTAATAAATGAGAACTGTGCGTGGACATTGTCCATGGTGGGTGCATGTGGGACGACAGTAAATGTTACCTTTGGGTGGCTTCACACACACGTGTATGGAGGTGCGGCGGCAATAAAGGTGATCTCTGGCCACCTATCCTTTCTATAGCACATTGCAAACTTATTTACAAGACCAAAGATATGAATTGAATGCATGCATATGTTTGTTGCTTTGTTTTGTTTACTCACTGAGCAATGATATGTACTCACCCTCTCGACGTCAAATATTTTTAGTTGATGATGCAGGTACTACGGTCGAAGATTATATGAGTGCCCCGGTGTATGCGCGTATTGCTGCAATGGAAGCCGAAGACTTAGTGGATATGCATGACCCCTCATGCGAGTGCAACTCATGCATATTCTATTAGATTTTATTTGAATTTATAAATGGATGTAATTAATATTCTATTTATTTATGTCTCAGTTGATACAAAAATAACTCAATATTTTAATTATGATTATTATAGTTAGATTTCTCAGTTCATTTTCTATAAGACTTCCGCTATTGTGTATTTATTTTGATTATGGTTGTGGATGTGCATGGTTTTATTTTTAATGGATATAGCCTATTAGAGATCCTGGTTGAACCGTTTGTTTATTAGCGGTTCATCACACTGTTCTGAATGGTACAAAATTGGGGTGTGACAACTTGGTATCAGAGCATCTCAGGCTTTTTTTGTGAAACCGCATACTTCCACAAAAGGTCATGAACTGAGATAGGATAAAAATTTAAAATATGTAATATTAACACACCATAAGCATCCGTGTTGTTTGAGACTAAACTGAAAGAGAATAATGCATCTATTAAATGGGAAACAAATTTATATACAACCAAAAAAGAAGAACAAATGATTATATATATATGATTAAAGCAGTGTATAGTCCACAGTCCGGATAATTACTCTAAAATACAAAACGAAAAAAAAATAAAATAAAATAGTACATCAAGAAGCTCGAGGTGATGGGGGTGGCGGTGCCTCATGATCTCTATCATAGTCATTTGCGTAGACTCTAGTCAACCAAGCTATTTGAGTCTGGGTCGTCTGGAGACTAGCTGTGAGATCAGTCACCCACTGGTCAGTCACACACTGAGCATCCCTCAGCTCTCCCATCTTCTGATCCGATACGTGCTGAGCAGCTAGAAGCTCTCCCACCCGCTGATCCGACACACGCTGAGCAACCAGAAGCTCTCCCACCCGTTGATCGGATGAGCACTGAGCCTCTAGAAGCTCTTCCATCCTCAGGTCAGACATACGCTGAGCCACTCGTATCTCGTGCAATATCCTCATCATGTCATCTGATGGAGAATACGATGGACCAACTGCATGCGAAGGATCAGCTGAAGAAGACGGACCAGCTCCAGTAGCATGAGTAGGTGATAGAGGAGGTATGGCATCTACATCCATTTATAGCCGATCATCATCATCCCCATGAACCCCTCCTCTAGTGGCTGCTACTGCTGCCTCAACGTCAGCCATCTCCACTTGAGTGCGAGGGCGCACCATCGCGTTCCTCTCCCCATCACTGACATGGGCATCCCGCATGCCCATCTTGCAGATGGCCTCCAATCCAGAGGGGATGGGAAGGATTTCTCCTGAATCTTCTCATCCAATAAATCAACCCCCAGGTGGGTAAGCAAGGTAGTGATCGTGCGTCCATAAGGAAGGTTGCCAGTGTGACAGGGCAACATGGCATTGATAATCGTACGTATGATGATGTAGGGAAGGAAGACGGGCTGCCTAGTGCATATGCAGTATAATAGATACTGGGTCAACTGGGAGACCCTCTTGTAATGACCACTCTGCAGTATCAGGTTATGCTGAATGATCTTGCAGTATACCCGAGGATCTGAACTCAGATAACTCGCTTTCATCTCCCAGCGATCAGGTCTGATGAGCTGACTATCGATCTCAGCCCTCATTTGTAGAGAAAAGAACTAGGGCTCTCCAGGAGCACAGAACACCAAGGGGCCAGCATAGGAAATGCCCAACAAGTCGTCCAGCTGCCGATAATCAAATGAAACATCAACCCCCTTGACGTAGTTGGTAATCCGAAGATCACCACCCCTCTCAACATCATTGTAATCTCCGACCACCTGGAGATTACAGTAGAACTGGCGTACCAAGTTAGGATGGGTACACACATCATAGGTGATGATGGGAAGCCATCCCATATCACCAAAGGCCCCCTCCACATTGAACAAGGCTAAGCTAGCCAAGTCCACATTGCGGCCTCCCTCTACCTTCTTGCGAGCGTAGTGGGCATATTGTGTCTCGGCTTTACTGGAACAGAAGCGAAGACGGTCGTGAACTCTGGGTACCTTCGTACGAACCATAGTATCTGTAAATAAAAAAGATAAACAAATAATGGGTTAGTAGAGAGGAAAAACCCAAAATTTCGACATAATAACGACGTAAATTGGTCAAAAGCCTCACTTTACACCCATACATGTGGACAGGAGGACTTACATAGATGCTAAACTACCCAGTGAAACTCATACAGTCGGAAATTTCAACTAATTAGATTGAATTGCAAGAAATTTCAAGAAATTCAAAATCTCGACAAAATTAGGGCAAAAATTATAAATATCAAGTTTCTCGATAACCAATCGATGAAACTCAAATATTTTTTAGGGCTTTCGTTCCTCAAGTCACCAACAATAAAAGCCCCCAATAAAAATCAAAATTTTACGGTGGGAAAAAGTTTAACTTGAAAATACGAGATAAACGAGCAAAAACATAGGTAAAGAAACCTAAAAACTTGAAAAGGTAGAAGAGGGACGAGTTGAGTCGAAGTGGAGAAGAAAGAATGGGAAATGGACTTTGAATTGGAACTTAAAAATCGGATTTTTAGTCCGGGGGTCGAAAATTTCAATGAAAACAATCGACCCACCCATCGACCCCCGCATCGACCCTCGGCTCTCGGGAATCAGACAGAGAACCATGGGTCGCACCCTGGGTCGAACATCCTCCGACCCCCCCCCCCCCATCGACCCCCGGCTCTCGGGAAGAATGGGTGAATTCCTAGGGTCGCAGACTAAGGGTCGGACACCCATAGGCCCCCACCATCGACCCTACAGTGAAAACACAGCATTTTCGACAGAATGATCTGAAAAATTTGAAATTTGCAATTGTTAGTGGTTTTAAAATATGAGAATGAAGTATTTAATGATTGTATCTCGTGTTCAATGATTTCAGGCAATCCCACTATCAGATTAATTAATGGCGGGACACAGAGCAACCAGACAGAGCCGTAACTCTATCCCACCACCACCACCGGTGGGGGAAGATTACCAGACACACCCGGAAACACAAGGGAACATGAACACGGCACCGTCCGTCATAAATGGGCAGGCAAATCCTACCAATCTGCCAGCTCCACCTACAGACTTGGCCACAGTCGTAATGAACTTGACCCAACAGTTGCAATAGATATAACAAGCACAAGCTACAATCCAAGCTGCCATAGGCATAACTCTTCCAACTGCACAAACACCTCCAATGCCAGCCGGACAGGAAAGCACAGCACCAGGGGGGAGTAACACAGTACCCCACACACCTCAGACTCCTATCATGCAGGCTCAAGTACTGAATCCTGAGATAGCTCAAGGTGGATACCAATACCAACCACCTATGTATGGAGCGTATGTCCCGCAGAAACTAGACCACTCCAAACTGGTGGAGCGTTTTCTAAAACTAAAGCTCTGAGAGTTTAATGGCAAGCTAGCAGATCCCTTGTGGCCGGCACACTGGGTTGACGAAATGAAAAGAAATTTTATGATGATGACACTAAATAAAGAAGAAAAAGTGTTGTGTGCCACCTTTATGCTGAAAGGAGATGCACACCATTGGTGGAGGTCTACCAGGACGTATTTACTTACAAAGCACGCCCAACTGATTTGGGATATTTATAAAGAGGCGTTCTTTGAGAAGTACTTTCCGAGAAGTTTCAAAGATTCTATGGAAAGAGAGTTCCTGAGTTTTTATCAGGGGCAGATGACCGTGGATGCGTATCAACAGCGTTATGAAGAGTTTTTCTTCTTTGCACCCACTAGTATGCAAGAGGAAAACACAAAGACCCGAAGTTTCGTCATGGGACTTAAGGGAAGCATCCGTGAGCACGTTCTGGGACATGAAAAGAAAATTTATAACGAAGTGGCAGAAATTGCTCGAGTTATAGAATCAAGCCAGAAGGAGAGTTATTTCATGCAAAACAAAGGTATAAAAAGGCCAGCTGGAAATTCTTATAATGGAGGGAATAACAAGACATTCAAACCCTTTCGTGCTCATGGCTTTACCGCTACAACCAAGACTACTCCCATAGCTCGACAGCAACAAAAGCCAATTACTAAAGGGATAAAATGTTTTAACTGCAACCAAGTGGGACATATAGCAAGGGAATGTCCTAAGCCCAAGAAACAGCTACATCAAGGACGAGTTTACGCGGTTACATCAGAGGATGGTACCGCATCGCCTGATGTGGTCACAGGTATGACTTAATTTTTTTTTAGTTAGTTGTATTACATTGTATGAGCATGTAGACTAAACCAAAACAAATCACAAGTATCGTACCTATTAATGGCATTCTCGCCAGAGTACTCTTTGATTCAGGAGCTACTCATTCCTTTATATCTATGACATTTGGAAAGAAGTTACCCCTTAAATCCTTAGACTACAAACTACTTGTACGATCATCTATGGGATTAGAAGTGGAGTTAGAAAAAGGTGATGGACCATGTCCAGTTCTTATTGGTAAAAGATCTTGGATGCAACCTTGATCCAACTTGAGATGGCAGACTTTGACGTCATCTTGGGAATGGACTGGTTAGTTCGGCATTCTACAAACCTATTGTGTGCCAAAAAGAAGCTGACATTTAAAGACAAAGAGGGCGCAGAGTTTAGTTTCTTGGGAACCAAACATCCACGTAAACGAAAGCTCATACTCTCTGCGCTAAAGACTAAGAAGTGCCTTGAGAAAGGAGCAGTCAGGTATTTAGTATCTGTGGTCGACCTTACCAAGGAAGCACCACGAATGGAAGATATTGATGTCGTGCGTGACTATCCAGACGTATTTCCTGAAGAATTACCAGGATTACCACCCGACCGAGCTACAGAGTTTGTTTTAGATCTTATACCTGGAGCCGCACCAGTATCGAAAGCACCTTATCAAATGGCTCCTACTGAATTGAAGGAATTGAAAGTACAACTAGAAGAACTGTTAGACAAGGGTTACATTCGCCCTAGCATATCACCATGGGGAGTGCCAGTATTATTCGTGAAGAAGGAGGACGGTAGCGTTTAATTGTGTATAGACTACCGATAACTGAATAAACTGACAATCAAGAATTGGTATCCGTTGCCTCGGATCGATGACCTATTCGATCAGTTGCAAGGTGCCAAAGTGTTCTACGAGATCGATCTTCGGTCAGGCTACCATCAGTTGAAGATTAAGGATGGTGATATTCCCAAGACAGCATTCAGGACCAGATATGGACATTATGAATTTTTGGTCATGTCTTTTGGATTGACAAACGCACCAGCAACCTTTGTGGAACTTATGAACCGGGTTTTCCATGACATGTTGGATACGTTGGTTATTGTATTCATTGATGATATACTAGTCTACTCCAAAGACGAGGAAACTCATGTCAAGAATCTAAACGCCGTTCTGCAGCAACTACGTAAGGAGAAGCTCTATGCCAAATTTTCAAAGTGTGAGTTTTGGCTAAAGGAAGTCGCATTTCTAGGCCATGTAATATCCGCTGAAGGAATTAAAGTGCATCCCAGCAAGATCGAGGCTATTGTAAAGTGGGAAGCACTGAAGAGCGTTGCAAAAATTAGAAGTTTTCTGGGTCTAGCTGGGTATTATCGACGATTTGTGGAAGACTATTCCCGAATTGCCGTTCCTCTTACCAGTTTAACTAAGAAGGGCGAGAAGTTTGTCTGGACGGATAAATGCGAGATGAGTTTCTAAATGTTGAACGCTATATTGATATAAGCTCCAATCTTGACCATCCCAATTCCAGGACAACCATTTATCTTGTACACCGATGCGTTAGGACTAAGATTAGGATGTGTACACATGCAAGGAGAACAAGTAATTGCTTATGCCTCAAGACAACTAAAGACACATGAGAAGAACTATCCTACACATGATTTGGAACTAGCGACAGTAGTACATGCTATCAAAATATGGAGACATTATCTGTTCGGGGAGAAGTTTCAGATTAAATCAGACCGTAGAAGTCTTACTTATCTATTTAATCAGAAGGAGCTGAATATGAGACAAAGCAGATGGCTAGAACTATTGAAAGACTATGATTGTAATATCCAGTATCATCCATGGAAAGCTAATGTAGTAGCTGATGCGTTGAGTAGAAAGGCAATGATAAACTCTCAGGGGGAGGTTAGCACAACTGCCGCAATGTGTACTACCAGAAAGGTATTCAAGCACGATAATGAACAGTTTGTGATAGATGCACCAGATGGATCAGCCAACCAAGGATTTATTTATCAATTTTTAATATGTTCGCCGCATTGAAGATTATACCAGATATAGTAGATGAAGTGAGGACAGCTATCAAATCAGACCCTTACCTAAGAACGGTACAAGGGGACATCAAAAAAGGTAAGACTAACCCTGAGTTCACCTTGGACGAAGAAAAGGTATTGAAGTACAAAGGAAGAATATGTCTACCCGAAATAGAAAGCTTGGACATTAGACACCGATTGATGAAAGAAGCCCATACCACCATCTATTCGATACATCCTAGAAGTACAAAAATGTATCATGATCTAATGAAATTAGATTGGTGGAGAGGAATGAAAGAAGATGTAGCTAAGTTCGTGTCTCAATGCCTAAATTGTCAAAAAGTAAAGGTTGAACAACAAAGACCGGCAGGACTGTTACAACCATTACCGAAACCAGCATGGAAATGGGACTGCATCACTATGGACTTTGTCACAAGATTACCATTGACTCCTCGAGTAGTTGACGCGGTTTGGGTGATTGTAGACCGCCTGAATAAAATAGCTTGTTTTATACCTATACGACCTCAGTATACACTGGAGAGGTTAGCTAAGCTGTATGTGGATAACATTGGGCGATTACACGGTGTACCTAAAAGCATTGTGTCCGATAGAGATCCACGATTTACTTCAAAGTTTTGGGAAGGATTGCAAAAGGCTATGGCTACAACACTGAAGTTTAGTACTGCATTCCATCCATAGACAGATGTATAGTCAGAGCGTACAATTCAGATTCTAGAAGATATGCTTCGAGCATGTGTAATTGATTTTAAAGGATCATGGGATGAAAAGTTACCACTGATTGAGTTTGCTTATAATAATAGCTATCAGGCTACTATACAGATGTCACCCTATGAAGCACTGTATGTGTCACACCCCAATTTTGGTCTAACCAGAATGGTGTGATGAACCGTCAATAAACTAACGGTTCAACCAGGATCTCAAAATAGGCTATCCCACATATGATAAACCAAAACACATTCCACATTAATCAGAGGTAATAAAATAAATAACGGAAGTCTTACAGATAATGAACTGAGAAATTCTAACTGTGATACTCATAAATAAAATATCCAATTATGTTGTTTCAACCGAGACATAAATAAAATATCGAATACATGTCTTTACTAAATCCAAATATATAAAACAAAATCTAATCGAATACGCATGAGTTGCACTCGCAAGAGGAGTCATGCGTATCCACTATGTCTTCAGCTTCCATTGTCGCCACATGCCCATACACAGGAGCGTTCATGTAATCTTCAACGGTGGTACCTACATCATCAACTAAAAGTGTTCGAATTCGAAAGGGTGAGCACACATCACGGCTCAATGAGCAAACAAAACAATGCAACAATACATATGCATGCAATCAATTCATATCATTGGTCTGGTTTAAAGTTTGCAATGTGCTATAGAAAGGATAGGTGGCCGCCGCACCTCTATACACGAGTGTGTGGAAACGCCCAATACCGTCGCTCCACATGCACCCACCATGGACAATATACACCCCATGAAAATGGCATGGCTGTACCGGTTGCCCATACCAACATGTAAGCCCCTGTTGGCGAGAGCTTTCAAACTAGGCTCGCAACTAACCAACCCTAATGTCAAACAATGTATCCAAGGCCTCACCCCAGCATCCCTCAATACATCCATAGAGATAGAGCTAGGGTCTGGTGACCAGGCTGAACCACAATGCCACGTCCCCCCCTGATGCCCTATGACATATTAGTTCCACTAAGGTAATGGCGATACGACGATGTTAGTGGACTAGACTTGAGTAAAGATAGAGCTAGAGTTTGGTGACCAGGCTGAACCACAATGTCACATCCTCCCCCTGATGCTCTACTCGCATCAAGCACACTAACACTTGCTTAGTGGACATGACTTGAATAGACCATGGCACAATATACACCCCATGAAGAACGGTCATGGCTGTACCGATTGATACCATCCCTACCCGCACCATGTACACCAGCCAAACACAAACATTCACATGCCTATTCCTACCATCATCAACATCACCATGTTATAATCAATAAATTTAAATATGCATGGACAGTAATAATAGAAATATTGGATGACATGTTGAATGCACATTACAAGCACACACGCATATCACAATCATGGTATTGGACTCAAGAAATAAAAACAATTTGTTATTAACCAATTAGTTTAGGTCTTGTTTCCTCACCTTAGCTTGTTAATAGGTCCTCTTTCAAGCTTTAGAATCACCTTTATAATGTTATTATATTGCTAGAATACCTAACAAAGTCGATTAAATTTAATTAGAATTAATTCCGAATTTAAAAACCATACTGTTAACTGAGGGTCGGAGGTAGGGTCGGAGTCATGATCGACCCTAGGTGCGCCCCTCCCCCTAATCTGAACTTCCCAAACACTGAGGGTCGATGCTAGGGTCGGATCTGCCATCGACCCTAGGTGCGACCCTCCATGGTTTGAGTCGAAAATATCAGATTTCGTTCTCTCTTTCATGGTTAGGTCCTATGGCTTACTTCCACAATCCATTCTATACATGTTCTATGGTTTAGAACTATACTTTATTCATGTACATGATTTTAATGATCTCCTCCATGGTTTCCATTGAAACGAAACCATGGATGGATGATTTGGGTTTCTTCTAAGTCATATCCTCTTCATAAACCATTCTAAAGTCTTAAATAAATCATGGGGAACGTATCCATACCTTAGGTTTGCTGAGATTCAGAGTTCCTCTGAATTTCCTCTTCTTCCTTAGCCTTTTCGTCAAGTTTTCCTTCTCTTCTTCTCTTCCTTCTCTTCTCTCTCTCAATCCAATTAGGGTTGTAAAAGGAGTGAAAGAGGCTTAGGGATGTCCTATTTATAGGGCAAAACCTCCCAAAATAAGTCCCACTGAGTTTAGGAAAGGTTCCAATTGAAATTAGAAAGGTTTCTCAATTTTTGGTTCGTGCTATTTTTCCCAAATGCCGAGGGTCGATGGTGAGGGTCGATGGGAGGGTCGGACAACTCATAGACCCTGCGACCCATGGTTGAGGGTCGATGGTGGGGGTCGATGGGAGGGTCGGACCTGTCTGTTAAAACCTGCGACCCTACCCTCATTTTGACTGTTTTTGGATAAATTTTCATATTGGGTCTTGGGTTTCTTCAGACACTTGGTCCACTTGGCTCGACCATGATATGTAGACGGATCCCGACACGAAATATAAGGTTAGGCCGCGTTTGTGGCGTGCGGGTCTTACAACTCCACCACCCTTAAAAGAAATTTCGTCCTCGAAATTTGAAAGTACGGATCTTACAACTCCCCCATCCTTAAATGAATTTTGTCCTCAAAATTTGAACGAATCTTACAACTCCCCCATCCTTAAAATAAATTTTGTCCTCAAAATTTTGAATTTACTTCGGAGTCAATAGGTGGGAATTCTATTTCCGCATTGCATCTTATTCCTCCTATGCACTCTTCTCCACGTATTGTCTTTGCCAGGTTACCTTCACATAATAATTATCCCGACTTTGGAAACATTGTACCTTCCCACTAGTGAACTAGGCTGGTACCACTTCGATAGTTAAACATTCTATCTAATCCAGTGATTCCGTGGTCAATACCTTTAATATGGATCTTTAATGTACTTCTTCAATAGTGACACACGAAATACATCATGCACATTAGACATGGACAGCGGTAACGCTAATTGATATGCAACTTTTCTACGTCTCCCCAAAGTTTATAAGATCCAACACATATATAAATTATGACTTTCCCTTCTTGTCTAATCGTTTCAAACTACGCATAAATGATATCTTCAAAAACACTTTGTCACTTATGGCGAACTCAAGGTCTTGGTGTCTCTCCTAACATCTTGAGCTATCCTGGCCCTTTTTCTTTGATCTTGTCTGCCACTCAATAGTTTTCTTCATTAGCCTTAGGTCTCAAAATTCTTCATTTACCGACTTTACTCCAAACCAGAGGGGTTTGACATTTCTACCGTACCATGCTATATGGGTGACATTTACATGATAGCTTGGTAGAATCTTTAATTCATGGTAACTTCTCAACTCCAACTCCTTGAAATCAATTCACAAGCTCGGGGCATATCTCCTAGGATCTGTATAGTCTGCCCCGACTATCCATCGGTTTAGGGTAAAGTGCAGTACTAAACTTCGACTTTGTCCCCATTATTTTCTGTAGATCCTCCCCAAACTTCGAGATAAGGCCTAAGCCTTCGACCGACACTAAGCTCTCATGCATACCATTCAATCTGGAAATATTATCCACCTATAGCTTAGTTAACCGCTCCAAAGCATACCGGGTCGTATAGCAATGGACTGAGCTATCTTCATAAGGCGATCAACACTCACCCAACTACGTCAATCGATTTGGGAGTCAGGGGCAAATCATTGACATAGTTCATAATACTGCAATTCCATTCCCAAAACAAAAGTCAGGGTTTGGTTTTCCTTTTCTAAGTCTGCTTACACCGTTCCTATATACAAACCTAACAAAATTACTATTTCTACTTCATCCATCAATTCAGAGATGATCTTTAATGCCACAAGCGGAATCGACGAACTATTGCTCCATAAGTTCATCCATAAATTCTCGCTTAATTGGATCATCACGAGTTTCTATTATATGTTACTCTCCTTCCAAATCTGAATCTATTGCTGCGAAACATAAGGTAGCATTTATACTGGGTCCTTCCTTGGACTTCATAATTCCCATCAGCGATCATATAAGCAGTTTGTAATCTAAAGATTTAAGGGGTATATTTAGTTTCTTTCCAAATGACACAGATATAAAAGGGTGAGTAGCTCCATAATCAAGGAGCACTTTGGCAGGAATGCCATTACTAGGTACGATGCCTGTGATTTATTTTAATTTAGTCTACATGCTCATGCAATGTAACATAAAATGATATGTTCAGGTCATACCTGTGACCACATCAGATGATGCGGCAGCATCCTTGGCTGAAATAGCGTAAACTCTTCCTTGCTGTAGTTGTTTTTTGGGCTTAGTATACTCTCTTGAGACATGCCCTACTTGGTTGCAATTAAAACATCTGATCCCCTCACCATTTTTCTTTGGTTGCCATGGAGTTGCTGAAATGGTTTTGGTTGTAGCATTGAAGCCATGGGTACGGAAGGGTTGGAATACCTTGGTGTTGCCTCCGTTGTAAAAATTTTCATTTGGCCTTTTTATTCCCCTATTTTGAGTAAAATAGCTCTCTTTCTGGCTCGACTCTATCACTCGAGCAATTTGTACAGCTTCATTGTAGATTTTCTTCTCTAGTCCCAAAACATGTTCGCGTATGCTTCCCCTAAGTCCCATGACGAACCTTCGGGTTTTCGTATCCTCCTCTTGCATACTGACTGGTGCAAAGAAAAACAGCTCCTCATAACGCTGTTGATATGCGTCGACAGTCATTTGCCCCTGATATAAACTCAGGAACTCTCTCTCCATAGAATCTCTGAAACTTCTAGGGAAGTATTTCTCAAAGAATGCCTCTTTGTATATATCCCAGGTCAAGTGGGCGTGTTTGGTTAATAGATATGTCCTGGTAGACTTCCACCAATGGTGTGCATCGCTCTTGAGCATAAATGTGGCACACAACACTTTCTCCTCCTCATTTACGGTCATCATCATAAAATTTCTTTCCATTTCGTCAATCCAGTGTGCCGGCCACAAAGGATCTGCTGGCTTACCATTGAATTCTTTGGGCTTCATCTTAAGAAAATGCCCGACCAGTCTATAACGGTCCAGCTGATATGGATCATAGGCCCCATACATGGGTGGTTGGTACTGATAACCACCTTGAGCTATTTCAGGGTTTTGCACTGGAGCTTGCATGACTGGTGTTTGAGGTGCCTGGGGTACTGCCTTATTTCCCCCTGGTATTGTGCTTGCCTGTCCTGCTGGCATCTGTGTCGTATGTGCAGCTAGAAAAACCACACCTATGGCAGCTTGCATATTAGTTTGCACCTGTTGTATTTGTTGCAGTTGTTGTGCCAAGTTCATTATGACTGTAACTAAATCTATAGGTGGGGCTGGCAAGTTTGTAGGATTTGCCTGACCATTAGCTCCTGGCTGTGCCACGTTTGGATTCTCTGGTACTTCAGGAATTTCATGACCGGTTTCATCTACCGGTGGTAGTGGTGGGATTTGGTTACGTCCGCGTCTGTTTCCTCTTCGCCCAGCCATTTCCTATTCTGGTGGTGTAGTGTTTAAAAAGTCATAGAACACGTGAGGAAATAAATATATACTTCATTTTCATATTTGGATACACTAACCAATGGTATTTTCAAATTTCTCAGATCATTCAGTGAAAAATACTGTCTTTTCTATGCAGGGTCGATGGTGGGGGTCGATAGGTATCCAACCGTCAGTATCCGACCCTGGGAAATCATCCATTTTTCCCGAGTATATAATGCCATTGGTCAAGGCACTACAAGAGTAAATCTAGAGAAGCTTTCATACATCAGTAAATCAGGTATAAATCAAGAGAAAGATTTCGTACATCAATAAATCAGGTATAAATCAGAAGATGTATGCTCAACACGATTAAACATTTAACTATTCATTCAGTTCATATCTCTGATCATGTTGTCAATCATAAGAATGGTTCAGATTGGTATAATCAGGATTAATACTAAAGAAACAATATCTATAACTCTACTTGACAGGTTAAATCAAGAAGGTATCCTGTCAAGGTCCAAGAAATTAAAATCTGGTATGTGCATCCTCTATAATCATAAGAGTAAATCAATAATGCACTGCGTCCTATATAAACCTATCTAGATATATGGCCATAATAGATTTGATCCTTTGCTGAAAATGTCCGAGGTATCATCTTCAGAAGACATTCTTCAATCCTTGTTGGATCATTCTGTCATGATGCAACTATCCCATACATTGGTGGCTAATAAGGTTAACCACCTTGATACACTGCTTGTTGTGCACCAAACTGCTGCACTGGGGTGTGCATTACTGGGACTTGTTGTGTGGTAGCCACTGTGTTATAGCTAACAGGTGTTGGGGTATAGTGATGCTACCAATTGATACCATACTTGGTTTGACCCGGAGGTGTTGATGTAGCATCAGCAACTTGGGTAGTGATTTACATAGCAACTTCCATAGTCGGTCCCATCTGTTGTTGCTCTTGTATTTTATTGGGTCAAGTTTATGACAATCGTGACCAAGGTAATTGGTAGTCCAGGTGGTTGGCTGGAGTGGCCTGGTTGTTCATTTCCTCTTATTTGCTCTAATTTGATTACCAACTCATATGAGTTTTCATTACCCGTTCTCGACCCAGATAGTGGTGGGGTCAAGTTGTAACCTCATCTTAATGCTCAGCGGGTAATGGATCAGCGTGTAGTGGATCTCACCCTGAGTCTCCATGTCACCCAGGAGTATAGCTTTATTTTCTTTTATAGTTACTCTCATTTTTGGTGTATAGCTATTGTTCTCCTATCTCTGTCGCATTCAGCCCGAGATCTTTTCCTTTATCTCTATAGGGTTTTTGCATTACTAGTCATTTTCCTTCTTCCTCTGTCCTACATCGAGTTTCACATCTTGTGAGTACCAACTCGGTATTCCAATTTTCTACTGTACAGATGCTTCCTTCTTGCTACAGTACTATATCCTTTGTATACTCGGATAATTACCCAACTTATAGATAATACCCTATATTATTTGTTTATTAGGATGATTTTTGGTCTTCTCTTTCTGTTTGAGTGTATATATATGATTTCACCTTTAATATGTAATTATTGTCTGGTTTAAGTTCTGTCTCAACCAACACAAGTGCTTATGGTTATTTGTATTAAAGCTTTTAATTTATCCTAACTCAGTTCATGGACTCCAATGGAAGTATTCAGGTTTAATGGGTAAGCCTACGAGAGCTCTGATACCAAGTTGTCACACCCCAATTTTGGTCTTACCAGAATGGTGTGATGAACCGTCAATAAACCAACGGTTCAACCAGGATCTCAAAATAGGCTATCCCACATATGATAAACCAAAACACATTCCACATTAATCAGAGGTAATAAAATAAGTAGCGGAAGTCTTACAGATAATGAACTGAGAAATTCTAACTGTGATACTCATAAATAAAATATCCAATTATGTTGTTTCAACCGAGACATAAATAAAATATTGAATACATGTCTTTACTAAATCCAAATAAATAAAACAAAATCTAATCGAATACGCATGAGTTGCACTCGCAAGAGGAGTCATGCCTATCCACTATGTCTTCAGCTTCCATTGTCGCCACATGCCCCTACACAGGAGCTTTCATGTAATCTTCAACGGTGGTACCTGCATCATCAACTAAAAGTATTCGAATAAGAAAGGGTGAGCACACATCACGGCTCAGTGAGCAAACAAAACAATGCAGCAATACATATGCATGCAATCAATTCATATCTTTGGTCTGGTTTAAAGTTTTGCAATGTGCTATAGAAAGGATAGGTGGCCGCCGCACCTCTATACACGAGTGTGTGGAAACGCCCAATGAAAACGGCACCGTCGCCCCACACGCACCCACCATGGACAATATACACCCCATGAAAATGGCATGGCTGTACCGGTTGCCCATACCAACACGTAAGCCCCTGTTGGCGAGGGCTTGCAAACTGGGCTCGCAACTAACCAACCCTAATGTCAAACAATGTATCCAAGGCCTCACCCCAGCATCCCTCAATACACCCATAGAGATAGAGCTAGGGTCTGGTGACCAGGCTGAACCACAATGCCACGTCCCCCCTGATGCCCTATGACATATTAGTTCCGCTAAGGTAATGGCGATACGACGATGTTAGTGGACAAGACTTGAGTAAAGATAGAGCTAGAGTCTGGTGACCAGACTGAACCACAATGTCACATCCTCCCCCTGATGCTCCACTCGCATCAAGAACACTAACACTTGCTTAGTGGACATGACTTGAATAGACCATGGCACAATATACACCCCATGAAGAACGGTCATGGCTGTACCGGTTGATACCATCCCTACCCGCACCATGTACACCAGCCAAACACAAACATTCACATGCCTATTCCTACCATCATCAACATCACCATGTTATAATCAATAAATTTAAATATGCATGGACAGTAATAATAGAAATATTGGATGACATGTTGAATGCACATTACAAGCACACACGCATATCACAATCATGGTATTGGACTCAAGAAATAAAAACAGTTTGTTATTAACCAATTAGTTTAGGTCTTGTTCCCTCACCTTAGCTTGTTAATAGGTCCTCTTTCAAGCTTTAGAATCACCTTTATAATGTTATTATATTGCTAGAAGACCTAACAAAGTCGATTAAATTTAATTAGAATTAATTCCGAATTTAAAAACCATACTGTTAACTAAGGGTCGGAGGTAGGGTCGGAGTCATGATCGACCCTGGGTGCGACCCTCCCCCTAATCTGAACTTCCCGAACACTGAGGGTCGATGCTAGGGTCGGATCTGCCGTCGACCCTAGGTGCGACCCTCCATGGTTTGAGTCGAAAATATCAGATTTCGTTCTCTCTTTCATGGTTAGGTCCTATGGCTTACTTCCACAATCCATTCTATACATGTTCTATGGTTTAGAACTATACTTTATTCACGTACATGGTTTTAATGATCTCCTCCATGGTTTCCATTGAAACGAAACCATGGATGGATGATTTGGGTTTCTTCTAAGTCATACCCTCTTCATAAACCATTCTAAGGTCTTAAATAAATCATGGGGAACGTATCCATACCTTAGGTTTGCTGAGATTCAGAGTTCCTCTGAATTTCCTCTTCTTCCTTAGCCTTTTCGT
The DNA here is from genome assembly GCA_028583415.1 of Protea cynaroides. Lineage (NCBI taxonomy): Eukaryota > Viridiplantae > Streptophyta > Magnoliopsida > Proteales > Proteaceae > Protea > Protea cynaroides. The sequence goes on from CM053265.1 coordinate 35,073,995, forward strand.
CAAGTTTTCCTTCTCTTCTTCTCTTCCTTCTCTTCTCTTTCTCTCAATCCAATTAGGGTTGTAAAAGGAGTGAAAGAGGCTTAGGGACGTCCTATTTATAGGGCAAAACCTCCCAAAATAATTCCCATTGAGTTTAGGAAAGGTTCCAATTGAAATTAGGAAGGTTTCTCAATTTTCGGTTCGTGCTGTTTTTCCCGAATGCCGAGGGTCGATGGTGAGGGTTGATGGGAGGGTCGGACAACTCATAGACCCTGCGACCCATGGTTGAGGGTCGATGGTGAGGGTCGATGGGAGGGTCGGACCTGTCTATTAAAACCTGCGACCCTACCCTCATTTTGACTATTTTTGGGTAAATTTTCATATTGGGTCTTGGGTTTCTTCACACACTTGGTCCACTTGGCTCGACCATGATATGTAGATGGATCCCGACACAAAATATAAGGTTAGGCCGGGTTCGTGGCGTGCGGGTCTTACAGTATGGCAGAAAGTGTCGAACTCCTTTGTTTTGGAAAGAAATTGGGGAACATAGTAATGTTGGACCAGAATTTGTTGAAGAAACTTGTCGAGTGGTCGACATTATCAAAGAAAGAGTGAGAAAGAGTAAGAACAGCTCAGAATCGTCAGAAGCAATATGCCGATACCCGACGCCGAGACCTTGAGTTTGTCGTGGGTGATAAAGTATTCTTAAAAGTATCGCCTATGCGAGGATTGAAACGGTTTGGATAGAAAGGGAAACTAAGTCCAAGATATATCGGGCCATATGAGATTCTAGCTAAGCGTGGGAAAGTGGCTTACCAGTTAGCACTACCACCATCTATGTCAAGTGTGCGATGTATTTCACATTTCCTTATTGAAGAAGTATGTCAAGGATCCGACGCACGTTTTGACAATAGACTTACCTGATTTAACTGAAGATTTGACATTTGAAGTAGCACCAACTAAAATCACTAGTCGAAAAATTCAACGACTACGCAACCGTGATATCTATTATGTTAAGGTCACCTGGAGAAGTAGAGACATGGAAGAAATCACATGGGAAGAAGAGAATGCTATGCGAAAGCAATATCCTCATTTATTTGACTCGGAAGGAATGTACAATTTTGAGGATGAATTTTTTTATAAGTAGTGGGGAGTTATAAGACCCGTATCGATCTAACCCGGTCTTACAACCTTGAACCAGGTTTACCCATCATGGTCGAGCCAAATGGATCTAGTGCGTGAAGGAGATCACGATCCTAGGTATTAAACTCACCCAAAAACACTAAAATAAGGGGGAGGGTCGCATACCCAGCAAGGCAGGGTCGGACCCCCCAGTATAAAAGCCAGACCCTGAGTTTTTAACCAGGGGTCTCGAACATTTTAGAACCAGGGGTTGACGGGATCTCCGACCCCCTCATCGACCCGCAGTCTACCGCCATAAACCGTGAATTAGGAACTTTCCAAATTTCAATGGGATTTTTTCCTAATCTCAATGGGAATTATTTTGGAAGTTTCTAATCTATAAATAGGACGTCCCAAAGCCTCTTTCACTCCTTTTAGAACCCTAATTGGATTGAGAGAAATAGAAGAGAAGGAGAAGAGAAAGAGAAGAGAAGGAAAGTGGAGAAGATGATCAAAGAGAAGGCTTCAGAGAGACAAGCCTAATTCTTAGGTATGGATACTATCTCCATGTAATTGTACATACCTTAGAATAGATAGTGAAGAGGGAATGATCTAGGAGAAACCCAAATCATCCATCCATGGTTAGGTTTTCATGGAAAACCATGGGGGAAATCATAGAAACAATGTATAGGAATAAACTATGGTTCTAAGCTATAGAACATGTAGGTAATGGATTGTAGAAGCAAGCCATAGGACCCAAACACAAAGGAATGGAATGTACGATGAAAACTTGACTAAACCCACGGGGGTCGCACGGGGGGTCGATGGCCAATTGACCCTACCAGACCCTAACAATCGACCCCCAGTGTTCAGGAAGTCCATAATCTGGGTGGTAGCACCCAGGGTCGATGGAACCTCCAACCCTGGCATCGACCCCCAGTTAACAACATGCTTTTTAAAATCATAATTAATTCTAATTAAATTCTATCGACTTTATTAGGTCTTCTAGTGATATAATATCGATATATAGTTGAGTCTTAATGCTTGAAAGAGGATCTACGATCAAGCAAAGGTGAGTGAACAAGACCTAAACTAATTGGTTAATAATAAACTATTTTATTCTTGAGTCCAATGCCATGATTGATTCTATGCGTGTATGCTTGTTATGTGCATTCAACATGTCATCCAATATTTTTATTATTACTGTTCATGCATATTTAATTATTGTTTATAACAAGATGAGGATGATGATGATAGGAATAGGCATGTGGATGTATGTGTGTGGTTGGTGTGCTTGATGCGAACGAGTATCAGGGGAAGGTGTCATAGGCGGGGCCTCCGTACTCTAGCTCTATCTCTAACTCAAGTCTTGTCCACTGACATTGTCGTATCGCCATTACCTTAACAGAACTATTACGTCGTAGGGTATGAGGGGAGGTGGTCTCGGACCGTGTAGTCTCTGACTCTGCCGGGGGGCCTTAGCCCTATCTCTATGGATGTATTGTGGGATGCTACAGTGAGGCCTTGGATACACTGTTTGGCATTAGGATTGGTTAGTTGCGAGTCCAGTTTGTGAGCCCTCGCCAGCAGGGGCTTACTTATTGGTATGGGCAACGGGTACAGCAATAAACGTGACCTTTGCGTGTACATTATCCATGGTGGGTGCATGTGCGACAACAATAAACGTTACCTTTGGGCAACTTCACACACTCGTGTGTAGAGGTGTGACGTCAATAAACGTGACCTTTGGCCACCTATCCTTTCTATAGTACATTGCACACTTATTTACCAGACCAAAGATATGAATTGAATGCATGCATATGTTTGTTGCATTGTTTTGTTTGCTCACTGAGCCATGATGTGTGCTCACCCTCTCGACGTTGAATATTTTTAGTTGATGATGCAGGTACTATGGTTGAAGATTATATGAGTGCTCCGGTGTATGCGCGTATTGCTGCAATGGAAGCCGAAGACTTAGTAGATACGCATGACCCCTCATGCGAGTGTAACTCATGCGTATTCTATTAGATTTTATTTGAATTTATAAAGGGATGTAATTTATATTCTATTTATTTATGTCTCAGTTGATACAACAGTAACTCAATATTTTAATTATGATTATTACAGTTAGATTTCTCAGTTCATTTTCTATAAGACTTCCGCTATTGTGTATTTATTCTGATTATGGTTTTGAATGTGCATGGTTTTATTTTTAATGGATATAGCCTATTAAAGATCCTGGTTGAACCGTTGGTTTACTAGCGGTTCATCACACTGTTATGAATGGTGCAGAATTGGGGTGTGACAACTTGGTATCAGAGCATCTCAGGCTTTATTTGTGAAACCGTATACTTCTACAAAAGGTCGTGAACTGAGATAGGATAAAAATTTAAAAGATGTAATAATAACACACCATAAGCATCTGTGTTGTTTGAGACTAAACTGAAAGAGAATAATGCATCAATTAAATGGGAAACAAATTTATATATAACCAAAAAGGAAGAACAAATGTTCATATATATATGATTAATGTGGAGTATAGTCCACAGTCCGGACAGTTACTCTAAAATACAAAGAGAAAAAAAATAAAATAAAAAATTCATCAAGAAGCTGGAGGTGATGGGGGAGGCGGTGCCTCACGATCTCTATCATAGTCCTCAGTGTAGACTCTAGTCAACCAATCTATTTGAGTCTGGGTGGTTTGGAGACTAGATGTGAGATCAGCCACCCGCTGGTCAGTCACATGCTAAGCATCCCTTAGCTCTCCCATCTACTGATCCGATACGTGCAGAGCAGCTAAAAGCTCTCCCACCCGCTGATCCGACACATGCTAAGCAACCAGAAGCTCTCCCACCCACTGATCAGACGAGCGTTGAGCCTCTAGAAGCTCTCCCATCCTTAGGTCAGACATACACTGACCCTCTCGTATCTCGTGCAATATCCTCATCATGTCATCTGATGGAGAATACGAAGGACCAACTGCATGTGAAGGATCAGCTGAAGAAGACAGACCAGCTCCAGTAGCATGAGTTGGTGATGGAGGAGGTATGGCATCTACATCCATGTATAGCCGATCGTCATCATCCCCACGAACCCATGCTCCAGCGGCTGCTGCTGCTGCCTCAGCGTCAGCCATCTCCACTCGAGTGTGAGGGTGCACCATTGCGTTCCTCTCTTCATCACTAACCTGGGCATCCCGCATGCCCATCTTGCAGATGGCCTCCCAATCCAGAGGCGATGAGAAGGATTTCTCCTGAATCTTCTCATCCAATAAATCAACCCCCAGGCAGGTAAGCAAGGTAGTGATCATGCGTCCATAAGGAAGGTTGCCAGTATGACTGGGCAACGTGGCACTGATCATAGTATGCATGATGATGTAGAGAAGGCAGACGGGCTGCCTAGTGCATATGCAGTATAATAGATACTGGGTCAACTGGGAGACCCTCTCGTAATGACCACTCTGTGGTATCAGGTTATGCTGAATGATCTTGCAGTATACCCGTGGAGCTAAAGGCAGATAACTCGCTTTCATCTCCCAACGATCAGGTTTGATGAGCTCACTATCGATCTCAGCCCTCATCTATAGAGAAAAGAACTGGGGCTCTCCAAGAGCACAGAACACCAAGGGGCCAGCATAGAAAATGCCCAACAAGTCGGCCAGCTGTCGATAATCAAATGAAACATCAACCCCCTTGATGTAGCTGGTAATCCGAAGCTCACCATCCCTCTCAACATCATTGTAATCTCCCACCACCTGGAGATTACATTAGAACTGGCGTACCAAGTCAGGACGGGTACATGCATCATAGGTGATGACGGGAAGCCATCCCATATCACCAAAGCCCCCTCCACATTGAACAAGGCTAAGCTAGCCAAGTTCACTTTGCGGCCTACCTCTACCTTCTTGCGAGCGTAGTGGGCATACTATGTCTCGGCTTCATTGGAACGAAAGCGAAGATGGTCGCAAACTCTGGGTACCTTCATACGAAGCATAGTATCTACAAATAAGAAAGAAGACAAATAATGGGTTAGTAGAGAGGAAAAACCCCAAATTTCGACATAATAACGACGTAAATTGGTCAAAAGCCTCACTTTACATCCATACATGTGGGCAGGAGGACTTACATAGATGCTAAACTACCCAGTGAGACTCATACAGTCAGAAATTTCAAGTAATTAGATTGAATTGCAAAAAATTTCAAGAAATTCAAAATCTCGACAAAATTAGGGCAAAAAGTGTAAATTTTGAGTTTCTCGATAACCAACCGTTGAAACTCAAATATTTTTGAGGGCTTTCGTTCCTCGAGTCACCAACAACAAAAGCCCCCAATAAAAATCAAAATTTTATGGTTAGAAAAAGTTTAATTTTAAAATACGAGATAAGCGAGCAAAAACCTAGGTAAAGAAACCTAAAAACATGAAAAGGTAGAAGACATACCTGTAGCGGAGGTGTAGACGGCGAAACAGGGAGTGCAAACCACCAATGGATCAGAGTTGTGACTGTAGCAACTCAGAGGGACGAGTTGAGTCGAAGCGGAGAAGAAATAATGGGAAATGGACTTTGAATCTGAACTTAAAAATCAGATTTTTAGTCCAGGGGTCGAAAAATTCGATGAAAACAATCGTCCCACCCATCGACCCCCGCATCGACCCTCGACTCTTGGGAATCTGACAGAGAACCAGGGGTCGCACCCTGGGTCGAACATCCTCCGACCCCCCCAGCGACCCCCGGCTCTCGGGAAGAATGGGTGATTTCCCAGGGTCGCAGACTGAGGGTCGGACACCCATAGACCCCCACCATCGACCCTGCAGTGAAAACACAACATTTTCGACAAAATGATCTGAAAATTTTGAAATTTGCAATTGTTAGTGGTTTTAAAATATGAGAATGAAGTATTTAATGATTGTCTTTCGTGTTCAATGATTTCAGGCAATCCCACTATCAGATTAATTAATGGCGGGACGCAGAGCAACCAGACAGGGCCGTAACTCTATCCCACCACTACCACCTCTGGGGGAAGATAACTAGACACGCCCGAAAACACAGGGGAACTTGAACATGGCACCGTCCATCATAAATGGGCAGGAAAATCCTACAAATCTGCCATCTCCACCTGTAGACTTGGCCACAGTTGTAATGAACTTGGCCCAACAGCTGCAACAGATGCAACAGTTACAAGCTACTATCCAAGCAGCCATAGGCATAACTCTTCCAGCTGCATAAACACCTCCAATGCCAGCTGGACAGGCAAGCACAACACCAGGGGGGAGTAACATAGTACCCTACGCACCTCAGACTCCTATCATGCAGGCTCAAGTACCGAATCCTGAGATAGCTCAAGGTGGATATCAATACCAACCACCTATGTATGGAGCGTATGTCCCGCAGCAACTAGACCACTCCAAACTAGTGGAGCGTTTTCTAAAAATGAAGCCCAGAGAGTTTAATGGCAAGCCAGCAGATCCCTTGTGGCCGGCACACTGGGTTGACGAAATGGAAAGAAATTTTATGATGATGACACTAAATGAAGAAGAAAAAGAGTTGTGTGCCACCTTTATGCTGAAAGGAGATGCACACCATTGGTGGAGGTCTACCAGGATGTATTTACTTACAAATCACACCCAACTGATATGGAATATTTATAAATAGGCGTTCTTTGAGAAGTACTTTCTGAGAAGTTTCAGAGATTCTATGGAAAGAGAGTTCCTGAGTTTATATCAGGGGCAGATGACCGTGGATGCGTATCAATAGCGTTATGAGGAGCTGTTCTTCTTTTCACCCACTAGTATGCAAGAGGAAAACACAAAGACCCGAAGGTTCGTCATGGGACTTAAGGGAAGCATCAGCGAGCACGTTCTGGGACATGAAAAAAAAATTTATAACGAAGCGGCACAAATTGCTCGAGTTATAGAATCGAGCCAGAAGGAGAGTTATTTCATGCAAAACAGAGCTATAAAAAGGCCAGCTGGATATTCTTATAATGGAGGGAATAACAAGACATTCAAACCCTTTCGTGCTCAAGGCTTTACTGCTACAACCAAGACTACTCCCGTAGCTCAACAGCAACAAAAGCCAATTACTGAAGGGATAAAATATTTTAACTGCAACCAAGTGTGATATATAGAAAGGGAATGTCCTAAGCCCAAGAAACAGCTATATCAAGGATGAGTTTACGCGGTTACATCTGAGGATGCTGCCGCATCGCCTGATGTGGTCACAGGTATGTCTTAAATTTTTTTAATTAGTTGTATTACATTGTATGAGCATGTAGACTAAACCAAAACAAATCACAGGTATTGTACCTATTAATGGCATTCCCGCCAGAGTACTCTTTGATTCAGGGGCTACTCATTCCTTTATATCTGTGACATTTGGAAAGAAGTTAAATCTATCCCTTAAATCCTTAGACTACAAACTACTTGTACGATCACCTATGGGATTAGAAGTGGTGTTAGAAAAAGGTTATGGACCATGTCCAGTTCTTATTGATGAAAAGATCTTGGATGCAACCTTGATCCAACTTGAGATGGCAGACTTTAACATCATCTTGGGAATGGACTGGTTAGTTCGGCATTCTGCAAACCTATTGTGTGCCAAAAAGAAGCTGACATTTAATGAAAAAGAGGGAGCAGAGTTTAGTTTCTTGGGAACCAAACTTTCCCATAAATGAAAGCTCATACTCTCTGCGCTAAAGGCTAAGAAGTGTCGAACTCCTTTGTTTTGGAATGAAGTTGGGGAACGTAGTAATGTTGGACCGGAATTTGTTGAAGAGTCTTGTCGAGTGGTCGACATTATCAAAGAAAGAGTGAGAACAACTCAGAATCGTCAGAAGCATTATGCCGATACCCGACGCCGAGACCTTGAGTCCGTCATGGGTGATAAACTATTCTTAAAAGTATCGCCTATGCGAGGATTGAAAGAGTTTGGACAGAAAGGGAAACTAAGTCCTAGATATGCCGGGCCATATGAGATTCTAGCTAAGCGTGGGAAAGTGGCTTACCAGTTAGCACTACCACCATCTATGTCAAGTGTGCATGACGTATTTCATATTTCCTTATTGAAGAAGTATGTCAAGGATCTGACGTATGTTTTGACAATAGACTTACCTGATTTGACTGAAGATTTGACATTTGAAGTAGCACCAAGTGAAATCACTAGTCATAAAATTCAATGACTACGCAACCGTGATATCTATTATGTTAAGGTCACCTGGAGAAGTGGAGACATGGAAGAAATCACATGGGAAGAAGAGAATGCTACACGAAAGTAATATCCTCATTTATTTGACTCGGAAGGTATGTACAATTTCATGGACGAAATTTTTTATAAGTAGGGGGGAGTTGTAAGACCCGTATCAAACTAACCCGGTCTTACCCCCTTGAACCAGGTCTACCCATCATGGTCGAGAGAAATGGATCAAGTGCGTGTGGGAGATCACGATCCCAGGTATTAAACTGACCCAAAAACACTAAAATAAGGGGAAGGGTCGCATACCCTGCAAAGCAGGGTCGGACCCCCCCAGTATAAAAGTCAAACCCTAAGTTTCTAACTGGGGGTTGGACATTTTAGAACCAGGGGTCGACGGGATCTCCGACCCCCGCATCGACCCCCAGTCTGCCGATAAAAACCGTGAATTAGGAACTTTCCAAATTTCAATGGAATTCTTTCCTAATATCAATGGGACTTATTTTGAGAGTTTCTACTCTATAAATAGGACGTCCCTAAGCCTCTTTCACTCCTTTTAGAATCCTAATTGGATTGAGAGAAAGAGAAGAGAAGGAGAAGAGAAAGAGAAGAGAATGAAAGTGGAGAAAAAGATTAAAGAGAAGGCTTTAGAGAGACAAGCCTAATTCTCAGGTATGGATACTATCTCCATGTAATTCTACATACCTTAGAATAGATAGTGAAGAGGGAATGATCTAGGAGAAACCCAAATCATCCATCCATGGTTAGGTTTTCATGGAAAACCATGGGGAAAATCATAGAAACAATGTAGAGGAATAAACTATGGTTCTAAGCTATAGAATATGTAGGTAATGGATTGTAGAAGCAAGCCATAGGACCCAAACACAAAGGAATGGACTGTACGATAAAAAATTCACTAAACCCACGGGGGGTCGCATGGGGGGTCGATGACCAATCGACCCTACTTGACCCTAACAATCGACCCCCAGTGTTCGGGAAGTCCAGAATCTGGGTTGTAGCACCCAGGGTCGATGGAACCTATGACCCTGGCATCGACCCCCAGTTAACAGTATGCTTTTTAAAATCAGAATTAATTCTAATTAAATTCTATCGACTTGATTAGGTCTTCTAGCGATATAATATCGGTATATAGTTGAGTCTTGAAGCATGAAATGGGATCTATGATCAAGCAAAGGTGAGGGAACAGGACCTAAACTAATTGGTTAATAATAAACTGTTTTATTCTTGAGTCCAATGCCATGATTGATTCTATGCGTGTATGCTTGTTATGTGCAGTCAACATGTCATCCAATATTTTTATTATTACTATTCATGCATATTTAATTATTGTTTATAACATGATGAGGATGATGATGATAGGAATAGGCATGTGGATGTATGTGTGTGGTTGGTGTAAGCACCCCATTTTTGCCATCCCAGCTAAACAAAGCCCTGCGGGCGTGTGGACTACAAAAGGAGAAAGATGATCGAAAGTTTGGATTTTTGACTGCGAATTTGAGGAAGTTTTCAATGGGTCCACAGCAAGGTCATGGGTTATAATTTTGCATGGATGCATAGGTCATAGAATTATCTTCGAAATGAGACCAGAATTGCTCAATTCTGATATCAAATGAAGAAGATATGACCATTTTAGTCAGATGATACATATGAGGGAGGTTTGTGAAATTATTATAAATAATCCTAGGGGCCTTCATGCAAATTATCCTAAGTTGGATTGTTTGAATTTCAAATCATCATATCTTGATCATCCGACATCGGATTCAGATGATTCCAAGACCATTATTCTTCATTCATGATGTTCTACAAAGTGGACGTAAAAAATCCCGGGTAGAAGTCACCAGTGGGTCCCATGCAAGCTTGCATGCAAAATTATCGTTAGAACTTCAAAGCTTCATATCTTTTCCGTTCTACGTCGGATTCAGACGATTTGAAGGCCATTGTTCTTCATTTGTGATGTCCTACAAAGTGGACGTGAAAAATCTCAGGTAAAAGTCTCCGGAGGGTCCCATGCAAAATTACATGTGGAAATGGTCATTTAATATTCAAAATTCATATTTTGATCATCCCATATCCAAATCAGGTGATTCTTGTCTCATTATGTTCCATTTTTAGTGCTCTACAAAGTGGACGTAAAATATTTCCGGTAGAAGCTTCCGAAGGATCTCATGCAGAATGGTCAGCCAAATTATCGATAATTGGTCCGCTTAAACTTCAAAAATTCATAAGTTAACCATTTTACTTCCAAATGAGGTGATTCCAGTTTCTATATTCCTCATTTTTAATGTTCTACAAAATGAACGCAAAAAATTTGGAATAGAGGCCATCAGAAAATTCCATGCGGGATGACAACGGAAATGACCCATGAAATGATAGAGAGAAAATCCAATTAATTCCAATCAATCCAGGCCAACTCAGTTCAAGCCAGTTCTGGTCCAACCTAGCTCAACCCATATCAGTTTAACTCAATCAACCCAAGCCGGTCTCAACCCATTTCGAATCAGTTCATCCATGTGCATAGTATTTATATATTATATATATTGTATACTATACATATATGTATGTTATTAAATATATGTGTATATAATATATGTTATTATATATAAGAGATAAAATCTAAAAGATCTTGGAGAAGAAAAAGGAAAGAGGAGAGAGAAGAGACGTGAAAGAGAAGGAGGCTTTAGGGTTGAGATGAAATCTAAAAGATCTTGAAGAAGAAAAAGGAAAGAGGAGAGAGAGGAGAGGTGAAAGAGAAGGAGGCTTTAGGGTTGAGATGAAATCTAAAAGATCTTGGAGAAGAAAAAGGGAAGAGGAGAGAGAGAGACGTGAAAGAGAAGGAGGCTTTAGGGTTGAGATAAAATCTAAAAGATCTTGGAGAAGAAAAAGGAAAGAGGAGAGAGAGGAGACGTGAAAGAGAAGGAGGATTTAGGGTTGAGATAAAATCCAAAAGATTTTGGAGAAGAAAAAGGAAAGAGGAGAGAGAGGAGACGTGAGAGAGAGATTAGGTTTTCCATCTTGGAAGTAAATCCAAATAAGATTGAGAAAAAAGGAGAAGATTGAGATAAAGAGAGAGGGCACGGTTTTGGGGAGAGAGAAGAAAGGATTTCCAAAAGAAAAAAAAAGGATAAGAGAGAGAAAAGTGGGCACGGTTTTGGGGATGGGTTGAGAGGAATTTTCAAAAGAGAAAAAATAGGGATAAGAGAAAGGAAAGTGGGCACGGTTTTGGGAGAGAGAAAGAGAGGATTTCCAAAAGAAAAAAAAGGATAAGAGAGAGAAAAGTGGGCACGGTTTTGGGGATGGGTTGAGAGGAATTTTCAAAAGAGAAAAAAAAGGGATAAGAGAGAGAAAAGAGGGGAAGAAACGTGAGAGAGAGAGAGGGCACGGTTTTGGGGAGAAAAAAAAAAGGATTTCCAAAAGAAAAAAAAGGGATAAGAGAGAGAAAAGAGGGAATGAAACGGGAGAGATAGAGAGGGCACAGTTTTGGAGAGAAGGACGGGATTTTTTCCAAAAGAGAAAAAAAAGGGAAAGAAAAAAAAAACGTAAAAGGCTTAGGTTTGGGAGAAGGCTCACATTTTTTTGGGAGAAAAGAGAAAGAAGCATGAAGAAGAAGAAAAAGAAAAAAAGGTATGCATTCATACCTGAAACCGATCATCACCGCTGTTGTACCTTTCATCCCTCCATCATTCATCATCAACTCCCTCACCCCACATACACCACACCGAATCCCAACACCCCAATCCATTCTCGAGCCTTGGTTTGGTTTCATGTCAATCCTCTTTGGTATCTCCCTGCAGTTTTCAATCCACCAACTAGAGTAAAGCTATTCTGTGATTGGAGTTGCTTAGAGAGTCACCATGAAAAGAAATTGACATTTGTAGAGATCTATGGTTCATGATATTGCTGTACGGTTTGGGACTATGATGCGGACAAAGGTGCTCAAGTTACTAAGAAACTGTTGTCGTGACATGGTTCAGCATGGGACAAAGTATGAGCATGAGTTTCGATAAGGTATATCATTGTCTTCTTTTCATATTATTCCCTAAATGTATAGAGATTGATTTATCCCTTGTTGCTTGTTGGTCCCATATTGCTTGTCAAACACGGTTTAAGTTGTAGTGCTTTTTTTTCTCTTTGTTCGTTTTATTGGCTTCAACAAGGAGGCATGTTTAAGCAATAAGTGATGAGAGAGAGCTAGTGAATGAAAGAAATAAAGAGAGAGAGAGTGCAAGGGTCTGGTTCGGTTAAGAGAGAAAGAGAGGGAGAGTTGAGAGGAAGTGAGTGGAATGTTGTTTTTATTAGTTTGTTTAGCTTCAACTCATATGAGAGAGAATGAGTGGATGTTGTTGAGTGGAGTATTTTTGTTTATTTGATTTTCTAATTTCAGCAAACATGAGAGAGATGAGTTTTATATTATCTTTTTGCATGCAATACATGATAGAGAGGTTTATTTATATTTGGATTCTTTGGTTTTCATGCATATAATACATGAGAGTGGGTGGTGAGGTTTAATTATATTTTTTGATTCTCATGTGAAAGAGAGAAAAAGGGAAAAAGAAAAAAAGGAAGAAAGAAAAAAAAAGAAAAAAAGAAAAGGAAAGAAAGATGGGAAATCCGACATGAGGGAGAGAGAAAAAAAAACTTAATAGAAAGACAGAAACAAACCAACTTAATTGTATTTGGAATGTTACACATGTTTATTGCCATATTTGATGCTCACATTGCTCACATGCCATACTTGGAATGCTTTCACATGTTATCTTTGGGTCCTTACATGATTCTTGTTGTTTTGGAATGCTACACATGCTTATTGCCATATTTGTCTGTTACACATGCTCACATGCCATATTGGATGATTACTGCCATGTTTGGATGCACACTTACCATGTTCGTATTGATTCACATGCTCACTTGCCATCTTTGACTGATTTGTTGCTAAATTTGAATATATTTCCAACATGCTATATTTGGATGCTTACACTGCTATATTTGGAATACTACCATTGATATAGTTGGAATATTTTTATTTGCCATATTTGTCTTGGAAAGTGAAAAATAAAAAAATAGCAACTAGGGCAAGAACACCCTGAAATAGAAAGAATTGAACAATTAGGGTAGAAAACCCTAAGATGGAAAGAAAACAATAATTAGGGAAAGTGAAACCCTAAAAATAAAAAATAGCAATTAGGGCAAAATAAACCCTAGAATAAAGAGAATAATTAGGGTATGAAACCCTAAAAAAATGAAAATCACAATGAAAAGGGATAGGAAACCCTAGAAACCTAAAAATGGAAACAATAAAAATGGTAGGAATTTAGGTCTATTCCCTAGATCCTATTGACAAAATTAGAAATAATTTGGTACACATCCCAAATAAAAATGGTAGGAATTTAGGTCTCATCCCTAGATCCTATTGACAAAAATAGAAAGAATTTGGTATACATCCCAAATAAAAATGATAGGAATTTAGGTCTCATCCCTAGATCCTATTGACAAAAATGGAAGGATTTGGTACACATTCCAAATCTGACTCTCAAAACCCTTTCGAACTACGTCATACCTGATTTCTAGGGCAAACCCTAGAATACGTAGGCAATTTGGGAATCCCAAATATGGTACAAAGCCACCCATCAACCATACATCCAGCATAAACTTCAACTTGAACAAAAAAATCTAATTGAACACATGCATAAATCACTTCCATAATCTTTAATCACACAACCCATTTTCGAACTACGTTTTTGGACTTGATTTCCAGGATTGGAATACGTAGGCAGTTTGAGATGTCTTACACGTCTCAGATTCAGTCCAAGACCGAATCATCTTTGGTTCGGTTCACTGTATAATATTGTACATTATATTTGCTTGTTTATTTGCTTTAAAACATGATTGGCTGAACCCTAGGTTAGAATAACTTAGCAACTTGGTTTAGGACATCCCCCATTGAACCCTAGTCATCCAGTTGACCAAGCACAGTCAAAATTAGAATTTAAGGAAAGTTTAGGAGGCCGATATTGATCGGGCGGTTTGGGTGCCTAACACCTTCCCATAACCGTACCTTGAATACTTACCCGATCTCTGGCAGACCAAAGAACTGATACAATGGGTCACGAGTCAATAGAAGTCTTACCTTAGGGTGAGGCTACATTTTTAGAGGTCCTAGACCTTAATCTAGATGGCGACTCCAACAGAACAAATCGATCTTCATCGATACGGGATACACATTTCCATCCAGAGGAGGATCACGTCGATTTTCCATTGTCCTCACAGTTGGTGTGCTTGATGCGAACGAGTATCAGGGGGAGGTGTCATAGGTGGGGCCTCAGCACTCTAACTCTATCTCTAACTCAAGTCTTGTCAACTGACATCGTCGTATCACCATTACCTTAGTAGAACTATTACGTTGTAGGGTATGAGGGGAGGTGGTCTCGGACCGTGTAGTCTTTGACTCTACCAGGGGGCCTTAGCCCTATCTCTATGGATGTATTGAGGGATGTTGGGGTGAGGCCTTGGATACACTGTTTGGCATTAGGATTGGTTAGTTGTGAGCCCAGTTTGCGAGCCCTCGCCAGCAGGGGCTTACGTGTTAGTATGGGCAACGGGTACAGCAATAAACGTGACCTTTGCGTGTACATTGTCCATGGTGGGTGCATGTGGGACGACAATAAATGTTACCTTTGGGCGGCTTCACACACTCGTTAATAGAGGTGCGGCGTCAATAAACGTGACCTTTGGCCACCTATCCTTTCTATAACACATTGCAAACTTATTTACCAGACCAAAGATATGAATTGAATGCATGCATATGTTTGTTGCATTGTTTTGTTTGCTTACTGAGCCATGATGTGTGCTTACCCTCTCGACATCGAATATTTTTAGTTGATGATGCGGGTACTACGGTCGAAGATTATATGAGTGCTCCGGTGTATGTGCGTGTTGCTGCAATGGAAGCCGAAGACTTAGTGGATACGCATGACCCCTCATGCGAGTGCAACTCATGTGTATTCTATCAGATTTTATTTTAATTTTTAAAGGGATGTAATTGATATTCTATTTATTTATGTCTCAGTTGATAGAATAGTAACTCAGTATTTTAATTATGATTATTACAGTTATATTTCTCAGTTCATTTTCTATAAGACTTCCGTATTGTGTATTTATTCTGATTATGGTTGTGGATGTGCATGGTTATATTTTTCATGGATATAGCCTATTAGAGATCTTGGTTGAACTGTTGATTTATTAGCGGTTCATCACACTGTTCTGAATGGTGCAGAATTGGGGTGTGACAAGCTCTATTTTTATTCCTTGGTGGGTGCATGTGGGATAGCAATGGTGTTTGATCCATTGAGCGGATTCATACACTTGTGTATAGAGGTGCAATGGCCGCCAATCCTTTTTATAGCACAGTTGTAAGCTTAAACCAGACCAAAGATATAAATTGAATGCATGCATATGTTTGTGCATTGTTTCATTTACTCATTAAGCCGTGATGTGTGCTCATCCCATGACATCAAATATTTTTAGTTGATGATGCAGGTCCTATAGTGGAAGACTCTATGGAGGCACCATCGTATAGATACATGGCGGTGATGGATACACAGACTGTTGAATACGAGCATGACTCTTCATGCGAGTTTTTCTAATGTCTTTATTCTTAGTTATTTTCTATTTGGTAAGAGAACTAGTGGTCACATCCCAATTCTGGACTAACTAGTAGTGTGATGAACTGTCATAAAAACCAACGGTTCAACCAGGATCTGGTAAAGACCATATAAATAATCCAAATCAAATACACCTTCCATAACATAATCAGGGATAAATAAAATAGATAGTGTAAATCTTTATAAATACTGAACTGAGTGCCTACATGATAAAGTAATTAATTAAACCAATTACCTCCAAGTAAACTCAAAACATAAATTTATAATCTATTACACGTTCTCCACAATCAAAATACTAAAATAGACTAAGAATAAAGACATTAAAAACACTCGCACGAAACGCACGAAGAGTGGTGCTCATCTTCCACAGCCTTAGTATCTTTTGCTGCTACGTATCTATATAAAGGCGTCGCCATATAATCTTCCATTGTAGGACTTGCATCATCAACTAAAAATATACGATGTCCCCGACCCTGAATGAATGCTCGTGACACTTGTTGTAATGCTTGGCCACTTGTTGTTGTTGAGTGGCTATCTGGATCTAGGCTTGATCTTCGATCTTATCCAGGAGGTCTAAATTTTCTCGCAACCCTTCTTCATTGGTAATAGGGTCATAATGGGTGATTCTGTTTGAGGGGATGCGTACTTCCAAGGGGACAACTGCTTCAGTGCCAGAGGCCAACATGAAGGGTGATTCTGTAGTGGCCGTCTAGGGGGTTGTCCGATCTGCCCTTAAGATGCGAGGCAGTTCATCCAACTATCGACCTTTTGCACCCTCTAATCGAGTCTTGATCCTTTTGAGCAGAATTTTGTTGGTGGACTAGGTTTGTCTACTGGTCTGGGGGTGCTTCACCACCCTACCAATGATCAATTTGATTTTCCTCACAGAATTTAGAAAAGGCTGGTTGTCAAACTGCTTTCCATTGTTGGTGATTAGCACAAGTGGAATATTGTATCGATAGACAATGGACTTTTTAAAATAGTCATGGATCATGCTTTTTGGGATGCTTGATACTGCCTCTACCTCAGCCCCCTTGGTAAAGTAGTGTAAGACCTGTATCAAACTAACCCGGTCTTACCACCTTGAACCAGGTCTACCAATCATGGTTGAGCCAAATGGACCAAGTGCGTGAAGGAGATCACGATCCCAGGTATTAAACTGACCCAAAAACACTTAAATAAGGGGAGGGTCGCATACCTAGCAAGGGATGGTTGGACCCCCTCAGTATAGAAGTCAGACCCCCAGTTTTATATGGGGGGTCGGACATTTTAAGGACCAATGGTCGACGGGATCTCCGACCTCCCCTATCGACCCCCGGTACTCGGTAAAAACAGAAATTAGGAAACTTTCCTAATTTCAATGGGATTCCTTCTTAATCTCAATGGGACTTATTTTAGGAGTTTCTACTCTATAAATAGGACGTCCCTAAGCCTCTTTCACTCCTTTTAGAACCCTAATTGAATTGAGAGAAAGAGAAGAGAAGGAAGAGAAGAAGAAGAGAAGGAAAGAAGAGAAGAAAGCAAAAGGAGAAGAGTTGTAGAGAATAAGTAATCTTTTCAGGTATGGATACTATTTCCATGAGTTTCTAAAGACCATAGAGTAGATAATGAAGAGGGTATGATCTCGGAGAAACCCAAACCATTAACCCATGGTTAGGTTTTCATGAAAAACCATGGGGGAAATCATGAAAGCCATATAGGTGAATTAATCATGGTTCTAGGCCATAAAACATGAGTGAAATGGACTGTAGGAGCAAGCCATAGGACCCCAAACACGAAGAATGGGCTGAAGGAAGAAAAATCGACAAAACCCATAGGGGGTCGCATGGGGGGTCGATGGCCAATCGACCCTACCAGACCCTGAGCATCGACCCCCAGTGTTCGGGAAGCCCAGAATAGGGGTGGTCGCACCCAGGGTCGATCGTAACTCTGACCCTAGCTCCGACCCCCAGTTAACAGCATGGTTTTTAAATTCAGAATTAGTTCTAATTAAATTTTATCAACTTTGTTAGGTCTTCTAGCAATATAATAACAATATAAAAGTGATTTTAAAGCTTGAAAGAGGATCTACTAGCAAGCTAAGGTGAGGAAACAAAACTCTTAACTAATTGGTTAACAATAAATTGTTTTATTTCTTGAGTCCAATGTTGTGCTTGAATCTATGCGAACATGCTTGTAATGTGCATTCAACATGTCATCCGATATTTCTATTTATTGTTCATGCATGTTTACTTTATTGTTTATAACATGATAATGATGATGATGATAGGAATAGGCATGTGAATGTATGTGTGTGAATGGTGTACTTGATGCGAGCGAGTATCAGGGGGGGTGTCATAGGCTGGGCCTCAGCACTTTAGCTCTATCTCTAACTCAAGTCTTCTGCATTAGCATTGTCGTATCGCCATTACTTTAGCATAACTATTACGTCGTAGAGTATCAAGGGAGGTGGTCTCAGTCTTTGTAGTCTCTAACTCTACCGGGGGGCCTTAGCTCTATCTCTATGGAGGATCTGAGGGATGCTGGGGTGAGGCCTTGGATACACTCTTTGGCATTAGGATTGGTTAGTTGCGAGCCCATTTTGCAAGCCCTCGCCAACAAGGGCTTACGTGTTGGTATGGCACTCTAAAGCAATAAACGTTAACCTTTGTTATACAATG
Source organism: Protea cynaroides (assembly GCA_028583415.1). Taxonomy (NCBI): domain Eukaryota; kingdom Viridiplantae; phylum Streptophyta; class Magnoliopsida; order Proteales; family Proteaceae; genus Protea; species Protea cynaroides. The sequence goes on from CM053265.1 coordinate 35,092,621, forward strand.
TCAATGAATTGGGTGCTTGTGAGTCGACGATAAACGTTACCTTCGGGCGGCGTCACACACTTGTGTATAGATTAGGGGTCAATAAACATTAACCTTTGATCACCCAAACCATTCTATTGCATATTGCAAACTTTAAACCAGACCAAAGATATGAATTGATTACATGCATATGTATTGTTGTATTGTTTTGTTTGCTCACTGAGCCATGATGTGTGCTCACCCCCTCGACATCGAATATTTTTAGTTGATGATGCAAGTACTACCATCGAAGATTATGTCAATGCTCCAGTGTACGGGCACATGGCGACGATGGGAGTGAAGATGATGTGGATACTATAAGCACCCCATTTTTGCCACCCTCGGCATAAGTGAACCAATATGGCAGGTTTCTGACCTTTAACCCAAAGATTTGTGATTCTCCACTGATCCCCACAGCAGGGTCATGGGCTATTATCTGCATGGATGCATAGGTCATAGAATTATCTTCGAAATGAGACTAGAATTGCTCATTCTGATATCAAATGAAGAAGATATACCATTTTAGTCGGATGATACATATAAGGGAGGTTTCTGAAATTATTATAAATAATAATAATCCCAGGGGCCTTCATGCAAATTATCCTAAGTCGGATTGTTTGAATTTCAAATCATCATATCTTGATCATCCGACATCGGATTCAGATGATTCCAATACCATTATTCTTCATTCATGATGTTCTACAAAGTGGACGTAAAAAATCCCAGGTAGAAGTCACCAGTGGGTCCCATGCAAGCTTTCACGCAGAATTATCGTTAGAACTTCAAAGCTTCATATCTTTTCCGTTCTACACTGGATTCAGATGATTCCAAGACCATTATTCTCGGTTCATGATGTTCTACAAAGTGGACGTAAAAAATCCTAGGTAGAAGTCACCAGTGGGTCCCATTTAAGCTTGCATGCAAAGTTATCGTTAGAACTTAAAAGCTTCATATCTTTTCCGTTCTACATCGGATTCAGACAATTCCAAGGCCATTGTTCTTCATTTGTGATGTCCTACAAAGTGGACGTGGAAAATCTCGGGTAGAAGTCTCCGGAGGGTCCCACACAAAATTACATATGGAAATGGTCATTTAATATTCAAAAAATTCATATTTTGATCATCCCATATCCAAATCAATTGATTTCAGTCTCATTATGTTCCATTTTTACTGTTCTACAAAGTGGACGTAAAATATTTTCGATAGAAGCCTCCGAAGGATCTCATGCAGATGGTCAGCCAAATTATCGACAATTGGCCTGCTTAAACTTCAAAAATTCATAAGTTGACCATTTTATTTCCAAATGTGATGATTCAAGTTCCAATGTTCCTCATTTTTAGTGTTCTACAAAGTGAACCTAGAAAATTTGGAATAAAGGCTATCAAAAAATTTCATGCGGAATGATGGTGGAAATGACCTATGAAATGATAAAGAGATAAAATCCAGTCAACCCAGCTCAAACCGGTCCAAACCAAATCAGTGCAGCTCGTGTGTTATATATACTACATTAGATGTTATATATCATATGGTATATATTAATTTATATTATATGGTATAATATTATACATATAATATCATGGCTGGCCATAGATTTAGTTTAGGAGGGAGAGAGAGAATCTTAAAAAATATATAAGGAAAGAAGATATTGGAAAGACCTGAGGGGGATTGAATAAGGAAAAGAATTAAGAGGAAAAAGAAACTGAAATAAAAAGAGGGAGATGTTGAGAGAACTGGATCCGAGAAGAGATAAGAGAGAATCTGATTGAGAGGGAGATGGAAAGAAATAAAAAAAAAGAAATAGAAAGGATTTTGTATGGGGTCGGTGGGACATTACAAAAAAAAGAAAAAAAAAGGAAATAAAAGAAGAAAAGAAAAAAGAAATCGGGAAGGATCCGAACAGAAAAAAAAGGAAATAAGAGAAGAAAGAGAAAAGAAATCGGGAAGGATCCGAAAAGAAAGGAGAAAAATTAGAAAAGAGGGAGGGATTGATTGCCAAATTGAGGAAAGAAAAAATAATATAGAAAAGAAGAGGAGAGAGAGGCAAGATTGGAAGAAGAGCCAAAAATGAGAATAAAGAAGGGGAGAGAGGCGAGGTTGAAAGGGGAGCCAAAAAAATCAGAATAAAAGAAGTGGAGAGAGAGGCGAGATGGGAGGAGAAAAAATCAGAATAAAAGAAGAGGATTTAAGGGAGAATGTAAGTGGGAAGAGAGAGAAGAGAGTTGGTGGTGAGAGAAGAATTTTACTTAGTGTTATTCAAGATGAGTTGTCGTTTTGATAGGAAGAGAGAGATGGGGTGGAAGGAGTTGGTTTCAACAAGTAAGATGAACAAACAAGAGAGAGATGGAGTGGAAGAATATGGTTTCAGCAATAAGAAAATAAGAAAAGAGAAAAATGGGAGCTAGAACCAAAAAGAAGGTTTAGTCGGTTGGAGGAAAGAATGAGTGTAGGGCTGGGATCTTGAGATGTCTTTCAAACCATCATTCATGCCAAAGATCTTTCGGCTCCCTTAACTTCAACTGCAAATTCCCCATGCCATTCAACGAGATTTTCATGATATTGCCTAGCCTTCATGGCAAACCTATGATTCCATTAATGACGACTCTACTCATGTTCTGCGATTGTTCCTTGTGTAATCTCATCCTCATCGACAGAGAATCATGATCATTTTCAGCAGCATTGTTTGTACATGAACTTTGATCGGTCTCGCAGCAAAGTCAGCCTGGTGTTTCTCATCTTGCGGGAAGAAATCGTAAGGGGTTTCTCTGCTCAACAACAAAACTCTCTTTTGTTGTAGTCCATCTGGTCTCCAGTCTTCAGCCATCAGGTATGTTCATCTTATTCTTCCTTATGTCTTGCCACTTACAATTTCCTGATTGAAATCCTTGTTTATTTATTTATTTATTTATTTTTGCATATCTATTTTGTTTATATAGGCCTTCCTTTCCATGATAATTTGCATGTTGCCTCAGTTAGATTGAAATCTAGGTTATGATCAAATGGGCGTTCAATGTTGTCTGTCGTGGATTGATCATGCTGCCCGTGGACCATAGATTAATTTCATGCCTCTCATATAGGTTAATTTTCTGTCATAGCATCTCATACAATCACTAGGATATTCAACCATTTCAAAAGATTTTCCATCTTTGTCCTCACAGTGGCGACTTCACTGGGGATATAAATGTCAAACTTCTAAATGAAAACTTTCCTTGTGTGGATTGGATGCTAGATTTTAGGATACTATATTTATGCTTGTATAATAATGCTTTGGGGGGAATGGGTTCAGTCACACATTCGTGCGAGTAGCCGAACCGGGTCCCATGCATATGGGGCAGCCCGCTATGGGAAACACACAGCCTTGGCCTGTACTTTGTGAGACCACGACCAGCGAGCAGCCTCTAACGTGCGTTTCTTGGGTCTGCCTGGGAATGCGTTATGCTACTCCACGTCGCTTGGATCCTTGCAACATAGTATATAAAGGGATTGGGGGCCCATTATTCATCGAGCATTCGGTGATAGGTTACCCCATCCTTGTCAAGGTGGCCTTTTCTGTCCTAACCCAGATTGTAGCTTAATGTTTGTTATTTTTGGTTTATCCCTGAACCGACCCAGTAAAGTCTGCTTAACCATGACATCCATGTTCGAGACGTCGAAGTTCTGCCCATTTTTGTCTTCGATTGGTCAACATGTTAGAATCTACACGATGAACATCTTGAACTCTCACCCATTGAGAGTATAAGGTGTGCATACACCTGTTCTACATCATAGTAGATGGTCACTATACACCCTCCATTAAGTAAGCTCGATGTGTCGAATCTCTCATTGTTAACACGTCAATTTCAAAAAACAAACAGAAAATCCCTGTCAAGACATAGATACCATGGTCAAGAAGAAATTTACTAGTTTTTTCATCTATGAACCACTTTTGCTAACCATCCCTAATAAGGACAACGGATTAATATATCCATTTCAATTTCATCGAATTCGGTAAGTCAAGTGGTCAGACTTTGGTACCACTGATTATCCATTTTTTGAATCACGAGGTCCCAAGACTGAACACATGGCTTAATCAAATTCAATTAAATTGACTCGGATAATGTTTACCCAATCTCCCTTATGAGGGAGCTAACTTTGTTTGGTTAAGTCATCTTTGATTGTGCATGTGACTTCTTCCACTCCTCTAGATGTCTAGAATCTCAATATTCCTCCATTGGATTTCAATGCCTTTGGAAAAGAGAATCAAACTGCAACCATATCCACCCTTTTAGGGTAAGAGGCCCCTACAACTAAGGAAATTGACTTGATCTCCCACTTTGAGATCCATCCATATTATCTGCATAAATGAATCAATGGAAGTCATGAATCTAGATCTTGATTGAACATCAAATTTTGTAAGAAAGAAGGAAAGATTCAGCCCCTAGGCAAATCCAATCAATGTTTTCGATTTACCTCAGAGTTAAGGAAAGATGCAGCCCCTAGGCAAATCCAATCACCGTTCTCGATTCATCTATGAATTAAGGAAAGATCAGCCCTTAGGCAAATCCAATTATAGTTCTCGATTCATCTCTGAATTAAGGAAAGATCTAGCCCCTAGGCAAATCCAATCAAAGTTCTCAATTCATCTCTGAATTAAGGAAATATTCAGCCCCTAGGAAAATCCAATCACCGTTCTCGATTCATCTCTGAATTAAGGAAAGATCAGCCCCTAGGCAAATCCAATTATAGTTCTAGATTCATCGCTGAATTAAGGAAAGATCTAGCCCCTAGGAAAATCCAATCATAGTTTTCAATTTATCTCAGAATTAAGGAGAGATCTAGTCCCTAGGCAAATCCAATCATAGTTCTCGATTTATCTCTGAATTAAGGAAAGATTCAGCCCTAGGCAAATCCAATCAATGTTCCCTATTCACCTTTGAATTAAGGAAAGATTCAGCCCCTAGGAAAATCCAATCAATATTCGCTATTCACCTTTGAATTAAGGAATGATTCAGCCCATAGGAAGATTCAATCACATCCAGTTCATTTCAGAATCAAAGAAATATTCAGCCCTAGATTCAACCACCATTTCTTGGTTCATCTCAGAACTGAAGAAAGGTTCAGCCCCTAGGCAGGTTCATTCATCATTTCGATTATCCAGAATTAAGGAAAGATTCAGTCCCTTGGTAGATTCAATCACATCCAGTCATCTCAGAATCAAAGAAATATTCAGCCCTAGATTCAACCACGATTTTTAGTTCAACTCAGAACTGAAGAAGGCTTTAACCCCTAGGCAGGTTCAATCATCATTCCCAGATCATGTTAAAATGGAGGAGGCATTCGGCCCCTAGGCTTTTTCACCCTTCACCTCCTGTTTGGGCTCTGATTCATGTCAGGAATTAAGAAAAGTTCCATTCATCTTAATTCAATTAGCCACTAGGCTTATCCAACCATCAATTTTGGTTAGGGTTCCGGTTCATGTCGGAACTAGAAAAAGTTCCATTCATCTGAATTCAATTAGCCACTAGGCTTATCCAACCATCAACTATGGTTTAAGTTATGATTCATGTTGGAACTAAGAAGAGTTTCATTCATTTGAATTCAATTAGCCACTAGGCCTGTCCAACCATTAACTGTGGTTCATGTTCTGATTCATGTTGGAACTAAGAAGAGTTCCATTCATTTGAATTTAATTAGCCCCTAGGCTTACCCACCTGTCAACTCCAGTTCAGGTTCCAATTCAGGTTGGAACTAAGGAATGTTCCATTTATATGAACTCAATGTGAGCATGAGTTAGCCTCTAGGCCTGTTCAACCATTACCTCTGGTCCATGTTCCATTTCATGAAGGAATCAAAGAGAATTTCAGTCAATCAATTATCTTTAGCAATTAGAGACCAATCCATGATTGTCATCCTTGGCCTCTATCAATCGAAGCCCAACTCAAGCAATCCTTGTCTCTAGCAATTAGAGCCCAGTCCATGACTGTCAATTTTGATCTCTATCAATCAGAGATCAATTTAAAGTCAATCTTGATCTCTATCAATCAGAGACCAATTCAAAATCAATCTTGATCTCTATCATTCAGAGACCAATTCAAAGTCAATCTTGATCTCTATCAATCAGAGACCAATTCAAAGTCAATCTTGATCTCTATCAATCAGAGACCAATTCAATGTCAATCTTGATCTCTATCAATCAGAGATCAATTCAAAGTCAATCTTGTCTCTATCAATCAGAGACCGATTTAAAATCAATCTCTGGCTCTATCAATTAGAGCCCGATTCATGTCTATCATAGCCCAGTGCTACAAGTTATGATAGCTTGTCAGGAACGGTGAACGAGGAGCATTACGAATTGCTTGTCAATAAAGATCAATTCCAGATTCTGGAGTCATCAGGAAATCATGAACCTTCAGCTATGATAGTGCTATCCCAGCTCGGGCATTTCTGTCCCATTGGCCAGGAAAATGCTAGAATCAAAAGAGTTGCCCTCATATTTCTTATTATTCAAAGAGAAGAATGAAATTTTCCCAAGCAGTAGGGTAGACCAAAGATGAGATCCAATGTGCCCCAAGCTAGGATAAGAACCAGAATGGTCCAATGATGAAACCCTTAACCCATAAACTGGGGCATGAACCAGATTGAACTTAGACCCAAATTGAGTGCGGTCTGATGAGGAAAGCCAATGACCCCCAAACTGGGGCATGAACCGGATTGACCTTGGGCCTGAATTGGGTATGGATCAATGAGGAAAGTCATGAGCCCTAAGCTGGTCATAAACCAGATTGACCTTGGACCCAAATTGAGTGTGGTCCAATGAGGAAAGCTATTATAAAATGTGGCATGAACCAAATTGACCTTGGACCCAAACTGGGAGTGGTCTAATGAAGAAATCCATTAAACCCCCAAGCCGAGGCATAAACTAGTCTAATCTTGGACTCAAAATGGTGTAGTGCAATGGCGATACCCCTTGCTCCCCAAGCTGGGGCATAAGCCAAAATGATTTTGAATTCAGCTAGAAGTGGTCCATTGATGAATCCACTGAACCCCAAACTGGGGCATGAACCAGAGTAACCTTGTGCTTAAAAAGAAATAGTCCGGTTATGAATGGATCCTAAACTGAAAAAAGAGAGGTAAGAATTGTATGAAACCTTAAAAGGTAGGTATCTTGCACCTATTGATAGAGGGGCATGATGAGTCCTGCTATTAGAGATCTGAAGGAAGACTTATTCCCGCAACGACTAAAGGTGGTCGTCGAAGGCGTTATGCCCAACTGGAACCCTTGGATGAACTAGTTGTTTCAACTTTCTATTATCGGTATTCGATAGGTCATCCATGTCTGGGTCCAAGATTGATATGCTCGTTGACAAGTCCAGCCCAATTTGCCCTGTAAGTAAAAGAAAATCACCCCGCTTGGGATTTCAAACTCTGTGCTTTGTCTCTTCCATACATTTCCTCCCAGTTTCATACATCTTCCTATTCTACGTGCGCAGTCAATTCTGACTCTGAAGATGATTGAAACAATGAGCTGTCTCCTGAACTTTTACGCCACCTGGCCTCTTGAGAAAGAAAGGTCCAACCCGTCTGGGAAAGGTTTAAATGATCAATCGGGAGACACAAGAGTAGTTTCAAGAAACATTTATTGGAGAAGCTGCCATTTGTTCTACCTGTGAAAAGATTCCAAGGAAAGCATTAGATCAACAGGTCAGCCAATCAGTACAAATGAGTGGAGGACAGATGTGCCACCAAAAGGATAGAAATTTCAAAGTTCTTACAAAGTACATCATCTGCAAGCAAGAGATACATAATGAATGATCAATCTCAAAATCAAAGAATGAGGTCATTGGGATACCCCAAAAAAAAATTCAAGCCTCTGTTTTATCTACATCAATAATGGGAGGTAGTCAAATAAGAAGAAGGAGATGAGTAACTTCTAGAGGACAGCATACGGATTCATCGTTCAGATAAAATCAGATACTAGATGAGCAGTCACAATTGTTCATAAAGTTTTCAAAAGATCAAAGTATTAACAGGGGCAAAGATGTTATATCTTATTGGAAATGTTTGGAAGAAGAAGATTCAAATCCAATATTGAAAGTCATGATTCAATTTTGCGATCAAGCGAAGCACTGCATTATGTGGCCATCACATCCAAAAAAAAAAAAAAAAAAAAAAAAAAAAAAAAAGAAAAAAAAAAAGAAAAGAAAATAGTAAGATGTTGAATGGCATTGGAGAAAAGAAAAGAAAATAGTAAGATGTTGAATGGCATTGGAGTTCAATAGTAAACCAATTGTCCCTCTCACTTCAAGAGGATGATAGTTCCAACCAAAGCCTGATAGCAAGTTCGATCATTCGTCGAGATTTAGAGCATGTTGGACCGGACTTTTGATTTTGGCCAATTACATCCCGCCTTTACAGGAGACGATCTCATCACTTCTTCATCATTAGAGAAAGATTTCTCATCGGCATTAGACTCTCTCTCCCGTCTATCAATCTGACGGCCATCCAAGGAGTCTCTATCACAAGCCCTTCTTTTGATTATCAGTTTTCATGGCATTGTATCTTGTGATCATGTCATCATTTTATATACAAATTCATGAATCTGGCTGGAACTCTCATCTGTCGTTCATTACATCCGACGGCTTCCCAAGGTTCCTATAAGCCCTTCACTTCTTAAGCCAATAAAATAAGATCTTCTCGGTAAGATAAACTCATTCTACATAAACAACCAAACACTCTTCCAATGGTAGACCCATGTGGACAGTTTCACATCAGTCCTCTTGAACCTTCAACATCAATACTTGTCAACAAACTTAAAGGTTTCAGGCCCAGAAATGATCGTGACTGATTCAGCATCTCGATGTAGCTTGTTGAGACACGTGTTTCATCTGAACATCTCCATGAAAGGAAAACATAATTTGGCACCATTTTTAATTTTGGTGTGGGACTGCATTTCCCTAAGATCGCTTTTAGTGATGATTCAAATAGCTGCCCCCCAATCAATATGTGTAGGTGTCAACTTAAACAGTAGGGCAAGGCTACCCATTTGTCATGAAAGTCATGCCATTCAGATTTCCCCTAAGGGTTTCAGACATTGGATAGGACCATAATTTTGGCAATATCCTCACTATATCAGGACTCTTTATTCAACCCAAGATGGGGTTTGCCAAAAGAAGAAAATGAAAAAAATAAAGGGAAGAAAAGAAACCTCAGCAGGGAAAGGCAACCCGAGAAACCTCAATGGGCAACCCATAATACCTCAGTGGGGATAGGCGACCTGATGCAACCCTAAAGCATTGCCCTCATTGGCCCTTCATAGAAAAATTCAGTGGTTCATGTAGACAAGTGTCATACCAGTCTACCCTTCATAAGGAACCTCTCTCTTGCTCCCCAGTGAATCATACTCGGAGGAGTTGAACAAACCATCATCTGTTGGGCACCATAGCATTGCCTTTCAATAGAATTCTATCTTCAAATTCCTTGGTCATGTTAGGCAGAGAGCAAATTCTCATGGCCTGGTTACGGATGTAGCCAAATTCTTCAAATCATCAGCTCCCTCATTTTTTAAGATTCAACAAGGGTTTATCTAAGAAATCATTTTCTGCAATCAATCTGTCAATCCTCCCTTGACCTCAGAAGCATGGTCAAATTCTAAATGCAATCCAGATTCAACCTTGTTCTAACTCTGTTAGATTTCCCATTTCCTTCTATAGTAGCGGTCTATCACAAAATGCAGACACTGGGGCATAGATATACCCTATGTAGAGGAATTGAATTTGATCATGAGCATTACATCAAGGATCCATTGTCTAGTCTAAAGTCTCTACTTTCATAGTCAACAGAAGTAGGTCGATCCAAGTTGGTTTTTGCCAATTTCTCAGTTCTTCCAATCCTGTTGATGAAGAAAATCCAATGTGGTCGCTCACCTGTTAGGATTTGGTCACCAAATTCTCTGAAGGAACACTTCGAATCCTTTGCGCCTCATGCCTACTTTGGGGCCATGGTTCATTCATCTTTCAAAATTGGCACAACAATGTTGCAAGGCCCTGAGCTTTTCATGAGTCTAGATCAAGGGCCAAACCCATATCACATTTTATCGCCGCTTGGCTATTCTACTAATTTGGTCTACCATAATGCACAGTCAAAGAACTAAGTTGATCAGATGCCCCTCGACAGTCTAACACCAAGGTCAATCAATAAAATCACTTTGGTTAGAGACTGTCAAGCTCCCCTCATTCTTGTCCAAAATCCTCGCTAGAGTTTCTTTCAATCCAAAATCCAACAACACCAATGTTAGCTGAAGAAAATTGAGTACCAGGTCATAAATGGCAAATTTCAAATCTAGTTATCATGCCAGCGAAGTCCCTGACACCATTTCCATTGATGTCATGTTTTGTGCCTTCACCAATAAAACAGGAGCAAAAAAAAAAACTTGGAAAACTGCCAAGGAATTCACCATCATTTCAAATATGTCCAGCACTCTATAGGTTCAAAGTCAAGAGACTTCTAAGATGGGTCAGATTTCAACCCTAAAGGTTCAAAGTCAATAAAGCCTTTCTGTATGGGTCACTTTCAAGCATCCTAAAGGTTCATAGCCATAGAGCTTCCAAGAAGGATATTCCTATTTTCAATCCCGAAGGTCCAAAGCTGGTAGGAACTGCCATGATGAGTCATTCAGTATCACCCTATAAGTGACCTTCTGAGTTCTTGCTCATTTCAGAATCAATAGCGAATTCCTCACCCTATAAGTGACCTTCTAAGTTCTTGCTCATTTTAGAATCAATAGCAAATTCCTCACCCTAAAAGTGACCTTCTGAGTTCTTACTCATTTCAGAATCAAATGCAGAGCCCTAGCTCATCCAAAGATCAAATCAATCTCAGAATATTAGTGAATCAAATGTAGAGCCCTAGCTCATCCAAAGATCAAGTCAATCTCAGCCTATAAGTAAATGCAGAGCCCTAGCTCATCCAAAGATCAAATCAATCTCAGAATATTAGTGAATCAAATGTAGAGCCCTAGCTCATTCAAAGATCAACTCAATCTCAGCCTATAAGTGAATCCAGAGCCCTAGCTCATCCAAAGTTCAAATCAATCTCAGCCTATTAGTGAATCAAATGTAGAGCCCTAGCTCATTCAAAGATCAAGTCAATCTCAGCCTATAAGTGAATCCAGAGCCCTAGCTCATTCAAAGATCAAGTCAATCTCAGCCTATTAGTGAAGCAAATGTAGAGCCCATGCTCATTCAAAGATCAAGCCGATAAGTGAATCAAATGCAGAGCCCTAGGTTTTCAAAAAAATCAATCTCAGAATTTCAATCAATAGAGCATCAGTTCAATCAAAGAAAAGACATCAAGTCTTTCATCCAGAAAAATCAAAGCCGAGCCCAAGCTCATACAATCAGCTTTGTATTCACAGCCCAGCTCCATACAAGAAGAGGTTTATCAGCCTACAAATGGATCAAGCCGGGTCCAAGCCCGCACATACCTTGCATTGAGTTCCACCTCAGCAAGAAGAGGTTCCCAGCCTACAAATGAACCTTGTATTCATAGCCTAGCTTCATACAAGAAGAACAATCATCAATTTTCCAAGAAGAGCAAATCTTCTTGCCAGTCGAACTACGTTCTGGGCTTGATTTCTAGGACACCCTTAGAATACGTAGGCAGTTTAGGAAGAATTACCCTAAGTGCAGCCCAATAAACAATATCACTCATACCCCAAAAATGTGGTTCTTTTATCTTTAGCCTTCAACTGATAACAATCTCGGCTAAAGAGGGGCATCTATAAGCACCCCATTTTTTCCACCCTCGACATAAGTGAACCAATATGGCAGGTTTCTGACCTTTAACCCAAAGATTTGTGATTCTCCACTGATCCCCACAGCAGGGTCATGGGCTATTATCTACATGGATGCATAGGTCATAGAATTATCTTCGTAATGAGACCAGGATTGCTCAATTCTGATATCAAATGAAGAAGATATTACCATTTTAGTCGGATGATACATATAAGGGAGGTTTCTGATATTATTATAGATAATAATAATCCCAGGGGCCTTCATGCAAATTATCCTAAGTCGGATTGTTTGAATTTCAAATCAACATATCTAGATCATCCGACATCGGATTCAGATGATTCCAAGACCATTATTCTTCATTCATGATGTTCTACAAAGTGGACGTAAAAAATCCCGGGTAGAAGTCACCAGTGGGTCCCATGCAAACTTTCATGCAGAATTATCGTTAGAACTTCAAAGCTTCATATCTTTTCCGTTCTACATCGGATTTAGATGATTCCAAGACCATTATTCTTTGTTCATGATGGTCTACAAAGTGGATGTAAAAAATCCGGGGTAGAAGTCACCAGTGGGTCCCATGCAAGCTTGCATGCAAAGTTATCGTTAGAACTTCAAAGCTTCATATCTTTTCCGTTCTACATCGGATTCAGACAATTCCAAGGCCATTGTTCTTCATTTGTGATGTCCTACAATGTGGACCTGAAAAATCTCGGGTAGAAGTCTCTGGAGGGTCCCACGCAAAATTACATATGGAAATGGTCATTTAATATTCAAAAAATTCATATTTTGATCATCCCATATCCAAATCAATTGATTTCAGTCTTATTATGTTTCATTTTTAGTGTTCTACAAAGTGAAAGTAAAATATTTCCGAAAAAAGCCTCCGAAGGATCTCATGCAGATGGTCAGCCAAATTATCGACAATTGGCCTGCTAAAACTTCAAAATTTCATAAGTTGACCATTTTATTTCCAAATGTGATGATTCAAGTTCCAATGTTCCTCATTTTTAGTGTTCTACAAAGTGAACCTAGAAAATTTGGAATAAAGGCTATCAAAAAATTTCATGCGGAATGATGGTGGAAATGACCTATGAAATGATAAAGAGATAAAATCCAGTCAACCCAGCTCAAACCGGTCCAAACCAAATCAGTGCAGCTCGTGTGTTATATATATACTACATTAGATGTTATATATCATATGGTATATATTAATTTATATTATATGGTATAATATTATACATATAATATCATGGCTGGCCGTAGATTTAGTTTAGGAGAGAGAGAGAGAATCTAAAAAATATATAAGGAAAGAAGATATTGGAAAGACCTGAGGGGGATTGAATAAGGAAAAGAATTAATAGGAAAAAGAAACTGAAATAGAAAGAGAGAGATGTTGGGAGAACTGGATCCGAGAAGAGATAGGAGAGAATCTGATTAAGAGGGAGATGGAAAGAAATAAAAAAAAGAAACAGAAAGGATTTTGTTTGGGGTCGGTGGGACATTACAAAAAAAGAAAAAAAAGGAAATAAAAGAAGAAAAGAGAAAAGAAATCGGGAAGGATCCAAACAGAAAAAAAAGGAAATAAGAGAAGAAAGAGAAAAGAAATCGGGAAGGATCCGAAAAGAAAGGAGAAAAATTAGAAAAGAATGAGGGATTGATTGCCAAATTGAGGAAAGAAAAAATAATATAAAAAAGAAGAGGAGAGGGAGGCGAGATTGGAAGAAGAGCCAAAAATGAGAATAAAGAAGGGGAGAGAGGCGAGATTGAAAGGGGAGCCAAAAAAATCAGAATAAAAGAAGAGGAGAGAGTGGCGAGATGGGAGGAGAAAAAATCAGAATAAAAGAAGAGGAGAGAAGGGAGAATGTAAGTGAGAAGAGAGAGAAGAGAATTGGTGGTGAGAGAAGAATTTTACATAGTGTTATTCAAGATGAGTTGTCGTTTTGATAGGAAGAGAGAGATGGGGTGGAAGGAGTTGGTTTCAACAAATAAGATGAACAAACAACAGAGAGATGGAGTGGAAGAATATGGTTTCAGCAATAAGAAAATAAAAAAAGAGAAAAACGGGAGCTAGAACCAAAAAGAAGGTTTAGTCGGTTGGAGGAAAGAATGAGTGTAGGGCTGGGATCTTGAGATGTCTTTCAAACCATCATTCATGCAAAAGATCTTTCGGCTCTCTTAACTTCAACTGCAAATTCCCCATGCCATTCAGCGAGATTTTCGTGATATTGCCTAGCCTTCATGGCAAACCTGTGATTCCATTAGTGACGACTTTACTCATGTTCTGCAATTGTTCCTTGTGTAATCTCATCCTCACCGACAGAGAATCATCCGATCGTTTTTAGCAGCATTGTTTCTACATGAACTTTGATCAGTCTCACAGCAAAGTCAGCCTGGTGTTTCTCATCTTGCTGGAAGAAATCGTAAGGGGGTTTCTCTGCTCAACAACAAAACTCCCTTTTGCTGTAGTCCATCTGGTCTCTAGTCTTCAGCCATCAGGTATGTTCATCTTATTCTTCCTTATGTCTTGCCACTTTCAATTTCCTGATTGAAATCCTTGTTTATTTATTTATTTATTTTTTTGCATATCTATTTTGTTTATATAGGCCTTCCTTTCCATGATAATTTGCATGTTGCCTCAGTTAGATTGAAATATAGGTTATGATCAAATGGGCGTTCAATGTTGTCTGTCGTGGATTGACCATGCTGCCAGTGGACCATAGATTAATTTCATGCCTCTCACATAGGTTAATTTTTTGTCATATTATCTCATACAATCACTAGGATATTCAACCATTTCAAAAGATTTCCATCTTTGTCCTCACAGATACACATGACTCCTTTTGCGAGTGCAACTCATGTGTATTCGATTAGATGTTATTTTCATTATTTGGATTTAGTAAAGAGATGTATTTGATATTTATTTATGTCTTATTTGGCTCAAAATAATTTTTTATTTAAATATTAATATCACAGTAGATTCTCAGTTCATTTTACTATAAGACTTCCGCTATTGTGTATTTATTCTGATTATGAATGTGGATGTATGAGGTTTAGATAAAATGGATATCGTCTATCCGAGATCCTAGTTGAACCATTGGTTTGCTAGCGGTTCATCACACCATTCTGAATAGTTCGGAATTGGGGTGTAGCAACTTGGTATCAGAGCATCTCAGGCCTTGTCCGCTAACCTAGCATACTTTCACGTCGAATTGTGAACTGAGATAGGATAAAAGTAAAAACTGTAATATTAACACACTTTAAACACAAGTGATGTTTGAGACCAAATTTGAAAAGAGAATAATGCACCTATTAAAGGGGGAACAATATTAAATACAATGAGAGAGTAACAAACATATATAAATAGCTAAAGCAGAGTACAGTCCACAACCCAGACAGTTACTCTGTAGTACAATGAAAGGAAATAAATACAATCAGGAAGCTGGAGGTGAAGGAGGAGGCGGTGCCTCACGATCTCTATCATAATCCTCAACATAGACTCTTGTCAACCAGCCTATCTGAGTCTGGGTCGTCTGATGACTAGCTGTAAGATCAGCTATCCATTGATCAGTCCCACGCTGAGCACCCAAAAGCTCCTCCATCTGCATATCTGATCGGCGCTGAGCATCTACGAGCTCTCCCATCCTCATGTCTGATATGTACTGGGAGTCTAGTAGCTCATACACTCTCATACGTTGAGCGTCTAGTAACTCCCCCATCCTCATATCAGATCTGTGCTAGGAGATATCTTGCAGTATACCAGTGGATCAGAACGTAGATAGCATGCTCTCATCTGCCAACGATTAGGTCGGATGAGCTAACTATCGATATCGGCCTTCATCTGAAGAGAGAAGAACTAGGGCTCTCCAGGGGCACAACAAACCATGGGGCTAGCATAGGAAATGCCCAGTTGGTCGGCCAGCTACCGATAATCGAATGAGATGTCAACCCCCTTGACGTAACTCGTGATGCGCAGCTCATCACCCCTCTCAACATCATTGTAATCCCCCACCACCAGGAGGTTACAATAGAACTGACGTACCAAATCCGGATGGGTACACGCGTCGTAAGTGATGACAGGGAGCCATCCCATATCACCAAATGCTCTCTCCACATTGAATAGGGCTAACTTAGCCAAGTTCACCTTACGACCTCCCTCTACTTTCTTGCAAGTTTAGTGGGCATACTGTGCCTCGGCTTCGTTGGAACGGAAACGAAGACGATCGCGAACTCTAGGTACTTTGGTACAAGCCATGGTATCTAGAAATAAGAAAGAAAAACAGATAATATGTTAGTAGGGTAGAAAAATACAAAATTTGGACATTATAACGACGTAAGTTGGCCAAAAGCCTCACTTTTCACCCATACACGTGGGTAGAAGGACTTACGTAGGTTCTAACATATCCTGCAACACTCACACAGTAGGAAATCCTAGCTAATGGAATCCAATTTGAAGAAATTACGAGAAATCAAAAATTTTGACAAATTAGGGCAAAAAGAGCAAAATTTGAGTTTCTCGATAACCAACCGATGAAACCCAAATATTTTTGAGGGCTTTCGTTCCTCGAGTCACCAATAACAAAAGCCCCCAATAAAAATCGAATTTTTATGACTCGAAAAAGTTTAATTTTGAAGAAAACAAGATATATGGGTAAAAACCTAGAAAAGAGAACCTAAAAACAGGTAAAGGTACGATACATACCTGTACGGAAGGTGTAGACGTCGAAACAAGGAACCCAAATGACCAATGTAGCGGAGTTGGAACTATAGCAACTCAGGGAAAAGAGACGAGTCGAAACGCAGGAGGAATAATGGAAAATGAACTCAGAATCGGACTTTAAAAATTTAATTTTGGTCCGGGGGTCGGAGAATTCGACCAGGACCATCTACCCCCATATCGACCCATGGCTCTCAGTAATCTGCCAGAGAACCAGGGGTCGCACCTGGGCGTCGGACACCCATCGACCCCTGGCTCTCGGGAAAAATAAGTGATTTCCCAGGGTCAGACACTGAGGGTCGAACATACCATCGACCCCCACCATCGACCCTGCATAGAAAAGACTGTATTTTTCACAGAATGATCTAAAAATTTTGAAAATAACATCGGTTTGCGTATCTACATGAAGTATAAATGATTGCCTCACGTATTTTAATGATTTTCAGGCTTCACCATTATTAGAAGGAAAACATGGCTGGGCGTAGAGTAACCAGGCAGGGCCAAAATGCAGTTCCACCACCACCACCCGTGGAGGAAGCCAGTCAAGAAAATATATATGCACAGGGTAATCCGCAAGTTGCACCACCAGTAAACCAGGGTCAGGAAAATCCTATAAATTTGCCACCTCCACCACCGGAGCTGACAACCGTGGTTATGAACCTAGCGCAACAGCTGCAGCAAATGCAACGAGCACAAGCTCAAATGCAAGCAGCAATGGGAATTATGATTCAGGCAGCACATGCTACACCAATGTCGACTGGACAAACAACTGCAGCACCGGTGGGTAACCACCCAGCACCTCAAACACCTCAACCACCAGCTGCACAGATTCCAGTACTAGCTCCTGAAGCAGTTCAAGTTAACAACCTATGTTTGGGGCATACCCTCAGAATCAAATGGACCACTCCCGACTGGTGGAGCGATTCTTAAAGATGAAGCCCAAGAAGTTTAACGGAAAACCGTCTGATCTGCTCTGGCAGGCACACTGGATCGACAAAATGGAGAGAAATTTTCTGATGATGACTATTACAGAAGAAGAGAAGGTATTATGTGCCACCTTCATGCTAAAAGGTGATGCACATCATTGGTGGAAATCTACCAGGGCCTACCTATTGACCAAGTACGCCCTATTGACCTGGGCTATATATAAAGAAGTTCGAGATGTACTTTCCCCGAAGCTTCAAAGATTCTATGGAGAAGGAGTTCCTGAGTTTATATCAGGGACAGATGTCCGTGGATGCATATCAATAGCATTTTGAGGAGCTATTTTTCTTTGCACCACTCAGCATGCAAGAAGAAGACACTAAGACCCATAGGTTTGTCACGGGACTTAGAGGGAGCATAGAACATGTTCTAGGTTTGGAAAAGAAAATATATAATGAAGCTGTGCAAATTGCTCGAGTTATAGAATCGAGCAAGAAGGAGAGCTATTTTATGCAGAACAAAGGTATGAAAAGGCCAGCTGGAAATGCTTATAACGGAAGGAATAATAAGACATTCAAACCCTTCTGTGCCCAAGGCTTTACTACTGCACCCAAGACTACCCCAGTAGCCCAACATCAGCCAAAGCCAAATATTGAAGGTCCAAAATGTTTTAACTGCAACCAAGCAGGGCATATGGCAAGGGAGTGTCCTAAGCCCAGGAAGCAGCTACATCAAGGACGAGTTTATGCTGTTACATCCGAAGATGCTGCCGCATCACCCGATGTGGTCACAGGTATGACTGAAACCTTTTAAGTTGTATTACATTGTGTGAGCATGTAGACTAAGTTAAAATAAATCACAGGTATCGTACCTATAAATGACATACCCGCCAGAGTACTCTTCGACTCAGGAGCTACTCATTCTTTTATATTTGTGTCATTTGGAAAGAAGCTGAATTTACCCATCAAAACATTAGACTACAAACTACTTGTACGGTCACCGATGGGGTGAGAAGTGGAATTAGAAAAAAGTTATGGGCCATGTCCAGTTATCATTGGCGAGAAAACCTTAGATGCAACCTTGATCCAACTTGGGATGGTAGACTTTGATGACATCTTGGGAATGGACTGGTTAGCTCGGCATTCTGCGAACGTATTATGTGTCGAAAAGAAGCTAACATTTAAAGACAAAGAAGGAGCAAAATTCAGTTTTGCGAGAACCAAACTTCCCCGTAAACGCAAGCTCATACTCTCAACACTAAAGGCTAAGAAGTGCCTTGAGAAGGGAGCAGTCGGATATCTAGTATCTATGGTTGACCTCACCAAAGAAGCACCACGGATGGAAGATATAGATGTCGTGCGGGACTACCCCGACGTATTTTTTGAGGAACTACTAGGATTACCACCCGACCGAGCCACAGAGTTTGTGATAGATTTTATACCTGAAGCCGCACCAGTATCAAAAGTACCTTATCGAATGGCTCCTACTGAACTAAAGGAATTAAAAGTACAACTACACGAACTACTGGACAAGGGTTATATTCGACCCAGTATATCACCATGGGAAGCGTCAGTATTATTTGTAAAGAAGAAGGACGGTAGCGTGCGATTATGTATCGACTATCAGGAGCTGAACAAACTGACAATCAAGAATCGATATCCACTACCTCAGATCGATGACTTGTTCGATCAGTTGCAAGGAGCAAAATTATTTTCTAAGATCAATCTTCGGTCAGGCTACCATCAGTTGAAGATTAAAGAAGGTGATATTCCTAAGATAGCTTTCAGGACTAGATATGGACATTATGAATTCTTGGTCATGTCTTTTGGATTAACAAACGCACCAGCAACTTTCGTGGAACTTATGAACCGGGTTTTCCACGATATGTTGGATACGTCGGTTATTGTATTTATTGATGATATATTGGTATATTCCAAGGACAAGGAAACCCATATTAAGAATCTAAACGCCACTCTACAGCGTTTAAGGAAAGACAAGCTATATGCCAAATTTATCAAATGTGAGTTTTGGCTAAGTGAAGTCGCCTTCCTAGGACATGTAGTATCCGCTGAAGGAATCAAAGTGGATCCCAGCAAGATCGAGGCTATTGTAATGTGGGAAGCACCAAAGAGCGTTGTAGAAATTAAAAGTTTTCTAGGTCTCGCTGGTTATTATCGGCGATTCATGGAAAACTATTCCCGGATTATCGTACCACTCACCAGTCTGACTAAGAAAGGTGAAAAGTTTGTGTGGACGGATAAATGCGAGAAGAGCTTCCAAACCTTAAAGGCAAGATTGATATCCGCTCCGATTTTGACTATTCCTGTTCCCAGACAGCCATTTACCTTATACACTGATGCATCAGGATTGGGATTAGGATGTGTTCTTATGCAAGGAGAACAAGTAATTGCTTATGCCTCAAGACAGTTAAAGACACATGAGAAAAATTATCCCACTCATGATTTGGAGTTAGCAGCAGTAGTACATGCTGTCAAGATATGGAGACATTACCTATACGTAAAGAAGTTCCAGATTAAATCAGACCATAAAAGTCTTACTTATTTATTTAATCAAAAGGAGTTGAATATGAGACAATGAAGTTGGTTGGAACTATTGAAAGACTATGATTGTGATATCCAGTATCATCCGGGGAATGCTAATGTAGTAGCGGATGCGTTGAGCAGAAAGGCAATGGTAAAATCTCAAGGAGAGGTTATCACAACTGCAGCAATGTGTACTACTGGAACGGTATTCAATCACGGCAATGAGCAGTATGTGATAGATACAATAGATGGATCAGCCAACCAAGGGTTCATTCATCGGTTTTCCAATATGTTCGCTGCATTGAAGATTATACCGGATATAATTGATGAAGTGAAGATAGCTATCAAATCAGACCCTTACCTGGGAACGGTACAAGAAGACATCGAAAAAGGTAGAACTAACCCTGAGTTCACCTTGGACGAAGAAAAGGTATTAAAGTACAAAGGAAGAATATGTGTACCCAAAATAGAAAGTGTGGACATTAAATACCGACCGATGAAAGAAGCCCATACCACCATCTATTCGATACAACCGAGAAGTACAAAAATGTATCATGATCTAAAGAAATTATATTGGTGGAGAGGAATGAAAGCAGATGTAGCTAAGTTCGTGTCTCAATGCCTAAATTCTCAGAAAGTAAAGGCTGAACGACAAAGACCCACAGGACTGTTACAGCCGTTACCGGAACCAGCATGGAAATGGGACTGCATCACTATGGACTTCGTCACAGGGTTACCATTGACTCCTCGAGTAGTTGATGCAGTTTGGGTAATTGTAGACCGCCTGACCAAAACAGCTCGCTTTATACCGATACGACCTCAGTATACACTAGAAAGGTTAGCAAAGCTGTATGTGGATAATATTGTTTGATTACACGGTGTACCAGAGAGCATTGTGTCCGATAGAGATCCATGATTTACTTCCAAGTTTTGGAAAGGATTGCAAATGGCTATGGGTACAACATTGAAGTTTAGTACTGCATTCCATCCACAGATTGATGGACAGTCAGAGCGTACAATTCAGATTCTAGAAGATATGCTACGAGCATGTGTAATTTATTTTAAAGGATCATGGGATGAAAAGTTACCACTGATCGAGTTCGCTTATAACAACAGCTATCAGGCTACTATACAGATGTCACCCTACAAAGCACTGTATGGCAGAAAGTGTCGAACTCCGTTGTTTTGGAATGAAATTGGGGAACCTAGTATCGTTGGACCAGAATTTGTTGAGGAGACTTGTTGAGTGGTCGACATTATCAAGGAAAGAGTGAGAACAGCCCAGAATCATCAGAAGCAATATGCAGATACTCGACGCAGAGATCTTGAGTTCGTCGTGGGTGATAAAGTATTCTTGAAGGTATCGCCTATGCGAGGTCTGAAACCGTTCGGACAAAAAGGGAAACTAAGTCCAAGATATGTCGGACCATATGAGATTTTAGATAAGCGTGGGAAAGTGACTTACCAGTTAGCACTACCTCTATCTATGTCAAGTGTGCATGACGTATTTCATATTTTCTTATTGAAGAAGTATGTCAAGGATCCAACGCACGTTCTGACAGTAGATCTACCTGATTTGACTGATGATTTAACCTTTGATGTAACACCAACTGAAATCACCAGCCAAAAGGTTCAACGACTACACAACCGAGATATCTATTATGTTAAGGTCACTTAGAGAAGTAGAGACATGGAAGAAATTACATGGGAAGAAGAGAATGCTATGCGAAAGCAATACCCTCATTTATTTGACTCTGAAGGTATGAACAATTTTGTCCCATTTTGGGGACAAAATTTTTTATAAGTTGGGGGAGTTGTAAGACCCATATCAAACTAACCCGGTCTTACCACATTGAACCAGGTCTACCCATCATGGTTGAGACAAATGGACCAAGTACGTGAAGGAGATCACGATCCCAGGTATTAAACTGACCCAAAAATACTTAAATAAGGGGAGGGTCGCATACCAGCAAGGGAGGGTCGGACCCCCCCAGTATAGAAGTCAGACCCCCAGTTTTAATTGGGGGGTCAAACATTTTAAGGACCAGGGGTCGACGGGATCTCCGACCCCCCTATCGACCCCCGGTACTCAGTAAAAATAGAAATTAGGAAACTTTCCTAATTTCAATGGGATTCCTTCTTAATCACAATGAGACATATTTTAGGAGTTTCTACTCTATAAATAAGACATCCCTAAGCCTCTTTCACTCCTTTTAAAACCCTAATTGAATTGAGAGAAAAAGAAGAGAAGGAAGAGAAGAAAAAGAGAAGGAAAGAAGAGAAGAAAGCAAAAAGAGAAGAGTTGCAAAGAAGGAGTAATCTTCTTAGGTATGGATACTATTTCCATTAGTTTCTAAGGACCTTAGAGTAGATAATGAGGAGTGTATGATCTCAGAGAAACCCAAACCATCAATCCATGGTTAGGTTTTCATGAAAAACCATGGGAGAAATCATGAAAGCCATATAGGTGAATGAATCATGGTTCTTGGCCATAGAACATGTGTGGAATAGACTGTAGGAGCAAGCCATAGGACCCCAAACACGAAGAATTTGCTGAAGGAAGAAAAATCAACAAAATTCATAGGGGGTCGCATGGGGGGTCGATGGCCAATCGACCCTACCAGACCCTGAGCATCGACCCCCAGTGTTCGGGAAGCCCAGAATAGGGGTGATCGCACCCATGGTCGATCATAACTCAGACCCTAGCTCTGACCCCCAGTTAACAACATGGTTTTTAAATTCAGAATTAGTTCTAATTAAATTTTATCGACTTTGTTAGGTCTTCTAGCAATATAATAACAATATAAAAGTGATTTTAAAGCTTGAAAGAGGATCTACTAGCAAGCTAAGGTGAGGAAACAAGACTCTTAACTAATTGGTTAATAATAAACTATTTTATTCCTTGAGTCCAATACTATGCTTGAATCTATGCGAACATTCTTGTAATGTGCATTGAACATGTCATTCGATATTTCTTTTTATTGTTCATGCATATTTACTTTATTGTTTATAACATGATAATGATGATGATGATGATAGGAATAGGCATGTGAATGTATGTGTGTGGTTGGTGTACTTGATGCGAGCAAGTGTCAGGGGGGTTGTCATAGGCTGGGCCTCAGCACTTTAGCTCTATCTCAAACTCAAGTCCTGTGCATTAGCATAGTCGTATCGCCATTACTTTTGTAGAACTATTACGTCGTAGAGTATCAAGGGAGGTGGTCTCGGTCCTTGTAGTCTCTGACTCTATCGGGGGGCCTTAGCTCTATCTCTATGGACATTCTGAGGGATGCTGGGGTGAGGCCTTGGATACACTATTTGGCATTAGGATTGGTTAGTTGCGAGCCCAGTTTGCAAGCCCTCGCCAACAGGGGCTTACGTGTTAGTATGGCACTCTACAGCAATAAACGTTAACCTTTGTTGTACAATGTTCGTGAATTGGGTGCTTGTGAGTCAACGATAAACGTTATCTTCGGGCGGCGTCACACACTTGTGTATAGAGGAGGGGTCAATAAACGTTAACCTTTGACCACCCAAACCTTTCTATTGCATATTGCAAACTTTAAACCAGACCAAAGATATGAATTAATTGCATGCATATGTATTGTTGAATTGTTTTGTTTGCTCACTGAGCCATGATGTGTGCTCACCCCCTCGATGTCGAATATTTTTAGTTGATGATGCAGGTACTACCGTCGAAGATTATGTCAATGCTCCAGTGTACGGGCACATGACGGCAATGGAAGTTGAAGATGAAGTGGATACGCATGACTCCTTTTGTGAGTGCAACTCATGTGTATTCGATTAGATGTTATTTTCATTATTTGGTAAAGACATGTATTTGATATTTAATTATGTCTTAGTTGACACAGAATAATTTTCTATTTAAATATTAATATCACAGTAGATTCTCAGTTCATTTTACTATAAGACTTTCGTTATTGTGTATTTTTTCTGATTATGAATGTGGATGTATGAGGTTTAGATAAAATGGATATCGTCTGTCTGAGATCCTGGTTGAACCATTGGTTTGCTAGCGGTTCATCACACCATTCTGAATAGTGCAGAATTGGGGTGTGACAAATAGTCTACCGTGATAATGACGGACTTTCTTTGGTAGCGAACAGGGGGAAAAGGACCGATGATATCCATTCTCCAAGTGGCAAAAATAATTGGGGCTGCTTCAATTAACCTTAGGGGCTACTAGTTGATGGGGAACTGGGGCATACAACTAGCACTTCCCAAACTTTTTGACATAGTCTGCATGCCTTCCTCATTTTTGGCCAGCAGTATCCCTGTCATAAGATTTTATGGGCGAGGACTCTCCCCCCTTTATGGGCTCTGTAAATTCTTTTGTATACCTCCTTGATTGCTAAAGCTGCTTCAGATGGGCGTAGACATCTTAGTGGGGGGAATGTGAAGGCCTTTTGTATAAAGTATCTGCTTCTACTACAAAATGGGTAGCTTTGGATTGTATCCTACCTCCTTTCTTTCTTCTGGGAGGATGCCTTCTCTAAAAAATGAATAGATTGGATCTATCCATGATGGTTCTATTGCAACTGGCAGTATCTTATTTGAATTTGGATCCATTATTGATTGGAGTAAGGTATCGATATACACCGAGTGATCAAGGTCTGATAACTCCAAGGTGGCCAATTTGGAAAGGGCATCCACTTGTGTGTTCTGATCTTTAAGTATGTAGTTCAAGGTGAAACTATCAAAAACTAAGGTTGTCTCTTGCACCTTATGTAAGTATGCTATTATGTTGGCTTTCTTTGCCTCTTACTCCCTATTTACCTATTTTACTACCAATTGAGTATCACTGGATGCCTCGACCCTTCTCGCCATTACTGCTTTGGCTAGGTGTAGTCTGACAATCAAGGCTTCGTACTCGACTGCATTGTTTGACGCCTGGAATTTGGGCCGAAGTGCGTATCGAATCTGGAAACCTTCGGGGCTTATGAGTATAAGGCCAGCACCGTAGTAGCCCTTGTTCGAGGCTCCATCAAAAAAATTTACGTGGTAGCTGCAACGTGCTTTCTTTGCCTTTGCTTCCTGCCCTTTCCTCTACCTCTCCAGGAAGAGATGATTCGATTAGAAAATCGATGAAGGTCTGAGATTTAAGGGCAGTGTGGGGCTTGTATGTGATATCGAATTCTCCCAATTTGATAGCCCAATTAATCACCCAGCCAGAGACATCCGGCATAGTTAATTTTTCTTCAGAGGTTGGTTAGTGAGGACTTTGATGAATTATGCCTGGAAGTAGGGCCAGAGCTTTCTGGCTGACATGACCAGTGCCAGAACAACCTTCTCGATGAATTTGTATCAAGTTTCAGCATCTAGCAATATCTTACTGCTATAGTATATCGGTCTTTGTGCGCCATCTACTTCCTTGATAAGTATGGCACTAGCTGCCTTTAAAGATATCACCAAATGTAGCTCCAACATGACTCCAACCTCAAGCTTAACCAATAGTGGGGGAGATGCTAAGTAAGCCTTCAGTTCCTCGAACCCCTATTGGCATTCAGCGGTCCACTCGAAGGTCTTGTTTCCCTTAAGTGTCTGGAAGAAGGGGAGACATTTGTCTACCAAGGTAGACATGAATCTGCTTAGCGCTGCCACTCGTCCAATAAGTTCTTGTACTTGCTTTATTCTGGTCGGCGCTGGCATGCTAAAAATGGTTGTAATCTTTGTAGGGTTGGCCTCAATGCCGTGGTTGGATACCATAAACCCGAGGAACTTTCTAAAAATGACCCCGATTGCACATTTTGCTGGGCTTAAGCACATTCTGTGCTTCCTTAGCACTCTGAATGCTTCCTCTAGGTCCTTAATATGATCACTAACAACTAAGCTCTTCACAAGCATGTCGTCAACATATACTTCCACATTCCTTCCTGTCTGCCTTTCGAAGATCTTGTTTACCAATCTTTGATATGTGGCCCCAGCATTTTTGAGACCAAAGGGCATGACATCATAGCAGAAGGGGCCGTGATTGATGATGAAGGCAGTTTTCTCTGCACCGGTCGTGTGTATTCAGATCTGGTTGTAGCCAGAGTAGGCATCCATGAAACTTAATTGCTCATGTCCAACGGTAACATGGATCTGCTGGTCGATCCTAGGGAAAGGGAAGATGTCCTTGGGGTAGGCTTTGTTCAAGTCTATAAAATCTATGCATAGTAGCCATTTGTCTCCCGTCTTGTAAACCATGACGACGTTTGTGAGCCATTCTGGATAATGGATTTCTCTGATGAATTTGGCCATCAGTAATTTCTTGACTTCCTCATCGATCAAACGCTATCGAGATGCCGCAAAAGTTCTTTTCTTTTGTTGCATTGGTCGATGCCAATGGTCTTCAAGAAATGTAGTGAAATTTCCTATGGTATTTTAGTCACATTGGCTATAGACCAGGCAAAGGTGTCTGCATTTGCCCTTAAGAAATTTATCAGCTCTATTCTCCATGGTTCAATGAGTGATGACCCTATATTTCTAGGTCTCCTTCCACCAAGGCACTTGGATTAGATCTTCGGCGGGGGTCCCTCTCTGTTGTTTGGGATCGTCCCATAAATCTTCAATGTGAACATGAAAGGCCTGGGCTGGTTTTTTATAATCAGTGAATTCTACCAAACAATACTTTCGTGAGACGAGTTAGTCCATCTGACACTCAACGGCTCCTCTGGGTATAGGGAATTTGATTACCAACTAGTATGGAGAGGGGACTGACCGAACCACGATCATACCTGGTCTCCCCAGTAGTGCATTGTAAGATGATGGGACATCAACTATCAGGGAATTCATCATGATCTTAGATTCTCTAGGGTAAGCACTAGCCCTGACGGGAAACCTGATGGATCCCTTTACTATAATGAGATCACCCGAGAAACTGACCCAGGAATAATTCACAAATAGTAGACGCTCAGGGGGATTTCCATGCGTTGGAAGGTCTGCCAATATATAATGTCAGTGAAACTTTCGGTATTGACCATTATCTTATGTATGTCATTATCTTCTATCCGCATAGTGATAACAATGTTGTCTTCATAAGGTAGTTCCAGGCCTCATAAATCTTCATCGCTGAAGGTCAAGAAGTCTCCCGTACGTGCTCTCATACCTGGCCATTTTGTGGACTTTACACTCTTCGCATAGGCCTTTTATGCCTTGGTGGAAGTGCTACTATCTGCGGGTCCCCTAGTGATGGTCATTACTTTCCACCCTTCCTTGGAGGGGTCATATTTTAAATTTTTTACCGAGGCTAATGTGAGGACAATGGAAAATCGACGTGATCCTCCTCGAGATGGAAATGTGTATCCTGTATCGATGAAGATCGATTTGTTCTGTTGGAGTCGCCACCTAGATTAAGGTCTAAGACCTTGAAAAATGTAGCCTCACCCTAAGGTAAGACTTCTATTGACTCGTGACCCAATGTATCGGTTCTTTGGTCTGCAAGAGATCGGGTAAGTATTTAGTGTACGGTTATGGGAAGGTGTTAGGCACCCAAACCGCCCGATCAATACCGGCCTCTTAAACTTTCCTTAAATTCTAATTTTGACTATGCTTGGTCAGCTGGATGACTAGGGTTCAATGGGGGATGTCCTAAGCCAGGTTGCTAAGTTATTCTAACCTAGGGTTCACCCAATGATGTTCTAAAGTAAATAAACAATCAAATGTAATGTACAATATTATACAGTGAACCGAACCAAAGATGGTTCGGTCTTGGACTGAATCTGAGACGTGTAAAACATCTCAAACTGCCTACGTATTTCAATCCTGGAAATCAAGTCCAGAAACGTAGTTCGAAAGGGTTTGTGTGATTAATGATTATGGAAGTGATTTATGCATTTGCTTCAATTAGATTCTTTGTTGTTCAAGTTGAAGTTTATGCTGGATGAATGGTTGATGGGTGGCTTTGTACCATATTTGGGATTCCCAAATTGCCTACGTATTCTAGGGTTTGCCCTAGAAATCAGGTACGACGTAGTTCGAAAACTTGTGGGAGTCAGATTTGGAATGTGTACCAAAATCCTTCCATTTTTTGTCAATAGGATCTAGGGTTGAGACCTAAATTCCTACCATTTTTATTTGGGATGTGTACCAAATTCTTTCTATTTTTGTTAATAGGATCTAGGGATGATACCTAATTCCTACCATTTTTATTTGGGATGTGTACCAAATTCTTTCTATCTTTGTCAATAGGATCTAGGGATGAGACCTAAATTCCTACCATTTTTATTATTTCCATTTTTGTTAATAGGATCTAGGGATGAGATCTAAATTCCTATCATTTTTATTTGGGATGTGTACCAAATTATTTCTATTTTTGTCAATAGGATCTAGGGATGAGACCTAAATTCCTACCATTTTTATTTGGGATGTGTACCAAATTATTTCTATTTTTGTTATTTCTATTTTTAGGCTTTTAGGGTTTCCTATCCCTTTTCATTGTGATTTTTATTTTTTAGGGTTTCCTACCCTAATTGCTATTTTTCCATTTTTTCTCTTTCCAAGACAAATATAGTAGGTGAAAGCATTCCAATTATGGCAGTGATAGTATTCCAAATATAGCAATTTGTATCCAAAAATGGCAATAAGCATCCAATATAGCATGTGAGCATGTGTAGTAGACAAATATAGCATGTTAGAAGCATATTCAAATTTAACAACAAATCAATCAAAGATGGCAAGTGAGCATGTAAATCAATACAAACATGGTAAGTGAGCAATCCAAAAATAGAAGCATACAAAGATAACATGTGAAAGCATTCCAAGTATGGCGTGAGAAATGTGAGCATCAAATATGGCAATTATGTGGCATCCAAATATGTCAGTGAGCATTTAAAACACTCATGATGCAAAATTCAACGGTATAAATCACTCTTGATGGTAATCTAGCCGTTCCAATTCATTTAAATCACTTCTGATAGCAATCCAATGGTTCAGATCGCTCAAGACAATAATCTAATGATTCAAAAATCATTTAAATTACTTCTGATAGCAATCCAGTGGTTCAGATCGCTCAAGACAATAATCTAATGATTCAAAAATCATTTAAATCACTTCTGATAGCAATCCAATGGTTCAGATCGCTCAAGACAATAATATAACCATTCAAAAATCATTTAAATCACTTGTGATAGCCATCCAATGGTTCAGATCAGTCAAGATAATCTAATGGTTCAAAATTAAATTTGACATCCAATGGTCCATATTCAAATTACCTTAAATTTCAAGCCAATGAGATCAAATTTCATATAAATTGCAAGCATGTGGTGGGATCAATTTCATAAAAATTAAAATCATGTGAACCAATTTTAATCACATTCAATTCAAAATATATGGAATCAATCACATGGTACAATTTAATCATTAAAATTGCAAATCACATGGTCAGAATCTAAACTCATTAAAATTTCAAGTCCCATGGTCATGTGGGATGTTGTAGTGGTGTACAGTAAGATTAGTGGAGAGTTGACAGAAGGTGGGATTAAAGTGGGATGGGAGATGAAGGTATTTGGATTAGGTGGTAGCATGGGGGTGTGGAAGATAGATTTTTATCTTGGGTTTTGCAGGAATGAGGGTATCAATGGACTGCAACGGATTGGTCGATGATTGGGTAATGGTGATAAACAGAAAATAATAAAGGAGGGGGAGGGGCTTACCTCGAGTTGTAGGGAGTTCTCTCTCCCTCAGCTTTTTCTCTTCTCTTCCTCCTCTGTCCCGTAGCTCTCTCTCTCCCCAAAACAGAAAAATCCTCCTCTCTTCACGTCCCCTCACCTCTCTTTTATATTATTCTTCTTTCCTTCTTCTTCACTCAATCTTTTTCGCACTCTCAATCTTTCTTTTTTCCTTTCTTTCCCAATTTTCCCAAAATAGAAAAAGACTCTCTCTCTCTCTCTCACGTCAATCTCTCCTTTCCTCTTCTTTCTCTTCTTTCCTTCTTCTTCACTCAATCTCTCTCTCACTCTCAATCTTTCTCTCAATAGAAAAAAAAATCCCTCTCTCTATCTCTCACGTCTCTCTCACTCTCAATCCCTCCCTTTTTTATTTCCCTTTTTTTTTCTCTTCTCTTTCTTTCCTTTTCTTCTCTTCTCTTTTTTTCTTTCCTTTTCTTCTCTTTTCCTTTCTTTCCTTTTCTTCTCTTTTTCTTTCTTTCCTTTTCTTCTCTTTTTCTTTCTTTCCTTTTCTTCTCTTTTTCTTTCTTTCCTTTTCTTCTCTTTTTCTCTTTCTTTCCTTTTCTTCTCTTCTCTTTTTTCTTTCCTTTTCTTCTCTTTTTCTCTTTCTTTCCTTTTCTTCTCTTTTCTTTTCTTTTTTTCTTTCATTTTCTTCTCTTTTTCTCTTTCTTTCCTTTTCTTCTCTTCTGCTCTTTCTTTCCTTTTCTTGTCTTCTTCTCTCTCTCTTTCACGTTTTCTAGAAAGAAAACGTGAAAGTTCTTTCTTTTTTTGTTTCTTTTGTTTCTTTCTCTTTCTTTTATTCTCTCTCTTTCTCTTATTCTCTCATATTCTCTCTTTTCTTTTTTTCCTCAATCTCTTTTGGATTTTATCATTTATATATAATAATATATATTATATACATATATACACATATATTTAATAACATACATATATATGTATAGTATATAATATATATAATATATATAATATATATAAATACTATGCCCATGGATGAACCGGCTGAGTCTAGACTGGTCTAACTTAAGTTGACTGGGCTGGACTGACTTAAACTGGGCTGTATTAGACTGAGAATGACTTGAATTAACTGGATTGGGCCAAGATTGGCTTGGGTTGAGTTGAGTTGACTGGAATTAACTGGGTTTCCCTGTCTGTTATTTCATTGACCATTTCCGCTGTCATCCAGCATAGAATTTTTCGATGGCCTCTATTCCAAATTTTTTGTGTTCATTTTGTAGAACATTAAAAATAAGGAATATAGGAACTTGAATCACCTCATTTGGAAGTAAAATGGTCAACTTATAAATTTTTTAAGTTTAAGCGGACCAATTATCGATAATTTGGCTGCCCATTCTGCATGAGATCCTTCGGAGGCTTCTACCGGAAATATTTTACGTTCACTTTGTAGAGCACTAAAAATGGAATATAATGAGACTGGAATCACCTGATTTGGATATGGGATGATTAAAATATGAATTTTTGAATATTAAATGATCATTTCCATATGTAATTTTGCATGGGACCCTCCGGAGACTTTTACCCGAGATTTTCCACGTCCACTTTGTAGGACATCACAAATGAAGAACAATGGCCTTGGAATCGTCTGAATCTGACGTAGAACGGTAAAGATATGAAGCTTTGAAGTTCTAACGATAATTTTGCATGAAAGCTTGCATGGGACCCACTGGTGACTTCTACCCGAGATTTTCCACGTCCACTTTGTAGAACATCATGAATGAAGAATAATGGCCTTGGAATCATCTGAATCCGATGTCGGATGATGAAGATATGATGATTTGAAATTCAAACAATCCGACTTACGATAATTTGCATGAAGGCCCCTGGGATTATTTATAATAACTTCATAAACCTCCTTTATATGTATCATCCGACTAAAATGGTCATATCTTCTTCATTTGATATCAGAATTGAGCAATTCTGGTCTCATTTCGAAGATAATTCTACGACCTATGCATCCATGCAAAATTATAACCCATGACCTTGCTGTGGACCCATTGAAAACTTCCTCAAATTCACAGACCCATTGAAAACTTCCTCAAATTCGCAGTCAAAAATCCAAACTTTCGATCATCTTTCTCCTTTTTGTTGTCCACACGCCCGCAGGGCTTTGTTTAGCTGGGATGGCAAAAATGTGGTGCTTACAGATGCCCCTCTTCGGCCGAGATTGTGGGCAATTGAGGCCGAAGACAAAAGTGGCCCATTTTTGCATTATTCTGCACTTGATCTAGATTATAACATTGCTCCCTTGAATTGATGCTGTAAACTTTTTTTTTTTTTGACACTGTACAGCAAAAAAATGTAGATGTCAAGCTCCTTGAGTAGCGACCTAATAAGGTCTGTGACTTTGGCTCAAGACCGCTCATGATGTAATTGTAGATGCTTGCGGACCTCATCGGTGTGACTTTGGCCAAGACCGCTCATGATGTAATTGTAACTGTCAAGCTTCTTGAGTAGCGACCTCATCAGGTCTGTGACTTTGGCTCAAGACCGCTCATGATGTAATTGTAACTGTCAAGCTTCTTGAGTAGCGACCTTATCAGGTTTGTGACTTTGGCTCAAGACCGCTCGTGATGTAACTGTAATTGTGCTTTGTGCTCTGAATTTGTAACCTCTGAATGTATAGCCTTTGGCTGTGTAGCCTTTGGATGTGTAGCCTTTGGATGTGTAGCCTTTGGATGTATAGCCTTTGGATGTATAGCCTTTGGATGTGTCTCCTTTGGATGAATAGCCTCTGGATGAATAGCCTTTGGATGTGTATCCTTTGGACCGAATTTGGGGTGTCCCAAATTGCCTACGTATCCTTTGAGATTTCCGTCCCTCCAGAATCAGGTTCCGCGTAGTTCGGGCTAGAGCTTTCTCTCTTTTCCCATGATCTTTCTTTCTTTTCTTTGCTTGTATCTTGTTCTCTTTTCCATTCTTATTCTGCTTTCATTCAGTCTTCTTTCTTCTCTGTACTTTCACCTTTCTTTTCTTTTCTCTTTTTTTTTATTTTTCTTTTTCTTTTTCTTGTTCTTTTCAATTTCTTTCTTCATCTTTCTTCATTCCCAAAATGGGTTGAACTTTCCATAAATATTGAGGTAACCAGAATGGGGTTCAACATCTGCACTTTGTCTACTAACATTGCTCGGAATCCAAGAGGAACTAGAGATCATGATTTGATCGACTTTCCTTGACTTGACTTAATCTAGACCGAGAGAAACATGTTTCTTTTCTTTAAAAGGCAATTTTGATATGTTCTGCATTCCTGCCAAATTTATATGGGTTTCACTTTGATCAAAGGGCAATCAGGTTTTTTTAATGAGGGGCAAATGATGACAATGACTCAATTTTATTTCATTTTTTTTCAAATTTGTATGAGTCATCTTTCTCTTACATTCAAATGAACTCAGCTAGAGTTTCAAACAGAGGGCTCAACTAAACTCATGATGTTTGGATAAATGGGTGATTTTGCCCCTGTGTCTAAGTTCAAGTTTGCACATATTGATAGGCAGACGACTTTTGAGTCATCACTAGAAATAACCTTAAGGAGATGCAACCCCACACTAATCTTTAGAAAAAAACGTTAAAGAATGCTTTCTCCTCTCGGTATCATTCAGATAAAAAACAAATTTCAACAAGCTATGCTCAGATCCTGAATCAGTTGTAACCATGTTTGGGCCCAAATTCTTTAAGTCTGTATACAAGTATGACGATGAAGGTCCAGATGGACAAATAAGAAACTGTCCAATGGGTCTGTCATTGGGAGAGTATTTGGTTGTTTATGTAGAATGGCTTGATCTCCACTAGGCGATTCCATTTTATTGGCTAGCAACAAAGGACTATGGAATTCTTGGATGCCGTCAAAATAATGAACGACAGATAGATATTTCAGTCAGATTTATTGAACAATATTTATGCATAACAAGACGATATGTTCACAAGAAACAATACCATAAAATTTTGTGATATTTGAAGTAAGGGCATGTAATGTAGACTCTGTGGAAGACCGTCAGATTGATGGACGGGAGAGAGAGTCTTTAGCCAAAAAGAAAAAAATCCTCTGATGACAACAAAGTGATGAGACCACCCCCTGTATGGGCGGGATGTAGTGACCAATATCAAAAATCCAGCTCAACACACAACGTGAATCACAACAAACGATCAGCTCTCCAATCAGGTTCTAAGAAATGGTGTCTATATGTCATTATACGAGAACCAATTGCTTTATAACTGAACTCGTCCATCAGCAGGGCTCCAAAGGAGTTGTCCCATGTATATGCCTTGTAATCGAACTCATTCATCATTAGTGTTTCAAAGTAGTTGCTCCATGTCTATGCACCATAGTTGAACTTGTCCACCATCATTGTTCCAATGTAGTATGCTAACCAACTTCATTATTTTGTATAGCTCTTTCTTTTTTCTCTTTTTTTTTTTCTTTTTTTTTTCTCTCTTTTTTTTTTTTTTTCTTTCTTTCTTTTTTTTTTTTTTTTTTTTTTTTTTTGTTTTTTTTTTTGTTTTTTTTTGTTTTTTTTTTTGAGCTCATCTTTGACTTTGAGGTTGATCTGTAACACACTTCATGTCTGTAGATGTCATGTACTTATAGAAGACTTAATCATTTGAATGGTCCTTGTATGTAGAAATATCCCATAAAAAATTCTTTCTGTAAATTGACCAAATGGGATGACATTTTGATGTACCAACTTGTATCTTTGAGAATGCTTGCATGACTTCAACTTAATAATCTATAACTTTCACGTATGTGTTGAGCTTTCATTTCTCTAAAGGCCGATGGAGTAGAAGTTCAGGTTGTGGCCCTTCATCTCAATCGTCATCAGGGTCAGAATTAGCAACGGACATGGAAGAGGAAGAAATATCAAACTGGGAAGGAATGGATTGGAAGTAGTAAAGCATTGTTGTTGATGTCTCAAATGAGATGATTATTGTTCATTTTTTTCAGAGCATTTTGGACTGGACCGTCTACAGACATATCGAACTTAAGCCCAAACAAAGATGACCTATCAGATACCAATGGTAGCCAGTTTAGACAAGTAATTCACCGAGTTACCCCAATTGGATACGACATCATTGACGCCAACTTATGATTGGTTGTAGGACCGAATCTCTGTTCAGACTTTCGCTAGTAAGGCTCATTACGCCTATCTATCGACATGTGTTTGACCCTTTCCATCTTGAGATAAACCCCTCTTGGGTCTATTACCATTTTGATTTATGCCCCAATTCGGGTTTGACATTCACCTGGCCAATGCCTCAATTTGGGTTAAATGTATTCCAATCTTATGTCCCAGTTTGGATGTCATGAAACTCTGACTTATACCCAGTTGGTCCATTACTTTTTTTGTTTGCCCCACTTTGAATCCATTAACATTTTAATTATGCCCCAGTTTAGGGTGCACTGATATTTTTGTTGTGCCCCAATTTAGTGTACACTGACATTTTGGTTGTGCCCCAATTTAGGGTGTACATGAAGTTCATTTTCAGGCTACCTTAATTTTGGGATACAATTGACCACATGGTCTTCCTTTTCATCCTGTATTTTGGGAGGTGGGGTAGGCCATTCTTCAAGGTTTGAGGGCTACTCCTTTGAGTTTGGGTCACCTTGGGTGATGAAAATAATTAGGGAGTCGGAAACCAACTCCCTCAGTCAAAGTGGCTCAATTGCCAAGGGTGAACGAAATGCTTTACAATCTCAGTTTTTTTTCCATTTAAATTTGGCAGGTATGCTAGTATGGGAAAGAAACATGTAATCTCTCAGAATCTATGATTCAGCTTTCTAACCTCTTAGATTCCTTAACTCCGATCTGGAATTTCAATTCCGCTCTGCAATATTTGGGCTCTCAATATACTGTCTTCCAACCATTCCAACACTTTGAGGTACAAAAGTCCTCCTTATGAACATGAACCGAGACATGAACCGATGATGATGAGACCTTCTTATGAGAGGATGTAATAAGAGTGGATGCTTTGTCTATACACTCAGGTGTTCTCTTAAGTCTAGACAATTATATCCTCCCTAGTTCAACCTTTCTTTCTTTTTTTTTTTTTTTTTTTTTTTTTTTTTGTTTTTTTTGTTTTTTTTTTTTTTTTTTTTTGTTTTTTGTTTTTTTTTTTTAAATTTTATTTTTATATAAACAATGAACGAAGGTTAAGACTCAGAAGTGACTGGACACGAGAAGGATGCACATACACATACAAGCTGACTCGACCAAACAAAGTTAGCTCCTTCATGAAAACCGACCATTAGACATCATCTGTAACAATTTATTTGTATTTGAATAACTCCATGATTGGTCTTGGGGCCTCAAGATTCCGAATGGATCATTGTAGCACCAAGGTTCGACCATGTGGTTCATCAAATTTCAAGAAGTTAGAACGGATATGCTTATTTGTAGTTTTCATGATGGATGACAAAAGCGGTTCATGATTGAAAAAACCGGTAAATTTCTACTTGATCACAGTATCTATACCGCGATGAAGATTTTCCCATCGTTTTTTGAGATTGACATATCAATATTGAATAGATCAACACAATGAGCTTTGTACGATGGAGGGTGTGTACAGACCGCCCACACTAATGTGTATGCGGGTATACGTAACCCTTACGCTCCCAACAAGTGAGAGACAAGACTACTCAAGTGTGGATCCAAACATGTTGACAAGTCAAGGACAAAAATGGGCAGAACATTGACGTCTCAGATGTAAATATTATGATCGAGTAGATTTTACCATGTTGGTTCAAAGATGGACCAAAAATAACATACATATGGCTCAAACTGGGTTAGGACAGAAAAGGCCACCTTGACGAGGACGGGGTAACCTATCACCGAATGCTCGATGAATAATGGGCCCCCATTCCCTTTATATACTATGTTGCAAGGATCCAAGCGATGTGGAGTAGCATAACGCATTCCCAGGCGGACCCAAGAAACGCTCGTTAGAGGCTGCTCGCCGGTCATGGTCTCACAAAGTACAGGCCAAGGCTGTGTGTTTCTCCTAGTGGGCTGCCCCACATGCATGGGTCCCGGTTCGGCTACTCGCACGAAATTGTGACTGAACCCATTCCCCCCAAAAACAATATGTACAAACAATAAATATAGTACCCTAGATCTAGCATCAAATGTCAAGCAAATCAATATAAGGAAAGTATCTTAGGAGTCTGAATATTCTTCCTCAGCGGAGTCGCCACTGTGAGGACAATGGAAAATCGACGTGATCCTCCTCGGGATGGAAATGTGTATCCTGTATCGATGAAGATCGATTTGTTCTGTTGGAGTCGCCACCTAGATTAAGGTCTAGGACCTCAAAAAATGTAGCCTCACCCTAAGGTAAGACTTCTATTGACTCGTGACCCAATGTATCGGTTCTTTGGTCTGCAAGAGATCGGGTAAGTATTCAGGGTACGGTTATGGGAAGGTGTTAGGCACCCAAACCACCCGATCAATATCGGCCTCTTAAACTTTCCTTAAATTCTAATTTTGACTATGCTTGGTCAACTGGATGACTAGGGTTCAATGGGGGATGTCCTAAGCCAGGTTGCTAAGTTATTCTAACCTAGGGTTCACCCAATGATGTTTTAAAGTAAATAAACAAGCAAATGTAATGTACAATATTATACAGTGAACCGAACCAAAGATGGTTCGGTCTTGGACTGAATCTGAGACGTGTAAAACATCTCAAACTGCCTACGTATTCCAATCCTAGAAATCAAGTCCAAAAACGTAGTTCAAAAGGGTTTGTGTGATTAATGATTATGGAAGTGATTTATGCATTTGCTTCAATTAGATTCTTTGTTGTTCAAGTTGAAGTTTATGCTGGATGTATGGTTGATGGGTGGCTTTGTACCGTATTTGGGATTCCCAAATTGCCTACGTATTCTAGGGTTTGCCCTAGAAATCAGGTACGACGTAGTTTGAAAACTTGTGGGAGTCAGATTTGGAATGTGTACCAAAATCCTTCCATTTTTTGTCAATAGGATCTAGGGTTGAGACCTAAATTCCTACCATTTTTATTTGGGATGTGTACCAAATTCTTTCTATTTTTGTTAATAGGATCTAGGGATGATACCTAATTCCTACCATTTTTATTTGGGATGTGTACCAAATTCTTTCTATCTTTGTCAATAGGATCTAGGGATGAGACCTAAATCCTACCATTTTTATTATTTTCATTTTTGTTAATAGGATCTAGGGATGAGATCTAAATTCCTATCATTTTTATTTGGGATGTGTACCAAATTATTTCTATTTTTGTCAATAGGATCTAGGGATGAGACCTAAATTCCTACCATTTTTATTTGGGATGTGTACCTAAATCCTATCCCTTTTCATTGTGATTTTTATTTTTTAGGGTTTCCTACCCTAATTGCTATTTTTCCATTTTTTCTCTTTCCAAGACAAATATAGTAGGTGAAAGCATTCCAATTATGGCAGTGATAGTATTCCAAATATAGCAATTTGTATCCAAAAATGGCAATAAGCATCCAATATAGCATGTGAGCATGTGTAGTAGACAAATATAGCATGTTAGAAGCATATTCAAATTTAACAACAAATCAATCAAAGATGGAAAGTGAGCATGTGAATCAATACAAACATGGTAAGTGCGCAATCCAAAAATAGAAGCATCCAAAGATAACATGTGAAAGCATTCCAAGTATGGCGTGAGAAATGTGAGCATCAAATATGGCAATTATGTGGCATCCAAATATGTCAGTGAGCATCTAAAACACTCGTGATGCAAAATTCAACGGTATAAATCACTCTTGCTGGTAATCTAGCCGTTCCAATTCATTTAAATCACTTCTGATAGCAATCCAATGGTTCAGATCGCTCAAGACAATAATCTAATGATTCAAAAATCATTTAAATCACTTCTGATAGCAATCCAATGGTTCAGATCGCTCAAGACAATAATATAACCATTCAAAAATCATTTAAATCACTTGTGATAGCCATCCAATGGTTCAGATCACTCAAGATAATCTAATGGTTCAAAATTAAATTTGACATCCAATGGTCCATATTCAAATTACCTTAAATTTCAAGCCAATGAGATCAAATTTCATATAAATTGCAAGCATGTGGTGGGATCAATTTCATAAAAATTAAAATCATGTGAACCAATTTTAATCACATTCAATTCAAAATATATGGAATCAATCACATGGTACAATTTAATCATTAAAATTGCAAATCACATGGTCAGAATCTAAACTCATTAAAATTTCAAGTCCCATAGTCATGTGGGATGTTGTAGTGGCGTACAGTGACAGAAAGTGGGATTAAAGTGGGATGGGAGATGAAGGTATTTGGATTAG
Source organism: Protea cynaroides (assembly GCA_028583415.1). Lineage (NCBI taxonomy): Eukaryota > Viridiplantae > Streptophyta > Magnoliopsida > Proteales > Proteaceae > Protea > Protea cynaroides. The sequence continues at coordinate 35,131,584 of CM053265.1, forward strand.
GTGGTAGCAAGGGGGTGTGGAAGATAGATTTGGATCTTGGGTCTTGCAGGAATGAGGGTATCAATGGAGACTGCAATGGATTGGTTGATGATTGGGTAATGGTGATAAACAGAAAATAACAAAGGAGGAGGAGGGGCTTACCTCGAGTTATAGGGAGTTCTCTCTCCCTCAGCTTTTTCTCTTCTCTTCCTCCTCTGTCCCGTAGCTCTCTCTCTCCCCAAAACAGAAAAATCCTCCTCTCTTCACGTCCCCTCACCTCTCTTTTATATTATTCTTCTTTCCTTCTTCTTCACTCAATCTTTTTCTCACTCTCAATCTTTCTTTTTTCCTTTCTTTCCCAATTTTCCCAAAATAGAAAAAAGACTCTCTCTCTCTCTCTCACGTCAATCTCTCCTTTCCTCTTCTTTCTCTTCTTTCCTTCTTCTTCACTCAATCTCTCTCTCACTCTCAATCTTTCTCTCAATAGAAAAAAATCCCTCTCTCTATCTCTCACGTCTCTCTCACTCTCAATCCCTCCCTTTTTTATTTCCCCTTTTTTTTTTCTCTTCTCTTTCTTTCCTTTTCTTCTCTTCCCTTTTTTTCTTTCCTTTTCTTCTCTTTTCCTTTCTTTCCTTTTCTTCTCTTTTTCTTTCTTTCCTTTTCTTCTCTTTTTCTTTCTTTCCTTTTCTTCTCTTTTTCTCTTTCTTTCCTTTTCTTCTCTTCTCTTTTTTCTTTCCTTTTCTTCTCTTTTTCTCTTTCTTTCCTTTTCTTCCCTTTTCTTTTTTTCTTTCCTTTTCTTCTCTTTTTCTCTTTCTTTCCTTTTCTTCTCTTCTTCTCTTTCTTTCCCTTTCTTCTCTTCTTCTCTTCTCTCTTTCTTTCCTGTGTGAAAGTTCTTTTCCCTTTTTCTTTTTCTTTTTTTCTTTTGTTTCTTTCTCTTTCTTTTATTCTCTCTCTTTCTCTTATTCTCTCATATTCTCTCTTTTCTTTTTTTCCTCAATCTCTTTTGGATTTTATCATTTATATATAATAATATATATTATATACATATATACACATATATTTAATAACATACATATATATGTATAGTATATAATATATATAATATATATAAATACTATGCACATGGATGAACCGGCTGAGTCTAGACTGGTCTGACTTAAGTTGACTGGGCTGGACTGACTTAAACTGGGCTGGGTTAGACTGAGAATGACTTGAATTAACTGGATTGGGCCAAGATTGGCTTGGGTTGAGCTGAGTTGACTGGAATTAACTGGGTTTCCCTGTCTGTTATTTCGTTGACTATTTCCGCTGTCATCCCGCATGGAATTTTCCGATGGCCTCTATTCCAAATTTTTTGTGTTCATTTTGTAGAACATTAAAAATAAGGAATATAGGAACTTGAATCACCTCATTTGGAAGTAAAATGGTCAACTTATGAATTTTTGAAGTTTAAGCGGACCAATTATCGATAATTTGGCTGCCCATTCTGCATGAGATCCTTCGGAGGCTTCTACCGGAAATATTTTACATTTACTTTGTAGAGCACTAAAAATGTAATATAATGAGACTGGAATCACCTGATATGGATATGGGATGATCAAAATATGAATTTTTGAATATTAAATGATCATTTTCATATGTAATTTTCCATGGGACCCTTCGGAGACTTTTACCCGAGATTTTCCACGTCCACTTTGTAGGACATCACGAATGAAGAACAATGGTCTTGGAATCGTCTGAATCTGACGTAGAACGGTAAAGATATGAAGCTTTGAAGTTCTAACGATAATTTTGCATGAAAGCTTGCATGGGACCCACTGGTGACTTCTACCCGAGATTTTCCACGTCCACTTTGTAGAACATCATGAATGAAGAATAATGGCCTTGGAATCATCTGAATTCGATGTCGGATGATGAAGATATGATGATTTGAAATTCAAACAATCCGACTTACGATAATTTGCATGAAGGCCCCTGAGATTATTTATAATAACTTCATAAACCTCCCTTATATGTATCATCCGACTAAAATTGTCATATCTTCTTCATTTGATATCAGAATTGAGCCATTCTGGTCTCATTTCAAAGATAATTCTATGACCTATGCATCCATGTAAAATTATAACCCATGACCTTACTGTGGACCCATTGAAAACTTCCTCAAATTCACAGACCCATTGAAAACTTCCTCAAATTCGCAGTCAAAAATCCAAACTTTCGATCATCTTTCTCCTTTTGTTGTCCACACGCCCGCAGGGCTTTGTTTAGCTAAGATGGCAAAAATGGGGTGCTTACAGCTAAGGTGGCTGCCTCCGCTAAAGGGGGTCAGTCATTTTCTACAACCTTTGTTTGTACCGACCTGACCTCTGGTACCCTCGACGCTTGAGTCCGTCTGGGAAAGACATACCCCGGCTCTACAATTCTGATAGCACCCACATGATTATAGGGTGAGTCCACTACTATTGATGGATCAAGGACTAGCAATGGTGGCGGTGGACAACTATGGTCCTGGCATTGCCGAGGGATCCTGGGGTCGATCTTATGCAGCATTCTCCCCCTTGTTTCTAAGGAGTTCAGTATCCTTCCCTTTTCATGCACTTGTTGAGAGGTTGGGTCAAGTGCAAAGGCAAACTGATAGTGGAGGACACTGACATTCCTATTCACCGGAGTCTGTCCTCTTTTTCGACTTTCTTTCGATTGATGCGGTGGCTACTCACGACGTCAGTCTAGATAGTAGGGCTCATCCGCCCTATCTCTTCTTCTTTCTTCTCTTGGAGGATCTCTTCGATCTTCTTTGCTCTCTACCCTCCTATGTTCTCTCCATTTTACCCTACTCTGCTCTCTTTCGGGAGTTCTCTCCCGTGGTGGTAGGGGGGTCTTGTCTGGTCCTCCCCTAGTGCTGCTGGTACCCTTAAGGCATTATGATCAACATACTACTTATAACATCCTCCTCTGATGAGGTCTTCAATTTTCACCTGTAGGTTCCAACACTCGTCAGTGGTATGACCGATGTTGCAGTGATATTGACAATACTTGTTGGGATTTCTTTTCCGCGCTTCAGTTAAAATCTTCTGGGGCCTTCGGAGATATCCTGCTTTAGCAATGAGCGTGTAGACATCTCCGTGGGGTTTATTAAGAGGGGTGTAATCGTTGAATCTCTTATGGATTAGGCCACAAGCTCTTGCTTCCTCTCTTATCAACCTCTTGTGCTCCCTTGGTCATGTGAGGTCTTTTCCTTCATCAGTTTTCTTGCCTGAAACATCGACTAGGCCTTTGTTGGCTTCGTAGACTTCGTTAGCGGTGGCAACTTTCTTGTACCGAGCCAGGAGTTCTTGTAAGTCTGCCGATTCCTTTTTTGAGATAAAGAATCTGAGCTTCAAATCAGTGACGGTCGCCCTCAAAGTAGCAAAGTGAGTTGACTGTTCTATGTCCTTTACCTGGAGTAATCCAAGTTGAACCTGGCCAGGAACGCCTACAAAGTCTCATCAGCCCTTTGTCTCATGTTCATGAGGTGTGCGCTTGTCTTTCGTTGCACCCTACTTCCTTGAAAATGCATTTTGAATAGCTTTCCCATGGTTTTGAAAGAGTCAATTAATCTCGGAGGTAGGTTGTTAAACCACATCCTAGCCACACCATTTAGAGTAAGGGAGAAGGCCCTATACATGATCACATCTGGGTTCGCATGGAGGTCCATTTCTCCCATAAAATTGTTCAAGTGCTCGACTAAATCGGTGGATCCATCGTAGGAATCCACGGGCGACATGCTAAACTGCTTTGGCAATGGGACCCTCATAAGAATATCAATGAGAGGGCTATCTATAGAGTAATCCATACTTCATCTAGAGCCATACCAACCTTTTCCATTGTCTCGATCTTCTGATGCAAGAGTGCTATCTGGTCTGTTATTTTAGCAGCTACCTCTGGGCCCATGGGTGCTTTCCCTTTGTCCTCTGCACCCATGACGACTTGTGAAGGTGGGGCTCGTCGTGGAACCAAAAGTTCTTCCAAGACACCTTCATCTCGCTCTAGTGTTGTTCTCCGCAATGGTCCTAACCTTTTTCGGACAGGTATCCTACCATGTTGCGAGGTTAATCCTGTTCCACTTACTTCTGGTGTTGAGGGCTCTCTAACCCCACATTTAGTGGGTTTACCTCTGTGTTTCCTAGGACGATCATCCCTAGGAAGTTCTGGGGGAAGGTTAGCCTCTTTATGATGATCGAATGGAGGGATGATTCCCACCGAAGGATAGGAAGTAGCTTCGGGGACTAGAGGCTGAAGTCCTTGGACGAATCTAGTTAATACATCTAGATGCTAGGCCATAGTCTCAAATTGTTCATAGATGAAGAATGCCTCCGATGGGGGCATTTAATCTGCCACTCGCTTCCCTCTCTCCCTCTGGGGTCTAGGTTCTGACCTATTACCATCTTTAAGGTTGGCCAATCATTGTTGAATTAGAGGGGGGTTGGGATTAGCCGTATGACTTCTTATTCTCCTTGGGCTCATCCTTTAGGATTTCTCTGACTTTTATTTTTCGACGTCAAATCGCTCATGGCCCCACGGTGGGCGCCAAACTATTTCGGCCCAATTCCGTAACTGAGGTCCACCACACTGATTAGACCTACAAGTCGCAAGAAAAGACAAGGGGGAGGTGGGCCTATGGCCTTGGGTCCACTCTGGTGCCTAAGTTAGGGCTCTATGAACAACCAGTAGGGCTGGTATCTGAGCCCATATTATATTTAAGTGGAGTAGGTGAGAGATTCTCAGTCCAAGGTGTCAGAGCAACAATCCCAAGGAAAGAGTAATAAATGTCAAAATACTTGAAATCTCAGGATTCGTGGTATGTATACTGAATAATTCTTCTTTGTAAATGTCACTTTTACCCTTGTTTGGTATATGATGACCGAAGTATCCTTGTAAAGCTATAGAAATGGTGCTTTTTCCCTTATCTATTGATTAGATTTATGGGAATGTCCTCTTAGGCTTTTTCAGAGATGTTGACATGGACGTTTAGATCTTAGCTGTCGCCATGTCATTGGTGACGTGGGAAATTTCCTAAGAATACCAATTATGCCTAGTTATTTACATAACTAACCCTGTTTTTCCTTTACAAGTATGATGGCTCCGAGGAGAGAGACTGAACCAGCAGCCCAGGGTTACAATGCTGATCGATTCATTTCCTGTCGTGCTAGTAGGTGTAGATAGGTTTGGCCAGACTCCAATAATAGCTAGCCTCAGCATACACTTTAAGGTGTTAGCTAGATTTGGCCTTTATGACGCATTCAATTACGTCAGTTGGACATCAGCCATGCCTATCCAGGATGACACCTACCCAAACTTGGTACGCTATTTCTTGTGCAATTTCTTCTAACGAGTAGACGAGGGGACTAAGGGAGTTGATGTGACCAGTAGGGTTAAGGGGGTAGACATCACCTTGACAGTTGCCACTCTAACAACCATATTGGATGTCTCACCAGATTAGGAGTGAATTTATAAGGCTCCCAAGGAGTCCTTAAGCATGACAGAGGAGGACTACATGCAGATGAGACAAGCACTTACTCCCCCTGATATAATAGGGATAGTGTACAAGGAGAGGGAGTAGGTCCTTCTAGCCTACTCCTCGAGTTCTTAGTAGGATCATACAACACAACGTTAACCCCAGATCTGGTCATAAGGAGGAGCTAAACCAGTTTTGTGTATTCTTGATGGACAACTGGTGTAGAGGAGACCGGTGTGCCTCCCTTTTCTAATCTTGTACACCATTCTCTACACTTTTAACTATTTTCCCCATAGAGGTCACCTACCCTGTGGACGCCTCTTGACTCGCGTCTTTACATACTTCGGAGTGAGTCTAGTGGGAGAGGCCATCGAGAATGGAAAGGATTCATCTGTGCTCAACTGGGACACCAATGCTCGGATTCATCTTGGTGACTTAGTTATGGAGGATCCCTTCCTTAAGGCACATCCCAGACCACCCAGAGCAGCACAGCCTTCCTGTAGAGCATTAACAGCAGTAACAGCTACTGGAGCTGATACTAGAGCAAGTGAGGGCACTAGCCATGGTGTCAAGAGAGTGACCACAAAACCGTAGTCATCCTCTAGTGATGAGGAGTATGATGATGATGATGACAACAGCGAGAAGGGTGAAGAGATGGAGATGACAGCGATGGTAATGACCACATGGAGGTGGACACTGCTGCCCCAATAGGAGATGTGCCCCCAGCTACCAGTACCAGAGTGGCACCTATAGCCATGCGTACCAGAGAGGTACCACCAGCTGTTAGTACTTCTAGGCCACCTACAACCACTCCATCATTGACACCTACTGCTAACTTGGGCCAGGTGTTAGAGGTTCTCCGGCTTATGCATCAGCAGATGGATGCCATTTTTGATGGCCATGCTAGATTTAAGAGACAGGTAAAGCTCCGTTTAGGCACCGTGGAGACTCATTTGAGGGAGGAAGAGACTTGATTAGGCACCATGGATACACACGTATGATGCGATGGTTACCGCCGGCTACTTGCATCACTATGTAAGGCGCAGGCCTATTGTGACTCCGGCTCCTTTTAGTATTCCACCACAGTACCTCAGAAGGACGTGCCCTCATCACTTACAGTTCATGGCCATCCTCTTCACATGATGCACCAGTAGCACCTACAGCTCAGAGTGATTCTCCGCCATCACTCCCTGATTACGTACCTTTTACCTCAGCACTTGCTACTGGATCCGAGCTCCCTATCTCATCGAGTGGGCCTCAGTAGACAGAGACATGATACCTTACTTTAGTGCATCATATATACATAGGGTAACTATCCGAGTTGTGGACTGTACCCCACTTTTTAGTTTATGCACATCACGTCTATTTCATATTACACTAGTACAGTTTCTTTCCTTCTTGACTATGATAGTTCTTGTATTTACCTTTTTGCATTGATTAGGAGTTGTATCTCAGGATAACAGTCTAAGTTGTGGGCCGTATCCCAATTTTGCACTTAAATCAGATACACATATATATACATGTCCTTGCTTGTTCTTAGTTTATATTGTGTGTTATGCTCTTTCTTTAGTTCTTGTAATGGAATGTAACGTAACTTACTGTTCTCCTTAATTACTACTTATTGGTTCATAAAAGCTTTTAATTAGCCTAAGCATCTATTCCAACTCATGAAAATGCATCTGCAAAGGAAGTCTATAGGTAGAGTCAGAGTGGTTGTGTTCTAATACTAGTGTTGTCACAGCTTATTCTAAGGAATCGAGCGTAATATCTGAGTCATCTAAGAGACAACCTGAATCTTCTAGCAATCGACAACCAAAATGACCTACCAGTAGATCCCATAGTCCAGACACATAATATCTACAATAATAAAAAATAATTACCAATAGTTACAGTAGAATATCAAAGTGCAGTGGAATCATAATATAGAACAACATGCCAACTAGTAATACTTCATTATAATAAATCTATTGTGTACTGCAGAGCATTTCACAAATATTTACCATATACATACATCCCATACTACATAAGCAGAGTAAATCCGAATAAGTTCTCGTGGATAGACCAAACCATCATTTATCCATAAATAGCAAAATCAACAGACAAGGAGCTGACTCAGGTCTCGTAAATACAATCCCTATAGGTACAACCCTTGAAATGATCTCTCAGAGGAACCCCACAAAGAGAAGAACCCTTAATACCAATCAGATTCATGTCCACTACAACAGAATAAGTACCTATAGTCAAAGCTAAAAAATATTTGATATCGAGGAGTGAGCTCTTATCCCTGCTCAGTGAGAAATTAGGTATCTAATCCAATCCTATGCAATAATTTATTAATGCAATACAGAAACAAATAAACAAGTAATTATGAATGTCATACAAGTGTGTATGTAAATCATGGCCGACCTGTACCATAGCGAGGATCATGCCCCTTACCCAACCGCCTGAGCTATGCCCTTACCCCACTGCTTGAGCATATACCCGTAATCCACCGCCTAAGTATGTACCTATAACCCACTGCCTGAGTACCACCCGTATCGTACTAACCTGGTCTTACCACCTTGTATCAGGTCTTCCTATCATGGTCGGACTAAGCGGACCAAGTGCGTGAAGAAACCACAAGGCTAGGTATGTAATTCGAACCATAAATCATCTAATTGATAACGTGTGGTTGCAAACCTAAACCGGTGTGGTCAACCACACCTCAAAATGTTGTGACCACTCGAATCTGATACATGTGGTCCCAGTTTTGAGACGTGTGGCAGATGGATCCTATGACCCCACGTGCCACCACACGATGGTATAATTGACTTCAAAATTAGAATACCTTCATAATCTGAAAGGGAGTTATTTCCTAATCAATATGGGACTTTATATGGTGTTTCCCTCTATATATAGGAGTCCCTTAGCCTCTTTCATTCTTTTAGAACTCAAACTGAAAGAGAGAGAAAGAGAGGAGGAGGAAGAGAAGGAAAATTGAAGAGGAAGACTAAGAGAAGGAATTTCAGAGAGAGCTGTGATTCTTCAGCAAGTTTAAGGTATGAAAATATCCCCTACATTAGTTGAATGCCTAGAGTAGATCATGGAGGAAGTATTGATTCAAAGTAGGATCTCAACCATGAGACCCATAGACGAAAACTCAAAAGAAATCCATGAAGAGTAGGTTAGAGTCGATAATTGTGAAAAATATAAAATTAAGGCCATAGATCAATCATAGGAAAGACCCTAGTGATAGTTCAAGGAATCAAATCATGAAAGGTTAGACTAAGAATGAAAGTCGACCAATCACTCGTGTGGTCGCAGCTATAGTCGACCACATGAGGCACATGTGTCGACCACACACCCTTGAGAAGTTTCTAGGGAGGGTGTGGTCGCATGATATGCAACCACCGTATCGACCATACACCTTATGGTCACAGAAACTGAAACCACAGGTGCAGCTACACCTACGACCACTCAGCTTCTGGAGGTCTGATTGATTCCAGATGGGTCATTTAAATACTGTAATTAATGAATATGAACTCTAACTTATAATCCATAAATTTATTAGGTTTCTAAGTAGTCCAAAAGTGATTTACAAAGCTTGAAAGAGGAACAACCATCGATCAAAGGTGAGGGAACAAGACCAAAAGTAATTGGATAATAATAAATTGTTTACTTTATTGAGTCCAATGCCATGATTGATTTTATACCTGTATGTTTATACCTGTATGTTTGTAATGTGCATCTCACATGTCATCCAATATTCCTGCTATTACTGTTCATGCATATTTAATTTTGTTTATTTATAACATAATGATGATGATGATGCTAGGAATAGGCATGTGAATGTATGTGTGTGGTTGGTGTGTTGGATGCGACTTCAAGGGGAGGACGTGGCATGTTGGTATTCGACCTTGTCACTAGACTCTAGCTCTATCTCTACTCAAGTCTTGCCCAATAACATCCTCATATCGCCATTACCTTAGCAGAACTATTACGTCATAGGGCATCAGGGGAGATGGTTTCGGACCGTGTGGTCTCTGACTCTGTCAGGGGGCATTAGCTCTATCTCTATGGACGTATTGAGGGATGCTAGGGTAAGGCATTGGATATACTGTTTGGCATTGGGATTGGTTACTTGCGAGCCCAGTTTGCAAGCCCTCGCCAATAGAGGCTTACGTGTTGGTATGGGTAGGGCATTAGGGGAAGTATTGGCGGTGTTTGATCCAGACACTTTAGCTCTATCTCTATTCCTTGGTGGGTGCATATGGGACGGTAATGGTGTTTGATCCATTGTGCCGATTCACACACTCGTGTATAGAGGTACGGCGACCACCAAACCATTCTATAGCATATTGCAAACTTTTAAATCAGACCAAAGATATGAGTTGAATGCATGCATATGTTTGTTGCATTGTTTTGTTTGCTCACTGAGCCATGATGTTTGCTCACCCTTTTGACGTCGAATATTTTTAGTTGATGACGCAGGTCATACTGTTAAAGAATATATGAATGCACTGACGTATGGACACATTGCTACGATGGACGTAAAAGGAAGAAGATGCGCATGATTCATCATGCGAATGCAACCAATGTGTTTTTGCTTAAGTTTAATTATAATTTGAACATCACATATGTAATTGATTATTTATTTTTATGTCTTGTGGTTTGGAGATAATTGGATTAAATACTTATTTATCACTGTTAGACTCTTAGTTCATTATCTATAAGACTTTCACTTATTTATTTATTACCTCTGATTATTAATGTGGAATGTGTATGTGGTTTGACATGGTAGGTATGACCTGTACGAGATCCTGGGTGAATCGTTGGTTTATTGGTTATTCATCACACCATTCTGGTCAAACCAGAATTTGGGTGTGACAACTTGGTATTAGAGCTTCTCAGGTTCTACCCATTGACCTAACTACTTTTACATGAGTCATAAACTGAGTTAGGATAAAATTAAAAGCTGTAATAAGAACACACCATAAGCACCTGTGTTCTATGAGACATAAACTAAGAAAGAGAATAATGCACATATGTAAAGGGAAAACCAATATATATATATATATATATATATATATATATATATATATATATATATATATATATATATATATATCCCAATGGGAATAAGACAAATGTACATCTAAATCAGATTATAGTTCACAATCCGGACAGTTACACTGTAGTATAAAAGGGAAAAAGAAATAAATGATATCATGGAGCAGGAGGTGCTGGAGGAGGAGGTGCCTCACGATATCTATCATAGTTATCAACATATACTCTCACGAGCCAGGCCACCCGAGTCTAAGTCGCTCGGAGACTAGCTGTCAGATCTACTACCCGCTGGCCTGTAGAGCCCTGGGCATCTAAATGCTCTCCTACTCTCCAATCAATCACTCACTAAGCCTCCCAAATCTCACGTAACAACTCCATCATGTCATCTGGTGGTGGGCATGAAGGGCCAACTGAATGAGAAGCCCGAGAAAGGCCAGCTCCAGTAGAATACTGTGGTGATGGAGGAGGGATGGCATCCACATCCATCTACATCCGATCATCATCCTCCTCATCATCACCCTCGTGGTGATGGAGGAGGTGGTCTCGAACCGTGTTGTCTCTAACTCTGTCGGGGGGCCTTAGCTCTATCTCTATGGACGTATTGAGGGATGCTGGGGTAAGGCCTTGGATACACTATTTGGCGTTAGGATTGGTTAGTTGCGAGCCCAGTTTGCAAGCCCTCGCCAATAAGGGCTTACGTGTTGGTATGGGTAGGGCATCAGGGGAAGGGTTGGCGGCGTTTGATCCGGACACTTTAGCTCTATCTCTATTCCATGGTGGGTGCATGTAGGACTACAATGTTGTTTGATCCATTGGGCAGATTTACACACTCATTTATAGAGGTGCAGGGGCCACTAAACCTTTCTATATCACATTGCTAACTTAGAAACCAGACCAAAGATTTGAATTGAATGCATGCATATGTTTATTGTATTATTTTGTTTGCTCACTGAGCCATGATGTGTGCTTAACCTTTCGATGTTGAATATTTTCAGTTGATGATGCAGGTCCTACTGTTGAAGAATATATGAATGCGCCGATGTATGGACACATTGATCCGATGAACGTAGAAGCTATGGAAGAGACGCATGATCTTTCGTGCGAGTGCATCTCATGTATTTTTTATTAGCTTAGTTGTTTAGTTATGAGAACATGTAATTGATTATTTCACTTTATTTTATGTCTTGAGGTATATTGGAGATAATTGGATACTTAATTATGCTATCACTGTCAGATACTAAGTTCATTACTATTAAAGAGTTCCACTATCATTTATTTACTCTGGTTTTGTTTGTGGAATGTATCTGGTTTAATCGAATGGGCACGGCCTATACAATATCTTGGTTGAACCTTTAGTCTATGGACGGTTCATCACACCATTCTGGTTGGTTCATAATTGGGGTGTGATAGCTTGGTATCAGAGCTCTTAGGCTCTACTCTATTAAATCAAAATACTACCACAAAGGTCGTGAATTGAGTTAAGATAAAAATTAAAAACTGTAATAAGAACACACCATAAGCACCTGTGATGTATGAGATATAAACTAAGAAAGAGAATAATGCACATATGTAAATGGGAAACCAATTTATATATATATATCCAAATGGGAGTAAGAAAAATGTATGTCTGAATCAGAGTACAGTCCACAACCCAGACAGTTACTCTATAATATAAAAGGAAAAAGAAATAAACAATATCATGGAGCTAGGGGTGCTGGAGGAGGAGGTGCCTCACGATCTCGATCATTGTCCCCAGCATATTGTAAGACCCGTGTCAATCTAACCCGGTCTTACCACCTTGAACAAGGTTCACCCATCTTGGTTGAGTCAAATGGACCAAGGGCGTGAAGGAGATCGAGATCCCAGCTATCAAATTGACCCAAAAACACTTAATTTGAAGGGAGGGTCGCATACCCAGCTAAGCAGGGTCGGACCTCCCAAAGTAGAAAGTCAGACCCTCAATTTTGAAGGGAGGGTCGACGGGATCATCGACCCTCCCATCGACCCTCGGTTACCGTAAGAAATAGAAATTAGGAAATTTCCTAATTTTCGATTGGGATTCATTCCTAATCTCAATGGGACTTATTTAGGATGTTCCTACTCTATTTAAAGGACGTTCGTAAGCCTCTTTCACTTCTTTTCACAACTCTAATTGAGTTGAGAGAAAGAGAAGAGAAGGAAAAGAAGAAGAACAGAAGCAACGAAGAAATTTAGCCAAAAGAGAAGAGTTGCAGAGAAGGAGTATTCTTCTCAGGTATGGATACTAATTCCATGAGTTTCTACAGACCTTAGGTTAGATATTGATGGGAGTGTGATCTCGGAGAAACCCAAACCATCAACCCATGGTTAGCTTTTTATGGAAAACCATGGGGGATTACATGAAAGCTATCTAGGTGGATTATACATGGTTTCAGACCATGGAATGAATGTAGAATGGAATGTAGGAGCAAGCCATAGGATCCCAAGCACGAAGAATGGAATAAAAGAGGGAACTGGACCAAAGTGCACCGAGGGTCGCACCGATGGTTGATGACCATCCGACCCTAGGTGATACTGACCATCGACCCTCAGTGTTCGGGAAGTTCAGAGTTTGGGGAGGGTCGCACCCAGGGTCGATCATGACTCCAACCCTACCTCCGACCCTCAGTTGACAGAATGGTTTTTAAATTGAGAATTAATTATAATTAAATTTTATAGACTTTGTTAGGTCTTCTAGCAATATGATAACAATATAAAGGTGATTCTAAAGCTTGGAAAAGTATCTATTAGCAACCTAAGGTGAGGAAACCGAACTCTAAACTAATTGGTTAATAACAAACTGTTTTCTATTTTCTTGAGTCCAATGCCATGCTTGATTCTATGCGAATATGTTTGTAATGTGCATACAACATGTCATCCAATATTTCTATTACTTATTCATGCATATTACTTTATTGTTTATAACATGATGATGATGATGATGATTGGAATAGGCATGTGATTGTATGTGTGTGGTTGGTGTACTTGATGCGAGCGAGTATCAGGGGAGGTGTGATGAGAACGTCAATAAACGTTAACCTTTGGCGGGTCTCAGCACTTTAGCTCTATCTCTAACTCAAGTCTTGTGCATTAGCATCGTCGTATCGCCATTACTTTAGCAGAACTATTATGTCGTAGAGTATCAGGGGAGGTGGTCTCGGTCCTTGTAGTCTCTGACTCTACCAGGGGGCCTTAGCTCTATCTCTATGAACATTCTGAGGGATGCTGGAGTGAGGCCTTGGATACACTGTTTGGAATTAGGATTGGTTAGTTGCAAGCCCTCGCTAATAGGGGCTTACGTGTTGGTATGGTATTATATAGCAATAAACGTTAACCTTTGTTGTATAATGGCATGATTAGGGTGGATGGGGACGACGATAAACGTTAACCTTCGGGCAGACTTCCACACCCTGTGTATAGAGGCAGGGTCAATAAACGTTAACCTTTGACCACCCAACCTTTCTATTGCGCATTGCAAACTATAAACCAGACCAAAGATATAAATTTATTGCATGCATATGTATTGTTGCATTGTTTTGTCTACTCACTGAGCCGTGATGTGTGCTCACCCCTCGACGTCAAATATTTTTAGTTGATGATGCAGGTTATACGGTTAAAGATTATATGAATGCTCCAGCATACGAAAACGTGGCGGCGATGGAAGCTGAAGCTGAAGTAGATACACATGACTCCTCCTGCGAGTGCAACTCATGTGTATTCGATTAGATATTTTCTTAGGTTTCTATATTTGAATTTGATAAAGACATGTATTTGATAATTATTTATGTCTCAGTTGATACAGAATAATTTACTATTTAATATTTATATCATATTAGATTCTCAGTTCATTTTATTATAAGATTTCTGCTATTGTTTATGTACTCTGATTATGATTATGGATGTATGGGAGTTTAGATAACGCGTGGATAGCCTACTCGAGATCCTGGTTGAACCGTTGGTTTGCTAGCGGTTCTTCACACCATTCTATACAGTACGGAATTGGGGTGTGACAACTTGGTATCAGAGCATCTCAGGCCTTGTCCGCTAAACTAACATACATTCGAGACAATTGTGAACTGAGATAGGATAAAATTAAAAATAATAATATAAACACACTGTAAGCACAAGTGATGAGTGAGACCAAATTTAAAAAGAGAATAATGCATTTATTAAAGGGTAAACAAGTTACATACAATGAGTGAGAGAAACAAAATGTATTTACACAACTAGAGCAGAGTACAGTCCACAACCCGGACAGTTACTCTGTAGTACAAGAAAATAAAGTACAATCAAGAAGCTGGAGCTGAAGGAGGAGGTGGGGCCTCACGATCTCTGTCATAGTCCTCAGCATAGACTCTAGTCAACCAGGCTATCTGAGTCTGGGTCGTCTGTAGACTAGCTGTGAGATCGACTATCCTCCGATCAGTCGCACGCTGTACCTCTATAAGCTCTCCCATCCGTGTGTCTGATATGCGCTGGTCGGCTAATAGCTCATCCACTCTCACAAGCTGAGCGTTTAGCAACTTCTCCATCTTTAAATCAGATCTGCGCTGAGCCTCCCTGATCTCCTGCAACATCTCCATCATATCAGAAGGTGGGAGTGAAGGACCAGCCGCATGAGAAGGACCAGCCTCAGGTACAGGAGCCGTCGCAGAAGAAGTACCAACTCCAGCCGCATGTGTAGGGGAAGGCGGTGGTATCGAGTCGACATCCATATACATACGATCGTCTTCATCGACAGGATCCACATGAGCTCTAGCAGCGGCAACAGCGGCCTCGGTGTCAACCATATCGATGTGAGTGTGAGGGTGCACCATCTCGTTCCTCTCCTCATCACTGACTTGGATCTCGCATACCCATCTTGCAGATAGCCTCCCAATCTAGAGGCAACGAGAAGGTCTTCTCCTAGATCTTCTCATCTACCAGGTCAACCCCTAGACAGGTCAGTAGCACTGTAATCATGCGTCCATAGGGTAGATTACCCCTATGACCGGACAATGTAGCACTAATCATGGTCCGCATGATGACGTAGGGAAGGCAGACTGGTTGTCTAGTGCAGATGCTATATATCAAAAACTGGGTCAGCTGAGAAACCCTCTCATAGTGCCCACTCTGCGGGATCAGATTATGTTGGATAATCTTACAGAAGACCCATGGAGCTGGACGCAGGTAATAGGCTCTCATCTGCCAGCGATCAGGTCGTAGCAGTTGATTGTCGATCTCTGCCCTCATCTCCATAGAAACAAACTGGGGCTCTCCAGGCGCACAGTACACCATGGGGCCATCATAGGGTATGCCCAACAGATTGGCCAGTTATCGATAATCAAAGGAAATGTGTACCCCTTTAACATAACTGGTGATGCGCAACTCTTGACCATGCTCAACGTCATTGTAATTCCCCACCACCTGGTGATTACAATAGAACTGGCGCACCAAATCCGGACATGTGCACGCGTCACAGGTGATGACAGGGAGCCACCCCATATCACCAAATGCTCTCTCTACGTTGAACAAGGCTAGCTCAGCCAAGTTCACCATATGACCACCCTCCACTTTCTTACGGGCATAGTCGGCATACTGTGCCTTGGCTTTATTAGAGCGAAAGCGAAGCGGATCACGAACTCGGGGTATCTTGGTACGAGCCATGATATCTGCAGATAAGAAAGAGAAAGGGAGACAAGGAGTTAATAGAGTAAAAATCTGAATTTAACATTTTAACGATGTAAGTTGCCCAAAAGCCTCACTTTTCACCATACACGTGTGCAGGAGGACTTACTTAGGTTCCAACACATCCTACGACACTCACACAGTAGGAAATGGAAACCCACGAAGACCAATTTGAAGAAATTTCAAGAAATCAAAAATTTTGACAAATTAGGGCAAAAACGAGCAAAATTTAAGTTTCTCGATAACCAACCGATGAAATTCAAAAATTTTTGAGGGCTTTCATTCCTCGAGATACCAATAACAAAAGCCCCCAATAAAAATCAAATTTTTACGGATGGAAAAAGTTTAATTTGAAAAATACAAGTTAAATGGACAAAAACCTAGAAAAGAAAACCTAAAAACAGGTAAAAATGGGAGAACATACCTATATGGATGACGTGGACGTCGAAACCCAGACTCAAACCGACCAAAAACAGGGGAGTGGCACTGTAGCAACTCAGAGGGGAGAGACGAGTCGAAACGGGAGGGAAATAATATGAAATGACCCAAAATCGGATCTTAAAAATGTGATTTTTAGTCTGAGGGTCGGACAATTCGACTAGAACAATCGACCCTCGAATCGACCCTCCCATCGACCCTCGGCTCTCGAGAATTGGACAGAAAACTATGGGTCGGAATTGAGCGTCGGACACCCATCGACCCTCAGCTCTCGGGAAGAACAGGTCATTCCCAGGGTCGGATACTAAGGGTCGGACAAACCATCGACCCTCACCATTGACCCTGCATAGAAAAGATAGTATTTTTCTTTAAAAATGAGCTGGAATTGGAATTTTATATCGGATAGCGTGCCTACATGAAATATAAATGACTTCTCACCTATTTTGATAATTTTCAGGCACTACAATCACATAAGGAATTAGGTCTGGACGAAGGGTAACCCGACAGAACCGAAATGCAACTCCACTACCACCACTAGTGGAGGAGACCAGTCAGGAAAATAATTATGCACCAGGTAATCCAGAACAGGCAAACCCTACAAATTAGCCACCTCCACCACCAGAGCTAACAACCATGGTGATGAATCTGGCTCAGCAGCTGCAACAGATGCAACACGCACAGGCTCAGATGCAAGTTGTGATGGATGTTATGTTCCAAGCCACTCAAGCTGCACCTATGCAGACAGGACAAGCCAGTGCAGTACCGATGGGTAACCACCCAGCACCTCAGACACCTCAACAACTTGCTGCATAGATTACCAGTATCCACCCCATATGTTTGGGGCATATCCCCAAAATCAGTTGGATCACTCTCGATTGGTGGAGAGATTTTTGAAGATAAAGCCTAGGGAATTTAATGGCAAGCCGTCTGATCCATTATGGCCAGCACACTGGATAGACAAGATGGAGAGAAATTTTCTCATGATGACTATTACAGAGGAAGAAAAAGTATTATGTGCCACCTTCATGCTCAAAGGTGATGCACATCACTGGTGGAAATCTACCCGGGACTATCTATTGACCAAGCACGCCCAACTGACTTGGGCTGTTTATAAAGAAGCTTTCTAGAAATATTTTCAACGAAGCTTCAGAGATTCTATGGAGAAGGAGTTTCTGAGTCTATATCAGGGACAGATGTCAGTGGATGCATACCAACAGCGTTATGAAGAGCTGTTTTTCTTCGCACCACTGAGTATGCAGGAAGAAGAAACCAAATCCCGTAGGTTCGTCACGGGACTGAGAGGAAGCATCAGAGAGCATGTTCTGGGCTTGGAAAAGAAGATTTATAATGAAGCTGTCCAAATAGCTCGAGTCATTGAATCGAGCCAGAAGGAGAGTTATTTCACACAGAACCGGGGTATCAAAAGGCCAGCTGGAAATTCTTATAACGGAGGCAATAACAAGACATATAAGCCTTTCTGCCCTCAGAATTTTAATGCTGCAACCAAGACTACTCCAGGGACTCAACCTCAGCCAAAGCCAAATTCTGAAAGTCTGATGTGTTATAACTGCAGTCAACCAGGACATATGGCAAGAGAGTGCCCTAAGCCCAAGAAGCAATTCCATCAGGGACGGGTATATGCTGTTACATCTGAGGATGCGGCCGCATCACCCGATGTGGTCACAGGTATGACTGAAACTTTTTGAAGTTGAAATTACATTGTGTGAGCATGTAGACTAAGTTAAAATAAATAACAGGTATCGTACCTATAAATGGCACACCCGTCAGAGTACTCTTTGATTCAGGAGCCACTCATTCATTTATATCTGTGTCATTCGGAAAGAAGATAAACTTACCCATCAAAACATTAGACTACAAATTACTTGTACGGTCACCGATGGGGTTAGAAGTGGAATTAGAAAAAGGATATGGACCATGTCCAGTCCGCATTGGTCAGAAAACCTTGATACAACTTGAGATGGCAGACTTTGACGTCGTCTTGGGAATGGACTGGTTAGCTCGGCATTCGGCGAACCTACTATGCAATGAAAAGAAGCTAACATTTAAAGACCAAGCGGGAGCAGAATTCAGTTTTACGGGAACCAAACTTCCCCGTAGACGCAAGCTCATACTCTCAGCACTAAAGGCTAAGAGATGCCTTGAGAAAGGGGTAGTCGGATATCTAGTATCAGTGGTCGACCTAACCAAGGAAGCACCACAAATGGAAGATATTGAAGTCGGGCGGGATTATCCCGACGTATTCCCAGATGAACTATCAGGATTACCACCCGACCGAGCCACAGAGTTTGTGATAGATCTTGTACCTGGAGCCGCACCCGTATCAAAAGCACCTTATAGAATGGCTCCTATGGAACTGAAGGAACTGAAAGTGCAACTACAAGAACTACTGGACAAGGGTTATATTCGACCCAGTATATCACCATGGGGAGCGCCGGTGTTATTCGTGAAGAAGAAGGACATTAGTGTTCGATTATGCATCGACTATTGGGAGTTGAATAAACTGACAATCAAGAATCGATACCCACAACCACGGATCGATGACTTGTTCGATTAGTTGCAAGGAGCAAAGGTATTTTCTAAGATCGATCTTTGATCGGGATATCATCAATTGAAGATTAAAGAGGGTGATATTCCTAAGACAGTTTTCAGGACCAGATACGGACATTATGAGTTCTTGGTCATGTCTTTTGGATTAACAAACGCACCCGCAACTTTTATGGAATTAATGAACCGAGTTTTCCATGATATGTTGGATACGTCGGTTATAGTATTTATTGATGATATATTGGTATACTCCAAGGACGAAGAAACTCATATCAAGAACCTAAATGCTGCCCTACAACGTTTAAGGAAAGAAAAGCTAAATGCCAAATTTTCAAAGTGTGAGTTTTGGCTAAGTGAAGTCGCCTTCTTAGGCCATGTAGTATCCGCTGAAAGAATCAAAGTGAACCCCAGCAAGATCGAGGCTATTGTAATGTGGGAAGCACTAAAGAGCGTTTCAGAAATTAAAAGTTTTCTGGGTCTAGCTGGTTATTGTCTGTGATTCGTAGAAGACTATTCCTGGATTGCCGTACCTCTCACAAGTTTGACTAAGAAAGGTGAAAAGTTCGTGTGGACCGATAAATGCGAGAAGAGTTTCCAAACACTAGATTGATATCCGCTCCGATTTTGACTATTCCCGTTCCAGGACAGACATTTACTTTATACACTGATGCGTCAGGACTGAGACTGGGATGTGTGCTTATGCAAGGAGAGCAAGTAATTGTTTATGCTTCAAGACAGTTAAAGGTACATGAGAAAAATTATCCCACTCATGATCTGGAGCTAGCGATAGTAGTGCATGCTGTCAAGATATGGAGACATTACCTATACAGAGAGAAATTCCAGATTAAGTCAGACCATAAAAGTCTTACTTATCTATTGAAAGACTATGATTGTGATATCCAGTATTATCCGGGAAAAGAGAACGTAGTAGCGGATGCGTTAAGCAGAAAAGCAATGATAAAATCGCAAGGAGAGGTTAGCACAACTGCAGTAATGTGTACTACTGGAATGGTATTCAATCACGGAAACGAGTAGTATGTGATAAACGCAACGGATGAATCGGCAAACCAAGGGTTCATTCATCGGTTTTCAAATATGTTGGCTGCATTGAAGATTATACCGGACATAATGGGTGAAGTGAAGACAGCTATCAAATCGGACCCTTATCTGAGAACAGTACAAGAGGATATCGAGAATGGTAGGACCAATCCCGAGTTCACCTCGAACGAAGAGAAAGTACTGAAATACAAAGGAAGAATATGTGTACCTGAAACAGAAAGTATGGACATTTTACACCGACTGATGAAAGAAGCCCACACCACCATCTATTCGATACATCCAGGAAGTACAAAAATGTATCATGATCTAAAGAAACTATATTGGTAGAGGGGAATGAAAGCAGATGTAGCCAGGTTCGTGTCTCAATGCCTAAATTGTCAAAAAGTGAAGGCTGAACAACAAAGACCCGCAAGACTGTTACAACCATTACCAGAACCAGCATGGAAATGGGACTGCATCACTATGGACTTCGTCACGGGACTACCACTGACTCCTCGAGTAGTTGACGCAGTTTGGGTGATTGTGGACCGTCTGACTAAAACAGCTTGCTTTATATCGATACGACCTCAGTATACAATGGAAAGGTTAGCAAAGCTGTATGTGGATAATATTGTTCGATTACATGGTGTTCCAGAAAGCATTGTGTCTGATAGAGATCCATGATTTACTTCCAAGTTTTGGGAGGGATTGCAAAAGGCTATGGGTACAACGTTGAAGTTCAGTACTGCATTCCACCCATAGACAGACGGACAGTCAAAGCGTACAATCCAGATTCTAGAAGACATGCTACGAGCATGTGTAATTGATTTCAAAGGATCATGGGATGAAAATTTACCATTGATCGAGTTCGCATATAACAATAGCTATCAGGCTACTATACAGATGTCACCTTATGAAGCACTGTATGGCAGGAAGTGTCGAACTCCTTTGTTTTGGAATGAAGTTGGTGAACGAAGTATTGTTGGGCCGGAATTTGTTGAAGAGACTTTTCGAGTGGTCGACATTATCAAGGAAAGAGTAAGAACAGCTCAGAATCGTCAGAAGCAATATGCAGATACTCGACGCAGAGATCTGGAGTTCGCCATAGGTGATAAAGTATTCTTGAAAGTATCGCCTATGCGAGGATTGAAAAGGTTCGGACAGAAAGGGAAACTAAGTCCAAGATATGTCGGGCCGTATGAAATTCTAGCTAAGCATGGTAAAGTGGCTTATCAGTTAGCACTACCACCATCTACATCTATGTCAAGTGTGCATGACGTATTTTACATTTCCCTATTGAAGAAGTATGTCAAGGATCCAACGCACGTTTTGACAATAGATTTGCCAGAATTGATTGATGATTTGACATTTGAAGTAACACCAACAGAAATCACCAGCCGAAAGGTTCAACGTCTACGCAACCGAGATATCTATTATGTTAAGGTCACATGGAAAAGTAGAGACATGGAAGAAATTACATGGGAAGAAGAAAATGCTATGCGGAGGCAATACCCTCACTTATTTGATTCAGAAGGTACGTACAATTTCGAGGACGAAATTTTTATAAGTAGGGGGGAGTTGTAAGACCCATGTCAATCTAACCCGGTCTTACCACCTTGAACCAGGTTTACCCATCATGGTTGAGTCAAATAGACCAAGGGCGTGAAGGAGATCGAGATCCCAGGTATCAAATTGACCCAAAAACACTTAATTTGAAGGGAGGGTCGCATACCCAGCTAAGCAGGGTCAGACCTCCCAAAGTAGAAAGTCAGACCCTCAATTTTGAAGGGAGGGTCAGACATCTTGAACCCTAGGGTCGACGGGATCATCGACCCTCCCATCGACCCTCGGTTACCGTAAGAAATAGAAATTAGGAAATTTCCTAATTTTCGATTGGGATTCATTCCTAATCTCAATGGGACTTATTTAGGATGTTCCTACTCTATTTAAAGGACGTTCGTAAGCCTCTTTCACTCCTTTTCACAACCCTAATTGAATTGAGAGAAAGAGAAGAGAAGGAAAAGAGGAAGAACAGAAGTAAGGAAGAAATTTAGCCAAAAGAGAAGAGTTGCAGAGAAGGAGTATTCTTCTCAGGTACGGAACTAATTTCAAGAGTTTCTACAGACCTTAGGTTAGATATTGATGAGAGTGTGATCTCGGAGAAACACAAACCATCAACCCATGGTTAGGTTTTTATGGAAAACCATGGGGGATTACATGAAAGCTATCTAGGTGGATTATACATGGTTTCACACCATGGAATGAATGTAGAATGGAATGTAGGAGCAAGCCATAGGATCCCAAGCACGAAGAATGGACTAAAAGAGGGAACTGGACCAAAGTGCACCGAGGGTCGCACCGAGGGTCGATGACCATCCGACCCTAGGTGATACTGACCATCGACCCTCAGTGTTCGGGAAGTTCAGAGTTTGGGGAGGGTCGCACCCAGGGTCGATCATGACTACGACCCTACCTCCGACCCTCAGTTGACAGAATGGTTTTTAAATTGAGAATTAATTCTAATTAAATTTTATTGACTTTGTTAGGTCTTCTAGCCATATAATAACAATATAAAGGTGATTGTAATGCTTGGAAAAGTATCTATTAGCAAGCTAAGGTTAGGAAACGGAACTCTAAACTAATTGGTTAATAACAAACTGTTTTCTATTTTCTTGAGTCCAATGCCATGCTTGATTCTATGCGAATATGTTTGTAATGTGCATACAACATGTCATCTAATATTTCTATTACTTGTTTATGCATATTTACTTTATTGTTTATAACATGATGATGATGTTGATGATAGGAATAGGCATGTGATTGTATGTGTGCGGTTGGTGTACTTGATGCGAGCGAGTATCAGGGGAGGTGTGATGAGAACGTCAATAAACGTTAACCTTTGGTGGGTCTCAGCACTTTAGCTCTATCTCTAACTCAAGTCTTGTGCATTAGCATCGTCGTATCGCCATTACTTTAGCAGAACTATTATGTCGTAGAGTATCAGGGGAGGTGGTCTCGGTCCTTGTAGTCTCTGACTCTACCGGGGGGCCTTAGCTCTATCTCTATGGACATTCTGAGGGATGCTGGGGTGAGGCCTTGGATACACTGTTTGGCATTAGGATTGGTTAGTTGCAAGCCCAGTTTGCAAGCCCTCGCTAATAGGGGCTTACGTGTTGGTATGGTATTATATAGCAATAAACATTAACCTTTGTTGTATAATGTCATGATTAGGGTGGATGGGGACGATGATAAACGTTAACCTTCGGGCGGACTTCCACATCCTGTGTATAGAGGCGGGGTCAGTAAACGTTAACCTTTGACCACCCAACCTTTCTATTGCGCATTGCAAACTATAAACTAGACCAAAGATATGAATTGATTGCATGCATATGTATTGTTGCATTGTTTTGTCTACTCACTGAGCCGTGATGTGTGCTCACCCCTCGACGTCGAATATTTTTAGTTGATGATGCAGGTTATACGGTTGAAGATTATATGAATGCTCTAGCATACGGGAACGTGGCGGCGATGGAAGCTGAAGCTGAAGTAGATACACATGACTCCTCTTGCAAGTGCAACTCATGTGTATTCGATTAGATATTTTCTTAGGTTTCTTTATTTGAATTTAATAAAGACATGTATTTGATAATTATTTATGTCTCAGTTGATAAAGAATAATTTACTATTTAATATTTATATCACATTAGATTTTCAGTTTATTTTATTATAAGATTTTCGCTATTGTGTATGTACTCTGATTATGATTATGGATGTATGGGAGTTTAGATAACGCGGGGATAGCCTACTCGAGATCCTGGTTGAACCATTGGTTTGCTAAGAGTTCATCACACCATTCATACAATATATCAAATATAGTGAAAAATTTTAAATATTGGCATTATGACGGCGTGATTGGCGAAAAGTTTCATTCCCACCCAAATCCTTGGACTAGAGGACTCACATATGTCATAAGCAATTATACAATGACCAATTTAGTAAGAACATGCTGTTAATTGAAACAAATTGAAGAAAATTTGAGAAATGGAAAAAATCCCGAAATTCTAGGTCAAAACATAAGCTTTCGATTGATTGACCCAAACCGACTGATGAAACCTAAATCTCTTAGAGGGCTTTTGTCCGTTGGGTGCCCAATAGCAAGGTTCATCAATAAAAATCAAATTTTTATGCATAAATAGAATTTAATTGGGAAAAGATCGAAATGGGCGATGAAAACCTAGAATGAATTAATAAAAGAATAAATGGGAATGTGGAACTTTCCAAGGAGATAAGGACTCCGGAGGTTGATGGAAGAAACTTCACTCCAAGTGGATGGTCGGTATTGTAGCAACTCAGTAGAGGCGAGTTGAGTTCCAATAGAAGAAAAAAGAGAAATAAAGAAAATGGCTCGAAATCAGATTTTAAAAACCTGATTTGGTGTCATGTGGTCGTAGAATTCGACCAAAAATGCGACCCCATGATCGATCACAGGCTCTCGGTGAGCTGACAGGGTTCGTATGGTCGCATCCCTGTGGTCGTATATAGTGTGACCCCACCCTTCAACCCCATGATAAAAATGCCCTATTTTGACTGAATGACTTTAAAAATTGAATCTTTGCCTTGTTTATTTGGAAATTAACATGAGATTAACGTATATTATGTTGGCCTCATATATTTCCTTGATTTTCAGACATTACCACTACCGAAAACAGGAAATGGCTGGCCAGAGAGTAAGTAGAAGGGGACAGAATGTTAACCCATCTCCACCACCTATGGAGATCAATGACAATGGAGCTCAGCAAGGACTAGAAGGAAATATTGGAACTCAATATGCTGCACCTCAGAATGTTCAAACCCAAGCCAACCCAACCAACTTACCTGCACCACCTATGGATTTGGCTATGGTGGTGATGAATTTGACATAGCAAATGCAGCATATACAGTAAATGCATGCCAACATGCAAGCGGCTATGGGGATTGCTTTTTCAGTTGCAAATACAACACCTTTACCTGCGAGACAAGCTAGTACGGTACCTGGTGGTAGCAACACTGTACCCCAAGCACCGCAACGGGAGAACAACTAAGGTAACTATCAGTACCAGTCACCTATGTATGGGGCATATGCACCGTATCAGCTTGATCACTCCAGACTAATCGAGTGTTTCCTGAAGTTGAAGCCGAAGGAATTCACAGGCATACCATCAGATCCGTTGTAGCCAGCTCACTGGATCGATGAAATAGAAAGGAACTTTATGATGATGACTATAAATGAAGAAGATAATGTATTATGTGCCACTTTATGCTAAAAGGTGATCCACACCATATGTGGAAATCTACTAAAAGTTATCTATTAACAAAGCACGCCCAACTGACTTGGGTTATTTATAAAGAAGCTTTATTCGAGAAGTATTTTTCAAGGAGTTTTAGAGATCAAATGGAAAAGGAGTTTCTGAGTCTATATCAGGAACAGAACGCATATCAACAGTGTTATGAAGAACTATTTTTCTTTGCTCCCTCTAGCATGCAGGAGGAAAATACCAAAACCTGAAGGTTCGTCCTAGGACTTAGGGGAAGCATCCATGAGCATGTATTGGGACTGGAAAAGAAGATTTATAATGAAGCTGTACATATTGCTCGAGTACTGGAATCGAGCCAGAGGGAAAGTTATTTTTCTTAGAACAGAGAGGCCCAATGGAAACTCATACAACGAAGGGAACCCAAAGACATTTATACCCTTACGTACTCAAGGCTTTAATGCTGCAGCCAAGACTACCCCAACAGCTCATCCTCAACAAAAGCAAAGTAATACTGGAGTTAAATCCTTCAACTGTGATCAAGTAAGACATTATTCAAGGGAGTGTCTTAAGCCAAGAAAACAGATACAACAAGGAAAGGTTTAGGCAGCTACATCCGAGGATGTTGCCGCATCACCTGATGTGGTCACGAGTATGACCTGAACCTTTCATTTTGTACTACCTTGTGTGAGCATGTAGACTAAATTAAATCAAATCATAGGTATCGTACCTATTAATGGCTTACCCGCCACAGTACTCTTTGACTCTGGAGCTACTCATTCTTTTATATCTGTCTTTTTGAAAGAAGTTAAATCTACCCCTCAAACCTCTAGACTGCAAACTGCTTGTACGATCACATATAGGATTGAAGTGGACCTAGACAAAGGTTTTGGACCATGTCCAGTTCTTATCAGCAAGAAGATTTTAGAGGCAACCTTAATCCAACTCAAGATGGTAGACTTTGACGTTATCTTGGGAATGGATTGGTTACCTCGACACTCCGTAAATCTATTCTGTACGAAAAAGAAACTGACATTTAAAGACAAGGGAGGAGCAGAGTTTAGTTTTGTGGGAACCAAACTTCCCCGTAAACGAAAGCTCACCCTCTCTACATTGAAGGCTAGAAAATGCCTCGAGAAAGGAGGAATTGGGTACTTAGTGTCCATGGTCGACCTCATCAGGGAAGCACCACGAATGGAAGATATTGAAGTTATGCGTGAGTTATAGATCTTATACCTGACTGAGTGACAGAGTTCGTTATAGATCTTATACCTGGAGCTGCAGCAATCTCTAAAGCACCTTATCGAATGGCTCCTACTGAACTTGTCACACACCAATTTCGCACAGAATGGGGTGATGAACTGCTAATAAACCAACGGTTCAACCAGGATCTCTAATAGCCTGTGTCCATTAAAAATAAAACCATACAGATCCACAACCATAATCAGAATAAATACACAATAGCGGAAGTCTTATAATAAATGAACTGAGAAATCTAACTGTGATAACCATAATAAAATATCAAGTTATTGTTGTATCAACTGAGACATAAATAAATAAAGTATCAATTACATTCCCTTAATAATTCAAACAAAAATCTAATCGAATACGCATGAGTTGCACTCGCATGAGGGATAATGCGTATCCATTAAGTCTTTGGCTTCCATTGCAGCAACACGCCCATACACAAGAGCACTCATATAATATTCGACAGTGGTACCTGCATCATTAACTAAAAATATTCGACATCGTGAGGGTGAGCACACATCATGGCTCAGTGAGCAAACAAAACAATGCAACAAACATATACATGCATTCAATTCATATCTTTGGTCTGGTAAATAAGTTTGCAATGCGCTATAGAAAGGTTCGGTGGCCGCCTCGCCTCTATGCACAGGGTGTGGAGGCCCGCCCAAAGGCTAACGTTTATTGTCATCCCCATCCACCCTACCATGGAATAGAGATAGAGCTAAAGTGCTGAGGCCCGACCTATGACACTTCCCCTGATACTCTACCCATACCAACACATAAGCCCCTACTAGCGAGGGCTTGCAAACTGGGCCCGCAACTAACCAATCCTAATGCCTATTAGTGTATCCAAGGCCTCACCCCAGCATCCCTCAATACGTCCATAGAGATAGGGCTAAGGCCCCCCTAGTAGAGTCAGAGACTACAGGTCCGAAACCACCTCCCCTCATACACTACAATGTAATAGTTCTGCTAAGGTAATGACTATACGACGATGTCAGTAGACAAGACTTGAGTTAGAGATAGAGCTAGAGTCCTGACGCCTAGCCTATAACACTCCCCCTGATATTCGCTCGAATCTAGCACACCAACCACACACATACATTCACATGCCTATTCCTATCATCATCATCATCATCATGTTATAAAAGATAATTTAAATATGCATGAACAGTAATAATAGAAACATTGGATGACATGTTGAATGCACATAACAAACATAAACACATAGAATCAATCATGTCATTGGACTCAAGAAATAAAATAGTTTATTAGTATCCAATTAGTTTAGGTCTTGTTCCCTCACCTTTGCTTGATTGTAGATCCTCCCTCAAGCTTGAAGAATCAACTTAATATCACTATTATATCACTAAAAGACCTAATCAAGTCGATATAATTTAATTAGAATTAATTATGATTTTAAAAAGGTTGCTGTTAACTGGGGGTCGATGCCAAGGTCGGATGTTCCATTAACCCTGGGTGCTACCACCCACATTCTGGACTTCCCAAACACTGGGGGTCGATGTTAGGGTCTGGTAGGGTCGATTCTCCATCGACCCCCCGTGCGACCCCCCATGGGTTTAGTCAAAATTTTCATCCTACAGTCCATTCCTTCGTGTTTGGGTCCTATGGCTTGCTTCTATAATCCATTCCATACATGTTCTATGGTTTAGAACCATAGTTTATTCACCTACATGGTTTTAATAATCTCCCCCATGGTTTTCCATTGAAACCTAACCATGGGTGGATGATTTGGGTTTCTCCTAGATCATACCCTCTTCACTATCTATTCTAATGTCTTAAGAATTACATGGAGATAGTATCCATACCTGAGAATTAGACTTGTTTCTCTGAAGCCTTCTCTTTGTTCTTCTTCTCCACTTTCCTTCTCCTTCTCTTCTCTTCTCTCAATCCAATTAGGGTTTTAAAAGGAGTGAAAGAGGTTTAGGGACGTCCTATTTATAGAGTAGAAACTTCCAAAATAATTTCCCTTGAGATTAGGAAAGAATCCCATTGCAATTTAGAAAGTTCACAATATACAGTTTCTGTCGGCAGACTGGGGGTCGATGAGGGGGTCGGAGATCCCGTCGACCCCTTGTTCTAAATTGTCCGACCCCCGATTAGAAACTCAGGGTCTGACTTTCTATATTGGGGGGGTCCGACCCTGCCTAGCTGGGTATGCGACCCTCCCCCCTATTTTAGTGTTTTTGGGTCAGTTTAATACCTGGGATCGTCATCTCCTTCACGTACTTGGTCCATTTGGCTCGACCATGGTGGGTAGGCCTGGTTCAAGGTGGTAAGACCGGGTTAGTTCGATACGGGTCTTACAACTCCCCCCTACTTATAAAAATTTTGTCCTCAAAATTGTACATACCTTCCGAGTTGAATAAATGAGGATATTGCTTTCGCATAGCATTCTCTTCTTCCCATGTGATTTCTTCCATATCTCTACTTCACCAGGTGACCTTAACATAATAAATATCATGGTTGCGTAGTCGTTGAACCTTTCAACCAGTGATTTCAGTTGGTGCTACTTCAAATGTCAAATCTTCAGTCAAATCAGGTAGGTCTTTTGTCAAAACGTGCGTCGAATCCTTGACATACTTCTTCAATAAGGAAATATGAAATACGTCAGGCACACTTGACATAGATGGTGGTAGTGCTAACTGGTAAGCCATTTTTTCACGCTTAGCTAGAATCTCATATGGCCTGACATATCTCGGACTTAATTTCCCCTTCTGTGCGAACCGTTTCAATCCTCGCATAGGCGATACTTGTAAGAATACTTTATCACCTACGATGAATTCAAGGTCTCGGCGTCGAGTATCTGCATATTGCTTCTAAAGATTCTAAGTTGTTCTCACTCTTTCCTTTATAATGTCGACCACTCGACAAGTCTCTTCAACAAATTCTGGTCCAACAATACTACGTTCCCGAACTTCATTCCAAAACAAAGGAGTTCGACACTTCCTTCCATACAGTGCTTCATAGGGTGACATCTGTAAAGTAGCCTGATAGCTATTGTTATAAGCGAACTCAATCAGTGGTAACTTTCCATCCCATGATCCTTTATAATCAATTACACATGCTCGAAGCATATCTTCTAGGATCTGAATTGTACACTCTGACTGTCCATTTGTCTGTGGATGGAATGCAATACTAAACTTTAATGTTGTACCCATAGCCTTTTGTAATCCTTCCCAAAACTTTAAAGTAAATCGTGGATCTCTATCGGACACAATGCTTTCAGGTACACCGTGTAATCGCACAATATTATCCACATACAGCTTAGCTAACCTCTCAAGTGTATATTGAGGTCGTATAGGTATAAAGCAAGCTATTTTAGTCAGGCGGTCTACAATCACCCAAACTGCGTCAACTACTCGAGGAGTCAATGGTAATCCTGTGACGAAGTTCATAGTGATGCAGTCCCATTTCCATGCTGGTTCCGGTAACGGTTGTAACAGTCTGGCCGGTATTTGTCATTCAGTCTTGACTTTTTGACAATTTAGGCATTGAAACACAAACTTGGCTACATCTGCTTTCATTCCTCTCCACCAATATAATTTCTTTATATCATGGTACATTTTGTACTTCCAGGATGTATCGAATAGATGGTGGTATGAGCTTTTTTCATCAATCGATGTCTAATGTCCAAGCTTTCTGTTTCAGGTACTCATATTCTTCCTTTGTATTTCAGTACCTTCTCTTCGTCCAATGTGAACTCAGGTATGGTCCTACCTTTTTCAATGTCCTCTTGTACCATTCTTAGGTAAGGGTCTGATTTGATAGCTGTCTTTACTTCATCAATTATACCCGGTATAATCTTCAATGCGACGAACATATTTGAAAATCGATGAATAAACCCTTGGTTGGCTGATCCATCTGGTGCATCTATCACAAACTACTCATTACCGTGACTGAATACCTTCTTGGTAGTACACATTGCGGCAGTTGTGCTAACCTCTCCCTGAGATTATCATTGCCTTTCTACTCAACGCATCGGCTACTACATTAGCTTTCCCCGGATGATACTGGATATCACAATCATAGTCTTTCAATAATTCTAGCCATATTCTTTGTCTCATATTCAACTCCTTTTGATTAAATAGGTAAGTAAGACTTTTATGGTCTGATTTAATCTGAAACTTCTCCCCATACAGATAATGTCTCCATATTTTGACAGCATGTACTACTGCCGCTAGTTCCAAATCATGAGTGGGATAGTTCTTCTCATTTGTCTTCAATTGTCTTGAGGCATAAGCAATTACTTGTTCTCCTTGCATAAGTACACATCCTAATCTCAGTCCTGACGCATCGGTGTACAAAATAAACTGCTGTCCTGGAATTGGAATGGTCAAGATTGGAGCTGATATCAATCTAGCCTTCAATGTTTGGAAACTCTTCTTGCATTTATCTGTCCAAACAAACTTCTTGCCCTTCTTAGTCAAGCTGGTGAGAGGTACGGTAATTCAGGAATAGTTTTCCATAAATCGTCGATAAGACCCAGCTAGACCCAAGAAACTTCTAATTTCTGTAATGCTCTTCGGTGCTTCCCACTTTACAATAGCCTCGATCTTGCTAGGATCCACTTTAATTCCTTCCACGGACACTACATGGCCTAGAAAAATGACTTACTTTAGCCAAAACTCACACTTTGTAAATTTGGCGTAGAGCTTCTCCTTCCGTAATCGCTGCAAAGTGGTATTTAGATTCTTAATATGAGTTTCCTCATCTTTGGAGTAGACCAATATATCATCGATGAATACAATAACCGATGTATCCAACATATCGTGGAATACCCGATTCATAAGTTCCATAAAGGTTGCTGGTGCGTTCGTCAATCCAAAAGACATGACCAAAAATTCATAATGTCCATATCTGGTCCTGAATGCTGTCTTGGGAATATAACCATCCATAATCTTCAACTGATGGTAGCCTGACCGAAGATCAATCTGGGAGAACACTTTTGCTCCTTGTAACTGATCGAACAAGTCATCGATCCGAGGCAATGGGTATCGATTCTTGATTGTCAGTTTATTTAGTTCTCGGTAGTCTATACACAAGAGAATGCTACCGTCCTTCTTCTTCATGAATAATACTGGCGCTCCCCATGGTGATATACTAGATCGAATGTAACCCTTGTACAACAGTTCTTGTAGTTGTAATTTCAATTCTTTTAGTTCAGTAGGAGCCATTCGATAAGGTGCTTTCGATACTGGTGTGGCTCCAGGTATAAGATCTATAACAAACTCTGTAGCTCGATCGGGTGGTAATCCTAGTAGTTCTTCAGGAAATACGTCTAGAAAGTCATGCACGACTTCAATATCTTCCATTCATGCTGCTTCCTTGGTAAGGTTGACCACAGATACTAAATACCCGACTGCCCCTATCTCAAGGCACTTCTTAGCCTTTAGCGCAGAGAGTATGAGCTTTCGTTTACGGGGAAGTTTGGTTCCCAAAAAACTGAACTCTGCTCCTTCTTTGTCTTTAAATGTCAGCTTTTTTTTGGCACACAATAGATTCGCAGAATGTCGAGCTAACCAGTCCATTCCCAAGATGACGTCAAAGTCTGCCATCTCAAGTTTAAGGTTGCATCCAAAGTCTTTTAATCAATAAGAACTGGACATGGTCCATAACCTTTTTCAAATTCCACTTCTAATCCCATAGGTGATCGTACAAGCAGTTTGTAGTCTAAGGATTTAAGGGGTAGATTTAGCTTATTTCCAAACGACACAAATATAAAAGAGTGACTAGCTCCTGAATCATAGAGTACTCTGGTGAGAATGCCAATAATAGGTACGATACCTGTGATTTGTTTTGGTTTAGTCAACATGCTCATACAATGTAATACAACTAACTACAAAAATTCAAGTCATACCTGTGACCACATCAGGCGATGTGGCAGCATCCTCAGATGTAACTGCGTAAACTCGTCCTTGATGTAGCTGCTTCTTTGGCTTAGGACATTCCCTTGCCATATGTCCCACTTGATTGCAGTTATAACATTTCATCCCTTCAGTGGTTGGCTTTTGTTGTTGTGGGGTTGCGGGAGTAGTCTTGGCTGGAACATTAAAGCCTTGAGTACGGAAGGGTTTGAATATCTTGGTGTTCCCTCCATTGTAAGAATTCCCATTAGGCCTTTTTATTCTCCTATTTTGAGCAAGGTAGCTATCTTTCTGGCTCAACTCTACCACTCGAGCAATTTGTGCAGCTTCATTATAGATTTTCTTTTTAAGTCCCAAAACAAGCTCGCGGATGCTTCCCCTAAGTCCTATGACGAACCTTCGGGTCTTTGTGTTTTCCTCTTGCATACTGGCGGGTGCAAAGAAGAACAGCTCTTCATAATGCTGTTGATATGCATCCACAGTATCTGCCCCTGATATAAACTCAGGAACTCTCTTTCCATAGAATCTCTGAAACTTCTAGGAAAGTACTTCTCAAAGAATGCCTCCTTATAAATATCCCAAGTCAGTTGGACATGCTTTGTTAATAAATATGTCTTAGTAGACCTCCACCAATGGTGTGCATCTCCTTTCAGCATAAAGGTGGCACACAATACTTTCTCTTCTTCATTCACTATCACCATCATAAAATTTCTTTCCATCTCATCAACCCAGTGTGCCGGCCATAAGGGATCTACTGGCTTGCCGTTGAATACTTTGGGCTTTAGTTTCAGAAAACGCTCCACCAGTTTGGAGTGGTTTAGTTGCTGCGGGACATACGCCCCATACATAGGTGGTTGGTATTGATATCGACCTTGAGCTACCTCAGGATTTTGTACTTGAGCCTTCATAATGGGAGTCTGAGGTGCGTGGGGTGCTGTGTTACTTCCCCCTGGAGCTGTGCTTGCCTGTCCTACTAGCATTGGTGGTGTCTGTGCAGTTGGAAAAGTCATACCTATGGCAGCTTTCATAGTAGCCTGTGCATGTTGCATTTGCTGCAGTTGTTGGGCCAAGTTCAATACGACTGTAGCCAAGTCTGTAGGTGGAGCTGGCAGATTTGTAGGATTTGTCTACCCATTGATGACGGACGGTGCAGTGTTCGTATTCCCTTGTGTTTTTGGGTTTGTCTGGCTATCTTCCCTTACAGGTGGTGGTGGTGGGATAGAGTTACGACTTTGTCTGGTTACTCTGCGTCCAGCCATTAGCTAATCTGGTAGTGGGATTTCCTAAAAATCAATGAACACGTGAGACGATCATTATATACTTCATTCTCATATTTTAAACCACTAACAAATGCAAATTTCAAATTTTTTCAGATCAATCTGTCGAAAATGCTGTATTTTCACTACAGGGTCGATGGTGGGGGTCGATGGATGTGCGACCCTCAGTATGCGACCCTGAGGAATCACCAATTCCTCCCGAGAGCCGGGGGTCGATGGGGGGGGTCAGAGGATGTCCGACCCAGGGTGCGACCCCTGGTTCTCTGTCAGATTACCGATAGCTGAGGGTCGATGCGGGGGTCGATGGGTGGGTCAATGGTTTTAGTCGAATTTTTCGACCCCCGGACTAAAAATCAGATTTTTAAGTTCTGATTCAGAGTCCATTTCCCATTATTTCTACTCCGCTTCGACTCGTCTCGTCCCTCTGAGTTGCTACATTGACAACTCTGATCTGTTGGTGGTTTGTGCTTCTTGTTTCGACGTCTACACCTCCGCTACAGGCATATCTTCTACGTTTTCATTTTTTTAGGTTTCCTTACCTAGGTTTTTGCTCGTATATCTCATTTTCTTCAAATTAAACTTTTTCCAACAATAAAAATTCGATTTTTATTGGGGGCTTTTGTTGTTGGTAATTCAAGGAATGAAAGCCCTCAAAAATATTTGAGTTTCATCGGTTGGTTATCGAGAAACTCAAAATTTACCCCTTTTTGCCCTAATTTGTCGAGATTTTGAATTTCTTAAAATTTCTTCCAATTCAATCTCATTAGCTAAAATTTCCAACTGTATGAGTCTTACATGATAGTCTAGGATCTATGTAAGTCCTCCTGCCCACGTGTATGGGTGAAAAGTGAGGCTTTTGACCAATTTATGTCGTTATAATGTCAAAATTTTTGGTTTTTCATCTCTACTAAGCCATTATTTGTTTTTCATTGTTATTTGCAGATACTATAGCTCGTACCAAGGTACCTAGTGTTCGTGACCATCTTCACTTCTGTTCCACTGAAGCCGAGACATAGTATGTCCGCTACCCTCGTATGAAAGTAGAGGAAGGCTGCAAGGTATACTTGGCTATCTTGGCCTTGTTCAATGTGGAGGGGGCTTTTGGCGATATGGGATGGCTCCCTGTCATCACCTATGGCGCCTGTACCTATCCTGACTTCGTACGCCAGTTCTATTGTAATCTCCAAGTGGTGGGGGATTACAACGACGTTGAGAAGGGTAGTGAGCTCAAGATCACTAGCTATGTCAAGGAAATTGAGATTTCCTTTGACTATCAGTAGCTAGCGGATTTGCTGGGTATCTCATATGGCGACTCCTTCGTATTCTGTGCCCCTGGAGAGTCCCAGTTCTTCTCATTACAGATGAGGGCTGAGATAGATCGTCAATTCATCAGACCTGATCGCTGGGAGATGAAAGCGAGTTACCTACGTTCAGATCCATGGGTGTACTACAAGATTATTCAGCACAACCTGATACCGCAGAGTGGACATTATGAGAGGATCTTCCAGTTGACCCAGTATCTGCTGTACTGCATATGCACTAGGTAGCCCGTCTGCCTTCCTTACATCATCATGCGGATGATGATCAGTGCCACATTGCCCAGTCATACTGGCAACCTGCCTTATGGAGACATGATTACTACGCTGCTTACCCACCTGGGTGTTGACTTAATGGATGAGAAGATTCAGGAGAAATCCTTCTCATCCTCTGGATTAAGAGACCATCTGTAAGATTGCATGCGGGATGCCTAGGTCAGCGATGAGGAGAGGAACGCGATGGTGCACCCTCGCACTCGAGTGGAGATGGCTGACGCTGAGGCAGTAGCAGCAGACGCTGGAGTAGGGGTTCATGGGGATGATGATGATCGTTTGTACATGGATGTAGATGCCATACCTCCTCCATCACCTACTCATACGATAGGAGCTGGTCCATCTTCTTCAGTTGGTCCTTCACATGCAACTGGTCCTTTGTATGCTCCTTCTGATGACATGATGGGGATATTGCATGAGATACGAGATGCTCAGCATATGTCTGACTTGAGGATGGGAGAGCTACTAGAGGCTCAACGCTTGTCCGATCAGCGGGTGGGAGAGCTTAGGGATGCTCAGTGCGTGACTGACCAGTGGGTGGCTGATCTCACAGCTGGTCTCCAGACGACCCAGACTCAGATAGTTTGGTTGACTAGAGTCTACGCTGAGGACTATGATAGAGACCATGAGGCACCGCCTCCCCCATCACCTCCAGCTTTTTGATGTATTTCTTTTATCTTTCTTTTGTACTTCAGAGTAACTGTCTGGATTGTGGACTGTACTTTGCTTTAGTCATATATATATATATATATATATATATATATATATATATATATATATATATATATATATATATACACGTGTGTTCTTCTTTTGGTTGTTTATAAATTTGTTTCTCATTTAAAAGATACATTATTCTCTTTTAGTTTTGTCTCAAACAGCACAGATGCTTATGGTGTGTTATTATTACATCTTTTTAATTTTTATCCTATCTCAGTTCACGAACTTTTGTCGAAATATACTGGTTTCACAGACAAGGCCTGAGATGCTCTAATACCAATTTGTCACACCCCAATTCTGTACTACTTAGAATGGTGTGATGAACCGCTAATAAACCGATGGTTCAACCAGGATCTCTAATAGCCTGTGTTCATTAAAAATAAAATCATACACATCCACAATCATAATCAGAATAAATACACAATAGCGGAAGTATTATAGTAAATGAACTGAAAAATCTAACTGTGATAACCATAATAAAATATCAAGTTATTGTTGTATCAACTGAGATATAAATGAATAAAGTATCAATTACATTCCCCTAATAATTCAAACAAAAATCTAATCGAATACGAATGAGTTGCAGTCGCATATGGGATCATGCGTATCCACTAAGTCTTCGGCTTCCATTACAGCAACACGCCCGTATACAGGAGCACTCATATAATCTTCGACAGTGGTACTTGCATCATCAACTAAAAATATTCGACGTCGAGAGGGTGAGCACACATCATGGCTCAGTGAGCAAACAAAACAATGCAACAAACATATGTATGCATTCAATTCATATCTTTGGTCTGGTAAATAAGTTTGCAATGCACTATAGAAAGGGTCAGTGGCCACCTCACCTCTATGCACAAGGTGTGGAAGCCCGCCCAAAGGTTAACATTTATTGTTGCCCCCATCCACCCTACCATCGAATAGAGATAGAGCTAAAGTGCTGAGGCCCGGCCTATGACACTTCCCCTGATACTCTACCCATACCAACACATAAGCCCCTACTAGCGAGGGCTTGCAAACTGGGCTCGCAACTAACCAATCCTAATGCCTATCAGTGTATCCAAGGCCTTACCCCAGCATCCCTCAATACGTCCATAGAGATAGGGCTAAGGCCCCCTAGTAGAGTCAGAGACTACAGGTCCGAGACCACCTCCCCTTATACACTACGATGTAATAGTTCTGCTAAGGTAATGACTATACGACGATGTCAGTAGACAGGACTTGAGTTAGAGATAGAGCTAGAGTGCTGAGAAGGAGTACTCTTCTTAGGTAAGAATACTAATTCTATGTATTTTGTGAGACTTATAATAGTTAATGAGAAAAGTATGATGTAGGAGAAACCCCAAACCATCAATCCATGATTAAGTTTCAATGGAAACCATAGAGGAGATCAACTAAACCATATGATATGTAAAGAGTAGTTATAAACCTTAGGAAGTGTATGGAATGGACTATGGAAGGAAGCCATAGGATTCAAACAAGAGATAATGGACCAAAAGGTTATTTATCGACCAAACCCATGGGGGGTCGCACCTAGGGTCGATGAACCCATCGACCCTGGCATCGACCCTACTATAGGGGGTCGCAGTATACTGCTACCCTAGCATCGACCCATCCTACTACCCCTAGTTAACAACAAGTTGGAAAAATTAGAATAAATCTAACTAAATTCTATAGACTTTGTTAGGTCTTCTAGCAGTATAATATCAATATAAATGTGATTCTTAAAGCTTGAAAGAGGATCTACTAGCAAGCTAAGGTGAGGAAACAAGACCTAAACTAATTGGTTAATAACAAACTGTTTTTATTTCTTGATCCAATGCTGTGCTTGATTCTATTTAAACATTCTTGTAATGTGCATTCAACATGTCATCCAATATTTCTATTTAATGTTCATGCATATTTACTTTATTGTTTATAACATGATAATGACCATGACGATAGGAATAGGCATTTGAATGTATGTATGTGGTTGGTATACTTGATGCGAGCGAGTATAAGGGGGAGTGTCATTGTCACACCCCAATTCTGCACACTTCAGAATGGTGTGATGAACCGCTAGCAAACCAACGGTTCAACCAGGATCTCGGACAAGCAAAATCCATTTTATCTAAACCTCATACATCCTCATTCATAATCAGAGTAAATACACCATAGCGGAAGTCTTATAGTAAAATGAACTGAGAATCTACTGTGATATTAATATTTAAATAAAAAATTATTCTGTATCAACTAAGACATAAATAAATATCAAATCCATGTCTTTACTAAATCCAAATGAAGAGACTAAAAATATAATCGAATACACATGAGTTGTACTCGCAAGAGGGGTCATGTGTATCCACTTCGTCTTCAACTTCCATCGTCGCTACGTGCCCATACACTGGAGCATTGACATAATCTTCAACTGTAGTACCTGCATCATCAACTAAAAATATTCGACATCGAGGAGAGCACACATCATGGCTCAGTGAGCAAACAAAACAATGCAACAATACATATGCATGCAGTCAATTCATATCTTTGGTCTGGTTTAAAGTTTGCAATGCGCAATAGAAAGGTTAGGTGGTCAAAGGTTAACGTTTATTGACCCCGCCTCTATACACAGGGTGTGGAAGTCCGCCCGAAGGTTAATGTTTATCGTCGTCCCCATCCACCCTAATCATGACATTATACAACAAAGGTTAACGTTTATTGCTATAAAATACCATACCAACACGTAAGCCCCTGATAGCGAGGGCTTGCAAACTGGGCTCGCAACTAACCAATCCTAATGCCAAACAGTGTATCCAAGGCCTCACCCCAGCATCCCTCAGAACGTCCATAGAGATATAGCTAAGGCCCCCCGATAGAGTCAGAGACTACAAGGACCGAGACCACCTCCCCTGATACTCTACGATGTAATAGTTCTGCTAAAGTAATGGCGATACGACGATGCTAATGCACAAGACTTGAGTTAGAGATAGAGCTAAAGTGCTGAGACCCGCCAAAGGTTAACGTTTATTGACGTTCCCATTACACCTCCCCTGATACTCGCTCGCATCAAGTACACCAACCACACACATACATTCACATGCCTA
The DNA here is from genome assembly GCA_028583415.1 of Protea cynaroides. Lineage (NCBI taxonomy): Eukaryota > Viridiplantae > Streptophyta > Magnoliopsida > Proteales > Proteaceae > Protea > Protea cynaroides. The sequence goes on from CM053265.1 coordinate 35,170,922, forward strand.
TTCCTATCATCATCATCATCATCATCATGTTATAAACAATAAGATAAATATGGATTAACAAATAATAAAAATATTGGATGACATGTTGTATGCACATTACAAACATATTCACATAGGATCAAGCATAGCATTGGACTCAAGAAAAGAGAAAACAATTTGTTATTAACCAATTAGTTTAGAGTTCTGTTTCCTCACCTTAGCTTGCTAATAATCCTCTTTCAAGCTTTAAGATCACCTTTATACTTTTATTATATTGCTAGAAGACCTAACAAAGTCGATAGAATTTAATTAGAATTAATTCTGAATTTAAAAACAATTCTGTTAACTGGGGGTCGGAGGTAGGGTCAGAGTAATGATCAACCCTGGGTGCGACCACCCCTATTCTGGACTTCCCGAACACTGGGGGTCGATGCTCAGGGTCTGGTAGGGTCGATTGGCCATCGACCCCCCATGCGACCCCCTGTGGGTTTTGGTCGATTTTCTTCCTTCAATCCATTCTTCGTGTTTGGGGTCCTATGGCTTGCTCCTATAATCCATTCTACACATGTTCTATGGTCTAGAACCATGATTCTACCACCTATATGGCTTTAATGATTTTCCCCCATGATTTTCCATGAAAAACTAACCATGGGTTGATGGTTTGGGTTTCTCCGAGATCATACTCTCTGCATTATCTATCCTAAGGTCTTTAACAATTCATGGAATTAGTATCCATAACTGAGAAGAATACTCCTTCTCTACGACTCTTATCCCTTGGCCTTCTTCTCTTCTTTCCTTCTCTTTTCCTTCTCTTCCTTCTCTTCTCTTTCTCTCAATTCAATTAGGGTTGTAAAAGGAGTAAAAGAGGCTTAGGGATGTCCTATTTATAGAGTAGAAACTCCTAAAATAAGTCTCATTGAGATTTGGAAGGAATCCCATCAAAATTAGGAAGCTTTCCTAATTTTCAGATTTACCGAGTACCGGGGGTCAATAGGGGGGGTCAGAGATCCCGTCGACCCCTGGTTCCTAAAGTGTCTGACCCCCCATGGAAAATTGGGGGTCTGACTTCTGTCTTGGGGGGTCCGACCCTCCCTTGCTGAATATGCGACCCTCTACTTAATTTAAGTATTTTTGGGTCCAGTTTAATACCTGGGATCGTGATCTCCTTCACGCACTTGGTCCATTTGGCTCATCCATGATGGGTAAACCTGGTTCAAGGTGGTAAGACCGGGTTAGTTTGATATGGGTCTTGTAGTCATAGGCTGGGCCTCAGCACTCTAGCTCTATCTCTAACTCAAGTCTTGTGCATTAGCATCGCCGTATCGCCATTACTTTAGAAGAACTGTTACGTCGTAGAGTATCACAGGAGGTGGTCTCGCTCCTCGTAGTCTCTGACTCTACCAGGGGGCCTTAGCTCTATCTCTATGGACGTTCTGAGGGATGCTGGGGTGAGGCCTTGGATACACTGTTTGCCATTAGGATTGGTTAGTTGCGAGCCCAGTTTGCAAGCCCTCGCCAATAGGGGCTTACGTGTTGGTATGGCACTGTACAGCAATAAACGTTAACCTTTGTTGTACAATATTCATGGTAGGGTGGATGGGTACGACAATAAATGTTATCCTTTGGGTGGTCTTCCACACCCTGTGTATAGAGGAGGGGTCAATAAACGTTAACCTTTGACCTCCAACCCTTTCTATTTCATATTGCAAACTTTAAACCTGACTACAGATATGAATTGAATGCATGCATATGTATTGTTGCATTATTTTGTTTGCTCACTGAGCCATGATGTGTGCTCACCCTCTCGACGTCGAATATTTTTAGTTGATGATGCAGGTACTACCGTCGAAGATTATGTCAACGCTCCACTGTAAGGGCACATGGCGGCAATGGAAGTTGAAGACGAAGTGGATACGCATGACTCCTCTTGCGAGTGTAACTCATGCGTATTCGATTAGATTTTATTTTAGTTATTTGGATTTAGTAAAGACATGTAATTAGTATTTTATTTATGTCTCTATTGAAACAACATAATTGGATATTTTAATATGATTATCATATTTATATTTCTCAGTTCATTTTATTATAAGACTTCCACTATTGTGTATTTACTCTGATTATGAATGTGGATGTATGAGGTTTAGATAAAACGGATATAGCCTACTCGAGATCCTTGTGGAACCGTTGGTTTGTTGACGGTTCATCACACCATTCTGAATAGTGTGGAATTGGGGTGTGACATAGAGTGCTGAGGCCCAGCCTATGACACCCCCCTGATACTCACTCCCATCAAGCTCACCAACCACACACATACATTCACATGCCCATTCCTATCATCATCATCATCATCATGTTATAAACGATAATTTAAATATGCATGAACAGTAATAATAGAAACATTGGATGACATGTTGAACGCACATAACAAGCATACACGCATAGAATCAATCATGGCATTGGACTCAAGAAATTAAACAGTTTATTATTAACCAATTAGTTTAGGTCTTGTTCCCTCACCTTTGCTTGATTGTAGATCCTCCCTTAGGCTTTAAGAATCAACTTAATATCACTATTATATCACTAGAAGACCTAATCAAGTCGATAGAATTTAATTAGAATTAATTTTGATTTTAAAAAGCTTGTAGTTAACTGGGGCTCGATGCCAGGGTCGGATGTTCCATCGACCCTGGGTGTAAGACCCGTATCAAACTAACCCGGTCTTACCACCTTGAACCAGGTTTACCCATCATGGATGAGTCAAATGGACCAAGTGCGTGTAGGAGATCATGATCCCAGGTATCAAATCGACCCAAAAACACTTAAATTAGGGGAGGGTCGCATACCCAGCAAGGGAGGGTCAGACCCCCAAGACAGAAAGTCAGACCTCCTGTTTTATAGAGGGGGTCGGACACTTTAGGAACCAGGGGCTCGACGGTATCATCGACCCCCTCATCGACCCCCAATTGCCGCCAGAAACTGAAATTATGAAAGTTTCAAAATTTTGATTGGATTCCTTCCAAATCTCAATGGGACTTATTTTAGGAGTTTCTACTCTATAAATAGGACGTCCCTAAGCCTCTTTCACTCCTATTACAACCCTAATTGAATTGAGAGCAAGAGAAGAGAAGGAAGAGAAGAAGAAGAGAAGCAAGGAAGAGAAGAAAGCAAAAAGGAGAAGAGTTGCAAAGAAGGAGTATTCTTCTCAAGTATGGATACTAATTCCATGAGTCTCTACAGACCTTAGGTTAGAGATTGAAGAGAGTGTGCTCTCGAAAAAACCCAAACCATCAACCCATGGTTAGGTTTTCATAGAAAACCATGGGGGAATACATGAAAGCTATATAGGTGGGTGATTTGTGGTTTTAAACCATGGAATGTATGTTGAATGGACTGTAGGAGCAAGCCATAGGACCCCAAGCACGAAGAATGGACTGAAAGGAAGAAAATTGACCAAAACCCACAGGGGGTCGCACTGGGGGTCGATGGCCAATCGACCCTACCTGACCCTGAGTATCGACCCCCAGTGTTCGGCAAGTCGAGAATAGGGGTGGTCGCACTAGGGGTCAATCATGACTCCGACCCTACCTCCGACCCCCAGTTAAAAACATGGTTTTTAAATTCAGAATTAATTCTAATTAAATTCTATCGACTTTGTTAGGTCTTCTAGCAATATAATAACATTATAAAGGTGATTCTAAAGCTTGGAAGAGTAGCTATTAACAAGCAAAGGTGAGGAAACATGACTCTAAACTAATTGGTTAATAACAAACTCTTTTTCCTTTTCTTGAGTCCAATGCTATGCCTGATTCTATGCGAATATGTTTGTAATGTGCATGCAACATGTCATCCAATATTTTTATTATTTGCTCATGCATATTTACTTTATTGTTTATAACATGATGATATGATGATGATAGGAATAGGCATGTGAATGTATGTGTGTGGTTGGTGTACTTGATACAAGCAAGTATCAGGGGAGGTGTGATGGGGACGTCAATAAACGTTAACCTTTGGCGGGTCTCAGCACTTTAGCTCTATCTCTAACTCAAGTCTTTTGCTTTAGTATCGTCGTATCGCCATTACTTTAGCAGAACTATTATGTTGTAGAGCATCAGGGGAGGTGGTCTCGGTCCTTGTAGTTTCTGACTCTACTGGGGGGGCCTTATCTCTATCTCTATGGACATTCTGAGGGATGCTGGGATGAGGACTTAAATACATTTTTTGTCATTAGGATTTGTTAGTTGCGAGCCTAGTCTGCAGCCCTCGCCAACAGGGGCTTACGTGTTGGTATGGCACTGTACATCAATAAACGTTAACCTTTGTTGTACAATGTTCATGAATTGGGTGCTTGTGAGTAGACAATAAACGTTACCTTCGGGCGGCGTCACACACTTGTGTATAGAGGTGGGGGTCAATAAACGTCAACCTTTGACTACCTAAACCTTTCTATTGCATATTGCAAACTATAAACCAGACCAAAGATATGAATTTATTGCATGCATATGTACTGTTACATTGTTTTGTTTGCTCACTGAGTCGTGATGTGTGCTCACCCCTCGACGTCGAATATTTTTTTAGTTGATGATGCAGTTACGACTGTTGAAGATTATGTAAATGCTCCAGTGTACGAGAATGTAGCGGCGATGGAAGTTGAAGATGAAGTGGATACACATGACTCCTCTTGCGAGTGCAACTCATGTGTATTCGATTAGCTTTTTAGTTTTCTTTATTTGGATTTATTAAAGACATGTATTTGATACTTATTTATGTCTTAGTTGATACAGAATAATTTTTTATTTTAATATTAATATCACAATAGATTCTCAGTTCATTTTACTATAAGACTTCCGTTATTGTATATTTACTTTGATTATGAATGTGGATGTGTGGGGTTTAGATAAAATGGATATAGCCTACTCGAGATCCTGGTTGAACCGTTGGTTTGTCAGCGGTTCATCACACCATTCTGAATAGTGCAAAATTAGGGTGTGACAACTTGGTATCAGAGCCTCTCAGGCCTTGTCCGCTGAACTAGCACACATTCATAACAAATTATGAACTGAGATAGGATAAAAGTAAAAATAGTAACACTAACACATTATAAGCATAAGTGATGTTTGAGACCAATGTTAAAAGAGAATAACGCATCTATTAAAGGAAGAAAAAATTTAAATACAATGTGAAAGAAACAAACGTATATACATAGCTTAAGCAGAGTACAGTCCACAACCTGGACAGTTACTCTATCGTACAAGAAAAAGAAAAAGGTACAATCATGAAGCTGGAGGTGAAGGGGGAGGCGGTGCCTCACGATCTCTGTCATAATCCTCAGCGTAGACTCTAGTCAACTAGGCTATCTGAGTCTGGGTTGTCTATAGACTAGCTGTAAGATCTACGCTGAGCCTCCATGAGCTCTCCCATCCTCATGGCTGATGTCCGCTGGGAGTCTAGTAGCTCATCCACTCCCACCCGTTGAGCGTCTAGTAACTCTCCCATCCGCATGTCTGATGTACGTTGGGCGTCTATGAGCTCATCCACTCTCACACGCTGAGCGTCTAGTAACTCCTCCATCCTCAGATCAGATCTGTGCTGAGCCTCTCTGATCTCTTGCAACATCTCCATCATATCAGAAGGGGGGTGTGAAGGACCAGCCGCATGAGAAGGACCAGCCTCATGAGACAGACCAGCCGCATATGAAGTACCAGCTCTAGCCGCATGCGTAGGTGAAGGCGATGGTATCGAGTCTACATCCATGTACATGCGGTCATCATCATCAACAGGCTCTGCATGAACTCCAGCAGCGGTGGCAGCTGCCTCAACGTCAGCTATCTCTACGCGAGTGTGAGGGCGCACCATCGCGTTCCTCTCCTCATCACTGACCTGAGCATCCTGCATGCCCATCTTGCAAATAGCCTCCCAATCTAGAGGCAATGAGAAGGACTTCTCCTGAATCTTCCCATCCAATAAATCAACCCCAAGGCGGGTAAGCAGAACAGTGATCATACGCCCGTATGGAAGGTTGCCAGTATGACTGGGCAACATAGCAGTAATCATAGTGTGCATGATGATATACGGTAGGCAGATGGGCTGTCTAGTGCAAATAATGTACAACAGGTACTGGGTCAGCTGGGAAACCCTCTCGTAATGGCCACTCTGTAGAATCAGATTATGCTGGATAATCATGCAAAATACCTGTGGAGCTGGACGCATATAGCATGCCCTCATCTGCCAGCGATCAGGTCGTAGGAGCTGATTATCAATCTCAGCCCTCATCTCTGTGGAGACGAACTGGTGCTCTCCATGAGCACAGTAAACCATGGGGCCATCATAGGAAATGCCCAGTAGGTCGGCCAGCTGTCGATAATCGAATGAAATGTTCATCCCTTTGACCTAACTTGTGATGCGCAGCTCATGACCCCTCTTGAATCATTGTAATCCCCCACCACCTGGAGGTTACAATAGAACTGGCGTACCAAGTCCGGACAGGTGCACGCATCGTAAGTGATGACAGGGAGCCACCCCATGTCACCAAAGGCCCTCTCCACGTTGAACAAGGCTAACTCAGCCAAGTTCACCTTACGACCACCCTCTACTGTCTTACGAGTGAAGTGGGCATACTGTGCCTCGGCTTCGTTGGAACAGAAGCGAAGAGGATCACGAACACTAGGTACTTTGGTACGAGCCATGATGTCTGCAAATAAAAAACAAATGAGATAATGTGTTAATAGGATAAAAATCCAAAATTTTGACATTATAACGACGTAAGTTGTCCAAAAGCCTCACTTGTCACCTATACACGTGGGCAGGAGGACTTACATAGGTTCCAACATATCCTACAACACTCACACAGTAGGAAATTCTAACTATTGAAGTCCAATTTAAAGAAATTGTGAGAAATCAAAAATTTCGACAAATTAGGGTAAAAAGAGCAAAAATCCAAGTTTCTCGATAACCAACCGATGAAACTCAAAAAATTTTTAGGGCTTTCGTTCCTCGAGACACCAGTAACAAAAGCCCCCAATAAAAATCAAATTTTTATGGTTGGAAAAAGTTTAATTTGAAAAATACAAGTTAAATGGATAAAAACCTACAAATGGAAACCTAAAAATAGGTAAAAATTGAGAAAAGCATATCTGTAGGGATGATGTGGACGTCGAAACACGGATCCAAACTGACCAATATAGCGGAGTGGAACTGTAGCAACTCAGAGGTGGGAGACGAGTCGAAACGGGGAAGAAATGATGGGAAATGAACCCAGAATCGGATCTTAAAGGTCTGATTTTTGGTCTGGGGGTCGGACAATTCGACCAGGATCATCGACCCCCATATCGACCCCCGGATCGACCCCCAGCTCTTGGAAACTTGACAGTGAACCAGGGGTCGCACAAGGGGGTCGGATACCCATCGACCCCCACATCGACCCCCAGCTCTCGGGAAGAACAGGTTACTCCCAGGGTCGGATACTGAGGGTCGGACATACCATCGACCCCTACCATCGACCTTGCATCGAAAAGATAGTATTTTTCATAAAATGAGCTGAAAATTTTGAAATTTTACATCGGTTAGCATGCCTACATGAAGTATAAATGATTGTCTTACCTATTTTGATGATTTTCAGGCACCACCAATCTCAGAAGAAAATATGTCTGGGCGTAGAGTAACCAGGCAGAGCCGAAATACAGTTCCACCACCACCACCTGTGGAGGAGACTAGTCAGGAAAATATATATGCACCAGGAAACCACGGTCAGACAAATCCTACAAACCTACCACCTCCACCACCAGAGTTAGCAACCGTAGTAATGAACCTAGCTCAGCAGCTGCAACAGATGCAACACGCACAGGCACAAATGCAAGTGGCAATGGGGATTATGTTCCAGGCCGCACATGCTACACCCATGCAGATGGGCAAGCCAGTACAGCACCAATGGGTAACCACCCAGCACCTCAAACACCTCAACCACCAGCTGCATAGATTCCAGTCCCAGGTCCGGAAGTAGCTCAGGTTAATTATCAGTATCCACAACTTACGTTTGGAGCATACCCCCAAAATCAGATGGATCACTCTCGACTGGTTAAGAGATTCTTGAAGATGAAGCCCAAGGAGTTTAATGGTAAACCGTATGATCCCTTATGGCCAGCACACTGGATGGACGAGATGGAGAGAAATTTCATTATGATGACTGTTACAGAAGAAGAAAAGGTACTATGTGCCACCTTCATGCTAAAAGGCGATGCACATCGTTGGTGGAAATCTACCAGGGCATATCTATTGACCAAGCACGCCCTATTGACTTGGGCTATTTATAAGGAGGCCTTCTATGAGAAGTATTTTCCCCAAAGCTTCAGGGATTTTATGGAGAATGAGTTCCTGAGTTTATATCAGGGACAGATGTCTGTGGATGCATATCAACAGCGTTACGAAGAGCTATTTTTCTTTGCACCACTCAGTATGCAAGAAGAAGATACTAAGACCCATAGGTTTTCCACGGGGCTTAGAGGAAGCATTAGAGAGCATGTTCAAGACTTGGAGAAGAAGGTATATAACGAAGCTGTTCAAATTGCTCGGGTTATAGAATCGAGCCAGAAGGAGAGTTATTTTACACAGAATAGAGGTATGAAAAGGCCAGCTGGAAATGCTTATAACGGAGGGAACAACAAAACATTTAAACCCTTCCGTGCTCAAGGCCTTACTGCTACACCCAAGACTACTCCAGTAGCTCAACATCAGCCAAAGCCAAATTCTGAAAGCCCAAAATGTTTTAACTGCAACCAAACGAGGCAAATGGCAAGGGAGTGTCCTAAGCCCAAGAAGCACTTACACCAAGGATGAGTTTATGCTGTTACATCCGAGGATGCTGCTGCATCACCCGATGTGGTCACAGGTATGACTGAAACCTTTAAAGTTGTAATTACATTGTATAAGCATGTAGACTAAGTAAAATAAATCACAGGTATCGTACCTATAAATGGCATACCCACCAGAGTACTCTTCGACTCGGGAGCTACTCATTTTTTTATTTCTGTGTCATTTGGAAAGAAGCTGAATTTACTCATAAAAACATTGGACTATAAACTATTTGTACGGTCACCGATGGGATTAGAAGTGAAATTAGAGAAGGGTTATGGGCCATGTCCAGTTCTCATTGGCGAGAAAACCTTAGATGCAACTTTGATCCAACTTGGGATGGCAGACTTTAACGTCATCTTGGGAATGGACTGGTTAGCTCGGCATTCGGCAAACCTATTATGCACCGAAAAGAAGCTAACATTTAAAGACAAAGAAGGAGCAGAATTCAATTTTTTGGGAACAAAACTTTCCCATAAATGCAAGCTCATACTCTCAGCACTAAAGGCTAAGAAGTGCCTTGAGAAGGGAGTAGTCGGATATCCAGTATCAGTGGTCGACCTCAACAAAGAAGCACCACAGATGGAAGCTATTGACGTCGTGTGGGACTACCCTGACGTATTTCCTGAGGAACTACCAAGATTACCACCTGACCGAGCTATAGAGTTTGTGATAGATCTTATACCTGGAGCCGCACCTGTATCAAAAGCACCTTATAGAATGGCTCCTACTGAACTGAAAGAATTGAAAGTGCAACTACAGGAACTGCTGGATAAGGGTTATATTCGACCCAGTATATCACCATGGGGAGCACCAGTATTGTTCGTAAAGAAGAAGGACGGTAGCATTTGATTATGTATCGACTATCTGGAGTTGAATAAACTGACAATCAAGAATCGATATCCACTACCTCGAATCGATGACTTGTTCGATCAGTTGCAAGGAGCAAAAGTATTTTCTAAGATCGATCTTCGGTCAGGTTATCATCAGTTGAAGATTAAAGAAGGTGATATTCCTAGGACAGCTTTCAAGACCAGATATGGACATTATGAGTTCTTGGTGATGTCTTTTGGATTAACAAACGCACCAACAACTTTCATGGAACTCATGAACAGGGTTTTCCATGATATGTTGGATACGTCGGTTATTGTATTTGTTGATGATATATTGGTATATTCCAAAGACAAAGAAACCCATATCAAGAACCTAAACGCTGCCCTACAACGTTTAAGGAAAGAGAAGCTATATGCCAAATTTACCAAGTGTGAGTTTTGGCTAATTGAAGTCGCCTTCCTAGGCCATGTAGTATCCGCTGAAGGAATCAAAGTATACCCCAGCAAGATCAAGGCTATTGTAAAGTGGGAAGCACCAAAGAGCATTGCAGAAATAAGAAGTTTTCTAGGTCTCGCTGGTTATTATCGGAGATTTGTGGAAGACTATTCCCGGATTGCCGTACCTCTCACCAGTCTCACTAAAAAAGGTGAAAATTTTGTATGGACGGATAAATGTGAAAAGAGCTTCCAAACATTGAAGACCAGATTGATATCCGCTCTGATTTTGACTATTCTGGTTCTCGGACAGCCATTTACCCTATACACTGATGCGTCAGGACTGGGGCTAGGATGTGTGCTTATGCAAGGAGAACAAGTAATTGTTTATGCCTCAAGACAATTGAAGACACATGAGAAAAACTACCCCACTCATGATTTGGAGTTAGCAACAGTTGTACATGCTGTCAAGATATGGAGACATTACCTATACGGAGAGAAGTTACAGATTAAGTCGGACCATAAAAGTCTTACTTATTTATTTAATCAAAAGGAGTTGATTATGAGACAAAGAAGATGGCTGGAACTATTGAAAGACTATAATTGTGATATCCAGTATCATCCGGGGAAAGCTAATGTAGTAGTGGATGCGTTGAGCAGAAAGGCAACGATAAAATCTCAAGGAGAGGTTAGCACAACTGCAGCAATGTGTACTGCCAGAATGGTATTCAATCACGGTAATGAGCAGTATGTGATAGATACAATGGGTGGATCAGCCAACCAAGGGTTTATTCATCGGTTTTCAAATATGTTTGCTGCATTGAAGATTATACCGGATATAATTGATGAAGTGAAGACAGCTATCAAATTAGACCCTTACCTGAGAACGGTGCAAGAAGACATCGAAAAAGGTAGAACTAACCCTGAGCTCACCTTGGACGGAGAGAAGGTACTGAAGTACAAGGGAAGGATATGTGTACCCGAAACAGAAAGTGTGGACATTAGACACCGACTGATGAAAGAAGCCCTTACCACCATCTATTTGATACATCTTGGAAGTACAAAAATGTATCATGATCTAAAGAAACTATATTGGTGGAGAGGGATGAAAGCAGATGTAGCTAAGTTCGTGTCTCAATGCCTAAATTGTCAGAAGGTAAAGGCTGAACGACAAAGACCCGCAGGACTGTTACAGCCATTACCGAAACCAACATGGAAATGGGACTGCATCACTATGGACTTCGTCACGGGATTACCACTGACTCCTCGAGTAGTTGACGCAGTTTGGGTGATTATAGACCGTTTGACTAAAACAGCTCGATTCATCTCGATACGACCTCAGTATACACTGGAAAGGTTAGCAAAGCTGTATGTGGATAAGGGTACCAGAGAGCATTGTGTCTGATAAGGATCCTCGATTTACTTCTAAGTTTTGGAAAGGATTGCAAAAGGCTATGGGTACAACATTGAAGTTCAGTACTGCATTCCATCCACAGACAGATGGACAGTCAGAGCGTACAATCCAGATTCTAGAAGATATGCTACGAGCATGTGTAATTGACTTCAAAGGATCATGGGATGAAAAATTACCACTAATCGAGTTCGCTTATAACAATAGCTATCAGACTACTATACAGATGTCACCCTATGAAGAACTGTATGGCAGAAAGTGTAGAACTCCTTTATTTTGGAATGAAGTTGGAGAACGTAGTATTGTTGGGCCAGAATTTGTTGAAGAGACTTGTCGAGTGGTAGACATTATCAAGGAAAGGGTAAGAACAGCTCAGGACCGTCAGAAGCAATATGTAGATACTCGACGCAGAGATCTTGAATTCGTCGTGGTTGATAAAGTATTCTTGAAGGTATCGCCTATGCGAGGATTGAAACGGTTCGGACAGAAAGGGAAACTAAGTCCAAGATATGTCGGGCCGTATGAGATTCTAGCTAAGCGTGGAAAAGTGGCTTATCAGTTAGCACTACCACCATCTATGTCAAGTGTGCATGACGTATTTCATATTTCCCTATTGAAGAAGTATGTCAAGGATCCAACGCACGTCCTGACAGTAGATCTACCGGAATTAACTAATGAATCGACATTTGAAGTAACACCAACATAAATCACCAGCCGAAAGGTACAATGACTACGCAACCGAGATATCTATTACGTTAAGGACATTTGGAGAAGTAGAGACATGGAAGAAGCTACTTGGGAGGAAGAGCATGCTATGCGAAAGCAATACCCTCACTTATTTGATTCGAAAGGTACGTACAATTTTGTGGACGAAATTTTTATAAGTAGGGGGAGTTGTAAGACCCATATCAAACTAACCCGGTCTTACCACCTTGAACCAGGTTTACCCATCATTGACGAGTCAAATGGACCAAGGACGTGAAGGAGATCGTGATCCCAGGTATCAAATCGACCCAAAAATACTTAAATTAGGGGGAGGGTCGCATACCCAGCAAGGGAGGGTCGGACCCCCCAAGACAGAATGTCAGACCCCCTGTTTTACAGAGGGGGTCGGACACTTTAGGAACCAGGGGGTCGACGGGATCATCGACCCCCTCATCGACCCCCAGTTGCCACCAGAAATTGAAATTAGGAAAGTTTCCAAATTTTGATTGGATTCCTTCCAAATCTCAATGGGACTTATTTTAGGAGTTTCTACTCTATAAATAGGACATCCCTAAGCCTCTTTCACTCCTTTTACAACCATAATTGAATTGAGAGAATGAGAAGAGAAGGAAGAGAAGAAAAAGAGAAGCAAGGAAGAGAAAAAAGCAAAAAGGAGAAGAGTTGCAGAGAAGGAGTATTCTTTTCAGGTATGGATTGTAATTCCATGAGTCTCTACAGACCTTAGGTTAGAGAATGAAGAGAGTGTGCTCTCAGAGAAACCCAAACCATCAACCCATGGTTAGGTTTTCATAGAAAACCATGGGGGAATACATGAAAGCTATAAAGGTGGGTGATTTGTGGTTTTAAACCATGGAATGTATGTTGAATGGACTGTAGGAGCAAGCCATAGGACCCCAAGCACGAAGAATGGACTGAAAGGAAGAAAATTGACCAAAATCCACAGTGGGTCGCACAGGGGGTCGAGGGCCAATCGACCCTACCAGACCGTGAGTATCGACCCCCAGTGTTTGGGAAGTCCAGAATAGGGGTGGTCGCACCAGGGGTCGATCATGACTCCGACCATACCTCCGACCCCCAATTAAAAACATGGTTTTTAAATTCAAAATTAATTCTAATTAAATTCTATCGACTTTGTTAGGTCTTTTAGCAATATAATAACATTATAAAGGTGATTCTAAAGCTTGGAAGAGTAGCTATTAACAAGCTAAGGTGAGGAAACAGGACTCTAAACTAATTGGTTAATAACAAACTATTTTTCCTTTTCTTGAGTCCAATGCTATGCCTGATTCTATGCGAATATGTTTGTAATGTGCATACAACATGTCATCTAATATTTTTATTATTTGCTCATGCATATTTACTTTATTGTTTATAACATGATGATGATGATGATGATAGGAATAGGCATGTGAATGTATGTGTGTGGTTGGTGTACTTGATGCAAGCGAGTATCAGGGGAGGTGTGATGGGGACATCAATAAACGTTAACCTTTGGCGGGTCTCAGCACTTTAGCTCTATCTCTAACTCAAGTCTTGTGCATTAGCATCGTCGTATCGCCATTACTTTAGCAGAACTATTATGTCGTAGAGCATCAGGGGAGGTGGTCTCGGTCCTTGTAGTCTTCGACTCTACCGGGGGCCTTAGCTCTATCTCTATGGACATTCTGAGGGATGCTGGGGTGAGGCCTTGGATACATTTTTTGGCATTGGGATTGGTTAATTGCGAGCCCAGTTTGCAGCCCTCACAAACAGGGGCTTATGTATTGGTATGGCACCGTACAGCAATAAACGTTAACCTTTGTTGTACAATGTTCATGAATTGGGTGCTTGTGAGTCGACGATAAACGTTACCTTCGGGCGGCATCACACACTTGTGTATAGAGGCGGGGTCAATAAACGTTAACCTTTGACTACCTAAACCTTTCTATTGCATATTGTAAACCATAAACCAGACCAAAGATATGAATTTATTGCATGCATATGTACTGTTGCATTGTTTTGTTTGCTCACTGAGCTGTGATGTGTGCTCACCCCTCGACGTCGAATATTTTTTTAGTTGATGATGCAGGTACGACTGTTGAAGATTATGTGAATGTTCCAGTGTACGGGAATGTAGCGGCGATGGAAGTTGAAGATGAAGTGGATACACATGACTCCTCTTGCGAGTGCAACTCATGTGTATTCGATTAGCTTTTTAGTTTTTTTTATTTGGATTTACTAAAGACATGTATTTGATACTTATTTATGTCTTAGTTGATATAGAATAATTTGCTATTTTAATATTAATATCACAATAGATTCTCAGTTCATTTTACTATAAGACTTTCGTTATTGTATATTTACTCTGATTATGAATGTGGATGTGTGGGGTTTAGATAAAACGGATATAGCCTGCTCGAGAACCTGGTTGAACCATTGGTTTGTTAGCGGTTCTTCACACCATTCTAAATAGTACAGAATTGGGGTGTGACACTGGGTGCTACCATCCACATTCTGGATTTCTCGAACATTGGGGGTCGATGTTATGGTCTGGTAGGGTCGATTCTCCATCGACCCCCTGTGCGCCCCCCCCCGTGGGTTTAGTCAAAATTTTCATCCTATAGTCCATTCTTTCATGTTTGGGTCCTATGGCTTGCTTCTATAATCCATTCCATAAATGTTCTATGGTTTAGAACCATAGTTTATTCACCTACTTCGTTTTAATGATCACCCCCATGGTTTTCCATTGAAACCTAACCATGGGTGGATGATTTGGGTTTCTCCTAGATCATACCCTTTTCACTATCTATTCTAAGGTCTTAAGAATTACATGGAGATAGTATCCATACCTGAGAATTAGACTTGTTTCTCTGAAGCCTTCTCTTTGATCTTCTTATCCAATTTCCATTTCTTCTCCTTCTCTTCTCCTTCTCTTCTCTTTCTCTCAATCCAATTAGGGTTCTAAAAGGAGTGAAAGAGGCTTAGGGACGTCCTATTTATAGAGTAGAAACTCCCAAAATAAGTTCCCTTGAGATTAGGAAAGAATCCCATTGCAATTTGGAAAGTTCCCAATTCACGATTTCTGTCGGCAGACTGGAGGTCGATGAGGGGGTCAGAGATCCCGTCGACCCCTGGTTCTAAATTGTCTGACCCTCGGTTAGAAACTCAGGGTCTGACTTTTTATATTGGGGGGTCCAATCCTGCCTAGCTGGGTGTGCGACCCTCCCCCCTATTTTATTGTTTTTGGGTTAGTTTAATACCTAGGATCATTATCTCCTTCACGTACTTGGTCCATTGGGCTCGACCATGACAGGTAGACCTGGTTCATGGTGGTAAGATCAGGTTAGTTCGATACAGGTCTTATAGAACTGAAGGAACATAAGGTACAATTACAAGAATTACTCGACAAGGGCTATATTAGGCCCAACATATCACCATGGGAAGTGCCAGTATTGTTCGTGAAAAAGAAGGATGGTAGCATTCGACTATGTATAGATTATTGGGAATTGAATAAGCTTACAATCAAGAATCAGTATCTATTGCCTCGGATCGATGACTTATTCGATCAGTTGCAAGGTGCTAAAGTGTTCTCCAAAATTTTTCTTCGGTCAGGATACCATCAGTTAAAGATTAAAGAAGGTGGTATTTCGAAGACAGCATTCAGAACCAGATATGGACATTATGAATTTTTAGTCATGTCTTTTGGTTTGCCTAATGCACCCGTAACTTTTATGGAACTCATGAATCGGGTATTCCATGATATGTTAGATATGTCAGTTATTGTATTTATTGACGACATACTAGTATACTCCAAGGACAAAGAAACTCGTATCACAAATCTAAAAATCACATTACAACGACTAAGAAAAGAGAATTTTTATGCTAAATTTACTAAGTGTGAGTTCTGACTGAATGAAGTCGCTTTCTTAGGGCATGTTGTATCCACTGAAGGAATTAAAATGGATCCTAGCAAGATTGAACCATTGTGAAATGGGAAGCACCTAAGAATGTTGCTGAAATCAGAAGTTTCTTAGGTTTAACTGGTTATTATCGATGATTCATGGAAGATTACTCTAGAATTGTCGTACCTCTTACTAGTCTGACAAAAAAAGGAGAAAAGTTTGTTTGGACCTATAAATGTGAAGAGTGTTTCTAAACATTGAAGGCTAGATTGATATCAGCTCCCATCTTGACTATTCCAATCCCAGGACAACCATTGACCTTGTACACCGATGTGTCTGGGTTAGGTTTAGGATGTGTGCTTATGCAAGGAGAACAGGTAATTACGTATGCTTTAAGACAACTGAAGACACATGAGAATACTATCCCACTCATGACTTGGAATTAGCAACGGTGGTACATGCTGTCAAGATATGGAGACATTATTTGTATGGAGAGAAATTTCAGATTAAATCAGATCGTAAAAGTCTCACTCATCTTTTTAATCAGAAGGAGTTGAACATGAGACAAAGAAGATGGCTGGATTTACTGAAAGATTATGATTGCGATATCCAGTATCATCCAGGAAAAGCTAATGTAGTTGCTGACGCACTAAGCAGGAAAACTATGAGAAAATCCCAAGAAGAAGCTAGTGTAAATGTTGTAGTGTGTGTTACAGGAAGAGTATTTAATTATGATAACGAGTAGTTCATGATTGATATTTCGATGAATCAACTGACCAAGGGGTTATTCATCTATTCTCAAACATGTTTGCTACATTAAAGATTGTACCTGATTTGCTAGATGAAGTAAAAGCAGCCATTAAATCAGACCCTTATCTGAGAACGGTGCAAGAAGACCTTGAAAAAGGTAGGACTACTCCTGACTTCACCTTGGACCTTGAAAAGGTGTTAAGATATAAAGGGAGAGTATGTGTTTCTAAAAGTAAAGACTTGGATATTAGACAAAGATTTATGAAGGAAGCCCACACCACTCCATATTCGATACACCCTGGAAGCACAAAGATGTACCATGATTTAAAGAAACTCTATTAGTGGAGAGGAATGAAAGCGGATGTAGCTAAATTTGTGTCTCAATGCTTGAATTGTCAGTGGGTAAAGGCTAAAAGGCAAAAACTTGTAGGATTGTTATAGCCACTGCCAGAACCAGCATGGAAATGGGATTGCATCACTATGGACTTTGTCATCGGGTTACCATTGACTCCCCGAGTAGTTGACGTGGTCTGGGTGATTATGGATCGTTTGACTAAGACAGCTTATTTCATAGCTATACGACCTCAGTATACCCTAGAGAGGTTAGCCAAGCTATATGTGGATAATATTGTTAGATTACATGGTGTACCTGAAAGCATTGTGTCCGACAGAGACCCACGCTTTACCTCAAGGTTTTGGGAAGGATTACAGAAGGCTATGGGAACTACATTAAAGTTTAGCACGGAATTTCACCCTCAGACTGACTGACAGTCAGAGCGTACTATTCAGATTCTAGAAGACATGCTCCGAGATTGTGTTATTGATTTCAAAGGATCAGGGGATGAGAAGCTACCATTGATCGAATTTGCCTATAACAACAGCAATCAGGCTACTTGTGAGGACAATGGGAAATCGACGTGATCCTCCTCCTCTGGATGGAAATGTGTATCCCGTATCGATGAAGATCGATTTGTTCTGTTGGAGTCGCCACCTAGATTAAGGTCTAGGACCTCTAAAAATGTAGCCTCACCCTAAGGTAAGACTTCTATTGACTCGTGACCCAATGTATCGGTTCTTTGGTCTGCAAGAGATCGGGTAAGTATTCAGGGTACGGTTATGGGAAGGTGTTAGGCACCCAAACCGCCTGATCAATATCGGCCTCCTAAACTTTCCTTAAATTCTAATTTTGACTGTGCTTGGTTAACTGGATGACTAGGGTTCAATGGGGGATGTCCTAAACCAAGTTGCTAAGTTGTTCTAACCTAGGGTTCAGCCAATCGTATTTTAAAGAAAATAAACAAGCAAATGTAATGTACAATATTATACAGTGAACCGGACCAAAGATGGTTCGGTCTTGGACTGAATCTGAGATGTGTAAGACATCTCAAACAGCCTACGTATTCCAATCCTGGAAATCAAGTCCAAAAACGTAGTTCGAAATGGTTGTGTGATTAAAGATTATGGAAGTGATTTATGCATGTGCTTCAATTAGATTTTTTTTGTTCAAGTTGAAGTTTATGCTGGATGTATGGTTGATGGGTGGCTTTGTACCGTATTTGGGATTCCCAAATTACCTACGTATTCTAGGGTTTGCCCTAGAAATCAGGTGCGACGTAGTTCGAAATTTGTGAGAGTCGGATTTGGAATGTGTACCAAATTCCTTCCATTTTTGTCAATAGGATCTAGGGATGAGACCTAAATTCCTACCATTTTTATTTGGGATGCGTACCAAATTCTTTCTATTTTTGTTAATAGGATCTAGGGATGAGCCCTAAAATCCTACCATTTTTATTTGGGATGTGTACTAAATTCTTTTTATTTTTGTTAATAGGATCTAGGGATGAGACCTAAATTCCTACCATTTTTATTTGGGATGTGTACGAAATTTTTTCTATTTTTGTCAATAGGATCTAGAGATGAGACCTAAATTCCTACCATTTTTAATTGTTTCCATTCTTAGGTTTTTAGGGTTTCCTATCCCTTTTCATTGTGATTTTCATTTTTTAGGGTTTCATACCCTAATTATTCTCTTTATTCTAGGGTTTATTTTGCCCTAATTATTCTTTCCATTTTTAGGGTTTCACTTTCCCTAATTATTGTTTTCTTTCCATCTTAGGGTTTTCTACCCTAATTGTTCAATTCTTTCTATTTCACGGTGTATCTTGCCCTAATTGCTATTTTTTTTATTTTTTCTCTTTCCAAGACAAATATGGCAAATGAAAATATTCCAACTATATCAGTGGTAGTATTCCAAATATAGCAGTGTGCATCCAAACATGACAGTAATCATCCAATATAGCATATGAGCAAGTGTAGCAGACAAAGATGGCAATAAGCATGTGTAGCATTCCAATCATGGCAGTGTGACAATTCTAATTATGGTAGTGTGACCATTCCAATTATAGTAGTGCATGCATACGAGCATCCGAACATAGCATGTGAACAAATATAGCATCAAATATGGCATGTGTGAAACAACCAAAGCATATGAGAATCAATCAAAACATGATGGAACACGCAGCAAGATGACAGCTTTGTCAGGCTGGACCAAAATGGGCACATAGGGCACTGTACTTACTCAAAAAATTCTTAACAGATATCCCTGGAAAGAAGACTCAGAGGCTAACATTTTGTCCCAAGGAAGCTATTCCTAAAAGAGACCATAGGCAGGTCGAAAACATTCCCCAAGTACAGGTAAATACACTGGTCAGGTCTGTTCCAGATTTTTGACCAGTTGCACCATAAATTTCAAATAAAATTCTATTCTTAATGAAAATTAAATATAGACATATGTCTATGTAGAAAACTATCTGATCTAAAATTTCATTAAGAAAAACAAGTTAAAACAGTATATTTTTCTTGTGAAAAATGACTCTTTTCAATCATGCAAATCAGCACATCATGACAGATCTGAAATCAAAGCTCTATGCACTTAAAAATTGATATCAATTCAAGGAAAAATGGATAAAATATGAAACCAGTGCCATTTTTTAGAAGACTTTCATGTCTAAAAAGTTCATGTAAAGTGGATTTTCTGATTATGGCCATAAGGCCTTTGTCTAGAGACTTTCCGATGGAGGATTGCATTACATCCGAGAAAAATAGCAATGTCAAAGACAAATTTTTTGATATATTTCCCCAATTTCAAATGGAACGAAATTTTTAGGGTAGTCTTATATCATATCAGAGAGACTCCCATAAAATTTTGGGCTTCAAAATCTTAGAAAAAATACATATGATGTACGTCCTAAGTTTGAACCCTAAATCTGGAATTTTCAGATCAGAAAATCACTTTATGAAATTTACAAAAAACATCAAACATCATTGTATATCAATCAAAAATTCATCATTGAATAGCTTAGACAAATTATCATTCATGAAAAATGTTAGACATAGGCATCCTAACATTAACAAGCATGTAATAGAGCATTCATGATTGAGATTTCATGAAAATTAGCCTTTTTCAAGCAAAATTGGCATTCGGGCATTATAACGACCTCTAAATTTGTTTAGAGTACTAACCTTGGGCTCAAATCGAGCGAAACCGTTGATGAAGGGTGATTGGGGGTTGTATCAATCCCCTTTGAATGTGAATCCTCCTTCTCCTCTCTTTTGCTTCTTTCTCTCTTCTCTTTCTCTCTTTTCTTCTTCTCTTTTCTTTCTTTTCTCTTTTCTCTCTCTTTCTTTCTTCCTCTCTCACGTTTTCTCTCTCTCACTCACATTTCTCTCTCTCACCCACGTTCCCCTCTCTCTCTGGTCTAGAAAAGGATCCCTCCTCTCTCCTATTTATAATTTTTCACTCATTTTCTAGAAGATCCTTCTTTCCTTTTCTTCTTTTTTCTAGAAAATCGATTTTTCTCCCCATTTTTTCTTCTTTCCTTTCTTTTCTTCCTCTCTCACGTTTTTTCTTCTTCCTTTCTTTCCTTTTTCTCATTCTTCTTCTAGAAAACCCCTTCTCTTTCACGTCTTTTTCTCTCCCCTTTTTCCTTTTTCTTCTCCAAGATCTTTTAGATTTCATCTCAACCCTAAAGCCTCCTTCTCTTTCACGTCTCTCTCTCTCCTCTTTCCTTTTTCTTCTTCAAGATCTTTTGGATTTCATCTCAACCCTAAAGCCTCATTCTCTTTCACGTCTCCTCTCTCTCCTCTTTCCTTTTTCTTCTCCAAGATCTTTTAGATTTCATCTCAACCCTAAAGCCTCCTTCTCTTTCACGTCTCCTCTCTCTCCTCTTTCCTTTTTCTTCTCCAAGATCTTTTAGATTATCTCAAAACCCTAAATCCCCTTCTCTTTCACGTTTTCTCTCTCCCCTCTTTCATTTTTTTTCTTAAAATCTTTTGGATTATCATTTACATATAATAATATATATTATATACATATATACACATATATTTTATAACATACATATATATATATATATATATATATATATATATATATATATAGTATATAATATATATAATATATATAAATACTATGCACATGAATGAACCGGTTCGAAACGGGTTGAGACCGACTTAGGTTGACCGAGTTAAACCGATATGGGTTGAGCTAGGTTGGACCAAAATTGGCTTGAACCGAGTTGGACCGGATTGATTGGAATTAATCGGGTTTTCTCTCCTTGTCATTTCATGGGTCATTTCCGCTGTCATCCCGCATGGAATTTTTCGATGGCCTCTATTCCAAATTTTTTGCGTTCATTTTGTAGAACATTGAAAATGAGGAATATAGGAACTGGAATCACCTGAATCCGATGTAGAACGGAAAAGATATGCAACTTTGAAGTTCTGACGATAATTTTGCATGCAAGCTTGCATGGGACCCACTGGTGACTTCTACCTGGGATTTTTTACGTCCATTTTGTAGAACATCATGAATGAAGAATAATGGTCTTGGGATCATCTGAATCCGATGTCGGATGATTAAGATATGATGATTTGAAATTCAAACGATCCGACTTAGGATAATTTGCACGAAGGCCCCTGGGATTATTTATAATAACTTCATAAACCTCCCTTATATGTATCATCCGACTAAAATGGTCATATCTTCTTCATTTGATATCAGAATTGAGCAATTCTGGTCTCATTTCGAAGATAATTCTATGACCTATGCATCCATGCAAAATTATAACCCATGACCTTGCTGTGGACCCATTGAAAACTTCCTCAAATTCACAGACCCATTGAAAACTTCCTCAAATTCGCAGTCAAAAATCCAAACTTTCGATCATCTTTCTCCTTTTGTTGTCCACACACCCGCAGGGCTTTGTTTAGCTGGGATGGCAAAAATGGGGTGCTTACAGATGCCCCTCTTCGGCCGAGATTGTGGGCAATTGAGACCGAAGACAAAAGTGGCCCATTTTTGCATTATTCTGCACTTGATCTGGATTATAACATTGTTCCCTTGAATTGATGCTGTAAACTTTTTTTTTTTTTTTACACTGTACAACAAAAAAATGTAGATGTCAAGCTCCTTGAGTAGCGACCTTATCAGGTCTATGACTTTGGCTCAAGACCGCTCATGGTGTAACTGTAGACGTCAAGCTTCTTGAGTAGCGACCCTATCAGGTCTGTGACTTTGGCTCAAGACCGCTCATGATGTAACTGTAACTGTGCTTTGTGCTCTGAATTTATAACCTCTGAATGTATAGCCTTTGGCTGTGTAGCCTTTGGATGTGTAGCCTTTGGATGTGTAGCCTTTGGACCGAATTTGGGGTGTCCCAAATTGCCTACGTATCCTTTGGGATTTCCGTCCCTCCAGAATCAGGTTCCGCGTAGTTCGGGACGGTTGTTGTGTGTGTGTGTTTTTTTTTTTTTTTTTTTTTTTTGCAGTGTTCTATCTGTAAATTAATCCATCGTGAGTACGCTACCGAAGGATGCCTACAAAGGTGCAAATCCACAACTACATAAGTCATAAGCATATCCAACGGGCTTTCTTAGGCCGTAATTACTCAGACTCATTCTGATCACACTTCTGCTAATGCACATATTTTCATTGTATTACCATGTCTGGGTTTAAATTTTTTTTTTTTTTTTTTTTTTTTTTTTAGCCAACCGAAAGTATGAGAGAAATCAATGGCCTGAATAGGCTGATAAGAAACTGTTCCAAATGGGTCAGCCATCTAGGAGAATGTTTGGTTGTTTATGTAGAATGGCCTGATCTCCACTAGGAGATGCCATTTTGGCTTATAAAAAAAGGACCAGTAGAACTCTCGGACACCGTTTGGACTAATGAACGGCCGATGTGAGTTTTGGTCAGAGTTGTTATGATTATTTTCAGAATGGCATGCTCACTAGAGTCATATCAGAGATGTAAAACAAGGGCTTGATGTGAAACTCTAGAATGACCGTCGAATTGTTAGACGGGAGATAGAGTTCTTGCCTAAAATCAGGAATTCCTTTCCCTAACAATCGATGAATTGATGTATTATCCCTTTATGATGAAAGTTGTTATCTCATCTGAAAGTTTAGTCCAACCTTACTGTGAGACCTACCATATGGCCAAGTCAGCTTACCTCAAGCCTGTAAACGGAAGCCTGTCCACTTTTTTTTTTTTTTTTTTTTTTTTTTTTTTTATAGTATGTAGGCTACACGTAATACCGCTTTACTTGATCCAGATTTGTCAAGTATGGTAATTCATCTCCGCTCAGGTTAGACAGACGAACAGCCTTCCCTGGTAATATTTCCTTGACGATGTATGGTCCGCTCCAGTTTAGACGAAACTTGCCCCTTGGATCTTGTGTTGGTGCTCTCTGTTCTTTTAGCACTAAATCACCAATTGCTAAATGACGGATTCGGACCTTCTTGTTGAATGTATTTTCTATTCTCCGCTGGTACTTTTTTATGTTGTCTGCCGCCCTAATTCTTCTTTCGTCTATGAGGCTTAATTCATCGTATCTAGCTTGCAACCACTCAGTCTCAGGGATCTTGCATTCCATTGCTACCCTTAGTGATTGCACCTCCAACTCAACAGGGAGTACTGCTTCCATGCCATAGACCAAGGAGTAAGGTGTTGCCCAAAGTGCATATGGGAGCTTGTCTGCCCAATCAGCATTGGTTTGTGCCATCTTTTGTAAAATAACTTTTATGTTCTTATTGGCTACTTCGACTGCCCCATTTGTCTGTGGTCTATATGGGGAGGATCTATGTCTCTTGATGTGGAATTTGTCGCATAGTTCCTCCACTTTACCCCTGAAGTGTTGTCCTTGATCAGAAATAAGAGCTTGAGGCACTCCGTGTCGACAGATGATCTGCTCTTGTAGGAATTTTGCCACTTTGTTTGCTGTGAGTTTTGCATATGCTTGGGCTTCCACCCATTTTGTAAAGTAATCAATAGCTACCAAAATAAACTCTTGACCACTTGATGCTTTAGGATGTATCTTGCCGATCACATCAATGCCCCAAGTCGAGAAAGGCCATGGGGAGCTGAGCGTGTGCAATTCCGTCGGAGGTACATGTATCAAATTGGAAAATATTTGGCATTTGTGGCATTTCTTTACATATTCTACACAGTCTGCCTCCATTGTGTTCCAGAAGTACCCTAGTCGGAGGATTTTCTTTGCAAGGATTCTAGCATTCATATGGGGGCCACACACTCCTTGGTGTACTTGTTCGATGACATTTTGCGCTTGCTCTTCATCAACACATACTAGTTGTATCCCTTCATAAGATCGTTTGTACAATATGTCTTCGCATAACACAAATTGAGAGGCATATCTTCTCAAGAATTTCTTGTCTCCTACCGAAGCATCAATGGGGTACTTTCCTTCTTTGATGAAATCCACAATTGGCGCAAACCAAGGGCCACCATCGATTGTCAAGGCATTGATTTCTCCCACGTGTGCAGCTTGTGTTCTTCTTTCAATTATCAAAGGTTTGATCTTCTCTGCTGGATCATCTCCAATCATTGATGCTAGGGTAGCCAATGCATCAGCATATGTATTAGTATCTCTGGATGAGTAATCAAACTCTATCTGCTCAAAGCTTTGGGCCAATGTTGTTGCACATTCTTTGTAGGGTATCGATTTTTCATCCTTGGTCCTCCAATCTTCTCTAATTTGATAGATGACAACAGAAGAATCACCATATACTTTTAGTTTCTTGACGCCAATGGCTAATGCCGCTTTCAAACTCATAATGCACGCTTCATACTCTGCAATATTGTTTGTGCAATCAAATTCCAAACGGAAAGCAAATGGCATAAATGTACCCTCTGGGTCTATGAATAATACTCCTGCACCGTATCCTCTGTGATTGGCTGCTCCATCAAAGAACATAAGCCATGTATCTGTTTGTCTCTCTTCTTGAGTCACATGTACCTCCTCATCTGGAAACACATCTTCTAAGTGTTGGAAACTATCTTCTACTGGAGGCGCAGACAAATGTTCAGCTATCGCACTCCCTTTTATGGACTTCTGAGTGGTGTATGTGATGTCAAATTCTGATAATAGCAATAACCATCTGGCCGTTCTTCCTGTAAGGGCAGGCTTCTCAAATAAGTATTTCAATGGGTCCATCCGAGAGATTAGTATGATATGATATGAGAGCATGTAATGCCTCAATCTCTTTGTCACCCAAACTAAAGCAGTACATGTCTTCTCCAATGAGGTGTAATTGGCTTCATATCCGGTGAACTTCTTGCTTAAGTAGTAGATTGCTTTCTCTGTTCGCCCATCTGAGTCATGTTGCGTGAGCATTGTTCCCATAGAATTGTCCAATACTGACAAGTATAGTAGCAGGGGTCTCCCAGGCACTGGAGGCACAAGGACCGGTGGATTCATCAGATATGTCCTGATTTTTTCGAACGCCATTTGACACTGAGGGTTCCAAGTCTTTGGCTGATTCTTCCTCAACAGCTTGAATATTGGGTCACATGTGGCTGTGAGGTGTGCAATGAATCTGTTTATGTATTGTAATCTTCCCAAAAATCCCCTTATTTCTTTTTCAGTCCTTGGTGGCGGCATATCTGTTATAGCTTTGATTTTTAATGGATTTATCTCAATGCCTCTGTGGCTAACCATGAAACCCAACATCTTCCCTACTGTCATTCCAAACGCACATTTTTGCGGGTTCAGTCTCAACTTATATTGCTTAATCCTCTCAAAGAATGCTCTAAGTGCGAGTATGTGGCCTTCACGGGTAACAGATTTTACAATCATATCGTCCACGTACACCTCAACCTCTTTGTGGATCATGTCATGTAATATGGTTGTGGCCATTCTTTGATATGTCGCCCCGGCGTTCTTCAACCCGAATGGCATTACCGTATAACGAGAGGTGCCCCGGTCCGTGGTGAAAGCAGTCTTGGCTTTATCTTCTGGTGCCATCTTTATTTGGTTGTACCCTGAGAATCCATCCATAAACGATAGTAATGCATGTCCTGCCGTATTGTCCACTAAAATGTCAATCTTGGGTAGCGGGAAATCATCCTTAGGGCTTGCTTTGTTTAAGTTTCGATAATCCACACATACCCTCAATCGTCCGTCCTTCTTTGGTACAATCACAATGTTTGCCAACCACTCAGGGTACCTGGTTACTTCTAAGAATCCTGCGTCCAATTGCTTCATTATGTCCTCTTTGACTTTTAATGTCCATTCAGGTCGTAGCCTTCTCAACTTCTGTTTATGTGGCTTTGCCTCCGGGAACAAAGGTATCTTGTGTTGCACAACTTCAGGATTGATGCCGGGCATGTCCTCATAGGACCAAGCAAACACTTCTTGGTACTCTATTAACAATTCTGTCATCAGGACCGCCTCTTCTTCAGTCAGAGTAGCACCAATCTTGATCTCACGAGGTTCTTCAACTGTACCTAGATTGATCATTAGGAAGTCTTCGCCAGTAGGTTGGGCCTTTTTCTCTTCTGAGATTTCAACTTGTCATTGTATTTCAATAGGAATTTCATCATATTCATCATTGTTAGAGTTAAAGCTTAAAATTGGAATGGAAGATGTAGACACAGAGTAATAAGAAATATCATCTTTATTAATTTTGGATAACAGTGGTACAGAAGAAGTGGCTCCTAATGGAGCGGACTCAAATCTGGAAAAGGACTCATTCCTATCTATTGACTCTTTTACTATGGGCTCAGACATGGCCATACTAAGAAACGTGACTCATCATTGGTGTAGACAAAACTATCTAAGCAACTCCAGTTTGGGATCACACCGTTGAAGGGATAGATCAGTTGTTGTGGATTTGGCTCTTCATTTTGGTTTCCTTCGGTGAGTGTCATCACTTGATCTTCCTCGAACAAGTTACCGATGTCAACTGTATCTGCCTCAGGTTGTAGCTCTCCTCTTTGCTCTTTTGCCAGTGTATTCTCAGTATCTCCCCAATCAATGGTACAGTCAAAGAAAATCTCAAACCCGGGCCATCGTCTCTGGAATCGCCCATCAAACCAAGGTTCGGAGAAACCATGGAATGGTGAATCATCTCCTTCTTTGATGAAATACCCATTCAGAGTTTTGTAATATGGGGTATTTTCTTGACTGTACAATCCTTCAGTCAATACTTGATTGATTTGCCCATCTGTTCTCTGTTGTTGCCATCTTCCTCTGTTCATGCCTGTAGCCTTTATTGTACTACTATTATCATATGCATTATTATTTTTGTATTTCTTCTTCTCGAGCCTCAGAAATCTTTGATCGGCTCCCCACTGTTTCCGCTCTATCAACTCTAAATCATGTCCGTTGGGTACGTATCCCAGTCCAAATCTGTGCTCATTAATTAACATAGATAAGACTTCAATATTACCTTGTTGATGTAAGCCGAGGCCCATTCCTGGAAAATAAGACATATTTAGCAATTGACGAAAAGAAAAAGACAAATGCATACCTGTGGGATCTGCCCCTGTGATAGCCAAGATATTGTCTATTTTAAAGCCGCCAAGATGGACAGTCTCAGATGATCCCTCATCACCTTCAAAACCCATTCTCCCCGTAGCCAGTGCATTGACCATTTCTGAATCTGCATTGATGGTTATGATAACATCCCCATGTATGAATTTGACTTTCGATGCGGGGGTGGGCCTTAATCGCATTAGTTGCATGTAACCATGGACGACCCAGTAGTATATTAAATGTAGCCTGGATATCAATGACTTGGAACTCTGTATCAAATACAGCGGGACCGACTCGGATAGGCACATTGAAGACACCTTGGATGGCCCTGCGGGTATTATCATAAGCCTTGATGATCAGATCTGATGGCTTCATTTCTTCATCTTTGAATCCCAAGTACCTGAATGTTCTGAGGGGAAATACATTTAGGGCTGACCCATTATCAATTAATACCTGTGAAACAACCTTGTTTCTGCAACCAATAGTGATGTGTAGAGCTTTGATGTGTTTGGCTCCTTCACTTGGGAGGTCTGCATTGCTAAATATGATTGAATTTACTGCATAACGGCCACCGACCAGATCCGCTAGTTCATTGCAATCCATTATTACCGGTACATGTATGCTTGTCAGGGATTTTAGCACGGCGTCCCTATGAGCTTTTGATGCCATTAATAACTCCCAGATGGAGACATTTGCTTGCGTCTTCTGCAATTGTTTGAGAACCGGA
The DNA here is from genome assembly GCA_028583415.1 of Protea cynaroides. Taxonomy (NCBI): domain Eukaryota; kingdom Viridiplantae; phylum Streptophyta; class Magnoliopsida; order Proteales; family Proteaceae; genus Protea; species Protea cynaroides. Next base: position 35,199,346 of record CM053265.1, read on the forward strand.
TTGGGTGGTTCAGGTTGACTAGATTGCCCCAGTTCCTTCTCTCTGGCCAACTGGGCTGGATTCTCTGCTGCTAAATGTGCTGGCTTGTACCCTTTTCCTGTACGGGTTTCTGCCACAGTCCTATCTTCTCCTGGGATGTAGATGCCATAGCTATCGAATTGTTCATCCAGATGACTGACTTCCTGTCCTTCACCGGGTATGTAGATTCCAAACTCATCAAATTGTTCATTCAGTTGAGTAATTTCTTGTTCTTCATCGGGCATGTAGACACCGTAAGGCTCCTCTGGCTCTTCGAAATGTCCATAGTTCCAGGGATAAGTGGGATCAAATTCTTGGTCCAAATTGTCACCTATCATGCAAATTTCATTCTCCAAAACCTCTTCCTTGGAATCTGACATCTCCCATTCTATGAAATTCACATTATGATATGGGAGTGGGTTATTGTTGATTGATGCCTGATTGTTTCTTCCTTGTACTTTGAATGCCCCTGAATCAATTAGGTCTTGTATGGCATTTTTGAGGTTCCAATAGTATTCTGTATCATGACCTGCCTGATTGTGGAACTTACAAAATTTATCCGCACGATAGGAGGCTGGTGGTGGGTTTGGCACATTCATGGGTGGTGGTGGTTTTAATTTTCCAACCCTCATCAATCTTTCCATCAATACTTCCCTTGGTAATGACAACTCCGTATACAACCTGAAAGGCCTCGTCGTGGAGCCGGGTAAAGCGTAGTTAATTGGTGTCGGTGCAACAACCGTATTTGTAACTGCCACTTCCTTGTGGGCATTGTTGTACTTGGGTTGGTAGGATCTCCTGCTTGGACCCGCCTCCGACTTTTCCATTTTCATCGGGAGTTCATCTCCATAGTTAATAGCATCTTCTACTTGTTGTCCTGCTACGACTAACCCTTCGAATGTGAGGATAGCCTGTCCAAAAATATATGCTTTGTATGCTTTATTGAGCCCTTTCATCATCATTTGGACCTGGTCCCTCTCTGATGGTCGATCACGGAGTTGTGCCGCCACTTTCCTGAACCTGGTCAAGTATTCTGTGAAGCCTTCATCAGATTTTTGCACCATGGTCTCTAATTGTCTCCTATGAGTCTCTATCTCAGTATTATAGGAGTAATGATTGGTGAATGCTCTGGTGATATCGGTCCAAGAGTGGACTTGTGAGGGGTTCAGATTCATTAGCCATCTATGTGCCCCTCCAGTTAACGAGAATTGAAACGCTTGCCCCAATTGTTCATCAGTAAACCCATGCCCTTGCCTCAACAGTCCTGTGAATGATCTCAGATGTGTCTTGGGATCCCCTGTCCCGTCAAACTTTTCAGTAGTCCATTTAAATTTTGGTGGCAGTTTGGCATCTGGGAAGAAACATAGTCCCTCAGAATCAATGATCTGACTCTCTACGCCCTTCAGGCCCCTCAGTATCTGTTCTACATGACTCAGTCGGTTCCCATATGGATCTTCAGATTTTTTCGGCTTCTTGATTGAAGGAGCCTTCTGGATGATCGACAGTTTCTTGCAGATAACCTCTCCCTCTTCCTCAAAAGCGGGATTTGAGAACACAATAGGATTATTCTTGCTGGGGGTGTCTTCCTTTGATGTGGAGGGTGTCCTCTTTTCCTATTAGTAGCTTATGCACATTTCGCAGCATGACAGCCATCTCACTTACAGTGTCCTCTATTTTGGTTACTTGGTTCTCTAAAGAAACCTCATCTTGATCTTGGTTAGCCATCACTTTAATTGGTTTTTCAGGAATAAGCCCGACCGGTTTAATGATGGGTGCTCTAGACAGCCTATTGGTGATAGGATCTCTTATCCAAAGAGTAGCAATGCTTGTAGATTGGCTCAATAATCACCTATGTTGGAATAGATCGAATGGATTAGAATTTGAAAATAACTGGACACTTGAAGGTTTTACATGCACACACAAGCTGACTCGACCAATACAAATGTTAGCCCCTTATGAAATCCATTGAACAAAATATTATCCGAATCAATTTAATTGTTTCGACGGACCTTGTGACTGGTCTTGGGCCTCATAACCCAAATGGTTCATTAGACAGCAAGATCCGACCACTTAGCTCGTTGAATTCAAAGAAATTGAATGGATATACTTATTTGTAAATTTCATATGGGAAAGTTAGAAAAAGCGGTTCATGACTGAACAAACCGGTAAATTTCTACTTGATCATAGTATCTATACCGTGACAAAGATTTTCCGATCATTTTTGAGATTGATGTATCAATATTGAACGGTCAACACAATGAGCTTTGTACGATGGAGGGCGTGTACAGACCGCCCACACTAATGTGTATGCGGGTATACGTAACCCTCACGCTCCCAACAAGTGAGAGACAAGAATACTCAAGTGTGGATCCAAACATGTTGACAAGTCAAGGACAAAAACGGGTAGAACTTCGACGTCTCGGACTTAAGTATTATGATCGAGTGGATTTTACCATGTTGGTTCAATAATGGACCAAAATAACATACATGTGGCTCAAACTGGGTTAGGACAGAAAAGGCCACCTTGACGAGGATGGGGTAACCTATCACCGAATGCTCGATGAATAATGGGCCCCCAATCCCTTTATATACTATGTTGCAAGGATCCAAGCGACGTGGAGTAGCATAACGCATTCCCAGGCGGACCCAAGAAGCGCTTGTTAGAGATTGCTCGCCGGTCGTGGTCTCACAAAGTACAGGCCAAGGCTGTGTGTTTCTCCTAGTGGGCTGCCCCACATGCATGGGACCCGGTTCGGCTACTCGCACGAAAGTGTGACTGAACCCATTCCCCCCAAAACAATATGTACAAACAATAAATATAGTACCCTAGATCTAGCATCAAATGTCAAGCAAATCAATATAAGGAAAGTATCCTAGGAGTCTGAATATTAATCCCCAGTGGAGTCGCCACTGTGAGGACAATGGGAAATCGACGTGATCCTCCTCCTCTGGATGGAAATGTGTATCCCGTATCGATGAAGATCGATTTGTTCTGTTGGAGTCGCCACCTAGATTAAGGTCTAGGACCTCTAAAAATGTAGCCTCACCCTAAGGTAAGACTTCTATTGACTCGTGACCCAATGTATCGGTTCTTTGGTCTGCAAGAGATCGGGTAAGTATTCAGGGTACGGTTATGGGAAGGTGTTAGGCACCCAAACCGCCCGATCAATATCGGCCTCCTAAACTTTCCTTAAATTCTAATTTTGACTGTGCTTGGTCAACTTGGATGACTAGGGTTCAATGGGGGGACGTCCTAAACCAAGTTGCTAAGTTATTCTAACCTAGGGTTCAGCCAATCATGTTTTAAAGTAAATAAACAAGCAAATGTAATGTACAATATTATACAGTGAACCGGACCAAAGATGGTTCGGTCTTGGACTGAATCTGAGATGTGTAAGACATCTCAAACTGCCTACGTATTCCAATCCTGGAAATCAAGTCCAAAAACGTAGTTCGAAAATGGGTTTTGTGATTAATGATTATGGAAGTGATTTATGCATGTGCTTCAATTAGATTTTTTTTGTTCAAGTTGAAGTTTATGCTGGATGTATGGTTGATGGGTGGCTTTGTACCGTATTTGGGATTCCCAAATTGCCTACGTATTCTAGGGTTTGCCCTAGAAATCAGGTACGACGTAGTTCAAAATTTGTGAGAGTCGGATTTGGAATGTGTACCAAATTCCTTCCATTTTTGTCAATAGGATCTAGGGATGAGACCTAAATTCCTACCATTTTTATTTGGGATGTGTACCAAATTCTTTCTATTTTTGTTAATAGGATCTAGGGATGAGACCTAAAATCCTACCATTTTTATTTGGGATGTGTACCAAATTCTTTTTATTTTTGTTAATAGGATCTAGGGATGAGACCTAAATTCCTACCATTTTTATTTGGGATGTGTACCAAATTCTTTCTATTTTTGTCAATAGGATCTAGGGATGAGACCTAAATTCCTACCATTTTTAATTGTTTCCATTCTTAGGTTTTTTAGGGTTTCCTATCCCTTTTCATTGTGATTTTCATTTTTTAGGGTTTCATACCCTAATTATTCTCTTTATTCTAGGGTTTATTTTGCCCTAATTATTCTTTCCATTTTTAGGGTTTCACTTTCCCTAATTATTGTTTTCTTTCCATCTTAGGGTTTTCTACCCTAATTGTTCAATTCTTTCTATTTCAGGGTGTATCTTGCCCTAATTGCTATTTTTTTATTTTTTCTCTTTCCAAGACAAATATGGCAAATGAAAATATTCCAACTATATCAGTGGTAGTATTCCAAATATAGCAGTGTGCATCCAAACATGACAGTAATCATCCAATATAGCATATGAGCAAGTGTAGCAGACAAATATGGCAATAAGCATGTGTAGCATTCCAATCATGGCAGTGTGACAATTCCAATTATGGCAGTGTGACCATTCCAATTATAGTAGTGCATGCATACGAGCATCCGAATATAGCATGTGAACAAATATAGCATCAAATATGGCATGTGTGAAACAACCAAAGCATATGAGAATCAATCAAAACATGATGGAACACGCAGCAAGATGACAGCTTTGTCAGGCTGGACCAAAATGGGCACATAGGGCACTGTACTTACTCAAAAAATTCTTAAAAGATATCCCTGGAAAGAAGACTCAGAGGCCAACATTTTGTCCCAAGGAAGCTATTCCTAAAAGAGACCATAGGCAGGTCGAAAACATTCCCCAAGTACAGGTAAATACACTGGTCAGGTCTGTTCCAGATTTTTTACCAGTTGCACCATAAATTTCAAATAAAATTCTATTCTAAATGAAAATTAAATACAGACATATGTCTATGTAGAAAACTATCTGATCTAAAATTTCATTAAGAAAAACAAGTTAAAACAGTATATTTTCCTTGTGAAAAATGACTCTTTTCAATCATGCAAATCAGCACATCATGACAGATCTGAAATCAAAGCTCTATGCACTTAAAAATTGATATCAATTCAAGGAAAAATGTATAAAATATGAAATCAGTGCCATTTTTTAGAAGACTTTCATGTCTAAAAAGTTCATGTAAAGTGGATTTTCTGATTATGGCCATAAGGCCTTTGTCTAGAGACTTTCCGATGGAGGATTGCATTACATCCGAGAAAAATAGCAATGTCAAAGACAAATTTTTTGATATATTTCCCCAATTCCAAATGGAACGAAATTTTTAGGGTAGTCTTCTATCATATCAGAGAGACTCCCATAAACGTTTGGGCTTCAAAATCTTAGAAAAAATACATATGATGTACGTCCTAATTTTGAACCCTAAATCTGGAATTTTCAGATCAGAAAATCACTTTATGAAATTTACAAAAAACATCAAACATCATTGTATATCAATCAAAAATTCATCATTGAATAGCTTAGACAAATTATCATTCATGAAAAATGTTAGACATAGGCATCCTAACATTAACAAGCATGTAATAGAGCATTCATGATTGAGATTTCATGAAAATTAGCCTTTTTCAAGCAAAATTGGCATTCGGGCATTATAACGACCTCTAAATTTGTTTAGAGTACTAACCTTGGGCTCAAATCGAGCGAAACCGTTGATGAAGGGTGATTGGGGGTTGTATCAATCCCCCTTTGAATGTGAATCCTCCTTCTCCTCTCTTCTGCTTCTTTCTCTCTTCTCTTTCTCTCTTTTCTTCTTCTCTTTTCTTTCTTTTCTCTCTCTTTCTTTCTTCCTCTCTCACGTTTTCTCTCTCTCACTCACGTTTCTCTCTCTCACCCACATTCCCCTCTCTCTCTGGTCTAGAAAAGGATCCCTCCTCTCTCCTATTTATAATTTTTCACTCATTTTCTAGAAGATCCTTCTTTCCTTTTCTTCTTTTTTCTAGAAAATCTTTTTTTCTCTCCATTTTTTCTTCTTTCCTTTCTTTTCTTCCTCTCTCACGTTTTTTCTTCTTCCTTTCTTTCCTTTTTCTCATTCTTCTTCTAGAAAACCCCTTCTCTTTCACGTCTCCCTCTCTCCTCTTTCCTTTTTCTTCTCCAAGATCTTTTAGATTTCATCTCAACCCTAAAGCCTCCTTCTCTTTCACATCTCTATCTCTCCTCTTTCCTTTTTCTTCTTCAAGATCTTCTAGATTTCATCTCAACCCTAAAGCCTCCTTCTCTTTCACGTCTCCTCTCTCTTCTCTTTCCTTTTTCTTCTCCAAGATCTTTTAGATTTCATCTCAACCCTAAAACCTCCTTCTCTTTCACGTCTCCTCTCTCTCCTCTTTCCTTTTTCTTCTCCAAGATCTTTTAGATTATCTCAAAACCCTAAATCCCCTTCTCTTTCACATTTTCTCTCTCCCCTCTTTCATTTTTCTTCTCAAAATCTTTTGGATTATCATTTACATATAATAATATATATTATATACATATATACACATATACTTTATAACATACATACATATATATATATATATATATATATAGTATATAATATATATATAATATATATAAATACTATACACATGAATGAACTGGTTCGAAACGGGTTGAGACTGACTTAGGTTGACTGAGTTAAACTGATATGGGTTGAGCTAGGTTGGACCAAAATTGGCTTGAACTGAGTTGACTGGATTGATTGGAATTAACTGGGTTTTCTCTCCTTGTCATTTCATGGGTCATTTCCGCTGTCATCCCGCATGGAATTTTCCGATGGCCTCTATTCCAAATTTTTTGCGTTCATTTTGTAGAACATTGAAAATGAGGAATATAGGAACTGGAATCACCTGAATCCGATGTAGAATGGAAAAGATATGCAGCTTTGAAGTTCTGACGATAATTTTGCATGCAAACTTGCATGGGACCCACTGGTGACTTCTACCTGGGATTTTTTACGTCCATTTTGTAGAACATCATGAATGAAGAATAATGGTCTTGGGATCATCTGAATCCGATGTCGGATGATTAAGATATGATGATTTGAAATTCAAACGATCCGACTTAGGATAATTTGCACGAAGGCCCCTGGGATTATTTATAATAACTTCATAAACCTCCCTTATATGTATCATCCGACTAAAATGGTCATATCTTCTTCATTTGATATCAGAATTGAGCAATTCTGGTCTCATTTCGAAGATAATTCTATGACCTATGCATCCATGCAAAATTATAACCCATGACCTTGCTGTGGACCCATTGAAAACTTCCTCAAATTCACAGACCCATTGAAAACTTCCTCAAATTCGCAGTCAAAAATCCAAACTTTCGATCATCTTTCTCCTTTTGTTGTCCACATGCCCGCAGGGCTTTGTTTAGCTGGGATGGCAAAAATGGGGTGCTTACAGATGCCCCTCTTCGGCCGAGATTGTGGGCAATTGAGACCGAAGACAAAAGTGGCCCATTTTTGCATTATTCTGCACTTGATCTGGATTATAACATTGTTCCCTTGAATTGATGCTGTAAACTATTTTTTTTTTTTTTTTACACTGTACAACAAAAAAATGTAGATGTCAAGCTCCTTGAGTAGCGACCTTATCAGGTCTATGACTTTGGCTCAAGACCGCTCATGGTGTAAATCAGAGCGTCAAGCTTCTTGAGTAGCGACCCATCAGGCCGTGACTTTGGCTCAAGACCGCTCATGATGTAAGCGTGTTTGGCTCGGATGTAACCTCGTGCTTTGTGCTTGGAATTTGTAACCTTTGGAATGTATAGCCTTTGGCTGTGTAGCCTTTGGATGTGTAGCCTTTGGACCGAATTTGGGGTGTCCCAAATTGCCTACGTATCCTTTGGGATTTCCGTCCCTCCAGAATCAGGTTTCGCGTAGTTCGGGACGGTTGTTGTGTGTGTGTGTGTGTTTTTTTTTTTTTTTTTTTTGTAGTGTTCTTTCTGTAAATTAATCCATCGTGAGTACGCTACCGAAGGATGCCTACAAAGGTGCAAATCCACAACTACATAAGTCATAAGCATATCCAACGGGCTTTCTTAGGCCGTAATTACTCAGACTCATTCTGATCACACTTCTGCTATTTTTTTTTTTTTTTTTTTTTTTTAGCCAACCGACAGTATGAGAGAAATCAATGGCCTGAATAGGCTGATAAGAAACTATTCCAAATGGGTCAGCCATCTGGGAGAATGTTTGGTTGTTTATGTAGAATGGCCTGATCTCCACTAGGAGATGCCATTTTGGCTTATAAAAAAAGGACCAGTAGAACTCTCGGACCCCGTATGGATTAATGAATGGCCGATGTGGGTTTTGGTCAGATTTGTTATGATTATTTTCAGAATGGCATGCTCACTAGAGTCATATCAGAGATGTAAAACAAGGGCTTGATTTGAAACTCTAGAATGACCGTTGAATTGTTAGACGGGAGATAGAGTTCTTGCCTAAAATCAGGAATTCCTTTCCCTAACAATCGATGAATTGATGTATTATCCCTTTACGATGAAAGTTGTTATCTCATCTGATAGTTTAGTCCAACCTTACTGTGAGACTTACCATATGGCCAAGTCAGCTTACTTCAAGCCTGTAAACGGAAGACTGTCCACTTCTTTTTTTTTTTTTTTTTTTTTTTTTTTTTTTTGCAGTATGTAGGCTACACGTAATACCTCTTTACTTGATCCAGATTTGTCAAGTATGGTAATTCATCTCCGCTCAGGTTAGACAGACGAACAGCCTTCCCTGGTAATATTTCCTTGACGATGTATGGTCCGCTCCAGTTTGGACGAAACTTGCCCCTTGGATCATGTGTTGGTGCTCTCTGTTCTTTTAGCACTAAATCACCAATTGCTAAACGACGGATTCGGACCTTCTTGTTGAATGTATTTGCTTTTCGCCGCTGGTACTTCTTTATGTTGTCTGCCGCCCTAATTCTTCTTTCGTCTATGAGGCTTAATTCATCGTATCTAGCTTGCAACCACTCAGTCTCAGGGATCTTGCATTCCATTGCTACCCTTAGTGATTGCACCTCCAACTCAACAGGGAGTACTGCTTCCATGCCATAGACCAAGGAGTAAGGTGTTGCCCCAGTAGATGTTCTGATTGAGGTTCTATAAGCCCAAAGTGCATATGGGAGCTTGTCTGCCCAATCAGCATTGGTTTGTGCCATCTTTTGTAAAATAACTTTTATGTTCTTATTGGCTGCTTCGACTGCCCCATTTGTCTGTGGTCTATATGGGGAGGATCTATGTCTCTTGATGTGGAATTTGTCGCATAGTTCCTCCACTTTACCCCTGAAGTGTTGTCCTTGATCAGAAATAAGAGCTTGAGGCACTCCGTGTCGACAGATGATCTGCTCTTGTAGGAATTTTGCCACTTTGTTTGCTGTGAGTTTTGCATATGCTTGGGCTTCCACCCATTTTGTAAAGTAATCAATAGCTACCAAAATAAACTCTTGATCACTTGATGCTTTAAGATGTATCTTGTCGATCACATCAATGCCCCAAGTCGAGAAAGGCCATGGGGAGCTGAGCGTGTGCAATTCCGTCGGAGGTACATGTATCAAATTGGCAAATATTTGGCATTTGTGGCATTTCTTTACATATTCTACACAGTCTGCCTCCATTGTGTTCCAGAAGTACCCTAGTCGGAGGATTTTCTTTGCAAGCATTCTAGCATTCATATGGGGGCCACACACTCCTTGGTGTACTTGTTCGACGACATTTTGCGCTTGCTCTTCATCAACACATACTAGTTGTATCCCTTCGTAAGATCGTTTATACAAGATGTCTTCGCATAACACAAATTGAGAGGTATATCTTCTCAAGAATTTCTTGTCTCCTACCGAAGCTTCAATGGGGTACTTTCCTTCTTTGATGAAATCCACAATTGGCGCAAACCAAGGGCGACCATCAATTGTCAAGGCATTGATTTCTCCCACGTGTGCAGGTTGTGTTCTTCTTTCAATTATCAAAGGTTTGATCTTCTCTGCTGGATCATCTCCAATGATTGATGCTAGGGTAGCCAATGCATCAGCATATATATATATATATATATATATATATATATATATATATATATATATATATATAGTATATAATATATATAATATATATAAATACTATGCACATGAATGAACTGGTTCGAAACGGGTTGAGACTGACTTAAGTTGACTGAGTTAAACTGATATGGGTTGAGCTAGGTTGGACCAAAATTGGCTTGAACTAAGTTGACTGGATTTATTGGAATTAACTGGGTTTTCTCTCCTTATCATTTCATGGGTCATTTCCGCTATCATCCCGCATGGAATTTTCCGATGGCCTCTATTCCAAATTTTTTGTGTTCATTTTGTAGAACATTGAAAATGAGGAATATAGGAACTGGAATCCCCTGAATCCGATGTAGAACGGAAAAGATATGCAGCTTTGAAGTTCTGACGATAATTTTGCATGCAAGCTTGCATGGGACCCACTGGTGACTTCTACTTGGGATTTTTTTACGTCCATTTTGTAGAACATCATGAATGAAGAATAATGGTCTTGGGATCATCTGAATCCGATGTCGGATGATTAAGATATGATGATTTGAAATTCAAACGATCCGACTTAGGATAATTTGCACGAAGGCCCCTGGGATTATTTATAATAACTTCATAAACCTCCCTTATATGTATCATCCGACTAAAATGGTCATATCTTCTTCATTTGATATCAGAATTGAGCAATTCTGGTCTCATTTCGAAGATAATTCTATGACCTATGCATCCATGCAAAATTATAACCCATGACCTTGCTGTGGACCCATTGAAAACTTCCTCAAATTCACAGACCCATTGAAAACTTCCTCAAATTTGCAGTCAAAAATCCAAACTTTCGATCATCTTTCTCCTTTTGTTGTCCACACGCCCGCAGGGCTTTGTTTAGCTGGGATGGCAAAAATGGGGTGCTTACACTACTATACAGATGTCACCCTATGAAGCACTGTATGATAGGAGGTGTCGAACTCCTTTGTTTTGGAATAAAGTCGGAGAGCGAAGAATTATAGGCCCTGAATTTATGGAAGAAACTTGCAAAGTAGTCGACATAATCAAGAAAAGAGTTAGAACAGCTCAGAATCGTCAGAAATATTATTCAAATAATCGATGTTGAGACCTTGAGTTCATCGTAGGTGATAAAGTATTCCTAAAAATATCACCTATGCGAGGCTTAAAATGGTTCGGACAGAAAGGAAAGCTAAGTTTGAGATACGTCGGGTCATATGAGATTCTACCTAAACGTGGGAAGGTGGCGTATCAGTTAGCACTACCCCTATCCATGTCAAGTGTGCATGATGTATTTCATATCTCATTATTGAAGAAGTACAATTGAGATCCCACACATGTCCTAATAGCAGATCCACCAAGTCTAACTGATGATTTGATATTCAAAGTAGCACCAATCGAAATTATCAGTCGAAAGGTTCAACGTCTAAACAACCGTGAGATTTACTATGTTAAAGTTACTTAGAGAACCAAGACATAGAAGTGATCACATGGGAAGAAGAGAATGCTATGCAAAAGCAATATCCTCACCTTTTCGACTCAGAAGGTATGTGTAAATTTTGAGGATGAAATTTATATAAGAGGGGGGAGTTGTAAGATCCATATCGTACTAATCTGGTCTTACCACCTTGTATCAGGTCTTCCAATTATGGTCGGACCAAGCAGACCAAGTGCGTGAAGAAATCACAAGGCTAGGTATGTAATTCAAACCATAAATCATCTAATTGAGATGTATGGTCGCATACCTAAATAAGTGTGGTCGACCACACCTCAGAATGTTGAGACCACTCGAATCTGAGATGTGTGGTTGTAGTTTTGAGACGTGTGGTCAACAGATCCTGCGACCACAGGATGGTATAATTCACTCCGAGATTAGAAAACCTTCTTAATCTAAAAAAGGGGTTCTTTCCTAATCAAAGTGGGACTTTATTTGGATGTTTCCCTCTATATATAGGACGTCCCTTAGCCTCTTTCATTCTTTTAAAACTCAAACTGAAAGAGAGAGAAATAGATGAGGAGGAAGAGAATGAGAATTGAAGAGGAAGACTAAGAAAAGGAATTTCAGAGAGAGCTTTGATTCTTCAGCAAGTTTAAGGTATGAAAACTAAGGTATGAAAACATCCCCAACATTAGTTGAATGCCTAGAATAGATCATGGGGAAAGTATTGATTCCAAGTAGGATCTCAACCATGAGACCCGTAGACGAAAACTCAAAAGAAATCCATAAGAAGTATGTTAGAGTAGATAATTGTGAAAAATATAAAATTAAAGCCATAGATCAATCATAGGAAGGACCCTAGTGATAGTTCAAGGAATCAAATCATGAAAGGGTTAGACTGAGAATGAAAGTTGACCAAACACTTATGTAGTCGCAACTATGGACGACCACATGAGGCACATGTGTTAACCACACGCCCTTGGAAAGTTTTCAGGGAAGGTGTGGTCGCATGTGTGTGGTCACATGATATGCGACCACACGTATCGACCATACACCCTGTGGTCGCAGAAACTGAGACCACTGCTGCAGCCACACCTGCGACCACTCAGCTTCTATAGGTCTGATTGATTCGAGATGGGACATTTAAATACTGTAATTAATGAATATGAACTCTAACTTAAAATCCATAAATTTATTAGGTTTCCAAGTGGTCCAAAAGTGATTTACAAAGCTTGGAAGAGGAACAACCATCGATCAAAGGTGAGGGAACAAGACCTAAACTAATTGGATAATAATAAACTGTCTACTTTATTGAGTCCAATGCCATGATTGATTTTATGCTTGTATTCTTGTAATGTACATCTCAAATGTCATCTAATATTCCTTCTATTACTATTCATGCATATTTAATTTTGTTTATTTATAACATGATGATGATGATGATGCTAGGAATAGGCATGTGAATGTATATATGTGGTTGGTGTGTTGGATGCGAGTGGAGCATCAGGGGGAGGACGTGGCATGGTGGTCTTTGACCTCATCACCAGACTCTAGCTCTATCTCTACTCAAGTCTTGCCCATTGACATCATTGTATCTTCATTACTTTAGTAGAACTATTACGTCGTAGGGCATCAGGAGAGGTGGTCTCGGACCTTATGCTCTCTGACTCTGATGGGGGGCCTTAGCTCTATCTCTATGGATATATTGAGGCATATTGGGGTGAGGCCTTAGATATACTGTTTGGCATTAGGATTGGTTATTTTTTAGCCCAGTTTGCAAGCCCTCGCCAATAAGGGCTTACATGTTGGTATAGGTAGGGCATTAGGGGAAGTGTTGGCAGCGTTTGATCTAGACACTTTAGCTCTATCTCTATTCCATGGTGGGTGCATGTAGGATGACAATGGTTTTTGATCCATTGGGCAGATTTACACACTCATGTATAGAGATGCGGGGGCCACCAAACCTTTTTATATCACATTGTAAACTTAAAAACCAGACCAAAGATATGAATTGAACGCATGCATATGTTTGTTGCATTGTTTTATTTGCTCACTGAGTCGTGATGTGTACTCACCCTTTCGACGTTGAATATTTTTAGTTGATGATGCAAGTCCTACTGTTGAAGAATATATGAATGCACCGATGTATGGACACGTTGTTGTGATGGACATAGAAACTATGGAAGAGGCGCATGATCCGTCGTGTGAGTACCACTCATGTGTTTTTTATTAGCTTAGTTGTTTAGTTATGGGAACATGTAATTGATTATTTTATTTTATGTCTTGAGATATATTGAAAATAATTGGATACTTAATTATGCTATCACTATTAGATACTTAGTTCATTAGTATTAAAGACTTCCACTATCGTTTATTTACTCTGATTATGCTTATGGAATGTATCTGGTTTAATCAAATAGGCATGGCCTATACGAGATCTTGGTTGAACCGTTGGTCTATGGACGGTTCATCTCAACACTCTAGTTGGTTCAGAATTAGGGTGTGACACCTCGTACCCCACCGCCAGAGTTTAGTTCCCTTCACTAAAGCACATGTCTTTCGGCCAAGTTGATGCATGAAATGATAACATAACATTTAATGGTTTACACACCCGCAGAGATCCCTGTTCCACTCCCATGGATTGACCGTGCCCCTATTAAAGTGTAATTGGGTATATGGCCATGTCACATACTCCCATATGCCACACGATTGTCTACCCCATAACACAATCATAACCACATTAATCAATCATTCATCACGGTATGTGCACGCAGTACATAAAACTATACTCCAGTAGAAATCCCCATTCCACTCCCATGGACTGATCGTGTTCCCACTAGAGCATAGAGTGCCAACATGGCGCGTGTACTGTACTACCATACTCCACACGCCCATCATACGTGGTCTCATATAAGGCTGCACCCAGCAAAGAACCCCAACTCCCCACTCCCATTGTTCATCGTGCCACCACTAAGGTACGGCTACAGCCAACGTGATTCATACCTAATTCATGAGGTCACTCGTTACATGAACCACCATACATGGGTGGCATCCCAATAGAGAATCCCAGATCCCCACTCCCATGGATCATGGTGTCTCTACTAGGATACCGGCACACCAACATAGTATGCATACCTGTATTCTAATATGTCACACATACCATCATACATGGTTATACACACAACAACATCAACAACTACCCCCTTGTAGAGACCCGGATCCCCACTCCCTTGGTCCACTGTGTCTCTACCAAGGTAACAACAACTACCAACATACATTATATTTATATTCAAATGCATTAACAGTTATATACATTTCATTAGATGACATGTTATGAAAGAAAAACAACAATAACAGACAACAAACACATGCTTAAACTCTACATGACCTGACCCCTTACCTGTAGACACCAAAGGTGCTACTGAATCTTAAATCCGACAAAAGGCTTGCTCCACTACCCACGGTGTTTTACCTAATTTAATTGAATAAGCTTCATTAGGTTTGTAAACATCTTTTAAACCAGCATAGACAAGTCCTAGAGTATATGTACGGATCCCAAGGTAAATTGGGAACCGAAAGATAAGTCTTTCTAACCATTTCTAGGCTTATAAGTCAATACATACTGAATCAATGGATGGAACAAGATGTGTGTTCTACCGGTACGTGACGTCGATTAACACTTAGCCGTTTCTTATGTATACTAAACCAGAAGACAAATCGGATGATTGATCATCCAGTTAGTCATCAACTTCATATACTATTTACCTTAGTGAGGATTCCAATAGGTTATTCATAAGCTCGGCGTATGATTGGTCATCCAACACTGGCTCCGTTTGTAATTAAGCCTATGGGGAGGCACAGCCAAAAGGTGCCATGTACATAAACGGTGTGATGCACCCGGTGGGTCGTTCTTTCTATCATGTGATATCGGTTAATGTGACCCCGAATATTACTTAGTCTAATGGGTTAAAGTATTTGTCCTAATGGTAGACTAGTCGTAAGTCAATCGATATTAGGGCCACTACTAGTCTACCGGTTTGTGCTTTCAGTTCTAGCCCAGAAGCCAAACACGAACCAGAGAAGGTTTTCTTCTTTGGGAAAAGTTTCTCACCTTAGTTTCCTTCACTCTAAATGGTAGGAAACACCTATCTACCATTATTGCATACAATGGGAGTCATTTAGACTCTATTATCATCTCCATCCATGGAGAGGGTGAAAACCTAAGCTTCTAGGTCAAGCTTCGTTTTCCATTAATAGAAGCCATCCATGGAGAGCTTCCACTATGGTCTCAAGCCTACATTCCTATAGGAATGGTAGAGGAAGAAAGGATGAAGACCTATCTCAAGGAGAACGATGTTTGAGCTTGATGTTCCAAGGTCTCTCTCCCATGTACTCTCACTCTCCCACGATTCGGCAAGAGAAGTAAAAGGAGAGTAAGTCCTCCTTTTATAGTACTCTTGGAGAGAGAGAGAGAGAGAGAGTATTCTACTCTTGCTTAACCGGTAGAAGTCAAGCGAAGGAACGTTCCTCCGGTTATGCCTCTAGTTGGACTTAAAGCATATCTAGGCCTAGTTTCATTGGCTTTAAGTGCATACTCTCACATGATCTAATATCACTAGATGACCTAAGGGGCTGAACCACATCACATAAAGGGTCACAAGACAGAGTGCCAAGGGTTGGCACAGTAAGACACGATACAGAGATCCGAATAATGAGGATTTCGGGGTGGGTCTTACAGACATGTTAATGTAAGTGGGTCTATGTAGGAGTATATGAAATTCCCAATTTTGGGTAGTAAGGATTGCATGCACCTGTATCATGGTGGTTTGAGCACTCTGTATGTATCCCTCACATAAGACATAGCTCAACGTGTTGAATCCTTTATGGTCAAGATCTTGATCTTTGAAAACCGTTGGATTCTAGCATTACAAAATGTCTATCTTGGTTAAGAAGCTTTACTTAGTTGTTCATCCCTGAATCGTCCTTGGTTGCTATCACTTATGAGAATTATCAAACAAATTAATCCATTTTAGTTTTTTGAATGGGATATATCATCCATGTGGTTTGACTTTGGTATTTCATATGATCCATTTTAGAGTCAGGTTCTCCAAAATTAATCACATGGATACCTAATTTAATCAAATGGACTAAGATAAATTAGTTTGAGTTTTCTTATGAGATAATTAACTTTGCTTGGTTGAGTCACCTTTGTTTGTGCATGTGAGTTTCTTCCAAATCTGAATTTGCTCATCTTAGATTATATTATTTTGTCTTTGTTTCTCTTGGTATGATCTAGATGATGATCATCATATCACCATACGGTAAGAGATCTTGTCATTATTAGACTATTTAGAGCTCCTATCTTAGAGTTTATTCAATCATCCTATTAGAGTTTCTATAGAGTCCAAGAAAATCATGAATGAGAGAATCAAGAGCAAGTGCTATACGGTTGCAACATTGTAAGACCTGTACTCCATAAACTCAATCTAAACCTCTATTTCATGTTGTAACAGGTCTTCCAATTATAACCGGACCAGACGGGATGAGCGGATGACAATCAGGTATAAAAATGGACCAAAACAGAGAAACAATGTTATACCGGTCTCATGATACTGGTCTACATACCGGTGGATCGGTATATCTAGGTCGGCAGACTAGTTAGATCCAAAAATAGATCTCTGTGGGTCCCGCTTGCCAAATCTCAATCCTAAAGACTTTTGTAACGTAGGAAAACTTCCTAAACTCCATCCTAGCCTAATTAAGAACCTCTAAACCTCCTTAAACCTCTTTGATTGATTCTCACAAATCCTAGAGAGGAGAAAGAGATCTGAAGAGGAGAAGGAGCTAAGGAAGGATGAAAAATGACCTCTGTTGGACAAAGAACACCATAGATCATGAACCAACGGTAAGTGTCTGAACTTTTCTCTAAGTTAAGTATTGTGGATGATAGATCAATACCTAGCGCAAGGCTAGATATTGATCTAAAACCCTAAATTACTATTAAACCCTAATTCAATTGAAAAACCCTATATTGAATGTTAAACTAAGGTTTCTTAGAACATAGGACTTGAATGGAAGATAAAACAAATCCTAAAACGTTGCTCAGGCCTAGAATGTATAGGAGGAACCCTAGAAGCCATAATGAGTAACCGACGAAAGACAAACACCAAGTTGGTGGTCTTCCGAAGGCATATCGATCGACCATACCGGTGGCACTATGTGCAATTAGTATATGCTACCGGTACCTCTTGGGTAGCCTACCAAGGCTGTCTGATCGACTATACCAGTCATGCCACTGTATAGTTCTCATACCCCAATTCCGCACTATTCAGAATGGTGTGATGAACCGCTAAATAACCAACGGTTCAACCAGGATCTCAAATAGGCTATCCCCGCGTTATCCAAACTTACACGCATCCACAATCATAATCAGAGTAAATACACAATAGCGGAAATCTTGTAAATAAATGAACTGAGAACTAAGATGATATCAGTAATTTAATAGCAAATTATTCTGTATTCAACTGAGACATAAATATTTAAATATCAAATACAAGTCTTTATAAATCCAATGAAAGAAACCTATAAAAATATCTAATCAAATACACACGAGTTGCACTCGCAAGAGGAGTCGTGTGTATCATCTTCAGCTCCAGCGTCCATTGCTACTATATTCCCGTACGCAGACGCGTTCATATAATCTTCAACTGTGTAACCTACATCATCAACTAAAA
This sequence comes from Protea cynaroides, assembly GCA_028583415.1. Lineage (NCBI taxonomy): Eukaryota > Viridiplantae > Streptophyta > Magnoliopsida > Proteales > Proteaceae > Protea > Protea cynaroides. The sequence continues at coordinate 35,217,469 of CM053265.1, forward strand.
ATATTCGACGTCGAGAGGTGAGCACACAACACGGCTCAGTGAGTAGCCAAAATAACACAACATTACATATGCATGCAAAGAAAAATCAATTTATATCTTGGGTCTGGTATATAAGTTTGCAGTATGCTATAGAAAGGTTGAGGTAGCCAAAGGTCGCGTTTATTGACTCCGCCTCTATACACGAGTGTGTGACGTTACCCGAAGATCACGTTTATCGTCAACTCACATGCACCCAGTCATGAACAATATATAACAAAGGTTACGTTTATTGTTATATAGTGCCATACCAACACGTAAGCCCCTATTGGCGAGGGCTGCAAACTGGGCTCGCAACTAACCAATCCTAATGCCAAATAGTGTATCCAAGGCCTCACCCCAGCATCCCTCAGAATGTCCATAGAGATAGAGCTAAGGACCCCCGGTAGAGTCAGAGACTACAAGGACCGAGACCACCTCCCCTGATACTCTACGACATAATAGTTCTGCTAAAGTAATGGTGATACGACGATGCCAATGCACAAGACTTGAGTTAGAGATAGAGCTAAAGTGCTGAGACCCGCCAAAGGTTAACGTTTATTGACGTTCTCATCACACCTCCCCTGATACTCGCTCGCATCAAGCACATCAACCACATACATACAAGCATATGCCTATTCCTATCATCATCATCATCATCATGTTATAAACAATAAAGTAAATATGCATGAACAAGTAATAGAAATATTGGATGGCATGCTGTATGCACATTACAAACATATTCGCATAGAATCAAGCATAGTATAGGACTCAAGAAATAGAAAACAGTTTATTATTAACCAATTTAGTTTCGGGTTAAGGTTCCTCACCTTAGCTTGCTAAAAGATACTTATCCAAGCTTTAAAATCACCTTTATACTATTATTATATTGCTAGAAGACCTAACAAAGTCGATATAATTTAATTAGAATTAATTCAGAATTTAAAAACCATTCTGTCAACTGAGGGTCGATGCTTGGGTCGATGCTAGGGTCGATGGGTCTATCGACCCTCCCCTCTTTCTGGACTTCCCGAATGCTGAGGGTCGATGGTCATAAACACCTAGGGTCGGATGGTCTATCGACCCTCGGTGCGACCCTCGGTGCACTCTGGTCCAATTCCCACTTTTAAATCCATTCTTTGTGTTTGGGGTCCTATGGCTTGCTCCTACATTCCATTCTACATTCATTCCATGGTCTAGAACCATGTATAATCCATCTAAATAGTTTTCATGCGTCCTCTATGGTTTTCCATGAAAACCTAACCATGGATGGATGGTTTGGGTTTCTCCGAGATCACTCTCTCTTCAATAATTATCCTAAGGTCTGTAGAAACTCATGGATTTAGTATCCATACCTGAGAAGATTACTTTTTCTCTGAAATTCTCTTCCTTTTTGCTAGGTTCTCTTCCTTGCCTCTCTTCTTCCTCTTTTCCTTCTCCTCTCTTTCTCTCAATTCAATTAGGGTTGTGAAAGGAGTGAAAGTGGCTTAGGGAAGTCCTTTAAATAGGCTATAAACATCCTAAAATAAGCCCCTTTGAGATTAGGAAGGAATCCAATCGAAAATCTCAAAGTTTCCTATTTTCTATTTTCGGCAGGATCCGAGGGTCGATGGGAGGGTCGATGATCCCGTCGACCCTAGGGTCTTAAGCTGTCCGACCCTCCCTTCAAAACTGAGGGTCTGACTTTATATTTTGGGAGGTCTGACCCTGCTTAGCTGGGTGTGCGACCCTCCCTTAAAATAAAGTATTTTTGGGTCGATTTGATACCTGGGATCTCGATCTCCTTCATGCCCTTGGTCCATTTGACTCGACCATGATGGGTAAACTAGGTTCAAGGTGGTAAGACCGGGTTAGATTGACACGGGTCTTACAACTCCCCCCAACTTATAAAAATTTCGTCCTCGAAATTGGACATACCTTCTGAATCAAATAAGTGAGGGTATTGTTTCCGCATAGCATTTTCTTCTTCCCATGTAATTTCTTCCATGTCTCTACTTTTCCATATGACCTTAACATAGTAGATATCTCTATTGCGTAGACGTTGAACCTTTCGGCTGGTGATTTCTGTTGGTGTTACTTCGAATGTCAAATCATCAGTCAATTCCGGCAAATCTACTCTCAAGACATGCATTGGGTCTTTGACATACTTCTTCAATAGGGAAATGTGAAATACGTCATGCACACTTGACATAGATGGTGGTAGTGCTTACTGATAAGCCACTTTTCCATGCTTAGCTAGAATTTCATATGGTCCGACATATCTTGGACTTAGTTTTCCTTTCTGTCCGAACCTCTTCAATCCTCGCATAGGCGATACCTTCAGAAATACTTTATCACCTACGGCGAACTCTAGATCCCTTCGTCGAGTATCTGCATATTGCTTCTGACGGTTCTGAGCTGTTTTTACTCTTTCCTTGATGATGTCGACCACTCGACAAGTCTCTTCAACAAATTTCGGTCCAATAATAGAACGTTCTCCAACTTCATTCCAAAACAAGGGAGTTCGACACTTCCTGCCATACAGTGCTTCATAAGGTGACATCTGTATAGTAGCCTGATAGCTGTTATTGTAAGCGAACTCGATCAATGGTAACTTTTCGTCCCATGATCCTTTGAAATCAATCACACATGCTCGTAGCATATCTTCTAGAATCTGGATTGTACATTCTGACTGTCCATCTGTCTGTGGGTGGAATGCAGTACTAAACTTTAATGTCGTACCCATAGCCTTTTGCAGTCCTTCCCAAAATTTGAAAGTAAATCGTGGATCTCTATCGGACACAATGCTTTTTGGAACACCATGTAACCGAACAATATTATCCACATACAGCTTTGCTAACCTTTCTAGTATATATTGGGGTCGTATCGGTATGAAGCGAGCTGTTTTAGTCAGACGGTCCACAATCACCCAAACTGCGTCAACTACTCGAGGAGTCAATGGTAGTCCTGTGACAAAGTCCATAGTGATGCAGTCCCATTTCCATGCTGGTTCTAGTAATGGATGTAACAGTCCTGCGGGCCTTTGTCGTTCAGCTTTTACTTTCTGACAATTTAGGCATTGAGACACGAACTTAGCTACATCTGCTTTCATTCCCCTCCACCAATATAATTTCTTCAGATCATGATACATTTTTGTACTTCCAGGATGTATCGAATAGATGGTGGTATAGGCTTCTTTCATCAGTTGGTGTCTAATGTCCATACTTTCTGTTTCAGGTACACATATTCTCCCTTTATATTTCAGTACCTTCTCATCATCCAAGGTGAAATCAGGGTTGGTCCTACCTTTTTCAATATCTTCTTGTACTGTTCTCAGATAAGGATCTGATTTGATAACTGTCTTCACTTCATCCACTATATCCGGTATAATCTTCAATGCCGCAAACATATTCGAGAACCGATGAATAAACCCTTGGTTGGCTGATTCTTCTGTTGTACCTATCACATACTGCTCGTTGCCGTGATTGAACACCATTCCGTTGGTACACATTGCTGCAGTCGTGCTAACTTCTCCTGGAGATTTTATCATTGCTTTTCTGCTCAATGCATCCGCTACTACGTTCGTTTTTCCCGGATGATACTGGATATCACAATCATAGTCTTTCAATAGTTCCAGCCATCTCCTTTGTCTCATATTCAACTCCTTCTGATTAAATAGATAAGTAAGACTTTTATGGTCCGACTTAATCTGAAATTTCTCCCCGTATAGGTAATGTCTCCATATCTTGACCGCATGTACTACTGCCGCTATCTCCAGATCATGAGTGGGATAATTTTTCTCATGTACCTTTAACTGTCTTGAAGCATAAGCAATCACTTGCTCTCCTTGCATGAGCACACATCCTAATCCCAATCCCGATGCATCAGTGTATAAGGTAATTGTCTGTCCTGGAACGGAAATGGTCAAAATCGGGGCGGATATCAATCTGGCCTTCAATGTCTGGAAGATCTTCTCACATTTGTCGGTCCACACAAACTTCTCGCCTTTCTTAGTCAAACTGGTGAGAGGTACGGCAATCCGAGAATAGTCTTCTACGAATCTCCGATAATAACCAGCTAGACCCAGAAAGCTTCTAATTTCTGAAACGCTCTTTGGTGCTTCCCACTTCACAATAGCCTCGATTTATTTGGGGTCCACTTTGATTCCTTCTGCGGATACCACGTGGCCTAGGAATGTGACTTCACTTAGCCAAAACTCACACTTAGAAAATTTGGCATATAGCTTCTCTTTCCTTAACCGCTGTAAGGCTGCGTTTAGGTTCTTGATATGGGTTTCCTTGTCCTTGGAGTATACCAATATATCATCAATAAATACTATCACCGACGTATCCAACATATCGTGGAAAACTCGGTTCATAAGTTCCATGAACGTTGCCGGTGCATTAGTTAATCCGAAAGACATCACCAAAAATTCATAATGTCCATATCTGGTGCTGAATGTTGTCTTCGGAATATCACCTTCTTTGATCTTCAGCTGATGATAGCCCGATCGAAGATCGATCTTAGAAAATACTTTTGCTCCTTGTAACTGATCAAACAAGTCATCGATCCTAGGTAGGGGGTATCGATTCTTGATGGTCAGTTTATTCAACTCTCGATAGTCGATACATAATCGAACGCTACCATCCTTCTTTTTCACGAACAGTACCGGTGCCCCCCATGGAGATATATTGGGTCGAATATAACCCTTGTGTAGCAGTTCTTGTAGTTGTACTTTTAATTCCTTCAGTTCAGTAGGAGCCATTCTATAAGGTGCTTTTGATACGGGTGCGGCTCCAGGTATCAGGTCTATTACAAACTCTGTAGCACGGTCGGGTGGTAATCCGGGTAGTTCCTCCGAAAATACCTCAGGGTAATCCCGAACAACGTCAATAGCTTTCATTCGTGGTACTTCCTTGGCTAGGTCGACCACTGATACTAGATACCCGACTGCTCCCTTCTCAAGGCACTTCTTAGCCTTTAATGCTGAAAGTATGAGCTTGCGTCTCCGGGGAAGTTTGGTTCCCGAGAAACTGAATTCTGCCCCTTCTTTGTCTTTGAGAAGGGTCAGCCGCATAAGAAGGACCAGTCTCATGTACAGGATCCGTCGCAGAAGAAGTACCAACACCAGCCGCATGAGTAGGTGAAGGCGGTGGTATCGCGTCAACATCCATATACATGCGGTCGTCATTGTCGACGGGATCCACATGAGCTCTAGCAGCGGCAGCAGCAGCCTCAGCATCAGCCATCTCGATACGAGTGTGAGGGCGCACCATCGCGTTCCTCTCCTCATCACTAACCTAGGCATCCCGCATACCCATCTTGCAGATTGCCTCCCAATCTAGAGGCGACGAGAAGGTCTTCTCCTAGATCTTCTCATCTACCAGGTCAACCCCCAGACAGGTCAGTAGGACTGTAATCATGCGTCCATAGGGTAGATTACCCCTATGACCGGACAATGTGGCACTAATCATAGTCCACATGATGATGTATGGAAGGCAGACGAGCTGGCGAGTGCATATACTATAAATCAGGAACTGGGTCAGCTAAGAAACCCTCTCATAATGCCCACTCTACGGGATCAGATTATGCTGGATAATCTTGCAGAAGACCCGTGGAGCTGGACGCAAATAATAAGCTCTCATCTGCCAATGATAAGGACGTAGTAACTGATTATCGACCTCTGCCCTCATCTCCATCTCAACAAACTGGGGCTCTCCAGGTGCATAGTACACCATGGGGCCATCATAAGGAATGCCCAACAAGTCGGCCAGCTACCGATAGTCGAAAGAGATATCTACCCCTTTGACGTAGCTGGTGATGCGCAACTCCTGACCATGCTCAACGTCATTGTAATTCCCCACCACCTGGAGATTACAATAAAACTGGCGCACCAAATTCGGACATGTGCATGCATCGTATGTAATGACAGGAAGCCACCCCATGTCACCAAAGCCTCCCTCTACGTTGAACACGGCTAACTCAGCTAAGTTCACCATACGACCACCCTCAACCTTCTTACGGGCATAGTCAGTATACCGTGCCTCGGCTTTATTGGAACGGAAGCAAAGGGGTTCACAAACTCTGGGTACCTTGGTACGAGCCATGGTATCTGCAAAATAAGAAAGATAAGGAAAACAAGGAGTTAATAGGATAAAAATCTGAAACTTGATTTAATAACGACGTAAGTTGACCATAAAGCCCCATTTCTCACCATACAATTGGGCATGAGAACTTACGTAGGTTAAAATACATCCTACAACCCACATACAGTAGGAAATTTTAACTGACGATGTCCAATTTGAAGATATTCAAGAAAAATCAAAAATGTCGACAAATTAGGGCAAAAAGAGAAAATTTCAAGTTTCTCGATAACCAACCGATGAAACTCAAAATTTTTTGAGGGCTTTCGTTCCTCGAGACACCAATAACAAAAGCCCCCAATAAAAATCGAATTATTACGGTTGGAAAAATTTTAATTTGAAAAATACAAGTTAAATGGACAAAAACCTAGAAATAGAAATCTAAAAACAGGTAAAAATGAGAGAACATACCTGTATGGATGATGTGGACATCGAAACTCGGACTAAAATCGACCACCAACAGTGGATTAGCACTGTAGCAACTTAGAGTGGAGTGACGAGTCGAAACGGGAGGGAAATAATAAGAAATGACCCAGAATCGGATCTTAAAAATCTGATTTTTGGTCCGAGGGTCGGACAATTCGACTAGCACAATCGACCCTCGAATCAACCCTCCCATCGACCATCGGCTCTCGGGAATCTGACAAGAAAATCAAGGGTCGGAATTGAGGGTCGGATACCCATCGACCCTCGCATCGACCCTCAGCTCTCGGGAAGAACAGGTCATTCCCAGGGTCGGATACTAAGGGTTGGACACACCATCGACCCTGCATAGAAAAGATAGTATTTTTTCTATAAAATGAGCTAGAATTGGAATTGATTATTGGTTAGCGTGCCTACATGAAATATAAATGACTTCTCACCTATTTTGATGATTTTCAGGCACCACCAACCACAGAAGAGAATTATGTCTGGACGTAGGGTGACCCGACAGACCCGAAATGTAGTCCCACCACCACCATCCGTGGAGGAGACTAGTCAGGAAAATAATCATGCATCGGGTAATCCAGAACAGGAAAACCCTTGTTAGCTTCTTTTCGGCGCATAAAAATTTGCAGAATGCCGAGCTAACCAGTCCATTCCCAAGATGACATCAAAGTCTGCCATCTCAAGTTGTATCAAGGTTGCATCTAAAGTATGTTTCCCTATGAAAACTGGACATGGTCCATAACCTTTCTCTAGTCCCACTTCTAACCCCATCGGTGACCGTACAAGTAATTTGTAGTCTAATGTCTTGATGGGTAAGTTTATCTTCTTTCCAAATGACATAGATATAAATGAATGAGTAGCTCCGGAATCGAAGAGTACTCTGGCGGGTATGCCATTTATAGGTACAATACCTGTGATTTATCTTTACTTAGTCTATATGCTCATTCAATGTAATTATAACTTTAAAAGTTTCAGTCATACCTGTGACCACATCGGGTGATGCGGCCGCATCTTCGGACGTAACAGCATATACCCGTCCCTGATGGAATTGCTTCTTGGGCTTTGGGCACTCTCTTGCCATATGTCCGGGTTGGTTGCAGTAGAAACACTTCGGGGCTTCAGAATTTGTCTTTGGTTGATGTTGAGCTGCGGAAGTAGTCTTGGTTGCAGCATTAAAATTCTGAGGACGGAAGGGCTTATACGTCTTGTTATTGCCTCCGTTATACGAATTCCCAGCTGGCCTTTTTATGCCTTTGTTTTGAGTGAAATAACTCTCTTTCTGGCTCGATTCAATCACTCGAGCGATCTGGACAGCTTCATTATCTATTGTCTTTTCTAATCCCAGAACATGTTCCCTGATGCTTCCTCTCAGTCCCGTGACAAACCTACGGGTTTTGGTTTCTTCCTCTTGCATACTCAGTGGTGCGAAGAAAAACAGCTCTTCATAACGCTGTTGGTACGCATCCACTGACATCTGTCCCTGATAAAGACTCAGGAACTCCTTCTCCATCGAATCCCTGAAGCTTCGTGGAAAATATTTCTCGAAGAAAGCTTCTTTATATATAGCCCAAGTCAGTAGGGCGTGCTTAGTCAATAGATAGGCCCTGGTCGATTTCCACCAATGATGTGCGTCGCCTTTGAGCATGAAGGTGGCACACAATACTTTCTCCTCTTCAGTAATAGTCATCATAAGAAAATTTCTTTCCATCTCGTCTATCCAGTGTGCTGGCCATAATGGATCAGACGGTTTTCCATTAAATTCCCTGGGCTTCATCTTCAAAAACCTCTCGACCAGTCAAGAGTGATCCATCTGGTTTTGATATGCCCCAAACATATGGGGTGGGTATTGATAGTTAGCCTGTGCTGCTTCCGGGACCTGCACTGGAATTGGTGCAGCCGGTTGTTGAGGTGTCTGTTGAGCTGGGTGGTTACCCACCGGTGCTGCACTAGCTTGCCCAGTGTGCATGGTTGCAGCCTGAGTGGCTTGAAACATAACTCCCATTGCAACCTGCATTTGAGCTTGTGCGTATTGCATCTGTTGCAGCTCTGCTGTGCCAGATTCATCACCACTGTTGCTAGCTCTGGTGGTGGAGGTGGCAAGTTTGTAGGGTTTACCGGTTTTGGATTTTCCGGTTCATGGTTATTCTCTTGACTAGTCTCCTCCATGGGTGGTGGTGGTGGGACTGTGTTTCGGGTCTGTCGGGTCACTCTACGTCCAGACATATTTCCTTCTGAGATGGGTGGTGCCTGAAAATCATCAAAATCAGTGAGAAATCATTTATACTTCATGTAGGCATGCTAACCGATATAAAACTCAAAATCCCCAATTCATTCTGTAAGAAAATACTGTCTTTTCAATGTAGGGTCGATGGTGAGGGTCGATGGTATGTCCAACCCTTGGTATCCGACCCTGGGAATGACCTGTTCTTCCCGAGAGCTAAGGGTCGATGCGAGGGTCGATGGGTATCCGACCCTCAGTCCGACCCTTGATTTTCTGTCAGATTCCCGAGAGCCGAGGGTCGATTAGAGGGTCGATCCGAGGGTCGATGGTGTCAGTCGAATTGTCCGACCCTCAGACCAAAAATCAGATTTTTAAGATCCGATTTTGGGTCATTTCTCACTATTCCTCCTCCATTTCGACTCGTCTCTACTCTTTGAGTTGCTACAGTGCCACTCTACTGTTTTTGGTTGGTTTAACTCCGGGTTTCGACGTCCACGTCATCCCTACAGGTATGTCTTCCAATTTTTACCTATTTTTAGGTTTTCTTTTCTAGGTTTTTGCCCATTTAACTCCTATTTTTTCAAATTAAACTTTTTCCAACCGTAAAAATTCGATTTTTGTTGGGGGATTTTATTATTGGTGTCTCGAGGAACGAAAGCCCTCAAAAAATTCTCTTTTTGCCCTAATTTGTCGACATTTTTTATTTTTCTTGAATTTCTTCAAATTAGACATCGTCAGTTATAATTTCCTACTGCATGTGGGTTGTAGGATATGTTTTAACCTACGTAAGTTCTTGTGCCCACTTGTATGGTGAGAAATGGGACTTTATGGTCAACTTACGTCGTTATTAAATCAAATTTTAGATTTTTATCCTGCTAACTCCTTGTTTCTTTTCTCTTTCTTATTTTGCAGATACTATGGCCCGTACCAAAGTGCCAAGATTGCGTGATCCACTTCGCTTCCGTTCGAATGAAGCCGAGGCACAGTATGCTGACTATGCCCGTAAGAAGGTGGAAGGGGGTCGCATGGTGAACTTGGCTGAGCTAGCCTTGTTCAATATAGAGGGAGCATTTGGTGATATGGGGTGGCTCCCTGTCATCACATACGACGCGTGCACATGTCCAGACTTGGTGCGGCAGTTCTATTGTAATCTCCAGGTGGTGGGGAATTACAATGATGTTGAACACGGTCAGGAGTTGCGCATCACCACCTACGTCAAGGGGGTGCACATCTCCTTTGATTATCGACAACTGGCCGATCTTTTGGGAATTCCCTATGATGGCCCTATGGTGTACTGTGCGCCGGGAGAGCCACAGTTTGTTGAGATGGAGATGAGGGCAGAGATCGACAACCAGTTGCTCCGTCCCGATAGATGGCAGATGAGAGCTTGCTACTTGCGTCCAGCTCCACGGGTCTTCTGCAAGATTATCCAACATAATCTGATCCCGCAAAGTGGGCACTATGAGAGGGTGTCTCAGCTGACCCAGTTCTTGATCTACAGTATCTGCACTCGTTAGCCGGTCTGCCTTCCTTACATCATCATGCGGACGATGATTAGTGCCACATTATCCGGTCATAGGGGTAATCTACCCTATGGACGCATGATTACAGTGTTACTGACCCGTTTAGGGGTGGCTCTAGTAGATGAGAAGATCCAGGAGAAGACCTTCTCATCGCCTCTAGATTGGGAGGCTATCTGCAAGACGGGGCTGCGAGATGCAGAGGTTAGCGATGAGGAGAGGAATGCGATGGTGCGCCGTCACACTCGGGTCGAGATGGCTGATGTTGAGGCTGCTGCTGCTGCTAGAGCTCGTGGGGATCCCGTCGACGATGACGATCGCATGTATAGGGATGTCGACGCGATACCCCCGCCATCACCCACACATGCGGCTGGGGTTGGTACATCTTCTGCGGCGGCTCCTGCACCTGAGGCCGGTCCTTCTCATCCACCTTCTGATATGATGGAGATATTGCGTGAGCTCAGGGATGCTCAGCATAGATCTGATTTGAGGATGGATGATGTAAGACCCGCACTCTGAAAACCCGGTCTAAACCTTGGTTTTGTGTCGTGACAGGTCTTCCGATCATCACCGAGCCAGACGGGGCAAGCAGATAACAAACAGGTACAAAATCGGACCAAAGTCGACCAATTATGCCTGATTTTAGATACCGGTTGATGGTACCGGATGATGGTACCGGTCGACCGGTATGGCCTGCACAGCTATGTTCAGAAATTTGGAAATTAGTCTCTACGGGTCCCGCTTTCCTGATTTCGAATCCTAGAAGTTTCCTAATCCTAGTAGGGTTACTAAACCCTATTTCTAGCCTATAAATACACCCTTAAACCCCCTCAAATCCTTTCCATTGTCTCTCACAAACCCTAGAGAAGAGAAAGAGCTTGGAAAGGAGAAGGAGCTAGGAAGAAGAAGAAGGAGCCGCCATTACCGTTTGATGAAGCTCACGCTACGCCTGTCAACGGTAAGTGTTTGAATCCATATTCTTACCCTATGATAGTTGTGTGGGTGGATCAATACCATGCAAAGTAGGTGTTGATCTAAAACCCTAAATTGGCCAATAAACCCTAAGTTTGCCGTCAAACCCTAGATTTGAGTTTCGAGATGATATTCATCGAAACGAGACTTGAATGAGTTGGGGATAACTCTAACTCAAAGCCTAGACTCAGAATGGATAGGAGAAACCCTGAGAATCCATGGAGGATGAACGACGGCGGTCGAAAAACCCATGTATGGTCTTCTGGAGACATACCGGTCGACTATACCGGTTGCACATAGTGCGACCGGTATGTTGCGACCGCTACCTCTCGGGAGGTTATCTGTGGGGACCGGCTGACCATACCGGTCGCCAGTCTTTCCCACAGAGCTGCGACCGGTACGTGCCACCGGTCAGCTCTGTGAGGGTATTTTGTAACCCTGTTGGGTTCCGACCAACATCAAACCCTAAACAATATATTCTAATGAAACCATAATAATATTGTAGGACTTTGTGACTTATCGTTTGGACCTTGCGACGTGGAGCAATTTATTGAACGAGCGTCAGGTAAGGGAATCTGACCTAAACCTAATAATTAATGGACAGTAAATCGTTGTTAATCATTGATTATCTATGATGTGATGTTTGTGCATATTCACATGCCATCCTTTACTTTCAATTATTATTGTTCATGCATTCATAGGATGTGATTGTTAGGCATGTGATTGTTTTCGTTGGTGTGTGGAGTGGGGCATGGGCCTGGGATCGCTCTTCACACTGACACCTTTTTGTAGTATTCTATCTTAACATGCTTGGTACGGGTGGGGTATCAGGGGAAGATCGTGGTACGGTGGTCTCCGATATTGATGTTGTCCCAGCCATCGTTGTGTGGTACTGAGGATTCCGAGTTGACGCTGGCTTGTCCACGATGCTTTAGCTCTATCTCTATGCCGTAGGGAGTTATGTTGGGATAGGGTCTACCTGCGTATTGTTTCTATCCTAGTGGGTTAGTTGTGGATAGGGTATCAGGGGGAGGTGAGGTATGGTGGTCTCCGACCCGGCCTGCACGCTCTAGCTCTATCTCTATGCCGTAGACGGCTGTGCTGGGATAGAGCATACATTGTTGACATATAGGATTGGTTAGTTGCGAGCCCAGTTTGCGAGCCATGGCCGTAGGGGCTTAGGTACTGGTATGGGTAGAGTATCGGGGAGGTGCGGGTATACCTTAGCTCTATCTCTATTCCATGATGGGTGCATGTGGGTTGGTGGTAGTGTGATTACTGTGCGACGCGACACACTCGTGTATAGAGGTGCAGGGGCCACCAAACCTTTCTATAGCACATTGCAAACTTAAAACCAGACCACAGCATAAAATGATTGTTACTCATGCATAATCTTGTGAAACTGTCTGATTGTCTTACTGAGCTGTGTTGTGTGCTCACCCTTTGTATATACATTGTTTTAGATGTTGATGCAGGATACACTGTGGACGATTATGTGAACGCTCCGGCGTATGGAGGTGTAGCTGCTTTGGATGTACAAGCAGGGGAGGGACGGGATTGATCTTCATGCGAGGGCCCTTTCCTGCGTGTACCGTGATTTGTTTTATTTATTTATTTCAGTTATTTTGATTGGATTAAAGGGATGTGAAAGATTATTATTTAATATGTTTGAATTTGAATAATGTGATATATATTTACATTATCAATAGATACTCAGTTCATTCTATTTAAAGTCTTTCGCTGTATATTTATATTCTGATTGTGGTTATGTGTAATTGGTTTGTATGAGTGGACACAGCCTATTCGAGATCCTGGTGTGAACCGTTGGTTCAATGACGGTTCACTCACACCGTTCTGGTTGGATCAGAATTGGGGTGTGATAGATGAGCTGTTGGCTGCTCAGCACGCATCTGACGCTTGGATGGGAGAGCTCCTAGAGGTGCAGCGTGCGACTGATCAGAGGATAGCCGGTCTCACAGCTAGTCTCTAGACGACCCAGACCCAGGTGGCTTGGTTGACTAGGGTCTATGCTGAGGACTATGACAGAGATCGTGAGGCCCCGCCTCCTCCTTCGCCTCCAGCTTCTTGATTTGTACTTTACTTTTCTTGTACTATAGAGAAACTGTCCGGATTATGGACTGTACTCTGCTTTAGCGATGTATATACGTTTTGTTTCTCTCACTCATTGTATGTAACTTGTTTTCCCTTTAATAGATGCATTATTCTCTTTTTAATTTGGTTTCAATCATCACTTGTGCTTACAGTGTGTTTGTATTAAAGCTTTTAATTTATCCTATCTCAGTTCACAATGGTCTTGAATGTGTGTCAGTTCGGCGGGCAAGGCCTGAGACGCTCTGATACCAAGTTGTCACACCCCAATTCCGCATTATTCAGAATGGTGTGATGAACCACTAAATAACCAATGGTTCAACCAGGATCTCAAATAGGCTATCCCCGTGTTATCCAAACTTACACGCATCCACAATCATAATCAGAGTAAATACATAATAGCGGAAATCTTGTAAATAAATGAACTGAGAACTAAGATGATATCAGTAATTTAATAGCAAATTATTTTGTATTCAACTAAGACATAAATATTTAAATATCAAATACAAGTCTTTACAAATCCAATGAAAGAAACCTATAAAAATATCTAATCAAATACACACGAGTTGCACTCGCAAGAGGAGTCGTGTGTATCATCTTCATCTCCAGCGTCCATTGCTGCTATATTCTTGTACGCAGACGCGTTCATATAATCTTCAACTGTGTAACCTGCATCATCAACTAAAAATATTCGACGTCGAGGGGTGAGCACACAACACGGCTCAGTGAGTAGGCAAAACAATGCAACATTACATATGCATGCAAAGAAAAATCAATTTATATCTTCGGTCTGGTATATAAGTTTGTAGTATGCTATAGAAAGGTTGAGGTAGCCAAAGGTCGCGTTTATTGACTCCGCCTCTATACACGAGTGTGTGACGTTACCCGAAGATCACGTTTATCGTCAACTCACATGCACCCAATCATGAACAATATATAACAAAGGTTACGTTTATTGTTATATAGTGCCATACCAACACGTAAGCCCCTATTGGCGAGGGCTGCAAACTGGGCTCGCAACTAACCAATCCTAATGCCAAACAGTTTATCCAAGGCCTCACCTCACCATCCCTCAGAATGTCCATAGAGATAGAGCTAAGTCCCCCCGGTAGAGTCAGAGACTACAAGGACCGAGACCACCTCCCCTGATACTCTACGACATAATAGTTCTGCTAAAGTAATGGTGATACGACGATGCCAATGCACAAGACTTGAGTTAGAAATAGAGCTAAAGTGCTGAGACCCGCTAAAGATTAACGTTTATTGACGTTCTCATCATACCTCCCCTGATACTCGCTCGCATCAAGCACATCAACCACACACATACAAGCACATGCCTATTCCTATCATCATCATCATCATCATGTTATAAACAATAAAGTAAATATGCATGAACAAGTAATAGAAATATTGGATGGCATGTTGTATGCACATTACAAACATATTCGCATAGAATCAAGCATAGTACAGGACTCAAGAAATAGAAAATAGTTTATTATTAACCAATTTAGTTTGGGGTTAAGGTTCCTCACCTTAGCTTGCTAAAAGATAATTTTCCAAGCCTTAAAATCACCTTTATATTGTTATTATATTGCTAGAAGACCTAACAAAGTCGATAGAATTTAATTAGAATTAATTCAAAATTTAAAAACCATTCTGTCAACTGAGGGTCGATGCTAGGGTCGATGGGTCTATCGACCCTCCCCTCTTTCTGGACTTCCCGAATGCTGAGGGTCGATGGTCATAAACACCTAGGGTCAGATGGTCTATCGACCCTCGGTGCGACCCTCGGTGCACTCTGGTCCAATTCCCACTTTCAAATCCATTCTTCGTGTTTGGTGTCCTATGGCTTGCTCCTACATTCCATTCTACATTCATTCCATGGTCTAGAACCATGTATAATCCATCTAAATAGTTTTCATGCATCCTCCTATGGTTTTCCATGAAAACCTAACCATGGATGGATGGTTTGGGTTTCTCCGAGATCACTCTCTCTTCAATAATTATCCTAAGGTCTGTAGAAACTCATGGAATTAGTATCCATACCTGAGAAGATTACTTTTCCTCTGAAATTCTCTTCCTTTTTGCTAGGTTCTCTTCCTTGCCTCTATTCTTCCTCTTTTCCTTCTCCTCTCTTTCTCTTAATTCAATTAGGGTTGTGAAAGGAGTGAAAGTGGCTTAGGGACGTCCTTTAAATGGGCTATAAACATCCTAAAATAAGCCCCTTTGAGATTAGGAAGGAATCCAATCGAAAATCTTGAAGTTTCCTATTTTCTATTTTCCACAGGATTCGAGGGTCGATGGGAGGGTCGATGATCCCGTCGACCCTAGGGTCTTAAGCTGTCCGACCCTCCCTTCAAAACTGAGGGTCTGACTTTCTGTTTTGGGAGGTCCGACCCTGCTTAGCTGGGTGTGTGACCCTCCCTTAAAATAAAGTGTTTTTGGGTCGATTTGATACCTGGGATCTCGATCTCCTTCATGCCCTTGGTCCATTTGACTTGACCATGATGGGTAAACCTGGTTCAAGGTGGTAAGACCGGGTTAGATTGACACGGGTCTTACAATAGTGACCTGCGATCGGTATATGCGACCGGTATGTCCATAATGGGTTGGTTTTTGACGCAGTTGGTTTTCGACCAACATAAAACCTATGGAAATTTTTTTAACTAAACCATAATATCATGTAGGACCTTGTGATAGCAAGTTTGGACTTTGTGACACGGAGTAAGCTAGCAATCAAACGTCAGGTAAGGGAATCAGACCTAAACCTTAATAATTTAATAACAGTGAAACGTTGTTAATATTTATTGTTCTATGGAATGTTGTTTGTGCATATTCACATGTCATCATTACTTTCAGTTATTATATTGTTCATGCATACTCGTCATGCTAGGATGTGATTGTTAGGCATGTGATTATTTTGTTGGTATATAGAATGGGAAGGACCAATGGTCTTAGATCATTCCTCACACTAGCACATTTTCGTAACACTACTATCTTAGCATGCTTGGTGTGGATAGGGTATCAGCGAGAGGACGTGGCACTATGGTCTCTAGCTTGGCCACCAGACTCGAGTCCTATTTCTATGCCATAGGGAGTTATGCTGGGATAAGACCTACTGTGATGACATATCAGATTGGTTAGTTACGAACCCAATTTACATGCCCTCGCCAATAGGGGCTTACGTATTGGTATGGGTAAGGTATCAGGGGAAGTATTGGCTGTGTGTCATCCGGACACTTTAGCTCTATCTCTATTCCATGGTGGGTGCATGTGGGACGACAATGGTGTTTAATCTATTGGGAAGATTCACACACTCGTGTATAGAGGTGCGGTGGCCTCTAATCCTTTCTATAGCACATTGCAAACTTACAAACTAGACCAAATGTGAATGTTACTCATGCATGTTGTTTGTTGCATTGTCTGATTTTTTTACTGAGCTAAGTTGTGAGCTTACCCTTGTGTACACACTATTTTTAGATGTTGATGTAGATTATACTGTGGAGGACTATATGGATGCTCCGGTGTATGGAGGTGCTGCTGCTCTGGAAGTGCTAGCAGGGGAGGATGAGCATGACACTTTATGTGAGTGGCCTTATTGCGTGTACCTCTAGGATGTTCTTGGTTTAGCTTATTTTATTTATTTCAGTTGAATTTTATAAGCAATGTAAAGATATCTATTTACGTTTTGGTATTTGGATAATTAGATAATTTATTTTATTTATCAATAAAAATACTCAGTTCATTTAAATTAGGACTTTCGCTGTATTTATTTATAATCTGATTATGGTTATGTGTAATGATTTGTATAAGTGGATACGATCTTATTGAGATCCTAGTGTGAACTGTTGGTTTAGTGACGGTTCACTCACACTTCTGGTTCAATCAAAATTGAGTGTGACAAACACCCTAGTCAGCTAAGGCGTTAAGCTAGCTAGTATTACCTTGTTGATAGGAGATTAAATGGTATTTTGGTAAATTTACCAAAGTAACATTTAAAGGTGAGTTACATTATACTATGGTAATTAATGGTATTGGATGCACCTAGTGTAGTAGAATATAGCACAAACTAAGCTTGTTACTATGTGGATAGGTGTGGTATTTATTTAAATATTTTGACTATATTGTAAGTTATTTATTGTAATGATTATGTTACATTCAAGTATTATATTTGTTAATGTCTTAATATATGGTTTCCTTCTAGATTAATGGCTTATTTTAGAACCATTGTGTAAGGGTACCACAAGGTCAAGGGTTCAAGTTACAACAGAAAGCTGTGGGCTTTGTTTTTTCATTTATAAATTTTTAGGTATGATGTGGCAGCCTATGATTAGAGAAATCAATCTATAGGATATATTTTAATGCAAAGGTATTATTGTAAATAAGGGTTCAAGAAAAGGATAAGAAATGGGTTGTGAAATGACTTGATATAATTTATGAGTTTTGTCAAAGGCATTTTTGGTCCCTAAAATAAAAGGGTTCCAAGCTTGCTAAAAATTGAAATTCATGCATGTGCAAAAAAGGAATCTTAGAGCATACATGAGTCTTTTCATTCTTTTAAGATACCCTATGGGTATGGGTTAATCACCCATGCATTGGGTGAGAAATAGGGATATTATGGTCAAGCTTATTTGGAAATTTGAGAAAAACATGAAAATATAAAACTAAGACAAAACTTCATCTCCAAGTTTTACACTTTGCTGAAAAACTTGAATGTGGGAAATAGCTATGGTCTTGGAGTATTGCTTGAAGATAATTTTCGTTCTTGGAAGAACTAGTGGGCTGGATTATGAGTTTGATTTTCGAAAAAGAATTCTTGTGATGTGTGGAAAAAGTATTGAAGAGATTACAAACTGATTCGAGTTTATCGGATTGTGAGTTGTTGAGAGCCTCTTGAGCAAAAAAACGTGAAAAGGGGGGAAAGAGTTGAAAACGTAAAGAGGAAGAAGGAAGTTGCTGTTAATGTTTTTATTGGGAGCCCTATATGCAATCTCTTGCTCACATGAGGTAAAAACCATTTTTTTAATTGAAAGATTTGTATTCTTAGTTTGAGATAAGAGAGAACAAGTTGGGCTTTTCTTTTGTACCTAAGGTTTGGAGTTTTTTTTTTTTTTTTTTTTTTTTCTATATGCTGAAAACGTAAATGGGAGGTAGGAATTTTGTGTTTGGAGTTTGATTAAGGTTTGACATTCCTCTTGAGGGGTTCTAGTGGTTGAATGTTGGTTGACATTAAGAGATGTATTTTAGAGATTCTTAAGCTAAAGTGGGGTTAGGAGGCTAGATTTTCAAGTTCTTAAAGCAAGTAGAAAGTTGCCAAAAATATTTCCAGCTTTGTCTTTCAAAATTTTGATAGCTAGTAAGAAATTTGTGGAGCAAGTGAAAGAGGGATTTAAGAACCTTTGAGGTAAGTCAAATGCTATTTTATGTTATGTGTTTGAGGTATGATAAATTTAGGGAGAACCTTACATTAACTTAAGACTTTCAAAGGTTGTTAATGGCTGAAAATTTTAGAGAAGAAAATTTTCCAAAATTATAACATTGTAGAAAATAGATCGTATCTTGTAATCTAACCGTTGTAACATTCTCAAACTTTGGGAAAATGAACTGTATGATATGTTTAAACATATACTCAAAGATGAAGTCAATCCATCCAAGGAGTAGAACGTTATGAATTTTTTAAACAAAGCTATATTCTGACGACGAACTATGAGGAACATGAAAGTTTCGACTTATCTTGAAATTTGTCTATTAGAAAATCACCAAACTTGGAGGAAATGAACTGTAGTAGGTGCTCGCTAACATCCAAATTTAAGAGAAATCCAACCATGGAAGAAGAAACCAAAGTTGCCCGAAGGACCCCCTATAAGCTTTCGCACGCCCCTTTTTATTTGTTTTTGGTTGGTTTCTTCTGGAATTCATTCCTAGGACCCTTGAGAATGATGTTGGGATAGTTTTGGTGTATTTTTGGGTCATTTCGATATGGATTTGATTACCTTCATACTCAATTTAAGATCTTTTTGCACCTTGGTATTGTATAGGTATACCCAAGGACTGTTTGTTTGAAGTGCTTCAAGAGAAGGAGTTCAAGTACTCTTTGGTCAGTAAGAGGTAAACCATCTAAGTGTTTTTGAAGATTATTTGAGCAAGCAATGGTGGAACTTTATGATGATAGGCAATGAACCTTGCTTATTTATTTGTTTTAAATTTTGTTTTCTACTAGGAGGTTTTGAAGGCTGAGTTTGGAGCTCAATCTAGTGGGGTTGTTTTGACTGTGATTTGTGTAGTAAGGTAAGACATTCTAAGCACTATATGAGTGTGTTATAACTAGATTAATTTATTGTAGGTTGTCATTGAAAGTTCCCTTTTTCTAATGTAGGCTTATAAGCTGAAAGTTGCTGAATTTTTTCTTAATGTAGGCAAGCTAAATTTTTGGAGTCTACTCTTGGATACTAAATGTGGGTGTTTTTCCTTCCTTGTAGTAGGCTATAGAGATATATATTGCATGTGCTAATCAAATTTATAAATGTATGATTGTTGTTCTTTTTATGTATTGATTGATGTAATGAAATATCATGTTGTTAGCCATAAGAATAAATAACAAAGTGTGAGTTTATATTTTAGTTTTGTTATATTGAGAAGAGTTATATACAGCGACTATACTTGATATAATGGATAGATGGATTTAATTTGGTTCAAGATGTTCAACAGTATTTAAGAGATCTTTTAGAAGAAGGTAAGTTTATGTTTAAGTTAATTTATGCATATATGTGACTATGTTTGGTGTATGGACAGTATTGGCAATGGTGTGAAGTTAATTATTGGAATTGTTATATTGAAATGATCGATAAGTTGAGACCAAGTTATATTTAATAGATATTGAATTGAATTATTATTTATTTTGTCAATATAAAGAGACATTTAGAGTAAGTATTCTTAAAGTTTAAGTTATACTATGTCAATATAAAACTGTGATATGCCTATGTGGACAGCAAAGACAAGAATTATAAAAAAGTAAGTCAGGTTAGGATTTTAAATATCTATGATGCATTGTTTTGATTGGAAATGAAAAGAATGCTAAAATTGTTATTCTACCGAACACATCATATATGGTAAGAAATATTTCCTATATATATATACTTACCTATGTTATAAATCTTATTAATATGGCAAGAATTATCTTCTTAACCATAGATTTCAAAATTAATTTAAGATGGCAAAATCATTCATCAAGTGTAAAACAGCAACTACACTTTGTATGCACCTATTTTGTAAAATCTGTAACAAATTGAATACTTCATGAAAATGAAATATAATTATATGCTTAGAAACTAAATTTACAAATATAAATTTTTTTTCTCTAATAGGCATTTGCAGAATGAAACTCCATGATGGGTAGATTCAACACTCAAAGTGATGCAAAATCTGTTCCATATTTTGTTTCTAGACTAACTGAAATCAATTTAAAAATCATTCAAAATTCAATTTTTATCCAAATATCTTTAAACTAGTTTTGAAAGCTAGATTGCTTTTTAAGATACCTTTCTCATGTTTTAAGTTCCTTTAAATTTTGAGAAGAAAACCTAGTTCTAGGCTCATGAACATAGTACTTTTATTCTGCTTCTGTTTTTACCTTATTACAGTGCATGAATTTTTTGGAGGTCATCCTAGAACCAAATCAATCTATGTATTTTAGTGGATCTTTAGAATTCAATAAGGCCTCTCTCATAATTTTTTGAAGTCCAAAATATCTCATCTTATATGTCTGAATCCATTCCTACAGTCGGATTCCAAATCTGGCTTTTCCAAATATGAACTTCATTCATGAAATTTTTTTGCCTAGACAAATCTCTATGGATGAAGCTCAAATTAGGAGGAGATACTCCTTATAATACGTAGATTATAGGAAAAATATTAAATATGGAGATCAATGATGGAAATCATATAGGATTGCACTCATGTGCAATAAATCATGCTTACTCCTATTTAAGCCTATTTTAGCATATGCATCTTCATGAAACTCTAATGGAGATGAGTTATGACTACTTATCTTATCCCAATGTAAGGTGAGTACCTTTTCCCTTTCTCTCTCTCTTTCTCTCTCCCTTTCTCCTTGCTCATTGATGTGAATTAAATATGTATGTAACCGCAAGTGCATGGTATCGTGCAGTAACTGGTCGATCTCATGGAGGAATCGCGATTACCCTAACTCAAATAAGGAAAAGCGTACCAAAGGGATATGATTGAATTAACACCCTAATCACATTAAATAAAAATTAATCAAGCAATAAAAACAATAATAACCATTCATAACAGTACAAAAATTTAC
Source organism: Protea cynaroides (assembly GCA_028583415.1). NCBI lineage: Eukaryota > Viridiplantae > Streptophyta > Magnoliopsida > Proteales > Proteaceae > Protea > Protea cynaroides. The sequence continues at coordinate 35,239,183 of CM053265.1, forward strand.
GAAATCACTAACCATAAAGTAACACAGATTTATTGCAAGAAAGAAACGAAATTAAAAGTAAAAGAATGTAAGAAAAACTTATCTCGATAGAAGATTTCTCTGTCATTGCTCTTCGTCTTGTTGTCACTCCAAGGCGTTGTGCAAACGATTACAAAGGGAGCCTTCTCCCCTAAATTAAATTAGTAATGGGATACAACCTATATTTATCTACCCTACTACAGAGTTCTAAATTTGAAATTAAAACTAAAAATAAATAAATAAATAAATAAAAATTAACTTAAGCAAGAAGAACACAACTTGAAAAAAAAAAAAAACTAAGAATCTCAAACTCTCTCATAAATTCTCAAAACGAAGAAAAAACTCATAATAGAATTCTTGGATGATTTTCTATTGCTGAGCATCACATATATATATAAGAGAGTAAAGATCACAATCAATCTTTACAATTGAATTGAGATTTTGTGGAGATAATTTTGGTAACCGAATTCCAATCTTGTAGGTTCATTGTATATGGACGATTCTTGAGTAGAAAAAATATTGCACCAACTTATCATATCTTTAGAATCATTATCTCTTTTTGAAAACTTCCATAATCGATTGGAGCTTTCCATTCTTCCATGCCATGACATTCTCGTAAATTTGATTATAAATAACTAAGGAATATTTTCTCAAGAGAATGGAATCTTTCACATGAGATTGGACTACTCTTTCACTTGGTCTAAGGCTGATCTTATACACAAAATTTGTGGCTCTCCTCATAAAATTCGTCTTATGCCCGGTTGGTGAGTTGACTGGGTGAGTTAACTGGACAGGATCACCAAAAATTCATAAAATGATATTTTTAAGCTCAAATTTCTCCATTCTTTCACCTGTACCCAAAAAACATAAAATCAAAATTAAATACCCGAGAAGCATCATAAATAGAATAAGAGATGTATATTTTATGCCCTAAATTTACACATAAAATGTGTTCATCAGATTCCCCCACACTTGAGCTTTGGTAGTCTCGAGCAAAGAAAAATATAAAAATAAAAAAATAAAATAAAATCCTAACTCACTTTCGTAGGAATCACGATTGCACTTAGCATGTGCAACAAGCCTTAAAACCCCTAAGTTACCCCTAGTGGACGAGTTGTGTCTCGTGAGTATTTTTAGAGAATAAACACACAAAATTCATATAGAAATTTCAAACTTTAATTTTGGTATTAAGGAAAGAGAGCACACACATATCTTATTAGTCAAGACACTCAACTTGGGATCAAGAAAACATAGAAACCCCCACACTTGAACATTGCTACCTCATATGATTCAAACACTAAGGTTGCATCTCAATTAGGTGTTATATCTTCCAAACATATCTCTCCTTAGGGTGAACCCTTTGTAACATACTGGTAACCAAGACCCAAGAATAGCTTTCGACACTTGTATTTTTTTTTTTTCTTTCTTTCTTCCTCTTTAAGCTACTCCACTACAATTGGCTTGAAAAGTGCAGGTGGCTATGCATTCCCATGTTACTATGTAGCTTCACTTTTGGCATATATATTTAAAGACATTGATGCTAGAGAGTACTTTTTTTTTCTTTTTTTTTTAAGAAGAGCTGTATCCAAGGAATTTCAATCAAGACACCTCGCTTCTTGAGGCGGAATGTCCTGTATAGTTCCAAGAACAAAAAAAAACTCTTATATTATTATTTTCTTATTATGATTTTTTTTATAGTACAAGGTCTAAGCTTTATTCAAAGGTTGAAATTACCAACTATAACCATAAAATATTCATCCCTTCAGGAGAGGTAAGATGTATTTTCTAACTTAATTCTCATATCAAAATACAGCCTAAGTATTATCCTCACATAGGGTTTCATTACTTCATATGTGATAGTTTCCTAGGTCTCTTTCTCCTTCCTCTTTTGTGTCAAAACCATAGAAATAGTGATTGACTTTCCAAAAACCAAAGTTAAAAAGTTAAAATTTACAATGAAAGCTCAAAATTCATTAAAATTTACAATGAAAGCTCAAAATTCATTTTTTTAATAAAATCTCAACCCTTCCCCCATACTTAAATCATGCATTGTCCTCAATGTATACAGAAAAATAAAAGACAAGGACAAGGGGAAGAAAAAACTCCCTGAATCAAGGATCAGTGTAAAAAGGCTCATAGAGATCCATGACCTCTTCAGTGGGGTCATGTAGAAGCTCCAAAAATGGCTTCAAACGCTGGCCATTCACTTTGCTTGTTGCACCAGTACCTGGATTTAAAATCTCAATTTCACCCGATGAGAAAACATTTTAAACAATATAAGGGCCCTCCCAACGAGATCTAAGTTTACCAGGAAAAATATGCAAACGAGAATTATAAAGCAAGACCTTGTCGCCAGGGGTGAAAGACTTCCGGAGAATATGTCTATCATGATAAGCCTTGGTCTTGTCTTTATAGATGCGGGCACTGTCATAGGAATAATTTCTCAATTCATCCAAGTCAGAGAGCGGAGTCCTCTATGAGTGCTAGAATCTGACAAATCAAAATTTAATTTCTTAATTGCCCAAAATGCCCGATGTTCCAATTTGACTGGTATATGGCAGGCTTTTCCGTACACCAGACGGTAAGGGCATTGACCAAGAATGGTCTTGAAAGCAGTTCTATAAGCCCACAAAGCATATATGAGGCGAATGGACCAATCCTTACGAGTAGGATTGACAGTTTTTTCTAAAATCTGCTTGATTTGTCAATTGGACACTTCAACCTATCCACTAATCTGAGGGTGGTAAGGGGTTGCCAATTTATGGGTAATACCATATTTTTGAACAAGGACCTCAAATGGTTTGTTACAGAAGTGTTTTCCCCTATCGCTAATGATAGCTCGAGGGGTACCAAACCAGGAGAATATATTCTCCTTTAAAAATTTAATGACTACCTTGTGGTCATTGGTCTTAGTAGCAACAGCTTCTATCCATTTGGACACGTAGTCCACAGCTAACAAGATATACTCATTCCCAAAAGACTTTGGGAACGGACCCATAAAATCAATGCCCCAAACATCAAAAACTTCAACCACAAGAATTGGGTTTAGTGGCATCATATTCCGCTTGGTAATGCGGCCTAAAGACTGACAAGAAGGGCATGGGTTACAGTAATTAAATGCATCCTTAAAAAGACTAGGCCAGTAGAATCCAGACTGTAAAACCTTGGCCGCAGTCTTATTTGGCCCAAAGTGACCACCACACGCCTGATCATGACAATAAGACAGCACAGATTCCTGTTCATGGTCAGGTACACATCTCCTGATAATCTGATCAGGGCAAGTCTTGAACAGATATGGATCGTCCCAAAAATAGTACTTGACTTGGGAATGGAATCTATACCTATCCTAGACGGACCAATGGGAAGGGGTCGCACCTGTTACCAAGTAATTTACAATATCAGCGAACCAAGGCTCACTAGATATTGTAAACAACTGCTCAACTAGGAAAGACTCGTTGACTGGTGAATCAACAGTCAAAGAATTAGGCATTCGGGATAAGTGGTCAGTAACCAGATTTTTTAATCCTGGTTTATCCCTAATCTCTAAGTCAAACTCTTGTAAAAGCAAAACCCATCTAATGAGACGAGCTTTGGCATCCTTTTTCTGCAAGAGATGCTTGAGAGCGGCATGATCCATATACACAACGACATGGGATCATATCAAGTAGGCACGAAATTTCTCTAAAGCGAATACAACAGCTAAGAATTCTTTTTCAGTGGTGGTGTAATTAAGCTGTGCATCATTTAAAGTCCTACTTGCATAACAAATTACATGGGGTAACTTATTGATCCGTTGCCCAAGGACAGCTCCTAATGCAAAATCAGAAGCATCACACATAAGCTCAAAGGGCTCTGTCCATATGGGTGCCTGAATAACGGGGGCAGTGGTCAAAATCTTTTTGAGTTGATTAAAACTCTCAAGACAGGCATCATTAAACTCAAATAGCTGGTCTTTAGCAAGCAAAGAGTTGAGAGGACGAGCAATTTGACTAAAATCTTTAATGAACCTCCGATAGAAATCGGCATGCCCTAGAAAGGAGCGAATGTCCTTAATAGATTTGGGAACAGGTAACTTTTCAATCAATTCTACTTTGGCTCTGTCAACCATGATCCCATCTTTGGAAATGATGTAACCTAACACTATGCCCTGTTTTACCATGAAGTGGCATTTCTCCCAATTTAAAACTAAATCTTTCTCCATACACCTGACAAGAACTAAGGAAAGATTATGTAGGCAATCAAAAAAAGTAGACCCATGCACAGAAAAATCATCCATGAATACTTCTAAATATTGTTCTACCATATCTGAGAATATGCTCATCATGCACCTTTGAAAAGTGGCAGGGGCATTCCATAGCCCAAAAGGCATGTGCCGGTAAGCATAGGTTCCGTAGGGGCATGTGAAAGTGGTCTTGTGTTGGTCATCTAAGGCAATGTTGATTTGATTGTAACCGGAGTATCCATCTAAGAAGCAATAGTATTCATGTCCCACCAACCTCTCTAACATTTGGTCAATGAAAGGCAAAGGGAAGTGATCCTTCCACGTTGCCGTATTCAGCTTTTTGTAGTCTATGCAGACTCTCCATCCTGTTTGGATACAGGTTGGAATCATTTCATTGTCAGCATTAGCAACTACAGTTACTCCTGACTTCTTTGGTACACATGTACCGGACTTACCCACTCACTGTCAGATATGGGATATATGATCTCATGAGCTAAGCACTTTAGAATCTCATTCTTAATGACTTTCTTCATCACAGGATTTGCCCGTCTCTGAGGTTCCCTTGAGGGGTTGGTATCTTCCATAAGGTGTATATGATGCTGAACAATAGACGGACTAATACCTTTGATGTCAGCCACAGTCCAACCTAAGGCTTCCTTGTGATTTTGTAAGAGTTTAACTAACTCTTCTTCCAGATTAGAAGTCAAATCAGATGCACTAATAACAGAAAGAGTCTGGTCAGGTCCTAGGAAGGCATACTTCAGAGTGGATGGTAACTCTTTTTATTCTAAGCTAGGTGGTTCAACCATTGAGGGCTTGGGATTGGAAGTGGATAGAGGTCCTAGAGGTTCCACAGGTGTGTGGATACTCCATGCCTCTGATGATAAAGTATCCTCTACTCCTCCCAACTCTTCCATACACTGTGAGAATTCTGAGTCAAAGTCAATGTCAAAAGTGGTCTCTACATGGTTAGGGAATTCTTGGAGCATATGTACTTCCTCATTCGGTTGCTTACCCAGCCTAAATACATTTAAATCAATAGTTTGGTTACCAAATGACAGTTTCATGAGACCGTTCCTGCAATTTATCAGTGCATTGCTTGTAGCCAGAAACGGTCTCCCTAAAATGATAGGGATTTGATCCCTATTGGTGACAGGATGTATTTCTAAAACAATAAAATCCACAGGAAAAAGAAATTCTCCTACCTTTAAAAAAACATCCTCTACCATTCCTTTAGGAGTTTTTACAGAGCGGTCAGCTAGTTGAAGTGAGATGGACGTTGGTTTCAACTTTCCCAATCCTAATTGTTGGTAAACATGATAAGGTAGAAGATTCACACTTGGACCTAAGTCTAGCAGAGCATGATCAATAAAAGTGTTGCCTATGATGCAAGAGATGGTAGGACAGCCAGGGTCCTTGTATTTGGCTACCACAGGATGGTTCAGAAGGGAACTTAAATGTACAGCCAAGAATACCTTTTTAGGAATTTGACTAATCTACTTTTGTGTGCATAAGTCTTTAAGGACTTTTGCATAAATAGGAATTTGGTTAATTGCATCCAAAAGTGGGATATTTAATTCTACCTGTTTGAAGACCTCTAAAATTTTATCAACTAAAGCAGTCTTCTTTTGGTTTACCAACCTATTAGGGAATGGGGCTGGTGGAGTAAAAACTCTGTCTGGGACAGTCTCTTTGGGTCTTTCAGGTTCATCAGATGAACCTGAAGAAAGAGGCTCAGTAGCTGCCTCAGATTGGGGAACATTAACGGGAACAACTGTGGGTTTGTTCTTTGGTGCTTCATCCTGTAAGTACTCTTGGCCACTCCGTAATGCATGGACTGCATTGCATTGTTTGGAGGACCCTGATTGATTCTCTATGCCATTCACTTGAGGGTTTGACCTATTTGGTTATGGGTGATGGCATGGGTTGGTCTCTGGTTGGCTGGGCAGAATACTCTTGTTCTTTTCATACATTAGGACAACCAACTGGGTAAGTGTCCTCTCCATACTAGTATGCCCGGCCATTAGAGCTGCCACATTCTTCTCCAAATCACTGAGTCTGGCCAGCTCACCCGCGTTAGAAAACTTAGGGGGTTGCTGAAAATTACCTTGAGGAACAAAATTGGGTTTAGGGGGAGCATATGGTTTGGTGTGACCGGGAGGACCTTGATTTGGAAATTGGGATGGGTCTACATGGTTCCCTTGGTTCCAAGAAAAATTTGGGTGATTTCTCCATCCTGGATTGTAAATGTAAGACCCGTGTCAATCTAACCCGGTCTTACTACCTTGAACTAGGTTTACCCATCATGGTCGAGTCAAATGGACCAAGGGCATGAAGGAGATCGAGATCCCAGGTATCAAATCGACCCAAAAACACTTAAAATAGGGGAAGGGTCGCATACCCAGCTAAGCAGGGTCGGACCTACCAAAACAGAAAGTCAGACGCTCAGTTTTGAAGGGAGGGTCAGACAACTTAGGACCCTAGGGTCGACGGGATCATCGACCCTCCCATCGACCCTCGGTTGCCGTAAAAAAATAAAATTAGGAAATTTCCTAATTTTTTATTGGGATTCTTTCCTAATCTCAAAGGGACTTATTTTAGGATGTTCCTACTCTACTTAAAGGACTTCCCTAAGCCACTTTCACTCCTTTCACAACTCAAATTGAATTGAGAGAAAGAGAGGAGAAGGAAAAGAGGAAGAAGAAAGGCAAGGAAGAGAACTTAGCAAAAAGGAGAAGAATTTCAGAGAAAAAGTATCTTCTCAGGTATGGATACTAATTCCATGAGTTTCTACAGACCTTAGGTTAGTTATTATTGAGAGTGTGATCTCGGAGAAACCCAAACCATCAATTTATGGTTAGGTTTCCATGGAAAACCATAGAAGAATGCATGAAAGCTATATATGTGGGTTGTACATGGTTTCAGACCATGGAATGCATGTAGAATGGAATGTATGAGCAAGCCATAGGATTCCAAACACGAAGAATGGATTAAAAGAGGGAATTGGACCAAAGTACACAGAGGGTCGCACCGAGGGTCAATGACCATCCGACCCTAGGTGTTCCTAACCATCGACCCTCAGTGTCACACCCCAATTTTGGTCTAACCAGAATGGTGTGATGAACCGCTACATAATCAACGGTTCAACCAGGATCTCAAATATGCTATCCCCATGTTATCCAAACTTATACACATCCGTAATCATAATCAGAGTGAATACACAATAGCAGAAGTCTTATAATAAGATGAACTGAGAAACTAAGATGATATTAATAATTTAATAGCAAATTATTTTGTATTCAACTGAGACATAAATATTAAATATCAAATACATGTCTGAATAAATCCAATAAAGAAACCTATAAAATATCTAATCAAATACACACGAGTTGCACTCGCAAGAGGAGTCGTGTGTATCTACTTCAGCTCCAGCTTCCTTTGCTGCCACATTCCCATACGCGGACGCATTCATATAATCTTCAACAGTATAACCTGCATCATCAACTAAAAATATTCGACGTCGAGGGGTGAGCACACATCACGGCTCAGTGAGTAGCCAAAACAATGCAACAATACATATGCATGCAAATCAATTTATATCTTTGGTCTGGTATATAAGTTTGCAGTATGCAATAGAAAGGTTTAGGTAGCCAAAGGTCGTGTTTAATAAGTAATAGAAATATTGGATGGCATTCTGTATGCACATTACAACATATTCGCATAGAATCAAGCACGGCATAGGACTCAAGAAAATAGAAAACAATAGTTTGTTATTAACCAATTTAGTTTGGAGTTAAGGTTCCTCACCTTACCTTGCTATAAGATACTTTTTCAAGCTTTAGAATCACCTTTACAGTGTTATTATATTGCTAGAAGTCCTAACAAATTCGATAGAATTTAATTAAAATTTATTCAGAATTAAAAACTACTCTGTTAACTGAGGGTCGATGGTAGGGTCGGAGTCAGAATCGACCCTGGGTGCGACCCTCCCTTAACACTGAACTTCCCGAACACTGAGGGTCGATGGTCAGGAACACCTAGGGTCAGATGGTCATCGACCCTCGGTGCGACCCTCTGTGCACTTTGGTCCAATTTCCACTTTTTAGTCGATTCTTCGTGTTTGGGGTCCTATGGCTTGCTTCTACATTCCATTCAACATTCATCCCATGGTCTGAAACCATGAATCATCCACCTAGATAACTTTCATGCATTCTCCTAGGGTTTTCCATGAAAACCTAACCATGGATTGATGGTTTGGGTTTCTCCGAGATCACACTCTCTCCAATAACTATCCTAAGGTTTGTAGAAACTCATGGAATCAGTATCCATACCTGAGAAGATTACTCCTTCTCTGAAATTCTTTTCTTTTTTGCTAGGTTCTCTTGCTTGCCTCTCTTCTTTCTCTTTTCCTTCTCCTCTCTTTCTCTCAATTCAATTAGGGTTGTGAAAGGAGTGAAAGTGGCTTAGGGACGTCCTTTAAATAGACTAGGAACATCCTAAAATAAGTCCCTTTGAGATTAGGAAAGACTCCAATCGAAAATCTAGAAATTTCCTAATTTCTATTTTCTGCGGTAACCGAGGGTCGATGGGAGGGTCGATGATCCCGTCGACCCTAGGGTCTTAAGCTGTCCAACCCTCCCTTCAAAATTGAGGGTCTGACTTTCTGTTTTGGGAGGTCCGACCCTGCTTAGCTGGGTTTGGGACCCTTCCCTCTTTTTAAGTGTTTCTGGGTTGATTTGATACCTGGGATCTCGATCTCCTTCACGCCCTTGGTCCATTTGACTCGACCATAATGGGTAAACCTGGTTCAAGGTGGTAAGACCAGGTTAGATTGACACGGGTCTTACACTCAGTGTTTGGGAAGTTCAGAATCTGGGGAGGGTCGCATCCAGGGTCGATCAGGACTCCGACCCTACCTCCGACCCTTAGTTAACATAATGGTTTTTAAATCTAGAATTAATTCTAATTAAATTCTATCGACTTTGTTAGGTCTTCTATCAATATAATAACACTGTAATGGTGATTCTAAAGCTTGGAAAAGTATCTTATAGCAAGCTAAGGTGAGGAACCAGAACTCCAAACTAAATTGGTTAATAAGAAAAACTGTTTTCTATTTCTTGAGTCCTATGCATGCTTGAATTTATGCGAATATGTTTGTAATGTGCATACAACATGTCATCCAATATTTCTATTATTTGTTCATGCATATTTACTTTATTGTCTATAACATGATGATGATGATGATGATAGGAATAGGCATGTGTTTGTATGAGTGTGGTTGGTGTACTTGATGCGAGCGAGTATCAGGGGAGGTGTGATAAGAACGTCAATAAACGTTAACCTTTGGCGGGTCTCAGCACTTTAGCTCTATCTCTAACTCAAGTCTTGTGCATTAGCATCGTCGTATCGCCATTACTTTAGTAGAACTATTATGTCGTAGAGTATCAGGCGAGGTGGTCTCGGTCCTTGTAGTCTCTGACTCTACCGGGAGGCCTTAGCTCTATCTCTATGGACATTCTGATGGATGCTGGGGTGAGGCCTTGGATACACTTTTTGGCATTAGGATTGGTTAGTTGCGAGCCCAGTTTGCAGCCCTCGCTAACAGGAGCTTATGTGTTGGTATGACACTATATAGCAATAAACGTAACCTTTGTTATATAATGTTCATGATTGGGCGCATGTGAGTTGACGATAAACGTGATCTTCGGGTAACATCACACACTCGTGTATAGAGGCGGGGTCAATAAACGCGACCTTTGGCTACCTAAACCTTTCTATTGCATACTGCAAACTTATATACCAGACCAAAGATATGAATTGATTTGCATGCATATGTACTGTTGCATTGTTTTGGCTACTTACTGAGCCGTGATGTGTGCTCACCCCTCGACGTCGAATATTTTTAGTTGATGATGCAGGTTATACCGTTGAATATTATATGAATGCTCCAGCATACGAGAACGTAGCGACGATGGAAGCTGAAGCTGAAGTGGATACACATGACTCCTCTTGCGAGTGCAACTCGTGTGTATTTGATTAGATATTTTATAGGTTTCTTTATTGGATTTATTAAGACATGTATTTGGTACTTAAATATTTATGTCTCAGTTGAAAACAGAATAATTTGCTATTAAATTATTAATATCATTTTAGTTTCTCAGTTCATGTTATTATAAGACTTCCGCTATTGTGTATTTACTCTGATTATGATTACGGATGTGTGTAAGTTTAGATAACGCGGGGATAGCCTATTTGAGATCCTGGTTGAACCATTGGTTTATTAGCGGTTCAACACATCATTCTGAATACTGCAGAAGTGGGGTGTGACAACTTGGTATCAGAGCATCTCAGGCCCTGTTCGCTGAACTAACATACATTCGAGACAATTGTGAACTGAGATAGGATAAAAGTAAAAATAGTAATATTAACACACTATAAGCACAAGTGATGATTGAGACCAAATTTAAAAAGAGAATAATGCATCTATAAAAGGGGAAATAATTTACATACAATGAGTGAGAGAAACAAAATGTATATACATAATGAAAGCAGAGTACAGTCCACAACCCGGACAGTTACTCTGAAGTAAAAGGAAACTAAAGTACGATCAAGAAACTGGAGGCAAAGGAGGAGGCGGGGCCTCACGATCTCGGTCATAGTCCTCAGCATAGACTCTAGTCAACCAAGCTATCTGAGTCTGGGTTGTCTGTAGACTAGCTGTGAGATCGGCTACCCTCCTATCAGTCGCACGCTGAATCTCTATGAGCTCTCCCATCCGCGTATTTGATATACGCTGGGCAGCTAGCAGCTCATCCACTCTCACACGCTGAGCGTCTAGCAACTCCTCCATCCTCAGATCAGATCTGCGCTGAGCCTCCCTGACCTCCTGCAGCATCTCCATCATATCAGGTTGCCACCTCCACCACCAGAGCTAACAACCGTGGTGATGAATCTGGCACAGCAGCTGCAGCAGATGCAACACGCACAGGCTCAGATGCAGGTTGCCATGGGAATTATGTTTCAAGCCACTCAGGCTGCACCCATGCACACAGGACAAGCCAGTGCAGCACCGGTGGGTAACCACCCAGCTCCTCAGACACCTCAGCAACTGGCTGCACAGATTCTAGTGCAGGTCCCAGAAGCAGCTCAAGGGAATTACCAGTATCCACCCCATATGTTTGGGGAAAACCCCCAAAATCAGCTGGACCACTCCCGACTAGTGGAGAGATTTTTGAAGATGAAACCCAAAGAATTCAACGGCAAACCGTCTGATCCGTTGTGGCCAGCACACTGAATAAACGAGATGGAGAGAAATTTCCTCATGATGACTATCACAGAGGAAGAGAAAGTACTATGCGCCACCTTCATCCTCAAGGGCGATGCACATCATTGGTGGAAATCAACGAAGGCATATCTACTGACCAAGCACGCCCTACTGACATTGGCTATATATAAAGAAGCCTTCTTTGAGAAATACTTTCCACGGAGCTTCAGAGATTCGATGGAAAAAGAGTTCCTGAGTCTTTATCAGGGACAGATGTCAGTGGATGCGTACCAACAGCATTATGAAGAGTTGTTTTTCTTCGCACCACAGAGTATGCAAGAAGAAGAAACCAAAACCCGTAGGTTTGTCATGGGACAGAGAGGAAACATCAGAGAACATGTTCTGGGCTTAGAAAAGAGAATTTATAATAAAGCTGTCCAGATTGCTTGAGTTATAGAATCGAGCCAGAAGGAGAGTTATTTTACTCAAAACAGAGGAATCAAAAGGCCAGCCAGAAATTCTTACAACGGAGGCAATAACAAGACATATAAGCCTTTCCGTCCTCAGAATTTTACTGCTGCAACCAAGACTACTCCAGCAGCTCAACCTCAGCCAAAGCCCAATTCTGAAGTCCTGAAGTGTTTTAACTGCAACCAGCCGGGACATATGGCAAGGGAGTGCCCTAAGCCCAAGAAGCAATTCCATCAAGGACGTGTATATGCTGTTACGTCTGAGGATGCGGCCCCATCACCCGATGTGGTCACAGGTACGACTGAAACTTTTAAAGTTAAAATTACATTGAATGAGCATGTAGACTATGTCACACTCCAATTCTGCACCGTTCGGAACGGTGTGATGAACCGTCAATAAACCAACGGTTCAACCAGGATCTCGCAATAGGCTATCCCACATATAATAAACCAAAACACATTCCACATTAATCGGAAATAATAAAATAAATAGCGAAAGTCTTATAGATAATGAACTGAGGTCTAATCACGATAAATAATTTATATTTCATTTATTTCCAAGTAACCAAAACATAATTTAATACATATTACAATAACCAAATATGAAAGCTAAACATTAAATGTATCCATCGTTGAAACGCTCGCTTAACGAATCATGTTCGTCCTCCACAGCTTTCTCATTCGTAGCCTCTACCCGTTCATATGTTGACGTGTAGACATAGTCTTCAATCATAGTACCTGTAATATCATAAACTAAAAAGATTTGAGCACGTGAGGGTCAGCTCTCCAACTTGAGCTCAGTGAGAAAACAAACAATGCAACAAACATATGCATGCAATCAATTCATATCTTTGGTCTGGTATATAAGTTTGCAATGTGCTATAGAAAGGATAGGTGGCCGCCACACCTCTATACACGAGTGTGTGGAAACACCCAATGAAAATGGCACTGTCGCCCCACATGCACCCACCATGGACAATATACACCCCATGAAAATGGCATGGCTGTACCGGTTCCCTATACCAACACGTAAGCCCTTGTTGGCGAGGGCTTGCAAACTGGGCTCGCAACTAACCAACCCTAATGTCAAACAATGTATCCAAGGCCTCACCCCAGCATCCCTCAATACATCCATAAAGATAGAGCTAGGGTCTGGTGACCAGGCTGAACCACAATGCCACGTCCCCCCCTGATGCCCTATGACATATTAATTCCGCTAAGGTAATGGCGATACGACGATGTTAGTGGACAAGACTTGAGTAGAGATAGAGCTAGAGTCTGGTGACCAGGCTGAACCACAATGTCACGTCCTCCCCCTGATGCTCCACTTGCATCAAGCACACTAACACTTGCTTAGTGGACATGACTTGAATAGACCATGGCACAATATACCCCGATGAGAACGGCATCAAAGTACCAGTTGATACCATCCCTACCCGCACCATGTACACCAGCCAAACACAAACATTCACATGCCTATTCCTACCATCATCAACATCATCATGTTATAATCAATAAATTTAAATATGCATGAACAGTAATAATAGAAATATTGGATGACTTTCTCGCATGATCAATGAAAGATCTTTCCATAACTTGAAGCTGATTTGAGAAGCATATGCCATCCACTCATGCACGTCATGCAAGTATTTGCTTCTGATGAAGTTGGCCCACCACCCCCTTTATCACAGTCCAACACATTCGCATTTTGAATGATTTATCGACGTCCATCAGACTTATAATTCCTAAGCCACCTTCCTCTTTAGGAAAGTTGAATGCACATTACAAGCACACACGCATATCACAATCATGGTATTGGATTCAAGAAATAAAAATAGTTTGTTATTAACCAATTAGTTTAGGTTTTGTTCCCTCACCTTAGCTTGCTAATAGATACTTTTCCAAGCTTTAGAATCACATTTATAATGTTATTATATTGCTAGAAAACCTAAAAAAGTCGATAAAATTTAGTTAGAATTTATTCAGAATTTAAAAACCATTCTGTTAACTGAGGGTCGGAGGTAGAGTCGGATTCATGATCGACCATGGGTGCGACCCTCCCCCTAATCTGAACTTCCCGAACACTGAGGGTCGATGCTAGGGTCGGATCTGCCATCGACCCTAGGTGCGACCCTCCATTGTTTGAGTCAAAAATATCAATTTTCGTTCTCTCTTTCATGGTTGGGTCCTATGGCTTACTTCCACAATCCATTCTATACATGTTTTATGATTTAGAACTATACTTTATTTACCTACATGGTTTTAAAGATCTCCTCCATGGTTTCCATTGAAATGAAATCATGGATGGATGATTTGGGTTTCTTCTAAGTCATACCTTCTTCATAAACTATTCTAAAGTCTTAAATAAATCATGGGAATGTATTCATACCTTAGGTTTGCTGAGATTCAGAGTTCCTCTGAATTTCCTCTTCTTCCTTAGCCTTTTCTTCAAGTTTTCCTTCTCTTCTTCTCTTCCTTCTCTTCTCTTTCTCTCAATCCAATTAAGGTTGTAAAAGGAGTGAAAGAGGCTTAGGGACGTCCTATTTATAGGGCAAAACCTCCCAAAATAAGTCCCATTGAGTTTAGGAAAGGTTCCAATCGAAATTAGGAAGGTTTCCTAATTTCCGGTTCGTTCTGTTTTTCCCGAATACCGAGGGTTGATGGGAGGGTCGATGGGAGGGTCGGACCTGCCTGTTAAAACCTGCAACCCTACCCTCATTTTGACTGTTTTTGGGTAAATGTTCATATTGGGTCTTGGGTTTCTTCAAACACTTGGTCCACTTGGCTCGACCATGATATGTAGACGGGTCACGACAGGAAATGTAAGGTTAGGCCGAGTTCGTGGTGTGTGGGTCTTACAACTCCACCACCCTAAAAAGAAATTTCATCCTCGAAGTTTGAAAGTACGGATCTTACAACTCCCCCATCCTTAAAATAAATCTTGTCCTCAAAATTTTGAATTTACTTCGGAGTCATAGGTGAGAATTCTATTTTCGCATTGCATCTTCTTCCTCCTATGCACTCTTCTCCACGTCTTGTCTTCGTCAAATTATCTTCGTATAATTGATACGAAGTTTTTAAGGTGTTGTACCTTTCAACTAGTGAACTAGGCTGGTACCACTTCAATAGTTAAATCTCCTATTTAATCCAGTGATTCCGTGGTCAATACTTTTGATATGGATCTCCACTGTACTTCTTCAATAGAGACACACGAAATACATCATGTGCACTATACATGGATAGCGGTAACGCTAATTGATATGCAACTTTTCTACGTCTCTCCAGAGTTTATAAGATTCGACGCATATATAGAATACTACTTTCCTTCTTGTCTAATCATTTCAAACTATACATAAGTGATATCTTCAAAAACACTTTGTCACTTATGGCAAACTCAAGGTCTTGGTGTCTATTCGGACAATCCTGAGCTATCCTGCCCCTTTTCTTTGATCTTGTCTGCCACTCGACAGTTTTCTGCAATTGACTTAGGTCTTAAAACTCTTTATTCACTAACTTTATTCCAAAAGAACGGAATTTGACATTTCTATCGTATCTGCTTCATTGGTAACATTTACATGGTAGCTTAATAGCAACTTCAATTCACGATAACTTCTTAACTCATGTTCCTCGAAATCAATTTCACAACTTGGGGCATATCTCTTAGGATATGTATAGTCCGCTCCAACTATCCATCAGTTTAAGGTAAAATGCGATACTAAACTTCAACTTTGTTCCCATTGTTTCCTATAGATCCTTCCAAAACTTTAAGATAAAGCATGAGCTTCTGGCCGACACTATGCTCTCATGCATACCATTCAATCTGATAATACTATCCATATATAGCTTAGTTAGCCGCTCCAAAACATACCGAGGTCGTATAGCAAAGGAATGAGCTATCTTCATAAGGCGATCAACAATCACCCATACTGCGTCAACCGATCCAGGAGTTAGTGGCAAATCAGTGACATAGTTCATTGTAATATAGTTTCACTTCCAGAATGACTTTGATAGTTATTGTTGTAGCCATGTTGGTCTTTGTCTTTCAGCCTTTACTTGCTGATAATTCAATTATTGAAACATGCATCTATCCACAACCACTTCCATTCCCTTTCTGCCAAAATAATCTCTTCATGTCATGATACATATTGGTGCTCTAGTATGTACTGAATATTGAGTACAATGGACTCTTATCATTATCCTCTTCATAGTATCCAAGTCTTTATCTTCATGTATTCAGAATCTGCCTCTATATCTGAGTACCATCTCCGCATCCAAAGTAAGTCAGGGTTAGGTTTTTCTTTCTCTAAATCTCCTGACATTATTCTTATATACAGATTTAACAAAATTGCTACTTTTATTTCATCCACCAATTCAGAGATGATTTTTAATATCGTAAACGCAATCGAACTATTGTTTCATAATTCATCCATAAGTTCTTGCTCGATTGAATCATCACTAGCTTCTATTATATGTTACTCTTTGCCAAATCTGAATCTGTTGCTTCAGAACATAAGGCAACATTTATACTCGGTCCTTCTTCAGACCTCATAATCCCTTTTTGCTTAAGGCTTAGCTACTACATTAGCCTTGCTCAGTGACCTTGAATATCACGGTCTTAATCCTTCAATATTGAAACCATTTTCCTATCCTCATGTTCAACTCTTTCTGATGAAGAGATAAATAGGACTCTTAACCTAAAATTATTCTCCGTTTAGATAATGTCTCCAAGTCTTGATTTCATAATTCATCACCGGTAACTCCAAGTCATGAGTAGGGTAACGCTTATCATGCTCCTTTGGTTTTCTTGAAACGTATGCAATCGCTTATTTATCTTGCATCAACCCGCATCCTTGATCCAATCCGAAAGCTCCAATGGATAGGGTAAAAGGTTCCCTTGGTACCGAAATGATCAAGATGGGAGTTGATATCAACCTTACCTTAGAATCTGGAAACATTCTTCACACTTATAGGTTCAAATAAATTCCTCTCCCTTCCTGGTTAGCTTGGTAAGAGGTTTTGCGATCTTAGGGTGGTCCTCCAAGCATCGTCTGTAATAATCAGCAAAAACCAAGTAACTTCTTATCTTTGTAATATTCCATACAATTGCTTCTATCTGAATAGGGTCCACTTTAATCCCTTTATATGATGCTACGTGATCTAAGAAGATCATTTTGTTTTATCATGTCTCATGTTTCTTGGTCTTGACATGAAGCTTTTCACTTCTCAGCTGTTGTGAAGCTGTTCTAAGGTATGTTGTATGAGTTGCTTCATTCTTGGAATAAACCAAATATCATCTATGAAAACTATGACCGGCGTGTCCAACATGTCATGAAACACCCAGTTCATCAGCTTCATAAAAGATGTAAGGGCATTGGTTAATCCAAACGTCATAATCGAGAACTCATAATGTCCAATCCCGATTCTAAAAGCTATCTTTGAGATATTTCTATCCAAAATTCTTCAGCTGATGATATCTTGACTGAAGAAAATACCTTTTCTCCTTGCAACTGTTTAAACAAGTCATCGATCTAAGGTAGTAGATATCAATTCTTGACTGTGAGCTTGTTTAGTTCCCGGTAGTCTATACGCAAACAACACTACCATCCTTCTTCTTCATGAATTGCATTGGCACTTCCCATGATGCAATACTTAGCCAATTAGAACCCTTGTCTAATAACTGTTGTAGTTACGTCTCAATCCCTTTAACTCCATAGAAGCTACTCTACAGGTGCCTTTGACACGAGTATCATCCTTGGTAACAAGTCGATGACGAACTCGATCGCACGATCAGGTGATAACCCGATAAATCTCTTGGAAACACATCAGGGAATTTATGCATCACATCAATATTCGTCATCTATGGTGCTTCTTTGGTAACGTATACCACAGATACCATATATCCAACTCATTTCTCTTCAAAGCATCTCTTCACCTTTAGCATAGAGCGGATCAGCTTTCACTTCCTAGGCAACATACTCCCAATGATACTAAATCATATGCCATTTTTATTCTTGAATGATAACCTCTTCTATTCACATAATCACTTGTAGAGTGTTGAGACAACAAGTCTATTTCCAAGATGACGTCAAAGTCTACCATCTCAAGTCGACTTAGGTTGCATCCAAATTCTGTTCATCCATAAGATTTAGACATTGTTCGTAACACTCATCCCATACAACATCTAGTCCAAAGGGCTTGAACTAGCAAAATCTGGTATAAGGTCTTAAGAGCATGTCTAGTTCCTTCATATCTTATGATTTTGGAAGACTATTGCTAACAATCTCATATCTTGAAAAGTTCATTAGCTTATATTTCCTTTATCACTTCTGTTCTATCCTGATCTCTCTTTCATATACCTCGAAAAATATCTTGTGATTGTTACCTCATATCCCAAGTCTATCTATAAGCATTAGGATATATGCTTATAAATTCATTAATTCATCTAAACTCTTTTGGTCATTTCTTAATCAATCACTCAACATTGGGCATAACTCAATTATCATTGTATTAAATCGAGTACTACTTATGCCATGACTTTATCCTTGTATCCATTCTTAAATTTACCTTTAGGAATCTTCTACCTTGTCAAAATTCGTACTGATATAGCCATCCTTAACTCTACTTGAGTGCTATCTATTTCTTTACTGGCTACTCTTAAAAGTTCCCACATTTTCTCATGCACTCTTTTATAGACATGATTCATATCCATCCATTTAGCAATCTCAAAACAAATCCTCTATTACTTCATTTGAGGTTCATTGGCTATGACATTTAATCTGAATTTAATCATCTTTCTTCCAATAATTCCATTATCACTAAACATTTTTATCATCAAAGGTCAGGGAGTGTATGAATCAAAATGTTCATCCAAAAGTGATTCACTTCCTTTCGTCCATTTTGTATAATGACAAACTTTGCTTTATCTCGTGAACCTAGGTTTAAAGAATCAGGGGTAAATCTATAGTAATCCAACCGGCATCAAAAGATCGTTAAGTTGCACGGTGGTCCAAATACATGTAATAGAGGTTTTACAATTCTTATCCTCATGGTTACAGGTTCTATCGAATATATAATGCCATTGGTCAAGGCACTACAGGAGTAAATCTGGAGAAAGATTTCGTACATCAGTAAATCAAGTATAAATCAGTAGATGTATGTTCAACATGATTAAACATTTAACTGTTCATTCAGTTCATATCTTTGTTCATGTTGTTGATCATGAGAGTGGTTTAGATTGGTATAATCATGACTAAAACTAAAGAAACAATATCTATAACTCCAATTGACAGGTTAAATCAAGAAGGTATCATGTCAAGGTACGAGAATTAAAATCAAATATGTGCATCCTCTATAATCATCAGAGTAAGTCAATAATGCACCGCATCCTATACAAACATATCTACTTACATGGCCATTATCCTCTTATCTCTGTTTGGATTTAGCCCGAGATCTATTCCTTTATCTCAACAGGGGTTTTGGCATTACTAGCCATTTTCCTTCTTCCTCTGTCTTATATCGAGTTTCACATCTTGTGAGTACCAACTCGGTATTCCAATTTTCTGCTGTACAGATGCTTCCTTCTTGCCACTGTACTATATCCTTGTATACTTGGATAACTACCACACTTATAGATAATACCCTATATTATTTGTTTATCTGGATAAATTTTGGTCTTCCCTTTCTGTTTGAGTGTATATATATGGTTCCACCTTTTATATGTACATTATCGTCTTGTTTAATTTATGCCTCAACCAACACAGGTGCTTATGGTTTGTTTGTATTAAAGTTTTTTAATTTATCCTAACTCAGTTCATGGACTCCAGTGCAAGTATTCAGGTTTAATGGGTAAGGCCTACGAGAGCTCAGATACCAAGTTGTCACACCCCAATTCTGCACCGTTCGGAACGATGTGATGAACCGTCAATAAACCAATGGTTCAACCAGGATCTCGCAATAGGCTATCCCACATATGATTAACCAAAACACATTCCACATTAATCAGAGATAATAAAATAAATAGCGGAAGTCTTACAGATAATGAACTGAGGTCTAATCATGAAAAATAATTTATATTCCATTTATTTCCAAGTAACCAAAACATAATTTAATACATATTACAATAACCAAATACAAAAGCTAAACACTAAACGTATCCATCGTTGAAACACTCGCTTAACGAACCATGTTCGTCCTCCACAGCTTTCTTATTCGTAGCCTCCACCCGTTCGTATGTTGGCGTGTAGACATAGTCTTCAATCATAGTACCTGTAATATCATAAACTAAAAAGATTTGCACGCGCGAGGGTCAGCTCTCCAACTTGAGCTCAGTGAGAAAACAAACAATGCAACAAACATATGCATGCAATCAATTCATATCTTTGGTCTGGTATATAAGTTTGCAATGTGCTGTAGAAAGGATAGGTGGCCGCCGCACCTCTATACACGAGTGTGTCGAAACGCCCAATGAAAACGGCAATGTCTCCCCACATGCACCCACCATGGACAATATACACCCCATGAAAATGGCATGGCTGTACCGGTTGCCCATACCAACACGTAAGCCCCTGTTGGCGAGGGCTTGCAAACTGGGCTCGCAACTAACCAACCCTAATGTCAAACAATGTATCCAAGGCCTCACCCCAGCATCCCTCAATACATCCATAGAGATAGAGCTAGGGTCTGGTGACCAGGCTAACCACAATGCCACGTCCCCCCCTGATGCCCTACGACATATTGGTTCCGCTAAGGTAATGGCGATACGACGATGTTAGTGGACAAGACTTGAGTAGAGATAGAGCTAAAGTCTGGTGACCAGGCTGAACCACAATGTCACGTCCTCCCCCCGATGCTCCACTCGCATCAAGCACACTAACACTTGCTTAGTGGACATGACTTGAATAGACCACGGCACAATATACCCCGATGAGAACGGCATCGAAGTACCAGTTGATACCATCCCTACTCGCACCATGTACACCAGCCAAACACAAACATTCACATGCCTATTCCTACCATCATCAACATCATCATGTTATAATCAATAAATTTAAATATCCATGAACAGTAATAAAAGAAATATTGGATGACATGTTGAATGCACATTACAAGCACACACACATATCACAATCATGGTATTGGACTCAAGAAATAAAAATAGTTTGTTATTAACCAATTAGTTTAGGTTTTGTTCCCTCACCTTAGCTTGCTAATAGATACTTTTCCAAGCTTTAGAATCACCTTTATAATGTTATTATATTGTTGGAAGACCTAACAAAGTCGATAAAATTTAATTAGAATTTATTCAGAATTTAAAAACCATTCTGTTAACTGAGGGTCGGAGGTAGGGTCGGAGTCATTATCGACCCTAGGTGCGACCCTCCCCCTAATCTGAACTTCCCGAACACCAAGGGTCGATGCTAGGGTCGGATCTACCATCGACCCTAGGTGCGACCCTCCATTCTTTGAGTCAAAAATATCAGTTTTCGTTCTCTCTTTCATGGTTGGGTCCTATGGCTTACTTCTACAATCCATTCTATACATGTTCTATGATTTAGAACTATACTTTATTCACCTACATGGTTTTAATGATCTCCTCCATGGTTTCCATTGAAACGAAACCATGGATGGATGATTTGGGTTTCTTCTAAAACATACCTTCTTCATAAACCATTCTAAAGTCTTAAATAAATCATGGGAATGTATTCATACATTAGGTTTGCTGAGATTCAGAGTTCCTCTGAATTTCCTCTTCTTCCTTAGCCTTTTCTTCAAGTTTTCCTTCTCTTCTTCTCTTCCTTCTCTTCTCTTTCTCTCAATCCAATTAAGGTTTTAAAAGGAGTGAAAGAGGCTTAGGGACGTCCTATTTATAGGGCAAAACCACCCAAAATAAGTCCCATTGAGTTTAGGAAAGGTTCCAATCGAAATTAGGAAGGTTTCCTAATTTTCGGTTCATGCTATTTTTTTCGAATACCGAGGGTCGATGGGAGGGTCGATGGGAGGGTCGGACAACTCATAGACCCTGCAACCCATGGTTGAGGATCGATGGTGAGGGTCGATGGGAGGGTCGGACCTGCCTGTTAAAACCTGCGACCCTACCCTCCTTTTGACTGTTTTTGGGTAAATTTTCATATTGGGTCTTGGGTTTCTTCACACACTTGGTCTACTTGGGTCGACCATGATATGTAGATGGGTCACGACAGGAAATGTATGGTTAGGCCGGGTTCGTGGCATGTGGGTCTTACAGACGAAGTAAAGGTAAATCACAGGTATTGTACTTATAAATGGCGTACCCGCCAGAGTACTCTTCGATTCTGGAGCTACTCATTCATTTATATCTGTATCATTTGGAAAGAAGACGAAATTACCCATCAAAATATTAGACTACAAATTACTTGTACGGTCACCGATGGGGTTAGAAGTGGAACTAGAGAAAGGTTATAGACCATATACAGTTCTCATTGGAGAGAAAACTTTAAATGCAACCTTGATACAACTTGAGATGGCAGATTTTGATGTCATCTTGGGAATGGACTGGTTAGCTCGGCATTCTGCAAATCTATTATGCTCCGAAAAGAAGCTAACGTTCAAAGACAAAGAAGGAGCAGAATTATGTTTCTCGGGAACCAAACTTCCCCGGAGACGCAAGCTCATACTTTCAGCACTAAAGGCTAAGAAGTGCCTTGAGAAGGGGGCAATCGGGTATCTAGTATCCGTGGTCGACCTAACCAAGGACGCACCACGAATGGAAGATATTGATGTCGTGCGGGACTATCCTGACGTATTTCCAGAGGAACTACCCGGATTACCACCCGACCGAGCCACGGAGTTTGTGATAGACCTTATACCTGGAGCCGCACCAGTGTCTAAAGCACCTTATAGAATGGCTCCTAGGGAACTAAAGGAATTAAAAGTTTAACTACAAGAACTGCTGGACAAGGGTTATATTCGACCCAGTATATCACCATGGGGGGCACCGGTGTTGTTCGTAAAGAAGAAGGATGGTAGCATTCGATTATGTATCGACTATCGGGAGTTGAATAAACTGACAATCAAGAATCGATACCCACTACCTCGGATCGATGACTTGTTCGATCAGTTACAAGGAGCGAAAGTATTTTCTAAGATCGATCTTCGATCGGGCTATCATCAGTTAAAGATTAAAGAAGGTGATATTTCGAAGACAGCTTTCAGGACCAGATATGGACATTATGAATTTTTGGTTATGTCTTTCGGATTAACTAATGCACCGGCAACGTTCATGGAACTTATGAATCGAGTTTTCGACGATATGTTGGATACGTC
Source organism: Protea cynaroides (assembly GCA_028583415.1). NCBI lineage: Eukaryota > Viridiplantae > Streptophyta > Magnoliopsida > Proteales > Proteaceae > Protea > Protea cynaroides. Next base: position 35,262,458 of record CM053265.1, read on the forward strand.
GGTTATAGTATTTATTGATGATATATTGGTATATTCCAAGGACAAGGAAACCCATATCAAGTACCTAAACGCAGCCCTACAGCGTTTAAGGAAAGAGAAGTTATATGCCAAATTTTCAAAGTGTGAGTTTTGGCTAAGTGAAGTCGCCTTTCTAGGCCATGTAGTATCCGTTGAAGGAATCAAAGTGTACCCCAGCAAGATCGAGGCTATTGTGAAGTGGGAAGCACCAAAGAGCGTTTCAGAAATCAAAAGTTTTCTGGGTCTAGCTGGTTATTATCGGAAATTCGTAGAAGACTATTCTCGGATTGCCGTACCTCTCACCAGTTTGACTAAGAAAGGTGAAAAGTTCGTATGGACCGATAAATGTGAGGAGAGTTTCCAAATGCGGAAGTCCAGATTGATATCCGCCCCAATTTTGACTATTCCTATTCCAGGACAGACGTTTACCTTATACACTGATGCGTCGGGATTGGGATTGGGATGTGTGCTTATGCAAGGAGAGTAAGTGATTGCTTATGCTTCAAGACAGTTGAAGGTACATGAGAAAAACTACCCCAGTCATGATTTGGAGTTAGCGGCAGTAGTACATGCTGTCAAGATATGGAGACATTACTTATACGGAGAGAAATTTCAGATTAAGTCGGACCATAAAAGTCTTACTTATTTATTTAATCAGAAGGAATTGAATATGAGACAATGAAGATGGCTGGAACTATTGAAAGACTATGATTGTGATATCCAGTATCATCCGGGAAAAGTGAACGTAGTAGCGGATGCATTAAGCAGAAAAGCAATGATAAAATCTCAAGGAGAGGTTAGCACGACTGCAGCAATGTGTACTACCGGAATGGTATTCAATCACGACAATGAGAAGTATGTGATAGATACAATGGATGGATCAGCCAACCAAGGGTTCATTCATCGGTTTTTGAATATGTTCGCGGCATTGAAGATTATACTGGATATAGTGGATGAAGTGAAGACAGCTATCAAAGCAGATCCTTATCTGAGAACAGTACAAGAAGATATCGAGAAAGGTAGGACTAACCCTGAGTTCACCTTGGATGACGAGAAGGTACTGAGATACAAAGGAAGAATATGTGTACCTGAAACAGAAAGTGCAGACATTAGACACCGACTGATGAAGGAAGCCCACACCACCATCTATTCGATACATCCTGGAAGTACAAAAATGTATCATGATCTAAAGAAACTATATTGGTGGAGGGGAATGAAAGCAGATGTAGCTAAGTTCGTATCTCAATGCCTAAATTTTCAGAAAGTAAAGGCTGAACGACAAAGACCCACAGGACTGTTACAGCCATTATCGGAACCAGCATGGAAATGGGACTGCATCACTATGGACTTCGTCACGGGACTACCATTGACTCCTCGAGTAGTTGACGCAGTTTGGGTGATTGTGGACCGTCTGACTAAAACAGCTCGCTTCATACCTATAGGACCTCAGTATACACTGGAAAGGTTAGCGAAGTTGTATGTGGATAATATTGTTCGATTACATGGTGTTCCAGAAAGCATTGTGTCGGATAGAGATCCACGATTTACTTCCAAGTTTTGGGAAGGATTGTAAAAGGATATGGGTACAACGTTGAAGTTCAGTACTACATTCCACCCACAGACAGATGGACTGTCGGAACGTACAATTCAGATTCTAGAAGATATGCTACTAGCATGTGTAATTGATTTCAAGGAATCATGGGATGAAAGATTACCACTGATCGAGTTCGCTTATAACAATAGTTATCAGGCTACTATACATATGTCACCTTATGAAGCACTGTATGGCAGGAAGTGTCGAACTCCCTTGTTTTGGAATGAAGTTGGAGAACGTAGTATTGTTGGGCCGAAATTTATTGAAGAGACTTGTCGAGTGGTCGACATTATCAAGGAAAGAGTGAAAACAGCTCAGAACCGTCAGAAGCAATATGCAGATACTCGACGCAGAGATCTGGAGTTCGCTGTAGGTGATAAAGTATTTTTGAAGGTATCGCCCATGCGAGGATTGAAGAGGTTCGGACAGAAAGGGAAACTAAGTCCATGATATGTCGGGCCGTATGAAATTCTAGCTAAGCGTGAAAAATGGCTTATCAGTTAGCACTACCACCATCTATGTCAAGTGTGCATGACGTATTTTACATTTCCCTATTGAAGAAGTATGTCAAAGACCAAACGCATGTTTTGACAGTAGATTTGCCAGAATTTACTGATGATTTGACATTTGAAGTAACACCAACAGAAATCACTAGTCGAAAAGTTCAACGTCTACGCAACAGAGATATCTACTATGTTAAGGTCACATGAAAAAGTAAAGACATGGAAGAAATTACATGGGAAGAAGAAAATGCTATGCGGAAGCAATACCCTCACTTATTTGATTCAGAAGGCACGTACAATTTCGAGGATGAAATTTTTATAAGTTGGGGGGAGTTGTAAGACCCGTGTCAATCTAACCCAGTCTTACCATCTTGAACCAGGTTTACCCATCATGGTTGAGTCAAATGGACCAAGGGCGTGAAGGAGATCAAGATCCAAGGTATCAAATCGACCCAAAAACACTTAAAATAGGGGAAGGGTCGCATACCTAGCTAACCAGGGTCGGACCTCCCAAAACAGAAAGTCAGACCCTCAGTTTTGAAGGGAGGTTCGGACAACTTAGGACCCTAGGGTCGATGGGATCATCGACCTTCCCATCGACCCTCGGTTGCTGTAAGAAAATAAAATTGGGAAATTTCCTAATTTTCGATTGGGATTCTTTCCTAATCTCAAAGGGACTTATTTTAGGATGTTCCTACTCTATTTAAAGGACGTCCCTAAGCCACTTTCACTCCTTTCACAACCCAAATTGAATTGAGAGAAAGAGAGGAGAAGGAAAAGAGGAAGAAGAAAGGCAAGGAAGAGAACTTAGAAAAAAGGAGAAGAATTTCAGAGAAAAAGTAATCTTCTCAGGTAAGGATACTAATTCAATGAGTTTTTACAGACCTTAGGTTAGTTATTGTTGAGAGTGTGATCTCGGAGAAACCAAAACCATCAATTTATGGTTAGGTTTCCATGGAAAACCATAGAAGAATGCATGAAAGCTATATAGGTTGGTTATAGATGGTTTCAGACCATGGAATGCATGTAGAATGGAATGTAGGAGCAAGCCATAGGATTCCAAACATGAAGAATGGATTAAAAGAGGGAATTGGACCAAAGTGCACAGAGGGTCGCACCGAGGGTCGATGACCATCCAACCCTAGGTGTTCCTGACCATCGACCCTCAGTGTTCGGGAAGTTCAGAATCTGGGGAAGGTCGCACCCAGGGTCGATCAGGACTCCGACCCTACCTCCGACCCTTAGTTAACAGAATGGTTTTTAAATCTGGAATTAATTCTAATTAAATTCTATCGACTTTGTTAGGTCTTCTAGCAATATAATAACACCGTAAAGGTGATTCTAAAGCTTGGAAAAGCATCTTATAGCAAGCTAAGGTAAGGAACCAGAACTCCAAACTAAATTGGTTAATAAGAAAAACTGTTTTCTATTTCTTGAGTCCTATGCCATGCTTGAATTTATGCGAATATGTTTGTAATGTGCATACAACATGCCATCCAATATTTTTATTATTTGTTCATACATATTTACTTTATTGTCTATAATATGATGATGTTGATGATGATAGGAATAGGCATGTGTTTGTATGTGTGTGGTTGGTGTACTTGATGTGAGCGAGTTTCAGGGGAGGTGTGATGAGAACGTCAATAAACGTTAACCTTTGGCGGGTCTCAACACTTTAGCTCTATCTCTAACTCAAGGCTTGTGCATTAGCATCGTCGTATCGCCATTACTTTAGTAGAACTATTATGTCGTAGAGTATCAGGGGAGGTGGTCTCGGTCCTTGTAGTCTTTGACTCAACCGGGGGGCCTTAGCTCTATCTCTATGGACATTCTGAGGGATGCTGGGGGTGAGGCCTTGGATACACTTTTTGGCATTAGGATTGGTTAGTTGCGAGCCCAGTTTGCAGCCCTCGCTAACAGGGGCTTACGTGTTGGTATGGCACTATATAGCAATAAACGTAACCTTTGTTAGATAATGTTCATGATTGGGTGCATGTGAGTTGACGATAAACGTGATCTTTGGGTAACATCACACACTCGTGTATAGAGGCGGGGTCAATAAACGTGACCTTTGGCTACCTAAACCTTTCTATTGCATACTGCAAACTTATATACCAGACATATGAATTGATTTGCATGCATATGTATTGTTGCATTGTTTTGGCTACTCACTGAGCCGTTATGTGTGCTCACCCCTCGACGTCGAATATTTTTAGTTGATGATGCAGGTTATACCGTTGAAGATTATATGAATGCTCCAGCATACGGGAACGTAGCGGCGATGGAAGCTGAAGCTGAAGTGGATACACACGACTCCTCTTGCGAGTGCAACTCGTGTGTATTTGATTAGATATTTTATAGGTTTCTTTATTGGATTTATTAAGACATGTATTTGGTATTTAAATATTTATGTCTCAGTTGAAAATAGAATAATTTGCTATTAAATTATTAATATCATTTTAGTTTCTCAGTTCATGTTATTATAAGACTTCCGCTATTGTGTATTTACTCTGATTATGATTACGGATGTGTGTAAGTTTAGATAATGCGGGGATAGCCTATTTGAGATCCTGGTTGAACCGTTGGTTTATTAGCGGTTCATCACATCATTCTAAATAGTGCAGAATTGGGGTGTGACAGTAAGTGTTACTATACGGATTGTAAAGTGCACTTACATTAGCATTCTGAGAATTTTCCTGTGAAGGGCATTCCTCTATTGTGTGTCCAGTAGTTTGACACCAGTTACACATTAGGACTTGCTTTTGGATAGGGTCTTTAGGAACTAAAGCTTCTATCTTTTTGATAAGGCTATCTAAGTGTGCCTCCTTAGCTACTATGCCATCGACAAAGTAACCTTTACCTTTTTGGGTGGGATCTGTCTCCTGCACAGACTCCCACTCTCTTGTTTTTTCGGCTAGATCCGCCAAAAAGTTCCAAGCATCGTTAGCATCCTCATAGGAAGTGAATCCTTGAGGACACATAGACTCAAGCATTTACTTGGTAGGAAAGTCTATCCCCTCGTAAATAATTTGACAAAGCTGTCATATTTCAATACCATGGTGAGGGCACTCTTGGAGTAGACCTTGGAACCTTTCCATGAGTCTTGAAAAAGACTCATTTGACTCTTGTTTGAACCGATTATATCCCCTCGAAGTTTATTTGTCTTGTGAAGAGGGAAAAACTTTTTAAGGAATAACACAGTAAATTTTTCCCAGGATGTAATGGAATTTGTGGGAAAACCATAAAGCCATTTTTTAGCCCCATCCTTGAGTGAAAAAGTGATGCACCTCAATTTGATAGCATCATCACTGAGCTGTTGTATTTTAATGAGGGCACACACCTCCTCATACTCACGGAGAAACAAGTATGCATCCTCTGAAGATAACCCATGAAAATGAGAAAGCATGGTAATGAATTAAGTTTTCAATTCATAGTTGTTGCCTGTAGCAGCCGGCAATTGAATACATGAAGGTTGTGCTGCCCTAGCAAGGTAAAATCTATCCTTAAGTGTCATCTTTGGTTCAGCCATTGTAAATGATGGGACTCTTACTAGACGATTGCTAGCATCACGAGTCCATATACTCGTGCACATAACTATTTCAAATGATAAATTTTTTTTCTTTTTCCTCTAAATTCGATGCGAAAAGCTGGATTTTTTCAAATCGGGGTCAATGCAAACCTCCTGACGATCAATGGCTTAGAGACCGGTCATATCCGTAATTACCTTGAGAAACAACACCGTTACCACCGAAGCTATTGGTCGTTATTCCTCTTGATAATTCGATAGCCAGCATCCCTTAACACCATATCATGGTCAGGATTGGACCGTCGATTGTATTGTTCCAACCTAACGGATCGGAGCTGCAAAGAAAGGCATAAAAACCAATGTAAATTTTTTACATTTTTTTTTTCCTTTTTTTTTTTTAAATCACTTAGAATTCAATGAAAATTTTTTTTTGCATTTTTTTTAAATCACTTTGAACTATTTAAAATAGGAAAAAATAACGGCTTGCCTCCCCAGCAACGGCGCCAAAAACTTGATGTGAATTAAATATGTATGTAATCGCAAGTGCACGGTATCGTGCAGTAACGGGTCGATCTCAGGGAGGAATCGCTATTATCCTAACTCAAATAAGGCAAAGCGTACCAAAGGGATATGATTGAATTAACACCCTAATCACTTTAAATAAAAATTAATCAAGCAATAAAAACAATAATAACCATTCATAACGGTACGAAAATTTACTAAATCACTAACCATAAAGTAACACAGATTTGTTGCAAGAAAGAAACGAAATTAAAAGTAAAAGAATGTAAGAAAAACTTATCTCGATAGAAGATTTCTCTGTCGTTGCTCGTCGTCTTGTTGTCACTCCAAGACAAAGCTGCCATATTTCAATACCATGGTGAGGGCACTCTTGGAGTAGACCTTGGAACCTTTCCATGAGTCTTGAAAAAGACTCATTTGACTCTTGTTTGAACCGCATTATATCCCCTCAAAGTTTATTTGTCTTGTGAAGAGGAAAAAACTTTTTAAGGAATAAGAAACAAAATTAAAAGTAAAAGAATGTAAGAAAAACTTATCTTGATAGAAGATTTCTCTGTCGTGGCTCGTCGTCTTGTTGTCACTCCAAGGCAATGTGCAAACGATTACAAAAGGAGCCTTCTCCTCTAAATTAAATTAGTAATGGGATACAACCTATATTTATCTACCCTACTACAGAGTTCTAAATTTGAAATTAAAACTAAAAACAAATAAATAAATAAATAACAATAAACTTAAGCAAGAAGAACACAACTTGAAAAGAAAAAAAAACTAAGAATCTCAAACTCTCTCATAAATTCTCAAAACTAAGAAAAAACTCATAATAGAATTCTTGGATGATTTTCTATTGCTGAGCATCACATATATATACAAGAGAGTAAAGATCACAATCAATCTTTACAATTGAATTACAAGAGATTTTGTGGAGATAATTTTGGTAACCGAATTCCAATCTTGTAGGTTCATTGTATATGGACTATTCTTGAGTAGAAAAAATCTTGCACCAACTTATCATATCTTTAGCATCATTATCTCTTTTTGAAAACTTCCATAATCAATTGGAGCTTTCCATTCTTTAATGCCATGGCAATCTTGTAAATTTGATTCCAAATAACTAAGGAATATTTTCTCAAGAGAATGGAATCTTTCACATGAGATTGGGCTACTCTTTCACTTGGTCCAAGGCTGATCTTATACACAAAATTCGTGGCTCTCCTCATAAAATTCATCTTATGCCCGATTGCTGAGTTGACTGGGTGAGTTAACTGGATAGGATCACCAAAAATTCATAAAATGATATTTTAAGCTCAAATTTCTCCATTCTTTCACCTATACCCAAAAAACATAAAATCAACATTAAATACCCAAGAAGCATCATAAATAGAATAAGAGATGTATATTTTATGCCCTAAATTCACACATAAAATGTGTTCATCACTCATGCCCCTAGGGGGTTTCGTGACTTGGTCCTTTTGCTCACCCCTTTGGTCTTATTTTTAGGCCTACGGGCTCCTTCTTGCCAACCCATTGCCAACTCATGTTTTCTTTTTTGGTTTTTATCCCAATTTTCATGTTCTAACTTAGATTTTTGTCTCTAATATGCCTACGACACATGTCATCCCACTACTAGCTAGCATAGGATCTTTGAATTAGTCTCTAATTAGAAACCAATTACTCAAACTTTGTTTCCAAAAAAAAAAAAACTCTTTTTTCTTTCTTTTTTTTTCTTTTTTTTCTCTTTTTTTCTCTTAACTCTCGCTCTTTAACTAATTGCCACACACACACTCTCTCTCTCTCCCATATGATTTTGGAGAGAGATTCTCTCTCCAAAATCGTAGAAGAGAGAATTTGGTTTTTTTGCACTTTTATCTTTTTAGGCATTTTATCATATTTGCTTTAACCCTATCTTTCTTACTTATTTGCAATCTAACCCACGGGTGGAAAATGGCTTATACTTAACCCATCAATAGGCCCTTGAAGGTTTAACTTTGGCTTAGTGGGCTTCCAATGGGCTTCCACTCCTCTTTTCATTATCACTCTCCATTTTCTTCCTCACCTCTCTCTCACATCACCTATGAACTATGCAGGGAATAGAGTATGAATTTTGAGTGACACATAACCATTCCATGTGACACCTAGGGGGGTTAATTGGTGATTAAGATGGGTTAACTAGGTTCTGACTGAGTTTGACTCTAAGTGACTCCAGGGTTTAAGTATGGACTAACTTTGACTACTTTGACTAACTTTTACCAACTTTGATCTACTTTGACTATGAGATGGTTTTAGGTGGTTTTAGGTTAGGAAATGGCCATGAATGACCTAAATAAGATAGTTTTTGGATCCTAAAGGAGGAGTTTAGTACACAAGATTTATTTATGGCATGTTTTGAAACTAGGTTCAAGGATGACACTACGAGGTCTATTTATGGTAGATTTCTAACCTAAGGGGTAAACTGGACTCAAGGATGCTATTTATGGTAGGTTTGAACTCTAACTAGGGTTTAGACACTAGGAGGGTTATTTATGAAAAGTTTGGACTCTACTTAGGATTTGAACATTAAGAGGGTTATTTATCATAGGTTTGGATTCTACCTAGGATTTGGACTCTAAGAGGGTTTTTTATGGCAAGTTCTCTAACCTAAGGGGGGGGGGGGGAGATATCACAGGCTCCTAAAATGGTAGGTGGAGGTTCTTAGTTTTAGGGGGTGGTATAGGTAAACCCTAAAGTAGTTAATGAAGGTTGTGAGAGATTGATGAGGCAAAAATGGGGTGCTTACACCTATTCTAGGTTTATGGGTATGGATCGTTCTAATCCACCCAAATTTGAATCTTAATCTAAGGATTTTAAAAAGCATTATTTCTTCATTGAGATTCTTTAGGGTTTCCTTATCTTACTCTTGCCATGAATGTAGGTGTCACACCCCAATTCTGCACCATTCAGAACGGTGTGATGAACCGCTAATAAACCAACGGTTCAACCAGGATCTCTAATAGGCCATATCCAATAAAAATAAAACCATACACATCCACAACCATAATCAGAATAAATACACAATAGCGGAAGTCTTATAGTAAATAAACTGAGAACTCTAACTGTAATAATCATAATTAAAATATCAAGTTATTGTTGTATCAACTAAGACATAAATAAATAAAATATCAATTACATCCCTTTATAATTCAAATAAAATCCTAATAGAATACGCATGAGTTGCACTCGCATGAGGGGTCATGCATATCTACTAAGTCTTTGACTTCCATTGCAGCAACACGCGCATACACCGGAGCACTCATATAATCTTCAACTGTAGTACCTTTATCATCAACTAAAAATATTCGACGTCGAGAGGGTGAGCACACATCATGGCTCAGTGAGCAAACAAAACAATGCAACAAACATATGCATGCATTCGATATAATGGTCTGGTAAACAAGTTTGCAATGTGCTATAGAAAGGATAGGTGGCCAAAGGTCACGTTTATTGACGCCACACCTCTATACACGAGTGTGTGAAGCCGCCCAAAGGTAACGTTTATTGTCGTTCCACATGCACCCACCATGGACAATGTACACGCAAAGGTCACGTTTATTGCTGTACCCGTTTCCCATACCAACACGTAAGCCCCTACTGGCGAGGGCTCGCAAACTGGGCTCGCAACTAACCGATCCTAATGCCAAACAGTGTATCCAAGGCCTCACCCTAGCATCCCTCAATACGTCCATAGAGATAGGGCTAAGGCCCCCCGACAGAGTCAGAGACTACACGGTCCGAAACCACCTCCCCTCATACCCTATGACGTAATAGTTTTGCTAAGGTAATGGCGATACGACGATATCAGTGGACAAGACTTGAGTTAGAGATAGAGCTAGAGTGCTGAGGCCCCACCTATGACACCTCCCCCTGATACTCGCTCGCATCAAGCACACCAACCACCCACATACATCTACATGCCTATTCCTATCATCATCATCATCATCACATTATAAAAAATAATTAAATATCTAAGAACAATAATAATAGAAATATTAGATGACATGTTGAATGCACATGACAATCATACACACATAAAATCAATCATGGCATTGGACTCAAGAGTAAAACAGTTTATTATTAATCAATTAGTTTAGGTCTTGTTCCCTCACCTTTGCTTGATCGTAAGTCCTCTTTCAAGCTTTAAGAATCAACTAAATATCAATATTATATCACTAGAAGACCTAATCAAGTCGATAGAATTTAATTAAAATTAATTCTGATTTTAAAAAGCGTGCTGTTAACTGGGGGTCGATGTTAGGGTCAGAGGTTCCATCGACCCTGGGTGCTACCACCCAAATTCTGGACTTCCCGAATATTGGGGGTCGATTGGCCATCGACCCCCCATGCGACCCCCTGTGGGTTTAGTCAATTTTTCATCCTACAGTCCATTCCTTTGTGTTTGGGTCCTATGGCTTGCTTCTACAATCCATTACATACTTGTTTTATGGCTTAGAATCACAGTTTATTCCCCTACATGGTTTCTATGATTTTCCCCATGGTTTTCCATGAAAACCTAACCATGGATGGATGATTTGGGTTTCTCCTAGATCATTCCCTCTTCACTATCTATTCTAAGGTATGTAGAATTACATGGAGATAGTATCCATACCTGAGAATTAGGCTTGTCTCTCTAAAGCCTTCTCTTTAATCTTTTTCTCCACTTTCATTCTCTTCTCTTTCTCTCAATCCAATTAGGGTTCTAAAAGGAGTGAAAGAGGATTAGGGATGTCCTATTTATACAGTAGAAACTCCCAAAATAGGTCCCATTGAGATTAGGAAAGAATCCCATTGAAATTAGGAAAGTTCCTAATTTACGATTTCTGTCGATAGACTGGGGGTCGATGAGGTGGTCGGAGATCCCGTTGACCCCTGGTTCTAAAATGTCTGACCCCCAGTTAAAAACTCAGGGTCTAACTTTCTATCTTGGGGGGTCCGACCCTGCCTAGCTGGGTGTGCGACCCTCCCCTTATTTTTAGTGTTTTTGGGTCAGTTTAATACCTGGGATCGTGATCTCCTTCACGCACTTGATCCATTTGGCTCGACCATGATGGGTAGACCTGGTTCAAGGTGGTAAGACCGGGTTAGTTCGATACGGGTCTTAGAACTTCCCCCTACTTATAAAAATTTCATCCTTGAAATTGTACATACCTTCTGAGTCAAATAAATGAGGATATTGCTTTCGCATAGCATTCTCTTCTTCCCATGTGATTTCTTCCAAATCTCTACTTCTCCAAGTGACCTTAACATAATAGATATCACGGTTGCGTAGTCGTTGAACCTTCCGACTAGTGATTTTAATTGGTGCTACTTCAAATGTCAAATCTTTAGTCAAATCGGGTAAGTCCCTTGTCAAAACGTGCGTCGGATCCTTGACATACTTCTTCAATAAGGAAATGTGAAATACGTCATGCACACTTGACATAGATGGTGGTAGTGCTAACTGGTAAGCCACTTTCCCACGCTTAGCTAGAATCTCATATGGCCCGACATATCTTGGACTTAGTTTCCCTTTCTGTCTGAACCGTTTCAATCTTTGCATAGGCGATACTTTTAAGAATACTTTATCACCCACGACGAACTCAAGGTCTCGACGTCGAGTATCGACATATTGCTTCTGACGATTCTGAGCTGTTCTCACCCTTTCTTTGATAATGTCGACCACTCGAAAAGTCTCTTCAACAAATTCCGGTCCAACAATAGTATGTTCCCCAACTTCAATCCAAAACAAGGGAGTTCGACACTTTCTGCCATACAGTGCTTCATAGGGTGACATCTGTATAGTAGCCTTATAGCTATTATTATAAGCGAACTCAATCAGTGGTAACTTTTCATCCCATGATCATTTAAAATCAATTATAAATGCTCGAAACATATCTTCTAGAATCTGAATTGTACGCTCTGGCTGTCCATCTGTCTATGGATGGAATGCAGTACTAAACTTTAATGTTGTACCCATAGCCTTTTGCAATCCTTTCCAAAACTTTGAAGTAAATCATGGATCTCTATCGGACACAATGCTTTCAGGTACACTGTGTAATCGCACAATATTATCCACATACAGCTTAGCTAACCTCTCCAGTGTATACTGAGGTCGTATAGGTATAAAGCGAGCCGTTTTAGTCAGGCGGTCTACAATCACCCAAACTGCGTCAACTACTTGAGGAGTCATTGGTTATCCTGTGACGAAGTCCATAGTGAGGCAGTCCCATTTCTATGCTGGTTTCGATAACAGCTGTAACAGTCTTGCCGGTCTTTGTCGTTCCGCCTTTACTTTCTGACAATTTAGGCATTGATAAAAGTACTTAGCTACATCTGCTTTCATTCCTCTCCACTAATATAATTTCTTTAGATCATGATACATTTTTGTGCTTCGAGGATGTATCGAATAGATGGTGGTATGGGCTTCTTTCATCAATCGGTGTCTAATGTCCAAGCTTTCTGTTCCGGGTACACATATTCTTCCTTTGTACTTCAGTACCTTTTCTTCGTCCAAGGTGAACTCATGGTTAGTCCTACCTTTTTCGATGTCCTCTTGTACCAATCTTAGGTAAGGGTCTGATTTGATAGCTGTCTTCACTTCATCTACTATATCCGGTATAATCTTCAATGCAGTGAACATATTTGAAAACCGATGAATAAACCCTTGGTTGGCTGATCCATCTATCACAAACTGTTCATTTCCGGGCTTGAATACCTTTCTGGTAGTACACATTGCGACAGTTGTGCTAACCTATCCTTGAGATTTTATCATTGCCTTTCTACTCAACGCATCGGCTACTACATTAGCTTTCCCCGGATGATATTGGATATCACAATCATAGTCTTTCAATAGTTCCAGCCATCTTCTTTGTCTCATATTCAGCTCCTTCTGATTAAATAGATAACTAAGACTTTTATGGTATGATTTAATCTGAAACTTCTCCCCGTACAGATAATGTCTCCATATTTTGACAGCATGTACTACTGCCGCTAGTTCCAAATCATGTGTAGGATAGTTCTTCTCATGTGTCTTCAGTTGTCTTGAGGCATAAGAAATTACTTGTTCTCCTTGCATGAGTACACATCATAATCCCTGTGCCGATGCATCGGTGTACAAGATAAATGGTTGTCCTGGAATCGGGATGGTTAAGATTGGAGTTGATATCAATCTAGCCTTCAAGGTTTGGAAACTCTTCTCGCATTTGTCCGTCCAAACAAACTTCTCGCCCTTCTTAGTCAAACTGGAAAGAGGTACGACAATTCGGGAATAGTCTTCCACAATTCATTGATAATACCCAGCTAGACCCAGAAAACTTCTAATTTCTACAACGCTCTTCGGTGCTTCGAACTTTACAATAGCCTTGATCTTGCTGGGATCTACTTTAATTCCTTCAGCGGATACTACATGGCCTAGAAATGCGACTTCCTTTAGCCAAAACTCACACTTTGTAAATTTGGCGTAGAGCTTTTCCCTCCGTAGTCGCTACAGAGCGGCGTTTAGATTCTTGACATGAGTTTCCTCGTCTTTGGAGTAGACTAATATATCATCAATGAATACAATAACCGACGTATCTAACATGTCATGGAAAACCAGATTCATAAGTTCCATAAAGGTTGTTGGTGTGTTTGTCAATCCAAAAGACATGACCAAAAATTCATAATGTCCATATCTGGTCCTGAATGCTGTCTTGGGAATATCACCATCTTTAATCTTCAACTGATGGTAGCCTGACCGAAGATCGATCTTGGAGAACACTTTGTCACCTTGCAACTGATCAAACAGGTCATTGATCTGAGGTAATGGATATCGATTCTTGATTGTCAGTTTATTCAGTTCTCGGTAGTCTATACACAAGCGAATGCTACCGTCCTTCTTCTTCACGAATAATACTGGCACTCCCCATGGTGATATACTAGGGCGAATGTAACCCTTGTCCAGAAGTTCTTGTAGTTGTACTTTCAATTCCTTCAGTTCCGTAGGAGCCATTCGATAAGGTGCTTTCGATACTAATGCGGCTCTAGGTATAAGATCTATAACAAACTCTGTAGTTCAGTCAGGTGGTAATCCTGGTAATTCTTCAGGAAATACATCTGGATAGTCTCGCACGACATCAATATCTTCCATTCGTGGTGCTTCCTTGGTAAGGTCGGCCACAGATACTAAATACCCGACTGCTCCTTTCTCAAGGCATTTCTTAGCCTTTAGCGCCGAGAGTATGAGCTTTCGCTTACGGGGAAGTTTGATTCCTGAAAAATTGAACTTTGCTCCTTCCTTGTCTTTAAATGTCAGCTTCTTTTCGACACACAATAGGTTTGCAGGATGCCGAACTAACCAGTCTATTCCCAAGATAACGTCAAAGTCTGCCATCTCAAGTTGGATCAAGGTCGCATCCAAGGTCTTTTCACAAATAAGAACTGGACATGGTCCATAACCTTTTTTTAACTCTACTTCTAATCCCATAGGTGATCGTAAAAGTAGTTTGTAGTTTAAGGATTTAAGGAGTAGATTTAACTTCTTTCCAAACGTCACAGATATAAAGGAATGAGTAGCTCCTGAATCAAAGAGTACTTTGGTTGGAATGCCATTAATAGGTACGATACCTGTGATTTGTTTTGGTTTAGTCTACATGCTCATACAATGTAATACAACTAACTAAAAATGTAAGTCATACTTGTGACCACATCAGGCGATGCGGCAGCATCCTCGGATGTAACCATGTAAACTCGTCCTTGATGTAGCTGCTTCTTGGGCTTATGACATTCCCTTGCTATATGTCCCACTTGGTTGCAGTTAAAACATTTTATCCCTTCAGTAATTGGCTTCTGTTGATGTTGAGCTACGGGAGTAATCATGGTTCCAACGGTAAAGCCTTGAGCACGGAAGGGTTTGAATGTCTTGTTATTCCCTCCATTATAAGAATTTCAAGCTGGCCTTTTGATACCTCTGTTTTGCATGAAATAACTCTCCTTCTGGCTCGATTCTATAACTCGAGCAATTTGTGCCGCTTCATTATAAATTTTCTTTTCATGTCCCAGAACGTGCTCATGGATGCTTCCCCTAAGTCCCATGACGAACCTTCGGGTCTTTGTGTTTTCCTCTTGCATACTAGTGGATGCAAAGAAGAACAGCTCTTCATAACGCTGTTGATACACATCCACGGTCATCTGTCCCTGATAAAAACTCAGGAACTCTCTTTCCATAGAATCTCTGAAACTTCTCGGAAAGTACTTCTCAAAGAATGCCTCTTTATAAATATCCCAAGTCAGTTGGGCGTGTTTTGTAAGTAAATACGTCCTGGTAGACCTCCACCAATGGTGTGCATATCCTTTCAGCATAAAGGTGGCACATAACACTTTTTCTTCTTCATTTAGTTTCATCATCATAAAATTTTTTTCCATTTCGTCAACCCAGTGTGCCGGCCATAAAGGATCTACTGGCTTGCCATGAATTCTCTGGGCTTCAGTTTCAGAAAACGCTCCACCAGTCTGGAGTGGTCTAGTTGCTGCGAGACATACGCTCCATACATAGGTGGTTGGTATTGATATCCACCTTGAGCTATCTCAGGATTCGGTACTTGAGCCTGCATGATAGGAGTCCGAGGTGCGTGGGGTACTGTGTTACTCCCCCTAGTGCTGTGCTTGCCTATCCAATTGGCATTGGAGGTATTTGTACAGCTGCAAGAGTTATGCCTATGGCAGCTTGGATAGTAGCTTGTGCCTGTTGCATCTGTTGCAGCTGTTGGGCCAAGTTCATTACGACTGTGGCCAAGTCTGTAGATGGAGCTGGCAGATTGGTAGGATTTTCCTGCCAATTTATGACGGACGGTGCTGGGTTCATGTTCCCTTGTGTTTCCGGGTGTGTCTGGTTATCTTTCCCCACCGGTGGTGTCACACCCCAATTCTGCACCAACCATAATGGTGTGATGAACCGTCAATAAACCAACGGTTCAACCAGGATCTCAAAATAGGCTATCCCACATATGACCAAAACACATTCCACATTAATCAGAGGTAATAAAATAAATAGCGGAAGTCTTACAGATAATGAACTGAGGTTTAATCATGATAAATAATTAATATTCCATTTATTTCTAAGTAACCAAACATAAGTTAATACATATTACAATATCCAAATACGAAAACTAAACACTAAACGTATCCACCGTTGAAACTCTCGCTTAACGAACCATGTTCGTCCTCCACAGCTTGCTCATCATAGACGCCACATGTTCATATGTTGGCGTGTCGACATAATCTTCAATCATAGTACCTGCAACATCAGAAACTAAAAAGAATTGTGCGCGCGAGGGTCTGTTCTCCAACTTGAGCTCAGTGAGTAAACAAAACAATGCAACAATACAAATGCGTGCTATCGATTCATATCTTTGGTCTGATTTAAAGTTTGCAATACACAATAGAAAGGTTTAGGTGGTCAAAGGTTAACGTTTATTCACCCTGTCTCTATACACAGGGTGTGGAAGTCCGCCCAAAGGATAACGTTTACTATCATCCCCAACCACCCTACCATAACATTGTACAACAAAGGTTAACGTTTATTGTTGTACAGTGACATACCAACACGTAAGCCCCTGCTGGTGAGGGCTTGCAAACTGGGCACGCAACTAACCAATCATAATGCCAAATAGTGTATCCAAGGCCTCACCCCAGCATCCCTCAGAACATCCATAGAGATAGAGCTAAGGCCCCCCGGTAGAGTCAAAGACTACAAGGACCGAGACCACCTCCCTTGATACTCTACGATGTAATAGTTCTGCTAAAGTAAGGGCGATACGACGATGCTAATGCACAAGACTTGAGTTAGAGATAAAGCTAGAGTGCTGAGACCCGCCAAAGGTTAACCTTTATTGACGTCCCCATCACACCTCCCTTGATACTCGCTCGCATCAAGTACACCAACCACACACATACATTCACATGCCTATTCCTATCATCATCATCACCATCATGTTATAAATAATAAAGTAAATATGCATGAACAAATAATAGAAATATTGGATGACATGTTGAATGCACATACAAACATACATGCATAGAATCAATATGGCATTGGGCTCAAGAAATAAAAATAGTTTGTTATTAATCAATTAGTTTAGAGTCCTGTTTCCTCACCTTTGCTTGTTTGTAGATCCTCTTTCAAGCCTTAAGAATCACTTTTATATCAATATTATATTGCTAGAAGACCTAACAAAGTCGATAGAATTTAATTAGAATTTATTTTAATTTTTAAAGTTTGCTGTTAACTGGGGGTCGATGCCTAGGGTCGGATGTTCCATCGACCCTAGGTGCTACCCCTCTTTTCCTGAACTTCCCGAATGCTGGGGGTCGATGCTAGGGTCGGAGGTTCCATCCACCCTAGGTGCGACCCCCCATGGTTTGACTCAAAAATATCAAATTTTGTTCATTCTTTCATTTTTGGGTCCTATGGCTTCCTTCTATAGTCCATTCCATACAAGTTCTATGGTTTAGAACTATTCTTTATTCACCTACATGGTTTCAATGATCTCTTCCATGGTTTCCATTAAAACCTAACCATGGATGGGTGATTTGGGTTTCTTCTAAGTCATACCCTCTTCATAAACCATTCTAAGGTCTTAAATAAATCATGGGGAATGTATTCATACCTTAGGTTTGCTGAGATTCAGAGTTTCCTCTGAATTTCCTCCTCCTTGGTCTTCTTCTTCAATTCTCTTTCTCTTCTCATTCTCTTCCTTCTCTTCTCTTTCTCTCAATCAAATTAGGGTTGTAAAAGGAGTGAAAGAGGCTTAGGGACGTCCTATTTATAGAGTAAAACCTCCCAAAATAAGTCCCATTGAGTTTAGGAAAGGTTCCAATTGAAATTAGAAAAATTTTTTAATTTTTGGTTCGCGCTGTTTTTTCCGATTATCGGGAGTCGATGGGGGGGTCGATGGGGGGGGGGGTCGGACAATTCATAGACCCCTGTGACCCCTGGTCACGGGTCAATGGTGGGGTCGTTGGGGGGGTCGGACCTGCCTATTAAAACCTACGACCCTACCCTCATTTTGACTGCTTTTGAGTAAATATTCATATTGGGTCTTGGTTTTTCTTCACACACTTGGTCCACTTGGTCCACTTGGCTCGACCATGATATGTAGACGGGTCCCGACACAAAATATAAGGTTAGGTTGGGTTCGTGGCGTGCGGGTCTTACAACTCCACCACCCTTAAAAGAAGTTTCGTCCTCGAAATTTGAACGTACGGATCTTACAACTCACCCATCCTTAAAATAAATTTTGTCTTCAAAATTTGAATTTACTTCAGAGTCAATAGGTGGGAATTCTATTTCCGCAGTTTACTTCAGAGTCAATAGGTGGGAATTCTATTTCCGCAGTGCTTCTTCTTCTTTCCATGCTATCTTCTCTACATCTTGTCTTCGCCAGATTATCTTCATGTAATAATTATCCCAGTTTTTGAGATGTTGTACCTTCCAACTAGTGAACTAGGCTGGTACCACTTCAATAGTTAAATCTTCTATGTAATCTAGTGGTTCCATGGTATGTACCTTTGTTATGGATCTCCAATGTACTTCTTCAATAGAGACACGTGAAATGCATCATGCACACTAGACATGAATAGCGGTAATGCTAATTGATATGCAACTTTTCTACGTCTCTCCAAAGTTTATAAGATCCAACACATATATAAAATATAACTTTTCCTTCTTGTTTAATCGTTTCAAACTATGCATAAGTGATATCTTCAAGAACACTTTGTCACTTATGGCGAACTCATGATCTTGGTGTCTCTTCTGACAATCCTGAGCTGTCTTAGCCCTTTTTCTTTGATCTTGTCTACCACTCGACAGTTTTATGCAATAGACTTAGGTCTTACAATTCTTCATTCACCAACTTCATTCCAAAACAAAGGAATTTGACATTTCTACCGTACCATGCTTCATAGGTAACATTTACATGGTAGATTAGTAGCAACTTCAATTCACTGTAACTTCTCAACTCAAGTTCCTTGAAATCAATTTTACAAGCTCGGGGCATATCTCTTAGGATCTGTATAGTCTGCTCCAACTATCCATCAGTTTAAGGTAAAATGCAGTACTAAACTTCAACTTTGTCCCCATTGTTTTCTATAGATCCTCCCAAAACTTTGAAATAAAGCATAAGCCTCTAACCGACACTAAGCTCTCATGCATACCATTCAATCTGGCAATATTATCTACATATAGCTTATTTAGCCGCTCCAAAGCATACCGACGTCATATAGCAATGGAATGAGCTATTTTCATAAGGCGATCAACAATCACCCTAACTTCATCAATCGATCTGATAGTAAGTGGCAAATCAGTGACATGATTCATTGTAATGCAATTCCACTTTCAGACTGGCTCCGATAGTTTTTATTGTAAGCCATGGTGGTCTTTGTCTTTCAGCTTTTACTTACTGATAATTGAGACACTGGAACACGCACTAAGCCACATTTGTTATCTCTTCAGGTCATGATACATATTGGTACTCCAGGATGTCCTGAATATGGAGTACAATGGGCTCTTATCCTTATCATCTTCATGATATCCGAGTCTTTACCTTCATGTATTCAGAGTCTACCTCTGTATCTGAGTACCGTCTCCACATCCAAAGTAAGTCAGGGTTAGGTTTTTCTTTCTCTAAATCCTCTTGTACCGTTCTTATATACAGATATAACAAAATTACTACTTTTTCTTCATCCCTAAGTTCTCTCTCAATTGGATCATCACGAGTTTCTATTATATGTTACTCTTCTTCCAAATCTGAATCTATTGCTGCGGAACATAAGGCAACATTTATACTGGGTCCTTCTTCGGACTTCATAATTCCCTTTTTACTTAAGGCCTTAGCTACTACATTAGCCTTGCTCGAGTGACATTGAATATCATAGTTTTAATCCTTCAAGTATTCCTAACCATCTCCTTATCTTCATGTTCAACTTTTTCTAATGAAGAGATAAATAAAACAATTGTAATTCGATGTAATCTAAAATTCTTCTCCGTTTAAATAATGTCTCCAAGTCTTGATTGCATGAATCACAATTGTTTACTCCAATCATGAGTAGGGTAACTCTTCTCATGCTCTTTCAATTTTCTTAAAGCATAAGAAAATCACTTATTTACCTTACAACAACCTGCATCCTAAATCCAATTCGAAAGCTCCGATGGACAGGATAAAAGGTTTCCCTGGTATAGGAACGATCAAGATGGGAGCTGATATCAATCTTACTTTAGAATCTGGAAATATTCTTCACCCTTGTCAGTAAAATTAAACTCCTCTCCCTTCCTAGTTAGCTTGGTAAGAGGTTTTGCGATCTTAGAGTGGTCCTCCAAAATCGTCAATAATAACCAGCTAAACCCAAGAAACTTTTAATCTTCGCAATACTCTTTAGGTGTTTCTCACCATATGATTACCTCTATCTTAATAGGGTCCACTTTAATATCTTTTTATGATGCTATGTGATCTAAGAAGATCATTTTGTTTAATCATGTCTCATATTTCTTGGACTTGGCATAAAACTTTTTCCCTTTTCAACTATTGTGGAGCTACTCCAAGATCCGTTGTATGAGTTGCTTCATTCTTGGAATAAATCAAAATATCATCTATGAACACTATGACCAACGTGTCCAACATGTCATGAAACACCCAGTTCATCTGCTCCATAAAAGATGTAAGGGCATTGGTTAATCCAAACGTCATAATTGAGAACTCATAATTGGCCAATCCCGATTCTAAAAGCTATCTTCGAGATATCGCTATCCAAATTCTTTAGCTGATGATATCTTGATCGAAGATCAACCTTAGAAAATACCTTTGATCCTTGCAACTAGTTAAACTAGTCATTGATCTGAGGTTGTAGATATTGATTCTTGATCGTGAGCCTGTTTAGTTCCCAGAAGTCTATACATAATCTGACACTACCGTCCTTCTTCTTCACGGGTTGCGTTGGTGCTCTCCGTGATGCAATACTTAGCTGATTAGAACCCTTGTCTAATAACTCTTGTAGTTGAGTCTCAGTTCCTTCAACTCCGTAGGAGCTACTCTATAGGTGCCTTTGACATAAGTATCGTCCTTAGTAACAAGTCGATGATGAACTTGATCGCATGTTCAGATGGTAACCCAAGTAAGTCTCTTGGAAACACATCAGAAAATTTATGCATCACATCAGTATCATCCATTTGTGGTGCTTCTTTAGTAACGTATGCCACAGATACCATATCTCCAACTCATTTCTCTTCAAAGCATCTCTTCGCCTTGAGCATAGAGAGGATCAGCTTTCTTTTCTTAGGCAACATACTTCCAATAATACAAAATTATATGTCGTCTTTATTCTTGAAAGATAATCTCTTCTATGCACACAATAACTTTGTAGAGTGTTGAGACAACCAGTCTATTCCCAAGATGACATTAAAGGATCATGGGATGAAAAGTTATCACTGATTGAGTTCGCTTATAATAATAGCTATCAGGCTACTATACAGATGTCACCCTATGAAGCACTGTATGGCGGAAAGTGTCGAACTCCTTTGTTTTGGAACGAAGTCGAGGAACATAGTATTGTTGGACCGGAATTTGTTGAAGAGACTTGTCAAGTGGTCGACATTATCAAAGAAAGAGTGAGGACAGCTCAGAATCGTCAGAAGCAGTATGCCGATACCCGATGCCGAGACCTTGAGTTTGTCGTGGGTGATAAATTATTCTTAAAAGTATCCCTTATGCGAGGATTGAAATGGTTCGGACAGAAAGGGAAATTAAGTCCAAGATATGTCGGGCCATACGAGATTCTAGCTAAGCGTGGGAAAGTGGCTTACCAGTTAGCACTACCACCATCTATGTCAAGTGTGCATGACGTATTTCACATTTCCTTATTAAAGAAGTATGTCAAGGATCCAACACACGTTTTGACAATAGACTTACCTGATTTGACTGATGATTTGACTTTTGAAGTAACACCATCTGAAATCACCAGCCGAAAGGTTCAACGACTACGCAACCGAGATCTCTATTATGTTAAGATCACCTGGAGAAGTAGAGATATGGAAGAAATTACATGGGAAGAAGAGAATGCTATGCGAAAGCAATACCCTCATTTATTCGACTCAGAAGGTATCAACAATTTTGAGGACAAAATTTCTATAAGTAGGGGGGAGATAAGACCCGTATCAAACTAACCCGGTCTTACCACTTTGAACCAGGTTTACCCATCATGGTCAAATCAAACGGATCAAGTGCATGAAGGAGATCACGATCCCAGGTATTAAACTGACCCAAAAACACTAAAAATAGGGGGAGGGTTGCATACCCAGCAAGGGAGGGTCGGAGCCCCCCAGTATAAAAGTCAGACCCCCAGTTTTATACCAGGGGTTAGACATTTTAAGAACCAGGGGTCGACGGGATCTCTGACCCCCCATCGACCCCCGGTAATCGGTAAAAACAACATAAACCGAAAATTAGGAAACTTTCCTAATTTCAATTGGAACCTTTCTTAATTTCAATGGGACTTATTTTGGGAGTTTCTATTCTATAAATAGGATGTCCCTAAGCCTCTTTCACTCCTTTTAAAACCCTAATTGGATTGAGAAAAAGAGAAGAGAAGGAGAAGAGAGAGAGAAAAGAAGGAAAGTGGAGAAGAAGATAAAGGAGAAGGCTTCAGAGAAACAAGCCTAATTCTCAGGTATGGATACTATCTCCATGTAATTCTACAGACCTTAGAATAGATAGAGAAGAGGGAATGATCTATGGGAAATTCAAATCATCCACCCATGGTTAGCTTTTCATGGAAAACCATGGGGGAAATCATGAAAGCCATCTAGGTAAATGAACCACGGTTCTAGGCCATAGAACATGTGAGGAATGGATTATAGAAGCAAGCCATAGGACCCCAAACCCGAAGAATGGACTGTAGGATGAAAAATTGACAAAACCCACAGGGGGTCGCACGGGGGGTCGATGGCCAATCGATCCTACCAGACCCTGATGATCGACCCCCAGTGTTCGGGAAGTCCAAAATAGGGGTGGTCACACCCAGGGTCGATGGAACCTCCGACCCTAGCATCGACCCCCAGTTAACACCATACTTTTTAAAATCAGAATTAATTCTAATTAAATTCTATCGACTTGGTTAGGTCTTCTAATGATATAACATCGATATATAGTTGATTCTTAAAGCTTGAAAGAGGACCCACGATCAAGTAAAGGTGAGGGAACAAGACCTAAACTAATTGTTTAATAATAAACTGTTTTATTCTTGAGTCCAATGCCATAAATGATTTTATGTGTGTATGATTGTTATGTGCATTCAACATGTCATCCAATATTTCTATTATTACTATTCATGCATATTTATTTGTTGTTTATGATAATGATGATGATGATGATGATAGGAATAGGCATGTGGATGTATGTGTGTGGTTGGTGTGCATGATGCGAGCGAGTACCATGGGGAGGTCTCATAGATGGGGCCTCAGCACTCTAGCTCTATCTCTAACTCAAGTCTTGTCCACTGACATCGTCGTATCGCCATTACCTTAGCAGAACTATTATGTCATAGGGTATGAGGGGAGGTGGTCTCGGACCGTGTAGTCTCTGACTCTGTCGGGGGGCTATAGCCCTATCTCTATGGACATATTGAGGGATGCTGGGGTGAGGCCTTGGATACATTGATTGGCATTAGGATTGGTTAGTTGCGAACCCAGTTTACGAGCCCTCGCCAGCAGGGCTTACGTGTTGGTATGGGCAACAGGTACAGCAATAAACGTGATCTTTGTGTGTACATTGTCCATGAATTGGGTGCATGTGAGTCGGCAATAAACGTTACCTTTGGGCGGCTTCACACACTCGTGTATAGAGGTGCGACGTCAATAAACGTGACCTTTGGCCACCTATCCTTTCTATAGCACATTGCAAACTTATTTACCAGACCAAAGATATGAATTGAATGCATGCATATGTTTGTTGCATTGTTTTGTTTGCTCACTGAGCCATAATGTGTGCTCACCCTCTCGACGTTAAATATTTTTAGTTGATGATGCAGGTACCACAGTTGCAGATTATATGAATGATCCGGTGTATGCGCGTGTTGCTGCAATGGAAGCTGAAGACTTAGAGGATACGCATGACCCCTCATGCGAGTGCAACTCATGTGTATTCTATTAGGATTTTATTTGGATTTATAAAAAGATGTAATTGATATTTAAGTTATTTATGTCTCAGTTGATACAACAATAATTTGATATTTTAATTATGATTATTACATTTAGAATGCTCAGTTCATTTACTATAAAACTTCTGCTATTGTGTATTTATTCTGATTATGGTTGTGGATGTGCATGGTTTTATTTTTAATGGATACCGCCTATTAGAGATCCTGGTTGAACCGTTGGTTTTTAGCGGTTCATCACACCGTTCTGAATGGTGCAGAATTGGGGTGTGACATAACCAGTCCTATATGACATCATATGTAACCTCTCAATATCTTAGAAGGATTCCTAGACCATCCATTTTGCTCCCCCAAGATGTTGTCCTCCACTAGGATATGGGACAATACATGACAATTAAATCTGCTTAGTAGGTCAGATCCAGTGGTCTTTGATCCTTTCAACACTGCCTACTAAGCATCCATACATCACAGTTACAATCAATCATAGTATCGATGCAATGCATGCAAAAGAGACAGTTATTGGATGACATGTTATTATTAATGTAATTACAAGCGCGTAGCATCATTCATCAACATATATATATATATATATATATCAAACATACCAAAATTAGATCAAGGTTTTGTTCCTCACTTGATATCACTTAGTTGTAATAATCCATGCTAGAATAATCGATGTTCACGAGGTGTTCTACACCTATACAAGGTGTGAAATCATTAGACAGGAGTTCTACATTATTTATTCTCCATTTATATAAGTCTGGTGCTTGTCGATTGTTACATCGATTGCTACTATCGCGACTGGCATAGCATCCAATAGAGGAGTTATCATTCTGCCAATGGTTGTCATTATGTCGGTCCGTATAGTAATAACAACCGCTACAATGTCTGGCCACTTTCAATGACCTTCTGGAACCAGTCGATCATTAGGCTGTCTCTTACAGAGCATCGACTGTGATAGCGTCTAGCTTATGGTAAAAAAGGTTAGTCTGTGTTCTCACACCCTATTTTTGACATATCGGTACTATGGGATGCAACGAGATCTCTATCCTTTAAGGGCACAAGAAATCCCCTTCCAGAATTGCACATATCAGTATTCCACAAATCAACCCCAAGCATTACTTAGAAAATTAATCAGAATAACATAAAACATTTCCAAATTTAAACTTTTCAATTAAACATTTTCATAAAATTAAGAGAATCATTATGTTGCAGAAGGCTTATAGTTAATCACCAAATTATTCTATTGATAGATAAAAGGTTTAATACCAATTATTTAAATATTCCAAGTTACTCAAAATTCCACAATTAACCAAAGGTAAATAAATAAACGTTATCCAAATCCAAAGTAAAATAAAACCATTGTTTAAAGTTTATACATAAACTCAAAATATAAAATCCTAAATCCAAGGTAATAAGAAAAATAGGCACATCCTAGGCCTAAAATGACTATACGCATTGCATGACGGATCAGAGACGTCCTCCTCAGGTTCGCTGTCCTCATCCTCTACACCAGATGAACAGCTACCTGAAGCATCAAACGAAGAACCTACAACATCTAAAAATAGTTTGTCCGCAAAAGATAATATAAGCACCCCATTTTTGCCATCCCCATTTGAACAAAGTCTTACTAGGAGGTAGACAACAAGGTGGGAGAGATGAGAGAATGTTTGAAAAGTACAGGGGAGGTGAGTGAAACTCCCTAAAAAATGATGGTCGATTTGCCCCGGCATGCTATCCATAGTGTTTTGAGAATAACTGAGATGATCCCCAATATCCAAAAGCCCAAGTAAAATCATATAGCAAGTTGGTGAATCCCAATGCAAGGTTAAAATTTTGGCTGCGACTTGGACATAGTTTTCAGTGGACCTCACAGTAAGGAAATGGTTGCAACCTGTACGGATGTGTAGGTCTTAGAAATACCTTCGGAATGAGACTAGAATAGCTTAATTCTGATGTCAAATGGAGAAGATATGACAATTTTAGTCTGTGAATAAGAATAAGAATATTTTCTGAAGATTAATAATATCCAGGGGCTTGCATGCAAATTATCGTAAGTTTAATTATTTAAACTTCATCTTCTCATATCTTTCTCATCCAATGTCCAAATGAGGTGATTTCAGTGTCATTATTCCTCATTTTTGGTGCTCTACAAAGTGGACGTGGATAATCTGGAGCAAAGGTCTCCGAGTGATCCCATGCAAAGCTGCAAGCCGATATGCCTGCTTAAACATCAATTCCTCATAATTTTATTATTCGACATCCAAATGAGTTGATTCAAACTTTAGTATTTCTCATTTTATTGCTCTACAAAGTGGACGTGAAGGATTTGAGATAGAGATCTCCGAGGCATCCCATGCAGAGTTGCTAGCCGAATTATCGTAAATTGGCCTGTTTAAACTTAAAAAATTCATAAGTTGACCATTTTACTTCTAAATGAGGTGATTTAAGCTCCAGTATTTCTCATTTTTAGTGTTCAACAAAGTGATCATAGAAATTTTGGGGTAGAGACTGTCGAAAGATTTCATATGGAATGGCAACATAAATGGCCCATGAAATGAAAGAGAGAAAAACCAATCTTGGCCCAACCCAACTCAACCCATATCAGTTTAACCTAGTCAATTCATGTCGGTCCAACCCAATCAAATTAGTCTGGCTCAGTAAACCTTGAACAAGTCAGTCCAGACCAAACCGGTTCATTCCATATACGTATAGTATATTATATAGTACGTTATATGATTTTTTTTATATTACATATGATATTATTATATTTATGTATATATGGTATGTGTGTGCATGTTGGCCATCAGGTTTGGAAAGAATTGAAAGGACCCGATGAGAGTTGATTTATGGAAAGAAAATAAAGAAAAAAAATAAAAGGAAAGATGAGGGAAAGAGAATCCAAAAGAGTGAGATTGGAGAGAGAGAGAAACGAACAGAAAAGAAAAGAATAGAAAGAGGGAACCTAGATGATTGAAAAAAAATAGAAAAAGGAAAGGAAGAGGAGAGAGATTGTGAGAGATTGAGAGAAGAGAAGGAGAGGATTTAGGAGGGCAGAACTCAAGCAGAAGAAAATGAGAGATAGATGAACAGAGAAAAAGGAGGCAGATCTGAGATGGAGGGGAAGATCAAGGAGAGGCAGAATAGAGAAAGGGGCAGAGAAGACGAGGAAGAAGGAGAAGCATCTAAGGGAGAGGGACTCAGGTAAACCGCTGCCTCCCTTTGCTTAGTTTTGTTTTTATGGTTACCTGCAATCCCGATTGCCACTCTTTGCCCTCTGCAACTACCGATTACCTACACCCAGATCAAATATAGCCTCATGCTATAGACACTTGTTGTCTTCTCTACCCTTCTTTCCACCATCACCTGTACAACCATCGACCACCGTCGAAACCTCTTTATCTGGAACTCAACCTCACCGCATGCGTGCACCCATTCATTCCACATTCTGCTCACCTATACTCTCCATCGATCCGTAACCCAGGCGCCACCACCTGGTTTTCTTTTAATCGAGAACCCACTTGCTACCTTCAACACCTGTCCACCTCCTTTTGCTACATACCTGAAACCACTTGGCCTTAAATCCCACAAGCCACCGCAACACCAATCAGCCACTTGGTTTTAACAAACCACTCACAATACCATCACCATTACCACTAACCGAATCCCATGCACCCTCCTGTACACCATCTGTTCAAACTCCATGAAATCCCAGCCATTTGATCAAACCTGGCTGCCATTACCCTTGCTGAAACCTGCACCATCCGATTGGTCATATATGAGTTGAACTTTGATTTTTGTTGTCTTGGATATAATGTTTGATAAAATTTGATAATGATGGCTGTGTTAGGCATTAATGTTTGATTAAATTGGATGTTGGATCATGTTATTATAGTGTTTAAAAAATTTTGATCTGATGAATTTCAATCTTGATCATGAATTTTGATGTGGTTATGATCCTTTAGATTTGGAAATTCAATGAAATTGATCCAACCACATGATCTGAATTTAATGTGATTGATCCACATGATCTGAATTTAATGTGATTGATCCAGCCATGATCTGAATTTTATGAGGTTGATCCAACTATGGCTTGAATTTTTATGAGAATTGATCATTGACCGTATGATTAAAATTTTTAACTGATTTAATATGCCATGACTAGGAATTTTTATGTGGATTAAATTGGACCATTAATCTTGGAATTTTCAGTGACTAATTTTAGCCATTGATCTTGGATGTTTTAATGACCAAATCTGGACCATTGATTTTAGATGTGTTGATGCTAGGAATATGAACCATTGGATCTTGATCATGAGTGTCTTAAAGGAATTTGAATTGTTGGATCTTGATCAAGAGTTTTTAAATGAATATGAATGGTTAGATTATCATCTTGAGTGATTTGAATCATTGGATAATCATCATGAGTTGATTTAGATGAATCTGAGCCGTTGATCTTGGCTATTTTTAATGAATTATGAGTCGTTGATCGTGATTATCATGTTTTGATGAGATTCGACCGTTAGATCGAGGATCTAATTTTGATGCATTGAGAGATTCACATTAGACCTCAACCATAGATCTAGAGAATCCCATCTGATACATTGGAATATACTTTATTAGAAAAACATGAGATGCCATGCTTTCTTGCTATATTGATTCATATGATTCTTGCTATATTTGAGATGATATATGTTGTTGTTGCTATATTTAAATGATATTTATTGCTGGCAATAACTTAATTTCTATAATACCCTAGTCGAATTGCCATATCTGTACACCTAGAAGACATATTAGGTGTGGGGATGTGCATGTAGGCACCCACATTCATGGGAAGGGTAAGAATGAAAAAAATGATAAATCTTAATCAAGAATCAGAAAGCCTAGCCCAACAAATGCCAAATTAGAGGTCAAGGGTAGCTTAGGACGATCCCTACCCCTTAGCTCATTTTCCCCTAGGGTACAAAGAACTAGATAGGTGTGATGTAAATTGAACCATAGAGCATTTAGGTTCCACACTCTGATCTTGAATGAATACATGAATGAATTGAATCTGTATTCTGAACTACGCGGATCCTGATTCTTAGGGTAGCACCCTAAGATACGTAGACAGTTTGGGGAGATTCCAAAAAACGGTTCCATAACCCCTAATATAAGTCGTACTTATGGTTCTCTCAAACTGTACGCACCTATCCCGTACCTGTGGTTCACTCGAACTGTACATCCTTTAGGTTTACTCAAATCTATACCTGTGGTTTACTAAAACTGTACACCCTTTAGGTTCACTCGAATATGTACCTTTGGTTCACTAGAATTGTATATCCTTAGGTTCACTTGAATCTGTACCTGTGGTTCACTAGAACTGTACATCTTTAGGTTCATTGTACCTATGGTTCACTAGAACTGTACATCCTTTAGGTTTACTCGAATCTATACCTATGGTTCAGTAGAATAGTACACCCCTTAGGTTCACTCAAATTTATACCTGTGGTTCACTAGAACTGTACATCCTTTAGGTTTACTTGAATCTGTACCTATGGTTCACTAGAACTATACACCCCTTAGGTTTACTCGAATCTGTACCTGTGGTTCACTAGAACTGTACACCCTTTAGGTTCTCTTGAATCTATACCTGTGGTTCACTCTGACTGTACAGCCTTAGATTCCAAACTCGTACCTGTGGTTCACTCAGACTGTACACACTTAGGTCCCAAACCATACCTTGATCCACATGGGTTGCGAGTACTTTAGTCTTCTTTAGCCTTCTTTAGGATATCCACATCAACCCAAAACAACGAACTACGTTGTACCTGATTTTCAGGACCTCTAAAATACGTAGGCAACTTAGATGACCACTCCAAGTATGCTACCACATCTTAGTATCCTTAAGTCCCTCATATCCGTATCCATATCAATATTCGTATCCATATTCACTTCAATCCACCTTAGGTTATCTCTAAATTCAATCTCAATCATCATCAAGCATAAACTTCAACTTGAACAATTGAATTTAAGAAAGTTTAAGTATAAATCACATCCATAAACCTTAATCACATTCCGATCGAACTATGTTATGGTCTTGATTTCTAGGATTGGGATACGTATGCAATTTGAGATGTCTTGGACGTCTCAGATTTAGTCCATCACCAAACCATCTTTGGTTCGGTTCACTGTATATTACTTTTTTTGTTTATTTATTTTGAGAACATGTTTGGTTGAACCTAGGTTAGAAGAACTTAGCAACTTGGCATAAGATCCCCCATGAGCCCTAGTTATAATCCGTTGACCATGAACAATCAAAAATATAGAGTTTAAGGAAAGTAGAATCACATAGGAGGCCGATTTTTGGATCAGGCAGCTTTGGTTGCCTAACACCTTCCCAAACTGTACCTTGAATGCTTACCCTTTCTCTAATAGACCAAAGCCAATATATTGGGTCCAATGAGTCAATAGAAGTCTTTTCTTATGATGAGACTATATTTTTATAGGTCCTAGACCTTGATCTAGGTGGCGACTCCCAAATCATTTTTTTTGTCCATCGGAGATGGGTGGAAGAGAGACGTACTTTGTCCTCATAGATAAGCTCAACTACTGAGCTTAGCAAGAAAACTAAACATGCAATAAGTAAATGTACGCAACTATCAACTATAGTCAGGTATGATAACTATAAGTGCCAGCTCCGGATAACCTACGCATGGACTCTCCAGGCTGCATGGGTCATCCTCATTAAAATGATGCTACCTCACTCGATGTACAGCACCATCCCCCTTGTATGGGTCCTCCATTTTGGTCTGCACATGATTGCAAATTATCCCAAGCCCATATTACATCGGCCGCTTGAGGAGATGATAATCCCACTAATCGATTCGCCCGCCCATCCATACTACGTCGGGTAAGCATCACAGCAATGTTCATACCACCCTTTATTGAACCCCTGCCATTATGTAACCCCTTAATGGCTAGGGCATAGTTATATGGGTGATTAAAGTTCAACTAACCATGGCCACCTAATTAGCCATATTACTAGACCGTAACATTGCCAAGATTTTAACCCCGTCTGAGTCCCCATATAGGACATTGTAACTTAGCTAAGTTACATATGGTCAATGCAAAGCAGCACCAGTAAGAAGTGGTGCAATTGTCCCATTCCACCCACCTTCGTCCTTACTGACTTAACCAAACGTCATGAATCAAATACGGATCAGTCGCCTTGCTAAAAAGGTAGTGAGTGTCCCATTCCACTCACCCTCTAATCCTTATACAACACTGCTGATCCATAACGTAAGGATGTATATGCATGATCACACAAAGCAATATAATGGATGGTATGTTATCATACAGAAGCATGTTATCCATCTTACATCATCACACAGCATGATAACATATAGAAACAAATGCATCCAAAGGTTTAGTTCCCTTACCGAAAGGTAGAGAATACACTACAATAATCTTGATCAAGTAGCTTCCTATTGAAGAGATCTTCGTAGCTCTATCAAAACCAATTACACATTATGCGTTAATCCATTAATCTAAAGAGTTGTTCTGGTTTCTCCTTAAGTTTATTATTTTGGTGTTCATAGCATTATACTTGTCTGATAACTTATGCCTATTGTCTACTGTTTGTTTATCACGACATAGCATCTAGGGGTTCATTACTCAATTCATTTCATTATTGCTTATAGTCTTAGGTACATTTAATCATGCAACAAGCCTGCTGTCCATAGGAAAATAGAAGAAGAGAGAATTTATTCTCTACAAGATAGCACACTTAAAAGATAGAAATCACCTTCTAATAGCCTTAATACTAAAATGGACTTCTTTTAATGAAGACAGGGTTTTTTTTAAAGCACCACACAGGGGTCAGGTTATTAGTTTTCATCGTTTCTAAAAGTGAACAGCAAGTAACTCAACAGGTTATCGGGTCACGAATCAAAATAACAAAGAATGTATAACAAACAATAGGATTTTAGGGATCCAACCCCTTAAATAGGTTTCTAAAATCTTAGAAAGCTACTAACCAAAGATGGTCAACAACAGAAGTCAAAATCCTGTGTGCCATTTAGCATCGACCACACGGTTTGGCCACCAGGCTTGCGGTACATGCCATCGATCGCACGCTTTTGCGTAGTCTCTTGACAGTACCAGCACCCAGAAGGGTTTCCTAGATCCTGTAGGTTGGGTGTAAGGTCTCAAATCGCGGCAATACATGGTTGGTCGTTTTATAGTGTAAACCAAACTTTACCTCTGACTTTCATGAAGCATAAAGGGTTTCACTTCAAGAAAAGGTCAAAACTGGATTCTATGCCCTTAAACAATTCAACATAAATTATAGGAAGTCATTGGCCAAGTTTGGCTGTAAACTGATGTTGGAATGACATGCGGCTGGTTGCATCGACCACACGTCTCTACATGTCTATTGTGCGGCATGTCCCATCGACCCCACGTCGAAACGTGGTATGATGGCCACCAACTTTCTCCAGCGAGTTCCTAATATTTTTCTCATCTTGAATAAGGAGTTTGAGCTCCTAGATCCATGTCTACACCATGGTTTGGATACCGTTTTGATTTATCGAATAACCAAAATACCAGATCTGGTTTTTGGATCCCAAATCTGATTTCCAAACCTTTGGATCTCATCATTGGTCCATGATCCGAAACTCTTAAGGTCAAACTAAGGTTTCTAATGGTCATCTTATAGTCTTCGACACTCCATGGTAACTTATTTATATTTTTAATGACTTGATCTCACCTTCTAGCTGTGCCAAGTACACTACCGTCCACTACTCGGAATTTTAAACTATGGTCTACATGATCATGGCTCCACCATGGGTAATAGGTCATTAAATTCTTCTTTTTGATTTAACCACGTAGATTCCATTATGACATCATTTTCTATAATACGAGAGACGTCATCTCCTTCAGTCATTAATCCACCACTACTTATATGTTCACTAACCAATTCAGATCTTAAGGTAAAAGGGTACTTACAGAAAGATCCGACTCTCCTTCGAGTTCTTCAGCAAGCACTGCTGTTCCAGGGGGAACGCTCCTTTCTCTATACTTCTTCCTTTCTTCTCTCCTTCTCTCTATGTTTTCCTTTCTCTATTGGGAGGTATTGGGAGGAAGGGTCCTTCCTTCTTCTCCTGGTTTGTGTGTCAGAGATTCCTCAATGGGTTTGGTTGACCAAGTTAGAGAATAAAGACAGTAAGGAAATCTTCTTACCCAAAATCTGTAAAACTGATCACCAGGATGGAAAAGAGATGATCCTCCTCCTTCACTTTCATTTCTTGGCTCAATCATGGTCAGTCTACCTAAATAGGCCATTGGTGTAAGACCCGTGTCAATCTAACCCAGTCTTACCACCTTGAACCAGGTTTACCCGTCATGGTCGAGTCAAATGGACCAAGGGCGTGAAGAAGATCGAGATCCCAGGTATCAAATCGACCCAAAAACACTTAAAATAGGGGGAGGGTCGCATACCCAGCTAAGCAGGGTCGGACCTCCCAAAGCAGAAATTCAGACCCTCAATTTTGAAGGGAGGGTCGGACAGCTTAAGACCCTAGGGTCGACGGGATCATCGACCCTCCCATCGACCCTCGGTTACCGCAGAAAATAAAAATTTGGAAATTTCCATATTTTCGAATGGGATTCTTTCCTAATATCAAAGGGACTTATTTTAAGATATTCATACTCTATTTAGAGGACGTCCCTAAGCCACTTTCACTCCTTTCACAACCCTAATCGAATTGAGAGAAAGAGAGGAGAAGGAAAGAGGAAGAAGAAAGGGAAGGAAGAGAAATTAAGCCAAAAGAGAAGAGTTGCAGAGAAAGATTATTCTTCTCAGGTATGGATACTAATTCCATGAGTTTCTACAGACCTTAGGTTAGTTAATGTTGAGAGTGTGTGATCTTGGAGAAACCCAAACCATCAACCCATGGTTAGGTTTCCATGGAAAACCATAGAAAAGTGCATGAAAGCTATCTAGGTGGGTTATACATGGTTTCAGACCATGGAATGAATGTAGAATGGAATGTAGGAGCAAGCCATAGGATCCCAAACACGAGGAATGGATTAAAAGTGGAAATTGGACTAGAGTGCACTAAGGGTCGCACCCAGGGTCGATAGGCCATCCGACCCTAGGTAATCCTGATCATCGACCCTCAGCATTCGGGAAGTCTAGAAAGAGGGAAGGGTCGATAGACCCATCGACCCTAGCATCGACCCTACCTCCGACCCTCAGTTGACAGAATAGTTTTTAAATTGAGAATTAATTCTAATTAAATTCTATCGACTTTGTTAGGTCTTCTAGCAATATAATAACACTGTAAAGGTGATTCTAAAGCTTGGAAAAGTATCTTATAGCAAGCTAAGGTGAGGAACCTTAACTCCAAACTAAATTGGTTAATAATAAACTGTTTTCTATTTCTTGAATCCTATGCTATGCTTGATTCTATGCGAATATGTTTGTAATGTGCATACAACATGCCATCCAATATTTCTATTACTTGTTCATGCATATTTACTTTATTGTTTATAACATGATGATGATGATAATGATAGGAATAGGCATCTGCTTGTATGTGTGTGGTTGGTGTACTTGATGCGAGCGAGTATCAGGGGAGGTGTGATGAGAACATCAATAAACGTTAACCTTTGGCGGGTCTCAGCACTTTAGCTCTATCTCTAACTCAACTCTTGTGCATTAGCATCGTCGTATCGCCATTACTTTAGCAGAACTATTATGTCGTAGAGTATCAGGGGAAGTGGTCTCGGTCCTTGTAGTCTCTGACTCTATCGGGGGGCCTTAGCTCTATCTCTATGGACATTCTGAGGGATGCCGGGGTGAGGCCTTGGATACACTTTTGGCATTAGGATTGGTTAGTTGCGAGCCCAGTTTGCAGCCCTCGCCAATAGGGGCTTACATGTTGGTATGGCATTATATTGCAATAAACGTAACCTTTGTTATATAATGTTCATGATTGGGTGCATGTGAGTTGACGATAAACGTGATCTTCAGGTAACGTCACACACTCGTGTATAGAGGCGGAGTCAATAAACGCGACCTTTGGCTACCTAAACCTTTCTATTGCATACTGCAAAATTATATACCAGTCCAAAGATATAAATTGACTTTTTGCATGCACATGTATTGTTGCATTGTTTTGGCTACTCACTGAGCCGTGATGTGTGCTCACTCCTCGACGTCGAATATTTTAGTTGATGGTGCAGGTTATAGTGTTGAAGATTATATGAATGCCCCTGCGTACAGGAACATGGTAGCAATGGAAGCTGGAGCTGAAGTAGATACACACGACTCATCTTGCGAGTGCAACTCGTGTGTATTTGATTAGATATTTATAGGTTTCTTTATTTGGATTTATTAAGACATGTATTTGATAATTAATTATGTCTCAGTTGATACAGAATAATTTTTCTATTTAATATTACTATCACAGTAGATTCTCAGTTCATCTTATTATAAGACTTCCGCTATTGTGTATTTACTCTGATTATGATTACGGATGTGTGTAAGATTGGATAATGCGGGGATAGCCTATTTGAGATCCTGGTTGAATCGTTGGTTATTTAGCGGTTCATCACACCATTCTGGTTAGACCAAAATTGGGGTGTGACAACTTGGTATCAGAGCATCTCAGGCCTTGCCCGCTGAACTAACACACATTCGAGACCATTGTGAACTCAGATAGGATAAATTAAAAGCTTTAATACAAACACACTATAAGCACAAGTGATGATTGAGACCAAATTTAAAAAGAGAATAATGCATCTTTTAAAGGGAAAACAAGTTACATACAATGAGTGAGAAAAATAAAACGTATATACATAACTAAAGCAGAGTACAGTCCCCAACCTGGACAGTTACTCTGTAGTACAAGGAAAAATAAAAATACACTCAGGAAGCTGGAGGCGAAGGAGGAGGGGGTGCCTCACGGTCTCTGTCGTAGTCCTCAACATAGACTTTAGTCAACCAGGCTATCTGAGTCTGGGTCGTCTGTGGACTAGCTGTGAGACCGGCTATCCTCTGATCAGTCGCACGCTGCACCTTTAGGAGCTCTCCCATCCGTGCGTCTGATGCGTGCTGAGCAGCCAACAGCTCATCCATCCTCAGATCAGATCTGCGCTGAGCATCCCTGATCTCCTGCAGCATCTCCATCATGGCTAAAGGT
Source organism: Protea cynaroides (assembly GCA_028583415.1). Classification (NCBI taxonomy): domain Eukaryota; kingdom Viridiplantae; phylum Streptophyta; class Magnoliopsida; order Proteales; family Proteaceae; genus Protea; species Protea cynaroides. The sequence goes on from CM053265.1 coordinate 35,298,998, forward strand.
GGAAGTGAAGGATCAGCCGAATGGGAAGGACCAGCCTCAGGTGCAGGAGTCGCCGCAGAAGAAGTACCAACTCCAGCCGCATGTGTAGGTGAAGGCGGTGGTATCGAGTCGACGTCCATATACATACGATCGTCATCGTCGACCGGATCCACACGAGCTCTAGCAGCAGCAGCAGAAGCCTCAGCATCAGCCATCTCGACCCGAGTGTGAGGGCGCACCATCGCGTTCCTGTCCTCATCACTAATCTCAGCATCTCGCAGCCCCATCTTGCAGATAGCCTCCCAATCTAGAGGCGACGAGAAGGTCTTCTCCTGGATCTTCTCATCTACCAGATCCACCCCCAGACGGGTCAGTAGCACTGTAATCATGCGTCCATAGGGTAGATTACCCCTATTACCGCACAATGTAGCACTAATCATCGTCCGCATGATGATGTAAGGAAGGCAGACCGGCTGGCGAGTGTAGATACTGTATATCAGAAACTGTGTCAGCTGAGAGACCCTCTCATAGTGGCCACTCTGCAGGATCAGATTATGCTGGATAATCTTACAGAAGACCCGTGGAGCTGGACGCAAGTAACAGCCTCTCATCTGTCAGCGATCAGGGCGTAACAGCTGGTTTTCGATCTCCGCCCTCATCTCCATCTCAACAAACTGTGGCTCTCCCGGTGCACAGTAACCATGGGGCCATCATAGGGAATGCCCAACAGATCGTCCAGCTGCCGATAATCAAAGGAAATGTGTACCCCCTTGACGTAACTGGTGATGCGCAACTCCTGACCATGCTCAACGTCATTGTAATGCCCCACCACCTAGAGATTACAATAGAACTGGCGCACCAAATCTGGACATGTGCACGCGTCGTATGTGATGACAGGGAGCCACCCCATATCACCAAATGCTCCCTCTACATTGAACAAGGCTAGCTCAGCCAAGTTCACCATGTGACCCCCTTCCACTTTCTTACGGGCATAGTCAGCATACTGTGCCTCAGCTTCATTCAAATGGAAGCGAAGTGGATCACGCACTCTGGGTACCTTGGTACGAGCCATGGTATCTGCAAAATAAGAAAGAGAAAGGAAACAAGGAGTTAATAGGATAAAAATCTGAAATTTGATGTAATAACGACGTAAGTTGACATTAAAGCACCATTTCTTACCATTCAAGTGGGCATGAGAACTTACGTAGGTTAAAACATATCCTACAACCCACATACAGTAGGAAGTTTTAACTGACGAAGCTCAATTTGAAGAAATTCAAGAAAAATAAAAAATTCTGACAAATTAGGGCAAAAAGAGAAAATTTTAAGTTTCTCGATAACCAACCGATGAAACTCAAAAATTTTTGAGGGCTTTCGTTCCTTGAGACACCAATAACAAAAGCCCCCAATAAAAATCAAATTTTTACGGTTGGAAAAAGTTTAATTTGAAAAATACAAGTTAAATGGATGAAAACCTAGAAAAGAAAACCTAAAAATAGGTAAAAATGAGAGAACATACCTGTATGGATGACGTGGACATCGAAACCCGGAGTCAAACCGACCAAAAACAGTAGAGTAGCACTGTAGCAACTTAGGGAGTAGAGACGAGTCGAAACGGAGGAGGAATAGTGAGAAATGACCCAAAATCGGATCTTAAAAATCTGATTTTTAGTCCGAGGGTCGGACAATTTGACTAGCACAATCGACCCTCGAATCGACCCTCCCATCGACCCTCGGCTCTCGGGAATCTGGCAGAAAATCGAGGGTCGGAACTGAGGGTCGGATACCCATCGACCCTCGCATCGACCCTCAGCTCTCGGAAAGAACAGGTCATTCCCAGGGTCGGAAACTAAGGGTCGGACATACCAGCGACCCTCACCATCGACCCTGCATAGAAAAGACAGCATTTTTTTTATAAAATGAGCTAGAATTGGAATTGATTATTGGTTAGCGTGCCTACATGAAATATAAATGACTTCTCACCTATTTTGATGATTTCAAGGCACCAGCAATTAGCGGAAGGAATTATGTCTGGACGTAGAGTGACCCGGCAGACCTGAAATGCAGTCCCACCACCACCACCAGTAGAGGAGACTAGTCAAGAGAATAACTACGCACCGAGAAATCCAGAACCGGCAAACCCTACAAATTTGCCACCTCCACCACTAGAGCTAGCAACAGTGGTGATGAACCTGGCACAGCAGCTGCAGCAGATGCAACACGCACAGGCTCAGATGCAGGTCACCATGGGAATTATGTTTCAAGCCACTCAGGCTGCACCCATGCACACTGGACAAGCTAGTGCAGCCCCGGTGGGTAAGCACCCAGCTCATCAGACACCTCAACAACCGGCTGCACAGATTCCAGTGCAGGTACTGGAAGCAGCTCAAGGGAATTACCACAATCCACCCTATATGTTTGGGGAAAACCCTCAGAATCAGCTGGACCACTCCCTACTAGTGGAGAGACTTTTGAAGATGAAACCCAGAGAATTCAACGGCAAGCCGTCTGATCCATTGTGGCCAGCCCACTGGATAGACGAGATGGAGAGAAATTTCCTCATGATGACTATCACAGAGGAATAGAAAGTACTATGCGCCACCTTCATGCTCAAGGGTGACACACACCATTGGTGGAAATCCACGAAGACATATTTACTGACCAAGCACGCCCTACTGACATGGGCTATACATAAAGAAGCATTCTTCGAGAAATATTTTCCACGAATCTTCAGAGATTCGATGGAGAAGGAGTTCCTGAGCTTGTACCAGGGACAGATGACTGTAGAGTCATATCAACAGCGCTACGAAGAGCTGTTCTTCTTTGCACCGGCTAGCATGCAAGAAGAAGAAACCAAAACCCATAGGTTCGTCACGAGACTGAGAGGAAGCATCAGAGAACATGTTCTGGGCTTAGAGAAGACAATATATAATGAAGCTGTCCAGATTGCTCGAGTGATTGAATCGAGCCAGAAGGAGAGTTATTTTACTCAGAACAAAGGCATCAAAAGGCCAGCCGGAAACTCCTACAACGGAGGCAATAACAGGACGTATAAGCCTTTCCGTCCTCAGAACTTTACTACTGCACCCAAGACCACTTCAGCAGTGTAACCTCAGTCAAAGCCAATTTCTGAAGTCCTGAGGTGTTTTAACTGCAACCAACCCGGGCATATGGCAAGGGAGTGCCCAAAGCCCAAGAAGCAGTCACATCAAGGACGGGTATATGCCGTTACATCAGAGGATGCTGCCGCATCAACCGATGTGGTCACAGGTATGACTGAAACCTTTCAAAGTTATGATTACAGTGAATGAGCATGTAGACTAAGTAAAGATAAATCACAGGTATTGTACCTATAAATGGCGTACCCGCTAGAGTACTCTTCGATTCCGGAGCTACTCATTCATTTATATCTGTGTCATTTGGAAAGAAGACAAAATTACCCATCAAAACATTAGACTACAAATTACTTGTACGGTCACCGATGGGGTTAGAAGTGGAACTAGAGAAGGGTTATGGACCATGTCCAGTTCTCATTGGAGAGAAGACTTTACATGCAACATTGATACAACTTGAGATGGCAGACTTTGATGTCATCTTGGGAATGGACTGGTTAGCTCGGCATTCTGCAAATCTATTATGTGCCGAAAAGAAGCTAATGTTCAAAGACAAAGAAGGAGCATAATTAAGTTTCTCAGGAACCAAACTTCCCCGGAGACGCAAGCTCATACTTTCAGCACTAAAGGCTAAGAAGTGCCTTGAGAAAGGGGCAATCGGGTATCTAGTATTCGTGGTCTACCTAACCAAGGAAGCACCACGAATGGAAGATATTGATGTCGTGCGGGATTACCCTGACGTATTTCCGGAGGAACTACCCGGATTACCACCCGACCGGGCCATAGAGTTTGTAATAGACCTTATACCTGGAGCCGCACCCGTATCAAAAGCACCCTACAGAATGGCTCCTATGGAACTGAAGGAACTGAAGGTGCAACTGCAAGAACTACTGGATAAGGGTTATATTCGACCCAGTATATCTCCATGGGGTGCACCGGTGTTGTTTGTGAAGAACAAGGATGGTAGCGTTCGATTATGTATCGACTATCGGGAGTTGAATAAACTGACAATCAATAATCGATATCCACTACCTCGGATCGATGACTTGTTCGATCAGTTACAAGGGGCAAAAGTATTTTCAAACATCGATCTTCGATCAGGCTATCATCAGCTAAAGATTAAAGAAGGTGATATTCCGAAGACAGCATTCAGGACCAGATACGGACATTATGAATTTTTGGTTATGTCTTTCGGATTAACTAATGCACCGACAACGTTCATGGAACTTATGAACCGAGTCTTCCACGATATGTTGGATACGTCGATTATAGTATTTATTGATGAGATATTGGTATATTCCAAGGACAAGGAAACTCATATCAAGAACCTAAACGCAGCCCTACAGCGTTTAAGGAAAGAGAAGCCATACACCAAATTTTCAAAGTGCGAGTTTTCGCTAAGTGAAGTCGCCTTCCTAGGCCATGTAGTATCCGCTGAAGGAATCAAAGTGGATCCCAGCAAGATCGAGGCTATTGTAAAGTGGGAAGCACCAAAGGGCATTTTGGAAATCAAAAGTTTTCTAGGTCTAGCTGGTTATTATCGAAGATTCATAGAAAACTATTCTCGGATTGCCGTACCTCTCACCAGTTTGACTAAGAAAGGTGAAAATTTTGTGTGGACCGATAAATGTGAGAAGAGTTTCCAAACACTGAAGACCAGATTGATATCCGCTCTAATTTTGGCTATTCCTATTCCAGGACAGACGTTTACCTTATACACTGATGCGTCGGGACTAGGACTAGGATGTGTGCTTATGCAAGGAGAGCAAGTGATTGCGTATGCCTCGAGACAGTTGAAGGTACATGAGAAAAGTTACCCCACTCATGATTTGGAGTTAGTGGCAGTAGTACATGCTGTCAAGATATGGAGACATTACCTATACGGAGAGAAATTTAAGATTAAGTCGGACCATACTTTTCTTACTTATTTATTTAATCAGAAGGAGTTGAATATGAGACAATGAAGATGGCTGGAACTATTGAAAGACTATGATTGTGATATCCAGTATCATCCGGGAAAAGCGAACGTAGTAGCGGATGCATTAAGCAGAAAAGCAATGATAAAATCTCAAGGAGAAGTTAGCACGACCGCAGCAATGTGTACCACCAGAATGGTATTCAATCACGGCAACGAGCAGTATGTGATAAATACAACGGATGGATCAGCTAACCAAGGTTTTATTCATCGGTTTTCAAATATGTTCGCGGCATTGAAGATTATACTGGATATAGTAGATGAAGTGAAGACAGCTATCAAAGCAGATCCTTATCTGAGAACAGTACAAGAGGATATTGAGAAAGGTAGGACTAACCCTGAGTTCACCTTGGATGACGAGAAAGTACTGAAATACAAAGGAAGAATATGTGTACCTGAAACTGAAAGTATGGACATTAGACACCGACTGATGAAAGAAGCCCATAACACCATCTATTCGATACATCCTGGAAGTACAAAAATGTATCATGATCTAAAGAAACTATATTGGTGGAGGGGAATGAAACCAGATGTAGCCAAGTTCGTGTCTCAATGCCTAAATTGTCAGAAAGTAAAGGCCGAACGACAAAGACCCGCAGGACTGTTACAGCCATTACCGAAACCAGCATGGAAATGGGACTGTATCACTATGGACTTCGTCATGGGACTACCATTGACTCCTCGAGTAGTTGATGCAGTTTGGGTGATTGTGGACCGTCTGACTAAAACAGCTCGCTTTATACCTATACGACCTCAGTATACACTGGAAAGGTTAGCGAGGCTGTATGTGGATAACATTGTTCGATTACATGGCGTTCCAGAAAGCATTGTGTCCGATAGAGATCCACGATTTACTTCTAAGTTTTGGGAAGGATTGCAAAAGGCTATGGGTACAACGTTAAAGTTCAGTACTGCATTCCACCCACGGACAGATGGACAGTCGGAGCGTACAATCCAAATTCAAGAAGATATGCTACGAGCATGTGTGATTGATTTTAAAGGATCGTGGGATGAAAGATTACCATTGATCGAGTTCGCTTATAATAACAGCTATCAGGATACTATACAGATGTCACTTTATGAAGCACTGTATGGCAGGAAGTGTCGAACTCCCTTGTTTTGGAATAAAGTTGGAGAACGTAGTATTGTTGGACCGGAATATGTTGAAGAGATTTGTCGAGTGGTTGACATCATCAAAGAAAGAGTGAGAACAGCTCATAACCGCCAGAAGCAATATGCGGATACTCAACGAAGAGATCAGGAGTTCGCCGTAGGTGATAAAGTATTTTTGAAAGTATCGCCTATGCGAGGATTGAAGAAGTTCGGACAGAAAGGGAAGCAAAGTCCAAGATATGTCGGGCCATATGAAATTCTAGCTAAGCGTGGAAAAGTAGCTTATCTGTTAGCACTAACACCATCTATGTCAAGTGTACATGACGTATTTCACATTTCTCTATTGAAGAAGTATGTCAAGGACCCAATGCATGTTTTGACAGTGGATTTGCCAGAATTGACTGATGATTTGACATTTGAATTAACACCAATCGAAATCACTAGTCGAAAGGTTCAACGTCTACGCAACAGAGATATCTACTATGCTAAGGTCATATGGAAAAGTAGAGACATGGAAGAAATTACATGGGAAGAAGAAAATGCTATGAGAAAGCAATACCCTTACTTATTTGATTCAGAAAGTACGTACAATTTTGAGGATGAAATTTTTATAAGTTGGGGGAGTTGTAAGACCCGTGTCAATCTAACCCGGTCTTACCACCTTGAACCAAGTTTACCCGTCATGGTCGAGTCAAATGGACCAAGGGCGTGAAGAAAAGATCGAGATCCCAGGTATCAAATTGACCTAAAAACACTTAAAATAGGGGGAGGGTCGCATACCCAGCTAAGCAGGGTCGGACCTCCCAAATCAGAAAGTCAGACCCTCAATTTTGAATGGAGGGTCGGACAGCTTAAGACCCTAGGGTCGACGGGATCATCGACCCTCCCATCGACCCTCGGTTACCGTAGAAAATAGAAATTTAGAAATTTCCATATTTTCGAATGGGATTCTTTCCTAATCTCAAAGGACTTATTTTAGGATATTCCTACTCTATTTAGAGGACGTCCCTAAGCCACTTTCACTCCTTTCACAACCCTAATCGAATTGAGAGAAAGAGAGGAGAAGGAAAGAGGAAGAAGAAAGGGAAGGAAGAGAAATTAAGCCAAAAGAGAAGAGTTACAGAGAAAGATTATTCTTCTCAGGTATGGATACTAATTCCATGAGTTTCTATAGACCTTAGGTTAGTTAATGTTGAGAGTGTGATCTCGGAGAAACCCAAACCATCAACCCATGGTTAGGTTTCCATGGAAAACCATAGGAAAGTGCATGAAATCTATCTAGGTGGGTTATACATGGTTTCAGACCATGGAATGAATGTAGAATGGAATGTAGGAGCAAGCCATAGGATCCCAAACACGAGGAATGGATTAAAAGTGGAAATTGGACCAGAGTGCACCAAGGGTCGCACCCAGGGTCGATAGGCCATCCGATCCTAGGTATTCCTGATCATCGACCCTCAGCATTCGGGAAGTCCAGAAAGAGGGAAGGGTCGATAGACCCATTGACCCTAGCATCGACCTTACCTCCGACCCTCAGTTGACAGAATAGTTTTTAAATTGAGAATTAATTCTAATTAAATTCTATCGACTTTGTTAGGTCTTCTAGCAATATAATAACACTGTAAAGGTGATTCTAAAGCTTGGAAAAGTATCTTATAGCAAGCTAAGGTGAGGAACCTTAACTCCAAACTAAATTGGTTAATAATAAACTGTTTTCTATTTCTTGAGTCCTATGCTGTGCTTGATTCTATGCGAATATGTTTGTAATGTGCATACAGCATGCCATCCACTATTTTTATTACTTGTTCATGCATATTTACTTTATTGTTTATAACATGATGATGATGATGATGATAGGAATAGGCATGTGCTTGTATGTGTGTGGTTGGTGTACTTGATGCGAGCGAGTATCAGGGGAGGTGTGATGAGAACGTCAATAAACGTTAACCTTTGGCAGGTCTCAGCACTTTAGCTCTATCTCTAACTCAAGTCTTGTGCATTAGCATCATCGTATCGCCATTACTTTAGCAGAACTATTATGTCGTAGAGTATCAGGGGAGGTGGTCTCGGTCCTTGTAGTCTCTGACTCTACCGGGGGGCCTTAGCTCTATCTCTATGGACATTCTGAGGGATGCCGGGGTGAGGCCTTGGATACACTTTTGGCATTAGGATTGGTTAGTTGCGAGCCCAGTTTGCAGCCCTCGCCAATAGGGGCTTACGTGTTGGTATGGCACTATATCAATAAACGTAACCTTTGTTATATAATGTTCATGATTGGGTGCATGTGAATTGATGATAAACGTGATCTTCGGGTAACGTCACACACTCGTGTATAGAGGCGGAGTCAATAAACGTGACCTTTGGCTACCTAAACCTTTCTATTGCATATGCAAACTTATATACCAGACCAAAGATATAAATTAACTTTTTGCATGCATATGTATTGTTGCATTGTTTTGGCTACTCACTGAGCCGTGATGTGTGCTCACCCCTCGACGTCAAATATTTTAGTTGATGATGCAGGTTATACTGTTGAATATTATATGAATGCGCCTGCTGCGTAAGGGAACGTGGCAGGAATGGAAGCTAGAGCTGAAATAGATACACACGACTCCTCTTGCGAGTGCAACTCGTGTGTATTTGATTAGATATTTTATAGGTTTCTTTATTTGGATTTATTAAGACATGTAATTGATAATTAATTATTTCTCAGTTGATACAAAATAATTTTGCTATTTAATATTACTATCACAGTAGATTCTCAGTTCATCTTATTATAAGACTTCCGCTATTGTGTATTTACTCTAATTATGATTACGGATGTGTGTAAGTTTGGATAACGTGGGGATAGCCTATTTGAGATCCTGGTTGAACCGTTGGTTATTTAGCGGTTCATCACACCATTCTGGTTAGACCAAAATTGGGGTGTGACAATTGGTGATAGATCTTCCATGCAGGGAGGAAGTTTGAATTCTAATAGTGGGTCCCACAGTTGATTTGTAAGACCCGCACTCAGAATCCCCTTACTAACCCAGATTCTTCTTGTACCAGGTCTCAACAGATCGATCGATGGAGCACCTGATGCGGACCCAATTATGGTATCCTAACCTTAGGTGAGTCTTTACTATGTATATTGGTAATATAAGGTGTCCTAGTAGACATTGGGAGAAGGGGATATGCATCCCAAAACATCCAGGCCAAAGAGTTGGCCAATAAGCTGTATTTTAGCCCAATCGATGAAATGCACCGGTGTAACATTCATCCAGTTGAACTCGAGTCATGATCTTTCTCTATCCCTAATTTCCTATAAAAGGGGACCAAGCCCTTATCTCTCTTTCTTGAAACTGTGAGAGTAAGAGAGTAGAGAAGAAGAAAAGTGAAAGAAACTTGAAGGTAAAGAGCTCTAAACCCTAGCCATTTCTTTGGAAGTAAGAACATGAGCACTATTAATGGTGACCACCATTAATGACCTAGAAACCTAGGTTTGGTTTTTCCCACTCCTTTATGGAGTTATTGAGGGTAGGTTTTCCTTTTTTCCTCTTTTCCTCTGGGGAATAAATGTATGGATGCTTGGTTATTGAAGCTCTATTAATGGGGATGCCATTAATTAGAACTAGGGTTGTATTTCACCAACTTTATTGAGGGAGTTATTGAAGCCATAAATGGCTCCCATTGTACCTAATAATGGTGGGAATGAGTTCCCAACCAACTAAAATGGAAATAATAAGGTGGAGAACGAAGTTCCCAAGCTTGAAAACCTTGCTCGATTCGTAACCTGGTTTCTGGGTCTAAACCTGTGCCACATTTCAGATTCACAGTCTTGACTATTTGATCGCTCGGCTTGAATCATGGTACCACTAAGGAAAAAGCCTTGGTTTATAACTAATGAACCAACCAGAGTTTTGTACTAGAGGCACGATCCTTTGAATGAGCCCCAACCGTTCGACAGGTTCCTGTGGATCCGCTTGATTCAGATCTTTCATTTTAGGCTTAATGTGAAACGGAGCCATTTTTGGATGTTCGGTTACTCGACTATGCTTCTGAAAACCCTACTAGAATTCTAAGGTTCATATTAGTATGTAAACCAGATGACCAATCGGATGGTCGAGCATCAACTCATTCCTCCAGTGCCACCTACTTATAAAATACATTAAGTGTTTACCAGTTGAACGTACCGGTGGAACCCTCTACTGATTCCATTTGCTGATTCAGTCTGTCTTGACTGTTAAGCCTAGTAACGATTAGGAAGACCATCCTTTTGTTTTCTGGCCTTCCATGGAACCCATGCATGGATTCTAATACTTGTCTATGCTGGTTTAAAAGCTTTGAAATGAACCTAATGAAACCTTGTATGCTTAATTAGGGATTAAACAAGGGTGATCATTAAAGCCTTCTGTTTGGCTTCGGATACTGCTGCACTCTTTGTGCAATCAGGTATATGGTCTAGTCCTTAGATATAGGACATTTTAATAACATGTCTATCTTCCTAGTAACATGCTTAGATTGTTATTAATTGTATGCTTTTCATGATTGCTATGTATGAGCATGCATTTGCATTATAATAACTATGAATATTTGTATGATTATTTGGGTATGGTGGACATGTGGAGTATGGGAGTAAAATACATAAGTCAAGTTGTTGATGCTAAGCTCTAGCGGGAGCAAGGTAATCCATGGGAGTAGTGATCTGGGGTTCATTGTTAGGACATAGTTTTATTTATAAATTTATCCATCCATGTATAATTGCTCGTGTGATGCATAGGAGTGTGGGTGCACGGGTCATGTTGAATTGCAACCATGAATGGTGGTTCATGTGATGCATGGGAGTACTATTACATGGATCATATTGGAATGTAAACACACTAGTGGTAGACACGGTAATCCATGGGAGTGAAGTTGGGGTTCTTTGCTAGTGGATAGCACGATGGTTATGTCGACATGCTAGAAGGGTAAGGTGGTCCATGGAAGCAGACAGCCAAAGTGAAATTAACAAACATAATAGACATAGGTGGTGCCATTCCTTGTTTCCTACTTCCCTCCAGTATGGGTAAAGATACTGGCATAAATTTGCACTCCTGAAGGTTGGGCGACCCTAGGGTGAGTCAGTGACGTATGGGTGTATCGTAACTGGTGTATGTGGGGTCTATGGTGGGAGGTGACGAAACCTGTAAGGAAGGGTGTCCCAAAGTGGGGAGTTTACCTATAAAAGTTTAGTGGCCTGGGGTCATTTTTTTTTAGCTTCTAACTTCACCTAGGATGTAGAAACACAAACCTGGGACCTAATATAAAATAAATTGCAATTCATATCATTGGATGTTGTATGTGCATAGCATGTGATACTAGATTTCTCACTGAGCTGGGATGTAAGCTCACCCTCTTGTCGACACTATTTTTCAGATCCCTTCTGTAGGTGACTTATATATTGCTGATTTCATGGAGTCTCCCTTGGCTAGTGTGATTTCTGACCCTGATGATGTTAGTGGAGAGCACAGTGAGGGCTGCACCTGTAGCGACTGCGTCTACGCATGATGTAGCTCTCCCCTTACTTTCTCCCTTCCCCAATATATATACTCTAGATATTGATTATTTTGTTGGTAGACGAAGAGGTCTATCAAGAACAATGTAACAGATTTACTTTTTTTATTTGGGTATGTGTATATGGATACTATGGTATTTTGTGAAGAACAGCTGGTTTGTAACAGATAATATGATACATAGTATGGGATATGTTATCATTTAGGTGCACCTATCAATACTAAATGCTTCCGGTATTTTATTATTATTTTATTGATTATTGTGGTTATTGCATGTGTTGACTGTGGGATTTATCTTGTAATCATTGTGGTAGTAATCCTGGATGTATTTGGGTGCCATAAGGGTTGACCAGGATATCACACCCGATTCTCTAGAATGGGCTGTGACACGGTTGGTCACCAATCCAGTTTACACCTGAAGGTTTGGCTGGACATTGTGCCGCTAGTATGTTGCCACACCACCTATGTCTCCATCCAGACCTTCTTTTGGGTCGGCCCATGGAGGTGCGAGCTCGGCTAGTATTCGGTGATGGCAAGAGTTGGGTCCTAGACTTCTCTTAGTGCACTTTTATGTTTTCTATTGGTGTGAGAGATTCGAGATAGTGGTTCTGGGTCACCTCATTATTATGTTCTCATCTTTGATTGTGTTATGATATGTTCATACGTGGGAAGACCTAATACATGCCCAAAATGGTCAGATCGTAATGAGCTTTGGGCTCAGGACTTACAACTCTACCCCCTTCAAAGTGTTTCGTCCTCAGAATTTAGGCGTAACTTTGCCCTTGATCATTGGGGTATTACTTGTGCATATCATTCATCCACCTTCTTTCCAATTAAAATCCTTTGACCTTATGGTCCTTTTACTAGACTCATATTCCAAGAGGTACTGTAACGTGAGTCCCTTGCCTTCTTGTTATACAATAGTCGAATGTTCTATCGTACATGTAACACCCTTAACTATAGGCATCGACTGATAGATTGGTGATCCAACAAGCTATTAATATCTCCCATAATATACTCATGCATAGAAAAATCTGATATAATTTTTTTTTGCTTAACTAAAAACCATTCCAATACATCACAAATATAAATCCGATAAGTATCACAACGGAAGGCTTAATACATAACAACTTCTGATGGCGTACAAAAACTTACAAGTTCTTTAATTACAAAATATTACAACAACATACAAAAAGATTTAACAAAAACATCCTATAAGTCTATAGCTGCCAAGGGGTTATGAAATCCTAGTTGGTCTCATAAATAGTAGCAGCCTCATCTTTTCCATCACTATTGTAAGACCCGCACTCCAAGAATCCGATCTAAACCTTTAATTCATGTTGTAACAGGTCTTCCAATCATCACCGGGTCAGATGGGACGAACAGATGACAATCAGGTATGAAAACAGACCCATGTATGATAAATATTTCATACCGGTCGATGGTACCAGTCTATGGTACCGGTCGACCGGTATGCCTGTGCAGGCAGATCACTTAGATCTAGAAACGAATCTCTGTGGGTCTCACTTTCTAAATTCTAAACCGAAGGACTTTCCTAATGTTAGGAGGCTTCCTAAACTTAACCCTAGTCTATATAAGGACCCCTAAACCTCCTTAAATCTCTTTCATTGATCCTCACAAACCTTAAAGAGGAGAAAGAGATTGAAAAAGGAGAAGGAGATAAGGAAGAAGAGGGAAGAGCCACCATTGCCATTGGACAAAGAACATTCTACCGCGAACCAATGATAAGTGCTTAAACCTACCTCCACGTTAAGCATTTTAGAATGGTTAGTCATGATTGGATCAATACCATGCAAAGCGAGGTATTGATCTAAACCATATTTTTCCGTCAAATCCTAATCCAGTCAGTAAATCCTCGATTCAAGTTCTAGGTTGAAGATCATCGAAACTAGGACTTGAATGGAGTTGAAACAACTCTAAGTCATTGCTCCGACCTAGAATGTATAGGAGAAACCCTAGAATCAATAGGGCGTGTCGACGGAAGGTGAGAACCAGGTGTATGGTCTTCCAGAGACTGGTCTGTGGGGATCGATCGACCATACCGGTCACACCTTTCCACACAGTGCCACGACCGGTACTTGCAACATGTACCCGCGACCGGTCTGCTCTGTGAGAAGTGTTTTGACCTTGTTGGTTTTTCGACCAACGTAAACCCTAAGAAAACTATTCTAACTCAAACGTCGTGTAGGACCTTGTGATAGCAAGTTTGGATTCTGTGACGCAGAGCAAGCTATCAAACAAGTGTCAGGTAAGGGAATCATACCTAAACCCTAATAATTTAATTACAGTAAAACATTGTTAATAATTATGATTCTATGGACTGGTGTTTGTGCATACTCGCATGTCATCTTTACTTTCAGCTATCATTATTGTTCATGCGTACTCGCTATGCTAGGATGTGACTGTTAGGCATGTGATTGTTTTCATTGGTGTGTGGAATGGGAAGGGCCTGGGGTCTGGGATCATTCCTCACATTAGCACATTTTCGTATCGTTTCTATCTTAGCATGCTTGGTGCGGGTAGGGTATCAGGGGGAGGAAGTGGCACTATGGTCTCCGGCCTGGCTACTAGACTCTCTATCTCTATGCCATAGGGAGCTGTGCTGGGATAGGGCCTACTGTGATGACATATAGGATTGGTTAGTTGCGAGCCCAGTTTGCAAGCCCTCACCAATAGAGGCTTACGTGTTGGTATGGGTAGGGTATCAGGGGAAGTGTTTGCGGTGTTTGATCCGGATGCTTTATCTCTATATCTATTCCATGGTAGGTGCATGTGGGACGACAGTTGTGCTTTATCCATTGGGCGACTTCACACACTTGTGTATAGAGGTGCGGTGGCCACCAATCCTTTCTATGGTACATTGTAAACTTAAAACTAGACCATAATGTGAATGTTACTAATGCATATGTTTGTTGCATTATCTGATTGTCTTGTTGAGCTAAGTTGTGAGCTCACCCTTGTATATATACATGTTTTTAGATATTGATGCAGGTTATACTGTGGAGGACTACATGGATGCTCTAGTATATGGAGGAGTTGCTGCTTTAAAAGTACAAGCAGGGGAGGACGAGCATGATGCTTCATGCGAGTACCCTTTCTGCGTGTACCTCTAAGATGTTGGTTTTGTTTCTTTATTTATTTTCACTTGGATTTGTAATTGAGATGTAAAGATATTTATTTACATTTTGGTATTTTTGAATAACTGGATAATTTATTTATCAATAGCAGTACTCAGTTCATTTAATTTAAGAGTTCCATTGTATTTAATTATATTCTGATTATGGTTATGTGCATTGGTTTATATGAGTGGACACGGTCTTATTGAGATCTTGGTGTGAACCGTTGGTTCAGTGATGGTTCACTCACACTTCTGGTTCAGCCAGAATTGGGGTGTGACAACTTGGAATCAGAGCTCTTAGGCTCTGTCCAATAGACCATACATGCACTTGACTGAGTCAATGAACTGAGATAGGTAAAATTTAAAAGCCTTAATAAAAACACACCTTAAACACTTGTTTGATGCCTGAGACTAAATACTAAAGTGCATAATGTCCTATAGTAAAGGTGGAATTAATAAATAGACATGCTCTAGTGAGGAAACCATAGTGACAAACAGAATAATCATAAATTTTCATAACAGGTAAGAATAAAATTGTATAATCATAAAATATTCAAAGGGTTAAAAGTTAATTGTGCCACAGGGTACAGTCCACAAGCTGGACGGTTACCCTGTTATATAAAAACCATGCTGTGTGGGAGAGAAAATAAAAGCTCTATCATGGGGATGGGGGCATAGGAGGAATAGGGTAAGTGATGACATAGTCACGCTCATAAGCCACCTTGAGCCAGTGTTCCTGCTCCTGTGTGACTCTGAGGCTGTGAGAAAGGCACCCTAGGTCACGGCTCATCTCACGCTGGGCATCCTAATCTCCGTAAACATACCCATCACGAGATCGGGAGGAGGCTGGGATGGTCCCGCTGCAGGTGTGGGCTGTGGTGCCGGTGTTGAATGTCCTCCATTTGATCATCATTACCATCATCCCCTGCCTCTTCTGCATGAGCCGCATTGGTTGTTGTTGCTGCTGTTGCCGTTGTTGCTACCCTCCTAAGTGGACGAGGACGAGCCTCTAACTCCTCATCACTGATGGAAAGATTGTCCATCCTCATTTGGACAATGGCATCCCAGTCAATGTCTGAGGTCATGGTGTCCTCAACTACAATCTCACCCTCATGTCCACCCGTAAGTGCCACAGAAGAGTAGTGATAAGCCAGCCATAAGGAAGGTTACTGATCTGATCGGGCAGAGTAGCCTAACGCATGGTCCTGATAATAACGTAAAGGAGATAGACCCGCTCCCTAGTGCAGATGCAATAGGTCTAGTACTGGGTGAGCTGAGACAACTCACTGTAGTGGCCGCTCTAGGGAACAATATCGTGCTAGATGATGTGGCAATATACCCGAGGAACAAGTCTCAAGCTAGTAGCTTTCATGGGTGCTCCTGGATTAAGGATCTGCTCTGAAACCTCTTGGCGCAGATCATCAGTAAGAAAGTCCTTCATCTTGGGGGCACAATAAACCAAGTCACCATCATTTGGAATCCCCAAAAGATCAGCAAGCTGGTGAGTGTCAAAGGATATGGGAACGCCTTTGACAAAGTTGGTTATGCGGAGGTCCCTGCCATGGCTGAAGTCGTTAACATTTCCCTCGACCTCCAAGTTGGTGTAGAAATGTTTGATTAGGTTGGGGCGGGTGGTCACAGTGTAAGTAATGATTGGTACCACCCAAGATCACTGAAGGCTGCTTCAATCTCAAATCGTTGTAGCTGCTCCAAGTTTACACATTGCCCTGACTCAATGTTCTTCTCTTTAAACCAGGGAAAATAGGCTTGTTCCGCCACAGAATGAAACCACAGTTCATCGAACTGTGGAACCGACGGGTGCGGAAGGTTCATGCCAGGACAGAACGCATGTTTACCAGCACCACGGCGTTGAGACATTTTGAACTACCAAAAAAAAACAAAATAATGAGAATTTGGTTAGAATTTCTGAAATTTTGGCAGCAAAACGACAGTAATTTAAGCAAAAGCCTCAAACTCCTCCAAAAATTTGGGTCGGAGGACTTACATAACAATCTAACATCACATGGAAACCAAATAATCATCAAGCAAGTAAGAAATTTAGTAATTACAAGAAAAAAATCGATTTTTACCAAAACCTAGGTCAAAAACCCAAAAAATTGGATTTTTAGAGAAACTATACGGTGGAACCTCAAATAGATTGAGGGCTTTTGCTCATAGAGGTCCCTAAACTCTTTCTAAGCCGAAGGAAAAGAGTTCATACGGTTAGAATCTTCTAAACCAAGAAAAATCTAGTTTTTGGGCAAGAAACCATGAAGAAACGATGTAAGAAGGAAGAAAGGAAGGAAGAAACTTACTTAGAGACGATGTTCAAGGTCTTGATTGGGAGAAAATTGCTTCTAAGATCACCGGTCAGACTGTAGCAACTCACCAAGTCAGAGAGAAATCGCCACCGGAGAGAAAGGAAAGAAGAAAAGTGAGAAAAAACTCACTTTTTCACGATTTTAAAGGTATATTTGGGCATACCGGTCGACAGTTTTTCCTATACCGGTCGACCGGTACCCCCTGGGTATGTCGACCGGTACCTCTCGGTCAGGAGGAAATTCCTGACTGGTCGACTATACTGGTCACGCCATACCTTATAGGGCTGCTACCGGTACATCGACCTGTACCTCTTGGGAACTCCGAGAGGTTTGTCCACCTGGACATACCGGTCGCACTACCATACACAGTGCCGCGACTGCTATGTTGCGACGTAACATGCATTCCAAGCTCAGAAAATTATGGAAAAATTTGTAAAATTTCGATTTAAGTTTCCTTACGAGTTTTGCCTTGCACTTGTTAAAGACTAACACTAATATGACTATTCGATTGTACCTCATGTGTTATGTCTTCTTTTCAGATCCAAGTAGGAAAAACTAATCTGAGATGACAGGCGGGAACAGTCGTAGAGGCTCATGAAAGCGTCACCACTCCAGGGTGCGCCAAGATGAGGACAATGTGGAAACATGAACTATTGATGAGAAAAACTTGAATCCAGAAGGTGGAGAAGGGCAGAGTCCCAGAGCACCAACAAATTTGCCAAGACCTCCTCACACTAACTCGGAGACAATTGTGACAAATTTGGTTTATCAAATGGAAGCTCAGCAGAAAGCATTCCTGAATGAGATGCTGAAGATGTTCTGGCCACTAGGATATATCCCTACAGAAGGTACGCCTGAGTCTGGGGGAAATAACACCACACTGCCAATGGATGGTAGTACTGGGCCAATGGGCCAAGGACAAAATCTACAACCACCACACCAATTTCCAACGTTGTCTGCCTATAAAGGAATCTATCCATACCCACCACCATGGTATGGAACAAATGCACAGGGGCAAAATGACCTAAGCCGAGCAGTGGATAGGTTTTTGAAATTGAAACCCCCTACTTTCATAGGGAAACCAGGAAAACCACTATGTCCTGCATAGTGGGTTGTTGAGATGGAGAAGAACTTCGGTCTAATGACTTGCACGGAGGATGAGAAGGTGCAATTTTCTACGCACATGCTCAAGGAAGATGCTAATGCCTGGTGGAATTCTACCCGGACATACTTGGAGACAAAGCACACTCAGATCAATTGGGAAATATTCAAGGGAGCTTTCTTTGATAAATACTTTTCGAAGATCTTTCGTGATCAAATGGAGAAGTAATTCTTAAACCTGCAACAATCCCAGTTGACTATTGATGCTTACCAGTAGAGGTATGAAGAGCTGTTTTTCTTCGCTCTGGCAAGCATGCAAGGGGAAGAAACCAAGACCCGCAGGTTCACCATGGGATTACGAGGAAGTATCCGAGAGTACGTCTTGGGTTTGGAGAAGAAAGTGTATAATGAGGCTGTACAGATTGCTAGGGTAATTGAATCAAGCCAAAGAGACAGCTTCTTTGCTTAAAACAGGGGACTAAAGAGGCCTGCTACTGAGACTTCTGGTGGAGGGAACACTAGACCATTCCGCCCATACAGGGCTCAGTCTGCTATGGCGCCACAAGGAATACTACTGCACTACCACCGTCACAGTTAGTTGGACAAAACCCAAATGTCAAATGTTTCAACTGTCAACAATTGGGTCATTATGCAAATACCTGTACTCTACCTAAAAAGCAACTGCCACAGCAAGGAAAGATATTCGCAGTCACCACTGAGGAGGCAGCCGCATCACCTGATGTGGATACTGGTATGATTACATCCCTTACTAATTGTCTTACTATTTTGTTGTGTGCGAGCATGTAGATCTAAAGGATAATTAAATTTCAAGAACTATAAATATAGCTAGTATACCCGCCAGAGTACTCTTTGACTCTGGGGCCATGCACTCCTTTGTTTCTATGTCTTTTGGGAAGCGAATGGAGTTACCTAGCAAGTATTTAACCCCAAGCTTGATATTTCGCTCTCCATTGGGAGTAGAAGTGGCATTGAATGAATGCTATGGGCCGTGTACAGTTAGTATTGAGGTCCAAAACCAAGAAGCAAATCTGGTTCAACTTGAGATGGTAGACTTTGACGTCATCTTGGGAATGGATTGGCTAGGCCATCATTCAGCTAGCTTACATGTGGCAAAAGAAAACTTGTGCTTAAATATGAGAAGGGAAAGGAGTTTAGCTTTACTGGAACCAAGTTACCTAAGAAGCGGAAGCTAATCCTCTATGCCCTAAAAGCTAAGAGATGCTTAGAGAAGGGAGGAGTCGGGTACTTAGTGTCTGTGGTCAACATCACTGCAGAGGTGCCAAAGATGGAAGATCTAGATGTGGTACGAGAGTTTTCAGATGTGTTCCCAAAAGATCTACCAGGTCTACCTCCAGACAAGGCTATAGAGTTCGTGATAGACCTCATGCCAAGGTCGGCGCCGATGTCAAAAGCACCATACAGGATGGCCCCTACAGAATTAAAGGAGTTGAAGACCCAAATACAAGAATTACTAGATAAGGGTTTCATATGACCAAGCATATCGCCATGGGGAGCACCTGTATTGTTCGTAAAGAAGAAGGACGGTAGTGTACGGCTATGTATCGATTACTAAGAGCTGAACAAGTTAACTATCAAGAATCGATATCCTTTGCTTAGGATCGATGATCTGTTCGATCAGTTGCAGGTTTTCTAAAAGATTGATCTTAGATTAGGGTATCACCTATTGAAGATCAAGACAGGAGATATTTCGAGGACTACTTTCAGAACAAGGTATGGGCATTATGAGTTCCTGGAAATGACATTCGGGTCGACTAATGCTCCAGCGTCGTTCATGGAACTGATGAACCGAGTGTTTCATGACATGTTGGACACTTCGGTCATCGTATTCATTGACAACATCTTGGTCTACTCAAAGGACAAGGAGACTCAAGCAGCACATTTGAGAGCAACCCTACAACGGCTAAGAAGGGAGAAGCTTTACGCCAAGTTCAAGAAGTATGAATTTTGGTTGAAGGAAGTGGCCTCCTTGGGTCACGTAGTATCTGCAGACGGTATCAAGGTAGATCCAAGCAAGATTGTAGCTATAGTAGGATGGGATGCACCGAAATCAGTTGCGGAGATTCATAGTTTCCTTGGATTGGCTGGTTACTATAGAAGATTCGTGGAAGACTTCTCAAGAATCACAGTTCCACTTACCAGACTAACCAAGAAAGGAAAAAAGTTCATATGGGCAGATGAGTGTGAGAAGTGCTTTCAGACTTTTAAGTCAAGACTAGTCTCTGCACCTATCTTGACCATACCAGCACTCGGCTTTCCATTTACCCTTTATAAGGATACCTCAGGGTTGGGTCTTGGATGTGTGTTGATGCAAGGAGAACAGGTGATTGCCTACGCATCAAGACAGTTGAAAGAGCACAAGAAGAACTATCCTACTCATGATCTGGAGTTAGCAGCAGTTATTTACGCAATCAAGACTTGGAGGCACTACCTTTATGGTGAGAAGTTTCAGATTAATTCGGATCACAAGAGTTTAAATCACCTTTTTACTCAGAAGGACCTAAATATGAGATAGAGGAGATGGCTGGAGCTATTAAAAGATTATGATTGTGACATCCAGTACCATCCAGGTAAGGCAAACGTTGTGGTAGATGCCTTAAGCAGAAAGTGGGCATTGAAACCTGAGGCAGGACTTAGTACAAATGCTGCATTGTGTGCTGCAGCCTCTGGCTCAATAGAGAATGATAAAGAGTATATATTAGAGACTGCAAGAGATCCAGTAGAACAGGGCTTAATGGCTTAATTCATAAGTTTACATTGATGTTCGTAGCTTTCCAGATCTCATCTGATCTAATAGAGGAGGTCAAAGTAGCAATCCTATAGGATCCACACTTCAAGACTTTGCAAGAACATCTAGAGAAGGGTAAAAGCAGCCCTAACTTTACCATGGATTCAGACAAGATACTCAGGTATCGAGGACGATTATGTATACCTGAGAGTGAGAACTCAAATATCAGAGATAGAGTTATGTCAGAAACTCATTATACCCCATACTCGGTACATCCAGGAAACACCAAGATGTACCATGATTTAAGAAGATTATATTGGTGGAGGGATATGAAAGCGGATGTACCTCGATTCGTATTCCAATGTCTGAATTGCCAGCAAGTTAAAGCAGAAAGGCAGAGACCCGTAGGTTTGCTACAACCACTACCGGAGCCAGCATGGAAGTGGGATTGTATTACAATGGATTTTGTCACCGGCCTACCCTTGACACCAAGGTCGGTGGATGCTGTATGGGTATTAGTTGATCGACTTACCAAGATAGCTCGATTCATCGCTGTCAGACCTCAGTATACCATGGAGAAGCTGGCAAAGCTATATGTGGATAATATAGTCAGACTTCATGGCGTCCCAGAAAGTATAGTATCTGACAAAGATCCCCGTTTTACATCAAAGTTCTGGGAAGGATTACAAAAAGCTATGGGAACCAAGTTGAAGTTTAGCACAACTTTTCATCCTCAGACAGACGGGCAGTCAGAAAGAACTATTCAAATCTTGGAGGATATGCTCCGAGCGTGTGCCCTAGATTTCAAAGGAGCTTGGGATGAGAAGCTATCGCTCATCGAGTTTGCTTATAACAATAGTTACTAGGCTATGATCCAAATGGCTCCATATGAGGCACTCTTTGGGAAGAAATGTCATATACCTCTGTTATGGAATGAGGTGGGAGAGAGAAGGATTGTAGGACCGGAGTTCATCGAAGAAACTTATCGAGTGATTGATTAAATTATAGAAAGAGTGAAGACAGCTCAACTTTGACAAAAGCACTATGTAGATAACCGACGTCGAGATCTAGAGTTTGCAGTGGCTGATAAGGTGTTCTTGAAGATAACACTTGTGCGAGGTCTGAAACGGTTTGGTAAGAAGGGAAAGCTATGCCCCAGGTTTGTGGGACCATACAAGATTTTGACTAGACGTGGCAATGTGGCATATCAACTGACTCTACCACCATCCATGTCAAGCATTCATGATGTGTTCCATGTTTCTTTATTGAAGAAGTATGTCAGGAATCCATCGCACATCTTGACAGCAGACCCACCAGACTTGACAGAGGACTTGACATTTGAAGTGGTTCCTATGATGCTCACAAGCCGAAAGGTACAACATCTTCGAAGCAAAGATATCCATTATGTGAAAGTGCATTGGAAAAGCCAAGATGTAGAAGAAACCACTTGGGAGGAAGAGAACGCGATGCGAAAGGAACACCCTAACCTTTTTGACGACCAAGGTACGTTCAAATTTCGAGGCCAAAATTTTTTTTAAGGGTGGGGGAGTTGTAAAACCTACATGCAAATTTCAGGGACGAAATTTTTTTAAGGGTGGGAGAGTTGTAAGACCCGCACTCCATAAACCCAATCTAAATCTTTAATTCATGTCGTAACAGGACTTCCAATCATCACCGTGCCAGACGGGACTAACGATGACAACCAGATAAGAAAATGGACCCATGTATGATAAATATTTCATACCAATCGATGGTACCGGTCTATGGTACAGGTCGACCAGTATGCCTGCATAGGCAGACCACTTAGATCCAGAAATGGATCTCTACAGGTCCTACTTTCTAAATTTCAAACCGAAGGACTTTCCTAATGTTAGGAGGCTTCCTAAACTCAACCCTAGTCTATATAAGGACCCCTAGGCCTCCTTAAATCCCTTTCATTGATCCTCACAAACCCTAGAGAAGAGAAAGAGATTGAAGAAGGAGAAGGAGCTAAGGAAGGAGTGGGAAGAGCCCATTGCCGTTGGACGAAAAACACTCTACCGCGAACCAATGGTAAGTGCTTAAACCTTCCTCTACGTTAAGTTTTCTAGAATGGTTAGTCATGATTGGATCAATACCATGCAAAGCGAGGTATTGATCTAAATCATATTTTGCCGTAAAACCCAAATCCAGTCGGTAAACCCTAGATTCAAGTTCTAGGTTAAAGATCATCGAAACTAGGACTTGAATGGAATTGAAACAACTCTAACTCATTGCTCGGACCTAGAATATATAAGAGAAACCCTAAAATCAATAGGGGTTGCCGACGGAAGGCGAGAACCGGGTGTATGGTCTTCTTGAGACATACCGGTTGACCATACCGGTCGCACCCTATGCGACTGGTACATACGACCGGTATCTCTCGGAGACTGGTCTATGGGGACCGGTCGACCATACCGGTCGCACCTTTCCCCATAGTGCCATGATCGGTACCTGTGATCGATACCCGCGACCGGTCTACTCTGTGAGAAGTGTTTTGACCTTGTTGGTTTTCGACGAACATAAACCCTAAGAAAAACTATTCTAACTCAATCCTAATATTGTGTAGGACCTTGGATAGCAAGTTTGGATTCTGTGACATGGAGCAAGCTATCAAACAAGCGTCAGGTAAGGGAATCAGACCTAAACCCTAATAATTTAGTATCAGTAAAACGTTGTTATAATTATGATTCTATGGACTGGTGTTTGTGCTTACTCGCATGTCATCTTTACTTTTAGTTATTATTATTGTTCATGCATACTCGCTATGCTAGGATGTGACTATTAGGCATGTGATTGTTTTCGTTGGTGTGTGGAATGGGAAGGGCCTGGGGTCTAGGATCATTCCTCACACTAGTACCTTTTTGCATCATTTCTATCTTAGCATGCTTGGTGAGGGTAGGGTATTAGGGGGAGGAAGTGGCACTGTGGTCTCCGGCCTGGTCACTAGACTCTAGCTCTATCTCTATGCCATAGGGAGCTGTGCTGGGATAGGGCCTACTGTGATGACATATAGGATTGGTTAGTTGCAAGTCCAGTTTGTATGCCCTCGCCAATAGAGGCTTACGTGTTGGTATGGGTAGGGTATCAGGGGAAGTATTGGCGGTGTTTGATCCAGACGCTTTAGCTCTATCTCTATTCCATGGTGGGTGCATGTGGGACGACAATGGTGTTTGATCCATTGGGCGGCTTCACACACTCATGTATAGAGGTACGATGGCCGCCAATCCTTTCTATAGCACATTGCAAACTTAAAACTAGACCATATTGTGAATGTTACTCATGCATATGTTTGTTACGTTGTCTGATTGTCTTATTGAGCTAGGTTTTGAGCTCACCCTTGTATATATACATGTTTTTAGATGTTGATGCAGGTTATACTGTGGAGGACTACATGGACACTCTAGTATATGGAGGAGTTGCTGCTTTAGAAGTGCAAGAAGGGGAGGACGAGCATGACGCTTCATGCGAGTGCCCTTTCTGCGTGTACCTCTAGGATGTTGGTTTTGTTTCTTTATTTATTTTTAGTTGGATTTGTAATTGAGATGTAAAGATATTTATTTATGTTTTGTTATTTTTGAATAACTGGATAATTTATTTATCAATAGCAGTACTCAGTTAATTTATTTTAAGACTTCTGCTGTATTTAATTATATTCTGATTATGGTTATGTGCAATGGTTTGTATTAGTGGACACGGTCTTATTGCGATCTTGATGTAAACTGTTGGTTCAGTGATGGTTCACTCACACTTCTGGTTCAGCCGGAATTGGGGTATGACAACTATCCTCAACTATAACAATGTCAACATATGAAAGGGTGAGCCAGTTCAGTGAAAGAAACCTATCCTGGCAGATTTACATGCAAATACTCTATCCATAATACTTAGGTTACAAGTAAATCATTGAACAATCATTTGTAATATTACATCATAAGAAAATCCATAAATATTTCTAATTAGATTTGTTACATTTACATCCATCACATAATCAACATATCAAAGACATTAATTTATAACAATACACTTTTTCTTGTTTTTCTTATGCATTTTCACATTTTTTCTACATAAGCTTTTTGGTCCACCGAGTTTACTGCGTATCTTGCCCATTCTTGTTTTCTATTTTTCATTCTTAGGCGGTGTATGAGCTCACTAAGTATAAATATGTATCTTGCTCAAAACACCCCATTGGCTAGCTCACTTGGTGGCATCATACACATGACTATTGCTACACTACTGGCTTTTCCTTCATGGCCATTTAAGCCTATTCTTTTATCTATTATTCCATTTTATGTATTGAGCTCACCGAGTATAGGTATGTATCTTGCTCAAATATTTTCCAATGGCTAACTCACTTGGTGGCATTACATATAAGACTATTGCTACACCATTGGTACCAGATCAAATTTAACCTTCTTAGTCTCATTATCACCTTATTTTACTTCTTAAATCATGTCAAACAGTTCTTTGGGCTCACCGAGTTCAAATACGTATCTTGCCCTTGCCCATTCCATTGGTTAACTCACTTGGTGACGTTACACACAAGACTGTTGCTTCACCACTGGTGTCTTCTATGCCTTTCATTCATTTCATGAGTGGTTTCAATTATTGTATTTCACATTCTTATCCACATAAGCATTTGTTCTTTATAATTCTCTTATTTATCCTTAATTTATATATATATATATATATATATATATATATATATATATATATATATATATATATATATATATATATATATATATATATATATATATATATATATATATATATATATATATATATATATATTTATCACACCACTCATAACTCAAGTTTCATCCAACCATATCATAAATGTATCATCAGAACATAAGCATGTAACATCACAGGTCATTAATATCATGTTCTATAGTGTTGTTACCTCATTACATAAATATACCAATACTGAGCCAACATTGAACTTTTAAGTACATAGCAGTACACCATAGCACTAATCATCATAGCTTAGTACAAAACAAGCATATATTATAACCATAATAGTCCACTATAGGGGAAGAAGTTCCTCACCTTAGTTTATTTCCTAATTTTTTGCTCAGAAATAGCTCAATTGATCTCTTCCTTGAAAAATCTCTAAAATCACCTTTTGATAACACCTATGCATATTATTGCAATTGGAAGACATTAAGTAGATCACAAAGTCATTAGGATCTCTCAAAATATCCCTAATACATTTTCAAAAACATCCACCAAGCATCCCCCATGGGTTTGGAGAGAAAAACCCTAAAAACAGAAATTTATGCTGTCAAAGGGGGTTGCGACTGATAACTAGCCGTACGGACCAGCCACACACGACCAGCCTCACGACAACTAAAATTCTAGAATAGCCTTTGTTTCAGTCATTTCGATTCCCAACCCCCTGGGCCTTGTTCCAACACTTCTAATATCACCTGTAAGCATGTTCTAAATATACCCAAACATTTAAACATCATTCTATAAGTATTTTGCCATTCCATTGAAATTTCCTATCATGGTTAGAAGCATATTTGTTTTACTCTTTCATACATGTTGTCACACGCCAATTCCGGCTGAACCAAAAGTATGAGTGAACCGTCACTGAACCAACGGTTCACATCAGGATCTCAATAAGATCGTGTCCACTCATACAAACCATTGCACATAACCATAATCAGAATATAATAAAATACAGAGGAAGTCTTTAAATAAAATGAACTGAGTGATCTATTGATAAATTTAATAAAATATCTAGTTATTCATATATCGAAACATAATTAAATATCTTTACATCAATTGTATCTTCAACCAAAAATAATTAAAATAAATTAGTAATATACACGGCCTTTGCCAGGATGTCTTTCATCAAGAAAAAGAGGGGCAGTAAATGGAATGAACTAAGCAAGAGATCAACTAACCAAGAGAATGAACTAACCCCAAGGTTGGATTGAAATCCAAGGCATGGTCCCATTGAAAGCCCAGGGAATAATTTCCAATATAGATCAAAAAAGTATTGAAAGTCCAAGGGACCCAATAAAGAAAGATAGGATGGATTGTCAGTAATTGTGGACGAAGCTGCGGGCATACCAGAAATGGATTGTCAGGAATGGTAGATGGAGCAAGGATGCATAGCAGGCTTAAAACATGACACAAGTAGAGAAAAAGGGGAGGTTTGTGATGATTTTGAAATCTTTTCTACTAGGTAATCTATTATCCTTATGCATGAAGACAATCAATTCGGTCGTTGTGGTCGGACTCTATTATGGATTTCTGACCACATTCTCCATAGGGCCCTCTTGTCTCTTCCTTCTCCGAGCTCGGGTTATGGAAGAAGGAACCGAGAAGAAGGTATCAGCAACAACTGGTTTTATTCAACACTTAGAGGTACACGTAGAAAGGGCACTCGCATGAAGCGTCATGCTCGTCCTCTTCTACTTACACTTCCAAAGCAGCAACATCTCCATACGCCGGAGCATCCATATAGTCCTCCACAGTATAACTTACATCAACATCTAAAATAATGTGTACACAAGGGTGAGCTCACAACATAGCTCAGTAAGACAATCAGACAATGCAACAAACATATGCATGAGTAACATTCACATCATGGTCTGGTTTTAAGTTTGCAATGTGCGATAGAAAGGATTGGAGGCTACCGCACCTCTATACACGAGTGTGTGAAGCCGTCCAATGGATCAAACACCACTGTCGTCCCATATGCACCCTACCATGGAATAGAGATAGAGCTAAGGCGTCTGGATCAAACACCGCCAACACCTCCCCTGATACTCTACCTATACCAACACGTAAGCCCCTATTGGTGAGGGCTTGCAAACTGGGCTCACAACTAACCAATCCTATATGTTATCATAGTAGGCCCTGTCCCAGCACAACTCCCTATGGCATAGAGATAGAGCTAGAGTCTAGTGGCCAGGCCGAAGACCACAGTGCCACTTCTTCTCCCTGATACCCTACCCGCACCAAGCATGTTAAGACAGAACGATACGAAAGGTGCTAGTGTGAGGAATGATCCCAGACCTTCCGTCATTTCCATTTCACACATCAACGAAAACAATCACATGCCTAACAGTCACATCCTAGCATAGCGAGTATGCATGAACAATAATAATAACTAAAAGTAAAGGATGACATGTGAGTATGTACAAACATCATACCATAGAATCATGGTTATTAACAACGATTTACTATTTATTAAATTATTAGGGTTTAGGTCCGATTCCCTTACCTGATGCTTGGTTGATAGCTTGCTCCGCATCACAAGGTCCAAACTTGCTATCACAAGGTCCTACACGATATTAGGGTTTAGTTAGAATAGTTCTCTTAGGGTTTACATTGATAAAAAAACCAACGGGATTACAATCACTCCTCATAGAGCATACTGGTCGCAGTACCAGTCGCGGCACCGTGGGAAAACCTGTGAACGGTATGGTCGATCGGTCCCCACAGACTAGTCCCCAGGAGGTACCGGTCGCAGTACCGGTCGCATAGAGTGCAACCGGTATGATCGACCGGTATGTCTCCTGGAGACCATACATCTGGTTTTCACCTTCCGTCGGTTACCCCTTATTGATTCTAGGGTTTCTCCTATTCATTTTAGGTCTGAGCATTGAGTTAGAGTTGTTTCCAACTCCATTCAGGTCCTAGTTTCGATGATCTTCAACCTAGAACTTGAATCTAGGGTTACCAACTAGATTAGGGTTTGTCGGAAAAATAGGATTTTGATTAATACCTCGCTTTGCATGGTATTGATCCAAACATGACTAACCATCCTAGAATGATTATGGTAGAGGAAGGTTTAAGCACTTACTGTTGGTTCGTGATAATGTGTTCTTCGTTGAAATGCAATGGTGGCTCGTCCCTCTCCTTCATAGCTTATTCTCCTTCTTCAGCCTCTTTCTCCTCTCTAGGGTTTGTGAAAATCAATGGAATAGATTTTAGGAGGTTTAAGGGTCCTTATATAGGCTAGAGTTAGGTGGAGGCCTACTAACATTAGGAAAGTCTTTGGGTTTGAAATAAGGAAATTAGGACATGCAGAGATCTGTTTCCTGAACCATGTTGCACAGGCTATATCGGTCGACCATCGATCGGTACCAAGACCAGTACCATCGATCGGTATCTAACTTTTCATACCTGAATTGGTCCGATTGGTCCGATTTCATACCTTGTTGTCATTCGCTCATCTCATCGAGTCTGGTGATGATTGAAAGACCTATTACGATATGAAACAAGGTTTAGATCAGGTTCATGGAGTGCAGGTCTTACAACTTGGTATCAGAGCTCTTAGGCTCTGTCCAATAGACCATATTTGCACTTAACTGAGTCGATGAACTGAGATAGGAAGAATTTAAAAGTTTTAATAAGAACACACCCTAAACACTTGTTTGATGCCTGAGACTAAATATGAAAGAGCATAACATACTAAATTGAATATGAAATTAATAAATACACATGCTCTAAAAAGGAAACCATCGTGACAAGTAGAAGGATCCTAAATTTTCATAACAAGTAAAAGAAGACTTTATAAACATAAATTATCCAAAGTGTATCAAAAGTTAATTTTGCTATAGGGTACAGTCCATAAGCCGGACAGTTACCCTGTTATATAAACCATGCTGTGAAAGAAAGGAAAATAAGAGGTCTATCATGGGGTTGGGGGCATAGGAGGAATAGGGTCAGCGATGTCATAATCACGCTCATAGGCTACCCTGAGCCAGTGCACCTACTCTTGTGTGACTCTGAGGCTGCGAGTAAGGCGTCCTAGGTCACGGCTCATCTCTCGTTGGGCATCTCAAATCTCTGTGAACATACCCATCACGGTATCGAGAGGAGGCTGAGATGGTCCCGTTGCATGCGTGGGCTGTGGTGTTGGTGCTGGAACATCCTCCATCTGATCATCGTCACCCTCATCATCATCCCCTACCTCTTCTGCATGAGCCACATTGGTTGCTGCTGCTGCCGCGGCTGCTACCCTCCTGAGTGGACAAGGACGAGCCTCTAACTCCTCATCACTGATGGGAAGATTGTCTATCGTCATCCGAATGATGGCATCCCAGTCAATGTCAGAGGTCATGGTGTCCTCAACTGCAACCTCACCTCTCATGTCCACCCGTAAGCGCCGCAGAAGAGTAGTGATAAGCCGGCCGTATGGAAGGTTACTGATCTGATCGGGCCGAGTAGCCTGACACATGGTCCTGATAATGATGTAGGAAAGACAGACCCGCTCCCAGGTGCAGATGCAATAGGTCAAGTACCGAGTGAGCTGAGACAACTCACTGTAGTGGCCGCTTTGGTGAACGATGTCGTGCTGTATGATACGAAAATATACCCGGGGAACAGGCCTCAAGTTAGCGGCTTTCATAGGCGCTATAGGGTTAAGGATCTACTCCGAAACCTCCTGGCACAGATCATTAGGAAGAAAACCCTTCATCTTAGGGGCATAGTAGACCAAGTCACCATCATTGGGAATCCCTAGGAGATCGGCAAGCTGGTGAGTGTCGAAGGAGATGGGGACACCCTTGACGTAGCTAGTAAGGTGGAGTTCCCTGCCTCGGCTGAAGTCATTGACATCTCCCTCTATCTCCAAGTTGGCATAGAAATGTTTGACTATGTTGGGGCGAGTGGTCACAGTGTACGTGATGACGGGCAACCACCCAAGTCTACCAAAAGCTACTTCAACGTCAAACCGCTAAAGCTGTTCCAGGTTCACCCATCGCCCTGACTCAATATTCTTCTCGTCAAATCAAGAAAAATGGGCTTGTGCCACCTTGGAACGAAACCACCATTCATCGAGCTGTGGAACAAGTGGATGCAGGCGGTTCATGCCAAGACCAAAGGCATGTTTACCAGCACCTCTACGTTGAGACATGTTGAGCTACAAAACAAAGACAAAACAAGGAGAAATTGATTAGAAATTTTTGAAATTTCTTCAGCATAATGACAGTAATGTAAGCAAAAGCCTCGAACTCGCCCAAAATCTGGGGAGGAGGACTTACGTAACCCTCAAACACCTCATTGAAACCAAACCTCGATCAAACAATCAAGGAATTTGGAAAATTACAAGAAAAATTCGATTTTTATCAAAACCTAGGTCAAAAACCTACAAAATTTGATTTTTTTGAAAACCATTCGGTGGAACCTCAAATTGATTGAGGGCTTTTGCTCATAGAGGTCCTTAAACCCTTTCTAAGTTGAAGAAAAAGAGTTCCTACGGTTAGAATATTCCAAACTAAGAAAAACCCAGTTTTTGGGCATGAAACCATGAAGAAACGATGTAAAAAGTAAGAATGGAGGGAAGAAACTTACTTGGAGGCGATGTTCTAGGTCTTGATCGGTTGAAAATAGCTTCTAAGACCACCGGTCAGGCTGTAGCAACTCAGCAAGCCAGAGAGGAATCGCCATCGGAGAGGAAGAAGAAAGGAAAAGTGAGAAAAAATCTCACTTTTCCCGATTTTAAAGAGGAATCTGGGCATACCGGTCGACGGTTTTGCCCATACTGGTCAACCGGTACCCCCAAGGGTATATCAATCGGTACCCCTCGGTCAGGAGAAAATTCTGACCGGTCAACTATACAGATCGCTCCATTTCCCACAGGGTTGCGACCGGTACATCGACCGGTACCCCTCGGGAACTCTGAGGGTTTGTCCGCCTGGACGTACTGGTCGCACTACCTTATATAGTGCCGTGACCGGTATGTTGTGACCGGACAACTAATGGAAACCCAAAAAATTTTGGGAAAAATTTGTAAAAATTTCAAATTAAGTTTCCGTTACAATGTTTCACCATGCATTTGTTAAAGACTAACACTATTATGATTATTCGATTGTACCTCATGTGTTATGTCTTCTTCTTAGATCCAAGCAGGAAAACTAATCTGAGATGGTAGGCGGGAACGGCCATAGAGGCTCACGAAAGTGTCACCACTCCAGTGTGTGCCTAGATGAGGACAACCTGAAAACAGGAGCTATTGATGGGTAAAACCTGAACTCAGAAGGTGGAAAAGGGCAGATCCCCATAGCACCAACAAATTTTCTAGGCCCACCTCACACTAACTCAGAGACAATTGTAATGAACTTGGTCTATCAGATGGAAGCTCAACAGAAGGTGTTCCTGAACGACATGTTGAAGATGTTCAGGCCACCAGGATATGTCCCTATAAAAGGTACACCCAAGTCTGGAAGAAATGACACCACACTGCCAATGGATGGTAGCAATGGGTCGATAGGCCAAGGACATAATCTACAACCACCACACCAATTTCCATCGTCATCTGTCTATCAAGGAATCTATATGTACCCACCACCATGGTATGGAATGAATGCACAGGGGCAGAATGACCTAATTAGAGCGGTGGATAGGTTCTTGAAACTGAAATCCCCTACTTTAACAGGGAAACCAGGGAAACCACTGTGGCCTGTACAGTGGGTTGCTGAAATAGAGAAGAACATCTGACTGATGACTTGTACGGAGGATGAAAAGGTGTTGTTTGCTATGCACATGCTCAAGGAGGATGCAAATGCCACGTGGAATTCTACCCGGTCATACTTAGAGGTAAAGCACACTCAGATCAATTGGGCAATATTCAAATGAGCCTTCTTTGATAA
The DNA here is from genome assembly GCA_028583415.1 of Protea cynaroides. NCBI lineage: Eukaryota > Viridiplantae > Streptophyta > Magnoliopsida > Proteales > Proteaceae > Protea > Protea cynaroides. The sequence goes on from CM053265.1 coordinate 35,331,673, forward strand.
GTACTTTTCGAAGAGCTTCTGTGATCAAATGGAGAAGGAATTCTTGAACCTGCAACAATCCCAGTCAACTGTTGATGCTTACCAGCAGAAATATGAAGAGCTGTTCTTCTTCGCTCCGACAAGCATGCAAGAATAAGAAACCAAGACCCCTAGGTTCACCATGGGATTGCGAGGAAGTATCAGAGAGAAATTCTTAGGTTTGGAGAATAAGATATATAATGAGACTGTGCAGATTACCAAGATAATTGAATCCAGCCAAAGAGACAACTTCTTTGCTCAAAACAGGGGACTGAAGAGGCCTGCTACTGAGACTTCAGGTGGAGGCAATACTAGACCATTCCACCTATACAGGGCTCAATATGCTGTGGTGCCTGCAAGGAACACTACTGCACCACCACCACCATTACAGTTTGCTGGACAGAACCCAAATGTCAAATGCTTCAACTATCAGCAATTGGGTCATTATGCAAAGACCTGTACTCTACCCAAGAAGCAACTGCCACAGCAAGGAAAGATATTTTCAATCACCACTAAGGAGGCAGTCGCATCACCTGATGTGGTTACTGGTATGATTACATTCCTTACTTTTTGGCTTACTGTTTGTTGTATGTGAGCATGTAGAACTAAAGGATAATTAAAATTTCAGGGACTATAAATATAGTTGGTGTACCCGCCAGAGTACTCTTTGACTCTGGGGCCGTGCACTCCTTCGTTTATATTTCTTTTGGGAAGCGAATGGAATTACTTGTCAAGTGTTTAAACCCAAGCTTGATAGTTCGCTCTCCATTGGGAGTCGAAGTGGTGCTGAATGAATACTAGGGGCTATGTACAGTTAGTATTGAGGGCTGAAACCTAGAGGCAAATCTGGTTCAACTCGAGATGGTAGACTTTGACGTCATCTTGGGAATGGATTGGCTAGGCCATCATTCAGCTAGCTTATTATGTGGTGAAAGAAAACTTTTGCTTAAAGATGAAAAGGGGAATGAGTTTAGCTTCACTGGGACCAAGTTACCTAGGAAGCGGAAGCTGATCCTCTCCACCCTAAAAGCTAAGAGATGCTTAGAGAAGGGAGGAGTGGGGTACTTAGTGTCTGTGGTCGACATAACTGCTGAGGTACCAAAGATGGAAGATCTAGATGTGGTACGAGAGTTTCTAGATGTATTTCCAGAAGATCTACTAGGTCTACCTCTAGACAGGGCTACAGAGTTTGTAATAGACCTCATGCCAGGGTTGGCGTCGGTGTCTAAGGCCCCGTACAGGATGGCCCCTACCGAATTAAAGGAGTTGAAGACCCAATTACAAGAACTATTAGATAAGGGTTTCATACGACCAAGCATATCGCCATGGGGAGCACCTGTATTGTTCGTTAAAAAGAAGGACGGTAGTGTACAACTATGTATCGACTACCGAGAGCTGAACAAGTTAACCATCAAGAACCGATATCCTTTGTAGGATCGATGATCTGTTCGATCAGTTACAGCGTGCAAAGGTTTTCTCGAATATTTGAAGATCAAGGACGCAGATATTCCGAAGACTACTTTCTGGACAAGGTATGGACATTATGAGTTCCTTGTAATGTCATTCAGGTTTACTAACGCTCTAGCTTCGTTCATGGAACTGATGAACCGAGTGTTTCGTGACATGTTGGACACTTCGGTCATCGTATTCATTGATGATATATTAGTCTACTCACAAGACAGGGAGACTCATGCAACACATTTGAGAGCAGCCCTACACCGGCTGAGAAGAGAGAAACTTTACGCCAAGTTTAAGAAGTGTGAATTTTGGTTGAAAGAAGTGGCCTTCTTGGGTCACGTAGTATTTGCAGACGGTATCAAGGTTGATCTAAGCAAGATTGCAGCTATAGTATGATGGGATGCACCGAAATCAATTGCGGAGATTCGTAGTTTCCTTGGATTGGCTAGTTACTATAGAAGATTTTTGGAAGACTACTCAAGGATCGCTGTTCCACTTACCAGACTAACCAAGAAAGGGAAAAAGTTCATATGGACGGATGAGTGTGAGAAGTTCTTTCAGACTTTGAAGTCAAGACTAGTCTCTGCACCTATCTTGACCATCCCTGCACCAGGCTTGCCATTTACCCTATATACGGATGACTCAAGGTTGGGTCTTGGATGTGTGTTGATGCAAGGAGAACAGGTGATTGCCTACGCATCAAGATAGTTGAAAGAGCATGAGAAGAACTATCCAATGCATGATCTAGAATTAGCAGTAGTTATTCACGCAATCAAAACTTGGAGACACTGCCTTTACAGTGAAAAGTTTCAGATTAAGTCGGATCACAATAGTTTAACTTATCTTTTTACTTAGAAGGACCTGAATATGAGAGAGAGGAGATGGATGGAATTATTAAAAGATTATGATTGTGACATCCAGTACCATCCGGGTAAGGCAAATGTTGTGGCCGATGCCTTAAGTAGAAAGTGGGCATTAAAATCGGAGGCAGGACCTAGTACGAACGCTGCATTGTGTGCTGCAGCCTCAAGCTCAATAGAGAATGAAGAAGAGTATATATTAGAAACTGCAGGAGATCCAGTGGAACAGGGCTTAATTCATAAGTTCACGTTAATGTTCGCAGCCTTGAAGATCTCATCGGATCTAACAGATGAGGTCAAAGTAGCAATCCTACAGGATCGACACCTCAAGACTGTGCAAGAAGACCTAGAGAAGGGTAAAAGCAACCCTGATTTTACCTTGGATTCATACAAGGTACTCAGGTATCGTGGACGATTATGTATACCTGAGAGTGAGAACTCAAATATCAGAGGCAGAGTTATGACGGAAGCTCATTACACCCCATATTCGATACATCCAGGAAGCACCAAGATGTACCATGATTTAAGAAGATTATATTGGTGGAGGGGTATGAAAGCGGATGTAGCTCGATTCATGTTACAATGTCTCAATTGCCAGCAAGTTAAAGCTGAAAGGCAGAGACCCGTAGGTTTGCTACAACCATTATCGGAGCCAGCATGGAAGTGGGATTGTATCACAATGGATTTCGTCACTGGCCTACCCTTGACACCAAGGTCAGTAGATGCAGTATGGGTTATAGTCGATCGACTTACTAAGATAGCTCGATTAATCGCTATCAGACCTCAGTATACCATGGAGAAGCTGGCCAAGCTATATGTGGATAATATAGTTAAACTTCATGGCGTCCCAGAAAGTATAGTATCTGATAGAGATCCTCGTTTTACATCAAAGTTCTGGGAAGGATTACAGAAAGCCATGGGAACCAAGTTGAAGTTTAGTACAGCTTTTCATCCTCAGACAAATGGGCAGTCAGAAAGAACTATTCAAATCTTAGAAGATATGCTCAGAGCGTGTGCTCTAGATTTCGAAGGAGCTTGGGACGAGAAGCTATCACTCATCGAGTTTGCTTATAATAACAGTTACCAGGCTACGATCCAGATGGCTCCATATGAGGCACTCTATGGGAAGAAATGTCGTACACCTCTGTTATGGAATGAGGTGGGAGAGAAAAGGATTTTAGGACTGGAGTTCGTCAAAGAAACTTGTTGAGTGATTGATCAAATCAAGGGAAGAGTGAAGACAGCTCAAGTTTGACAAAAGCACTATGCAGGTAATCGACGTCGAGATCTGAAGTTTGCAGTGGGTGATAAAGTAATCTTGAAGATATCACCTGTGCAAGGTCTGAAACGGTTTGGTAAGAAGGGGAAGCTATGCCCCAGGTATATGGGACCATACGAGATATTGACCAGACGTGGTAATGTGGCATATCAACTGGCTCTACCACCATCCATGTCAAGCTTTCATGATGTGTTCCATGTTTCTTTATTGTAGAAGTATGTCAGGGATCCATCGCACATCTTGACAGTAGACCCACCAGACATGACAAAGGACTTGATGTTTGAAGTTGTACCTGTGATGGTCACAAGCTGAAAAGTACAACATCTCCGAAGCAAGGATGTCCACTATGTGAAAGTGCATTGGAAAAGCCAAGAAGTGAAAGAAATTACTTGGGAGGAAGAGAACGCAATAAGAAAAGGATACCCTAACCTTTTTGACGACCAAGGTACGTTCAAATTTTGAGGCCAAAATTTATTTTAAGGGTGGGAGAGTTGTGAAACCTACATGCAAATTTCGGGGATAAAATTTCTTTTAAGGGTGGGGGAGTTGTAAGATCCGCACTCCATGAACCTGATCTAAACCTTGTTCCATGTCGTAACAGGTCTTCCAATCATTACCGGACTAGACGGGATGAGCGAATGACAACCAGGTATGAAATCACACCAATCGAACAAATTCAGGTATGAAAAGTTAGATACCGGTCTTGGTACCGGTCGATGGTCGACCAGTATAGCCTGCGCAGCATGGATCCGGAAAAGGATATTTATGGGTCCTACTTTCTTTATTTCAATTTGAAGGACTTTCCTAATGTTAGGAGGCTTCCTAATCCTAACTCTAGCCTATATAAGGACCCTTACACCTCCTAAAACCTCTTCCATTGATTCTCACAAACCCTAGAGAGGAGAAAGAGGCTGAAGAAGGAGAAGAAGCTAGGAAGGAGAGGGAAGAGCCGCCACTGCCGTTCGACGAAGAACACATTACCGTGAACCAACAGTAAGTTCTTAAACCTTCCTCTACCTTAATCATTCTAGGATGGTTAGTCATGTTTGGATCAATACCATGCAAAGCGAGATATTGATCTAAATCCTATTTTGCCGACAAACCCTAATCTAGTCGGTAAACCCTAGATTCAAGTTCTAGGTTGATGATCATCAAAACTAGGACTTGAATGGAGTTGGAAACAACTCTAATTCAATGCTCAGACCTAGAATGAATAGGAAAAACCCTAGAATCAATAAGGGGTGACCGACGGAAGGCGAAAACCAGATGTATGGTCTCCTGGAGACATATCGGTCGACGATACCGGTCGCACTCTATGCGACCGGTACTGCGACCGGTACCTCCCAGGGCTAGTCAGTAGGGACCGGTCGACCATACTGGTCACAGGTTTCCCTATGGTGCCACGATCTGTACTGCGATCGGTATGCTCTGTGAGGAGTGTTTGTAATCCCGTTGGTTTTCTGACCAACGTAAACCCTAAGAGAAGTATTCTACCTAAACCCTAATATCATATAGGACCTTGTGATAGCAAGTTTGGACCTTGTGACACGGAGCAAGCTATCAACCAAGCGTCAGGTAAGGGAATCGGACCTAAACCCTAATAATTTAATAAACAGTAAATCGTTGTTAATAACCCGGATTCTATGCTATGATGTTTGTGCATACTTGCATGTCATCCTTAACTTTCAGTTATTATTATTGTTCATGCATACTCGCTATGCTAGGATGTGACTGTTAGGCATGTGATTGTTTTCGTTGGTGTGTGGAATGGGAAGGAATGGAGGTCTAGAATCATTCCTCACACTAGCACCTTTCGTATCGTTCTGTCTTAGCATGCTTAGTGCGGGTAGGGTATCAGGGGGAGGAAGTGGCACTGTGGTCTCTTGCCTGGCCACTAGACTCTAGCTCTATCTCTATGCCGTAGGGAGCTGTGCTGAGACAGGGCCTACTGTGATGACATATAGGATTGGTTAGTTGCGAGCCCAGTTTGCAAGCACTCGCCAATAGGGGCTTACGTATTGGTATGGGTAGAGTATTAGGGGAGGTGTTGGCGGTGTTTGATCCAGACGCCTTAGCTCTATCTCTATTCCATGATAGGGTGCATGTGGGACGACAGTGGTGTTTGATCCATTGGGCGGCTTCACACACTCGTGTATAGAGGTGCGGTGGCCGCCAATCCTTTCTATAACACATTGCAAACTTAAAACCAGACCATGATGTGAATGTTACTCATGCATATGTTTGTTGCATTGTCTGATTGTCTTACTGAGCTAGGTTGTGAGCTCACCCTTGTGTACACATTATTTTTAGATGTTGATGCAAGTTATACTATGGAGGACTATATGGATGCTCCGACGTATGGAGGTGTTGCTGCTTTGGAAGTGCAAGCAGGAGAGGACGAGCATGACGCTTTATACGAGTGCCCTTTCTGCGTGTACCTCTAGGAGTTGATTTAATTTATTTTAATTATTTTTGGTTGAAGATACAATTGATGTAAAGATATTTAATTATGTTTCGGTATTTGAATAACTGGATATTTTATTAAATTTATCAATAGATCACTCAGTTCATTTTATTTAAAGACTTCCGTTGTATTTTATTATATACTAATTATGGTTATGTGCAATGGTTTGTATGAGTGGACACGGTCTTATTGAGATCCTGGTGTGAACCGTTGGTTCATTGACAGTTCACTCACACTTCTAGTTCAGCCGGATTTGGGGTGTGACACAAGCTCTACCAAACATCACCATTTATGTGCTAATTTATTCTTCATAAACCCCATTGAGATCTGAAGAAGATACCCCAAAAGAAACCATTCAAACATCTCAAAAGAGCCATGTGGCTGCACATCAAGGACTGTGCAGTCGACCCTTGGCCGCACGTAGGTCAACGACCGCACTTGCATAGAGGCTCGACAGAACCTCTGTTTTCGTCCACTTCATGCTTTTCAGGTCTGAAACTTCATTCATACATGCCAAATATATTGAAAATTGTTCCCCATACCTTCTAAGGTCACTTATTAGATCCTAATGGATCCCAATGATCAACTTAATGAACATTTCTTTAGTTTTTACCTTTTTATATGAACTAATGATGAATAGGTTACTGTTCATCATATTTTTCCCTAAATTTCTACATTCTAAAGGTCTAAAATCATTGTACACAGCTTTTAATTGAAATGCAATCCCTTCTTTAGTCTTTATAAGAATGCTAGGACTCACCTTAAGAGTGTTTTGAATGATCTCCAAGCTGACATGCAATCTAATCTTCCATTGAACTTAGAGTCTTCAAGAATCAAGGTTCTTATCCTCTCAAGAGCACAAAGAGAACTCTCCCTCTCTCATACGTTTTCACTCAACCAAAAGAGTTGGAAATGAATTTTCATTTCCTTTATGTAATTTCTTTTTAGTTTTCTAATTCAAAATATCCTATATTTATGAAATATCTACCTTACCCCTATAGTATACCCAATGCATGTAAATTCAGGCCATACTTATAGGGTACCCTTAAAATGTATAATGTCAAGAATGCCCTTCTTAGATTCTATTTAAACCACATGCACATAACTCAAAATTTCCTATTTTAGGTATCCTTTTATTTCAGGGACCAAAAATGCCCTCATCATTATTTTAGATTTTCACCTATGCCATTTCAATTTAGAAATAAACTTAATCATCCTCAACTAATAGGGATCAATCACATGTTGTGGGTCCCACACATAAACACTCATACAAAACTAAACCTCTTTATTGTCTCCTTTGAGTTTTGACCACTAGACCTAGGGTTATCATTACACTTTGATTGTAAAAAGAAATATTAGTCTAGCATGTGTCAATAATTAAACATTTTAGAAATAAAATACATATGTACTTCTCATCTATTCTCAAGTAAGCCAATAATAGTACAAGTACCTATATATATATATATATATATATATATATATATATATATATATATATATATATATATATTTATATTTCATGACTATTTAACGATTCAAGCCTTATTTTTATAATCAATAAACCTAAGAATGGCTATATCCAATAATAGGTAAATTTTTTTTACCTTTATAAGCATGATGGGAAATTATCGAAATACACCTACTAGTCTCTTGAATTTCCTTCATCTATCCAAGTCAAAGCATGAGTAAGTAATTAACAACCTGGCAGAGCCAGGGTGTTACAATCTTCCCCCCTTAAATAAATTTCATCCTCGAAATTTGCTTACCTTATTGTTCAAACAACCATGGATAGAAAGAACGTATCTCTTCTTCTTGCTCCCAAGTAGCCTTTTCTTCAGAATGATTCTTCCAATAAGCCTTGACAAAAGGAATCACTTAGGTCCTCAGTTTATGTTCTTTCCTATCAACCACCTGAATAGGGGCTTCTCAAAAGTTAAGCCTTCCTTTATCTCTAAAGGTTCATAATGTAATACATGAGCGAGGTCTCTCATGTATTTCTTCAACATGGAAACATGAAAAACATTATGGACCCCAGATAGGGCGGGTGGTAGAGAGAGTTTGTAAGCAAATGCTCCAACCCTGGCTAGAACTTCAAAAGGTCCAATATATCTAGGTGCAAGTTTTCCTTCTTACCAAACCTCATGTGGTGCTTTATAGGGAAAACTATGAGGAACACCTTATCTCCAACCTCAAATTCCAAGTCTTTTCTTCTCTGATTAGCATAAATTTTCTGTCTACTTTGATTAGCTTGAATTCTCTTCTTGATCAATTCTATCTTTTCTATTGTTTGTTGCACTAGATATGGCCCCATGAGTTTTTTTTCACCAACTTCATACCAGCAAATAGGTGATATGCATTTCCTCCCATATAAAGCCTCATTGGGTGCCATCCCAATCGTTGTTTGATAGCTATTGTTATATGCAAATTCAATAAGCTTTACATGGTCATCCCAACTTTCTTTGAAATCAATAACACAAGCTCTTAGCATATCCTCTAGTACTTGGATTGTTCTTTCTGATTGTCCATCAGTTTGTGGGTGGAAAGTTGTACTAAGGTTTAGCCTTGTGCCAAAGGCTACTTATAGTCCTTTCCGAAAGTGAGACGTGAATCTTGCATCTCTATCAGATACAATGGAGACCAGTACTCCATGTAGCCTTATAATTTCATCTATGTATAACTTGGCCAATCTTTCAGGAGTATAAGTCATTTTCACAGGTAGAAAATGAGCTGACTTGGTAAACCTGTCCACTATCACCCATATTGCATCATAACCACTAGGTGTCCTAGGTAGATTAGTGACGAAATCCATTGTTATTTATTCCCATTTCTACTCTGGTATTGAAATAGGTTGCAATAAACCTAATGTTTTCTGATGTTTGGCCTTTATCTGCTGACATGTCAAACACCTTCTAACAAAATCAGCAATATGCTTCTCCATTCCTTTCCACCAGAAATGTTTTTTTTTTCAAGTCATAGTACATTTTTGTGCTTCTTGGGTGTAATGAGTAAGAAGTGGAATGGGTTGCGGTCGTTACATTTTTCCTTATTTCTTTCAATTTTGGTACACGGATTCTTCCTTCGTACATAACCATTCCATCTGCACTGATTGTAAAATCTGTCCTTTTCCTATAAAGGACTTCCTTCTTGAGTCTTTGTAGATGCTCATCTTTTCCATGGGTCACTTTAACCTCTTCGAATATCGTAGGCTTAATGGCCAATGATGCCAAAACCTTATTTGTATCTCCAAACACCGCTTCTAGATTAAGCTTCCTCGCATCTTCAATAATATGATACTTACAAGTTAGGGCACTGACTATCTTGTCCTTAGTCTTCCTACTAAGAGCATCTACTACCAAATTTACTTTCCCAGGATGGTAGTTGATGGTGTAATCATAGTCTTTAATAAGTTCCAACCACCTCCTTTGTCTCATACTGAGATCCTTTTGAGTGAAAAAAACATTTGAGACTCTTATGATCAGTGTAGATTTCACACTTTTCTCCATAAAGATAATGTCTCCAAATTTTTCAAGCAAATATTACAGCTGCCAACTCAAGATAATGAGTTGGATAATTCATCTCATAACTTTTCAATTGGCCATAAGCATAGGCAACCACCTTTCCATTATGCATTAAAACACATCCCAAACCTTTCTTTGAAGCATCACTGTATGTGGTCATAACTCTTGTGTTTAAAGGAATGGTGAGTACAGGAGCTGTGATAAGTTTTTGTTTTAGCTCTTGGAAACTCTTCTCACAATCTTCTGACCAATTAAATGGTTCCCCTTTCCTTGTTAACTTGGTCATAAGTGACACAATTCTTGCAAAGTTCTCAATGAATCTTTTGTAATATCTTGCTAGACCCAAGAAACTCTTAATCTCTATCACATTTGAAGGTCTAGGCCAATCAAGGATTGCACTTACTTTACTTAGGTCCATACATATACCTTCTATAGTTACTACATGTCCAAAAATACCACCTTGTCCAGCCAAAATTCGCACTTAGAAAATTTTGCATAGACCTTTTTATCTCTCAACTGTTGCAATACAAGCTTGAGATGATTTGTATGACTGGTTGCATCCTTTAAATAAATTAATATGTCATCAATGAAAACTACGACAAATTAATCTAAGTAATCATGGAATATTCTATTCATCAAGTCCATGAATGCCACCGGAGCATTAGTGAAACCAAAAGGCATAACAACAAATTCATAGTGCCTATACCACATCTTGAATGCCATTTGGGAATATCATTTTCTCTCACCATTAACTAGTGATATCCAGACCTCAAATCAATGTTGGAATATATTGTTGTCCCTTGTAACTGGTCAAATAGGTCATCAATACGGGGCAGCGGGTACTTGTTCTTGATGGTGATTTTGTTCAACTCCTTGTAGTTTACACAAAGTCTCAGTGTCCCATCCTTTTTTCTTACAAATAAAATTGACGCTCTCCAAGGAGTCACACTGGGCCTAATAAATCCCTTGTCCAATAATTCCAGCAAAGGCTTCTTGAGTTCCTTGAGTTCAGATGGTGCCATTCCATAGGGTGTGTTGGAAACTGGTGTTGTACCAGCCACTAAGTCGATAGTGAACTCCAATTCTCCATCAGGGGGTAACTAAGTTAAATCATCAGGAAAAAAAAATCTGGATATTCCTTGACTACTTTTATGTCTTCAATCCTAGCCTTTACCTTAGAGGTATCTATCACAGATGCTAAAAATCCCTGGCATCCATGAGACATAAGCTTTTACACTTTGATGGCAGATACCAGAGGTACTATGGAAGTTATTTTACCCCTAACTATAGAATACTTAAACTCTAGTTCCCCTTGAGGTTTAAAAATTACCTCCTTTTCATAATAGGAAATACTAGCATGATGAGTGTATATGCAATCCATTCCCAATATTAGACTAAAATCCTTCATGCTTTTAGAATTAGATCAACTGGGGGAGATCTTCCTTTAATCTCCACCACACAATTCATACACACTTTTCTAGTTATAAGGGATCTCACTAAAGGTAATGATATCTTCATTTGTTGATCCAATCTCTCAGATTTGATTCCAAACCTTTTGATGAATGACTCCAATACAAATGAATGTGTAACACCTGAGTCAAACAAGGCAAAAGAGGGCTTCCCTCCTAAAGATACATAGCCTAAAAATAATACTTATGCTAATTAATGATCAACATTTACATACTCAGTGTATATCATCTAATCATAAAATCAGGCCAGCAAGATTTTCATAACTAACAATATGCTTAGAGCATAAGGAAACTTACTAAAATTTTAAATTCTTACCTGCTACTATAGTAGCAACACCCTCAGCTTCCTTTATAGTCACAACATAAACTCTAGCTTAAGCCTTGGGCTTCTATCCAGCTTGTCCTTTGGGTTGCTCTTTTGTCACCTCTTGCTGTCCAGTTAGAGGTGTATCATAATCCCTAGCTATATGTCCTTTTCCATTACTCAGTAACATGCATTGGAGGCCTTCCTGCACGCCCCTCTATGCTTCTTCCCACATGTTGTGCATTCTGGAATTTCAATAGCTATGTCAAATCCATTTTTAAACTTTTGGTAGGGTTTGCTGTTTTTCTCCTCCATTGGTCTTTTCCGAAGCACCTTGCTTATAGGTGCCTTGCCTCTACTGCAGGATTAAAAAATCTGAGCCTTCTCAAATACCTCAGTATAGGTTGGAAGATGAAATCCTATAATACTCCCTTTTATCTCATCCTTGAGACCTTCCTTAAATTGTCTAGCTCTCTTCTCATTGGTATCAACTAAATCCCCTACAAATTTAGATAGCTCATCGAACTTCTTTACATATTATTTCAAGGAGAGGGACCCTTGACTCAGCTTTGAAGAACTCGGTCCACTTTAATCTCCTATAACTAGCAGAAAAATACTTTTGTTCAAAAGTCCTCTTGAATTCACCCCAAGCATGATACGGATGGAAAGGCAGAAAAGGCAATATACTACTTGAGTAAGAAATTCATAGGCTACGAAGCCAATTATACACAGTTGGAGAAGACATGCGCAGCCCTGGTCTAGATAACAAAGAGACTGAGGCATTATGTTACACCCCAATTCTGCACTATTCAGAATGATGTGATGAACCGCTAATAAAGCAACAGTTCAACCAGGATCTCAAATAGGCTATCCCCGCGTTATCTAAACTTACACACATCCGTAATCATAATCAGAGTAAATACACAATAGCGGAAGTCTTATAATAAGAAGAACTGAGAATCTATGCGATATTAAAATTTAAATAAAAATTTATTCTGTTTCAACTGAGACATAAATATTTAAATACCAAATACATGTCTTAATAAATCCAAATAAAAAAACCTATAAAATATCTAATCAAATACACACGAGTTGCATTCGCAAGAGGAGTCGAGTGTATCCACTTCAGCTTCAACTTCCATTACTGCCATGTTCTCGTACATAGACGCATTCATATAATCTTCAACGGTATAACTTGCATCATCAACTAAAAATATTCGACGTCGAGGGGTGAGCACACATCACGGCTCAGTGAGTAGCCAAAACAATGCAACAATACATATGCATGCAAAATCAATTTATATCTTTGGTCTGGTATATAAGTTTGCAGTATGCAATAGAAAGGTTTAGGTAGCCAAAGCTCGTATTTATTGACCCCGCCTCTATACACGAGTGTGTGATGTTACCCGAAGATCACATTTATCATCAACTCACATGCACCCAATCATGAACATTATATAACAAAGGTTACGTTTATTGCTATATAGTGCCATACCAACACGTAAGCCCCTGTTAGCGAGGGCTGCAAACTGGGCTTGCAACTAACAAATCCTAATGACAAAAAGTGTATCCAAGGCCTCACCCCAGCATCCCTCAGAATGTCCATAGAGATAGAGCTAAGGCCCCCTAGTAGAGTCAGAGACTACAAGGACCGAGACCACCTCCCCTGATACTCTACGACATAATAGTTCTGCTAAAGTAATGGCGATACGACGATGCCAATGCACAAGACTTGAGTTAGAGATAGAGCTAAAGTGCTGAGACCCTCCAAAGGTTAACGTTTATTGACGTTCTCATCACACCTCCACTGATACTCGCTCGCATCAAGTACATCAACCACACACATACAAGCACATGCCTATTCCTATCATCATCATCATCATCATCATGTTATAAACAATAAAGTATTTATGCATGAACAAGTAATTGAAATATTGGATGGCATGCTATATGCACATTACAAACATATTCGCATAGAATCAAGCATGGCATAGGACTCAAGAAAATTGAAAACAATTTTTGTTATTAACCAATTTAGTTTGGAGTTCTGGTTCCTCACCTTTGCTTGCTAATAGATAATTTTCCAAGCTTTAGAATCACCTTTACAGTGTTATTATATTGCTAGAAGACCTAACAAAGTCGATAGAATTTAATTAGAATTAATTCTAGATTTAAAAACCATGCTGTTAACTGAGGGTCGGAGGTAGGGTCTGAGTCCTGATCGACCCTGGGTGCGACCCTCCCCAGATTCTGAACTTCCTGAACACTGAGGGTCGATGGTCAGGAATACCTAGGGTCGGATGGTCATCGACCCTCGGTGCGACCCTCTGTGCACCTCGGTCCAATTCCCTCTTTTAATCCATTCTTCGTGTTTGAAATCCTATGGCTTGCTCCTACATTCCATTCTACATGCATTCCATGGTCTGAAACCATGTATAACCCACCTAGATAGCTTTCATGCATTCTTCTATGGTTTTCCATGGAAACCTAAACATAGATTGATGGTTTGGGTTTCTCCGAGATCACACTCTCAACAATAAATAACCTAAAGTTTGTAGAAACTCATGGAATTAGTTTCCATACCTGAGAAGATTACTTTTTCTCTGAAATTCTTCTCCTTTTTGCTAAGTTCTCTTCCTTGCCTTTCTTCTTCCTCTTTTCCTTCTCCTCTCATTCTTTCAATTCAATTAGGGTTGTGAAAGGAGTGAAAGTTGCTTAGGAACGTCCTTTAAATAGAGTAGGAACATCCTAAATAAGTCCCATTGAGATTTGGAAAGAATCCCAATCAAAAATTAAGAAATTTCTTAATTTTATTTTCTTACGGCAACCGAGGGTCGATGGGAGGGTCGATGATCCCGTCGACCCTAGGGTTCTAAGCTGTCCAACCCTCCCTTCAAAACTGAGGGTCTGACTTTCTGTTTTGGGAGGTCTGACTCTGCTTAGCTGGGTATGCGACCCTTCCCCTATTTTAAGTGTTTTTGGGTCGATTTGTTACCTGGGATCTCGATCTCCTTCACGCCCTTGGTCCATTTGACTCGACCATGATGGGTAAACCTGGTTCAAGGTGGTAAGACCGGGTTAGATTGAGACGGGTCTTACAACTCCCCCCAACTTATAAAAATTTCGTCCTCAAAATTATACGTACCTTCTGAATCAAATAAGTGAGGGTATTGCTTCCGCATAGCATTTTCTTCTTCCCATGTAATTTCTTCCATGTCTCTACTTTTCCATGTGACCTTAACATAGTAGATATCTCTGTTGCATAGACGTTGAACCTTTCGACTAGTGATTTCTGTTGGTGTTACTTCAAATGTCAAATCATCAGTTAATTCCGGAAAATCCACTGTCAAAACATGCGTTGGGTCTTTGACATACTTCTTCAATAGGGAAACGTGAAATATGTCATGCACACTTGACATCTAATTGATAAGCCACTTTTCCACGCTTAGCTAGAATTTCATACGGCCCGACATATCTTGGACTTAGTTTCCCATTCTGTCCGAACCTCTTTAATCCTCGCATGGGCGATACCTTCAAAAATACATTATCACCTATTGCGAACTCCAGATCTCTTCGTCGAGTATCTACATATTGCTTCTGATGGTTCTGAGCTGTTCTCACTCTTTCTTGATAATGTCGACCACTCAACAGGTCTCTTCAACAAATTCCGGTCCAACAATACTACGTTCTCCAACTTCATTCCAAAACAAGGGAGTTCGACACTTCCTGCCATACAGTGCTTCATAAGGTGACATCTGTATAGTAGCCTGATAGCTATTGTTATAAGCGAACTCGATCAATGGTAACTTTTCGTCCCATGATCCTTTGAAATCAATTACACATGCTCGTAGCATATCTTCTAGAATCTGGATTGTATGCTCTGACTATCCATCTGTCTGTGGGTGGAATGCAGTACTGAACTTCAACGTTGTACCGATAGCCTTTTGCAATCCTTCCCAAAACTTGGAAGTAAATCGTGGATCTCTATCCGACACAATGCTTTCTGGAACACCATGTAATCGAACAATATTATCCACATAAAGTTTCACTAACCTTTCCAGTGTATACTGAGGTCGTATAGGTATGAAGCGAGCTGTTTTAGTCAGACGGTCCACAATCACCCAAACTGCGTCAACTACTCGAGGAGTCATGGTAATCCCGTGATGAAGTCCATAGTGATGCAGTTCCATTTCCATGCTGGTTTCGGTAATGGCTGTAACAGTCATGCGGGTCTTTGTCGTTCAGCCTTTACTTTCTAACAATTTAGGCATTGAGACTCGAATTTAGCTACATCTACTTTCATTCCCCTCCACCAATATAGTTTCTTTAGATCATGATACATTTTTGTACTTCCAGGATGTATCGAATAGATGGTGGTGTGGGCTTCCTTCATCAGTCGGTGTCTAATGTCTGCACTTTCTGTTTCAGGTACACATATTCTTCCTTTGTATTTCAGTACCTTCTTTTCGTCCAAGGTGAACTCAGGATTAGTCCTACCTTTCTCGATATCTTCTTGTACTGTTCTCAGATAAGGATCTGCTTTGATAGCTGTCTTCACTTCATCCACTATATCCGGTATAATCTTCAATGTCGTGAACATATTCGAAAACCGATGAATAAATCCTTGGTTGGCTAATCCATCCGTTGTATCTATCACATACTGCTCGTTGCCGTGATTGAATACCCTTCCGGTAGTACACATTGCTGCAGTCGTGCTAACTTCTCCTTGAGATTTTATCATTGCTTTTCTGCTTAATGCATCCGCTACTACGTTCGCTTTTCCCGGATGATACTGGATACACAATCATAGTCTTTGAATAGTTCCAACCATCTTCTTTGTCTCATACTCAACTCCGTCTGATTAAATAAATAAGTAAGACTTTTATAGTCCGACTTATTCTGAAATTTCTCTCCGTATAAGTATTGTCTCCATATCTTGACAGCATGTACAACTGCCGCTAACTCCAAATCATGAGTGGGGTAGTTTTTCTCATGTACCTTCAACTGTCTTGAAGCATACGCAATCACTTGCTCTCCTTGCATAAGCACACATCCTAGTCCCAGTCTCGACGCATCACTGTATAAGGTTAACGTCTGTCCTGGAATAGGAATAGTCAAAATCGGGGCGGATATCAATCTGGACTTCAATTTCTGGAAGCTCTTCTCACATTTATCCGTCCACACGAACTTTTCACCCTTCTTAGTCAAACTGGTGAGAGGTACGGCAATCCAAGAATAATCTTCTACGAATCTCCGATAATAACCAGCTAGACCCAGAAAACTTTTGATTTTCGAAATGCTCTTTGGTGCTTCCCACTTCACAATAACCTCGATCTTGCTGGGATCCACTTTGATTCCTTCAGCGGATACTACATGGCCTAGAAAGGAAACTTCACTTAGCCAAAACTCGCACTTGGAAAATTTGGCATATAGCTTCTCTTTCCTTAAACGTTGTAGGGCTGCGTTTAGGTTCTTGATATGGGTTTCCTTGTCCTTGGAGTATACCAATATATCATCAATGAATACTATAACCGACGTATCCAACATATCATGGAAAACTCGATTCATAAGTTCCATGAACATTGTCGGTGAATTAGTTAATCCGAAAGACATAACCAAAAATTCATAATGTCTGTATCTGGTCCTGAAAGCTGTCTTCGGAATATCACCTTCTTTAATCTTCAACTGATGATAGCCCGATCGAAGATCGATCTTAGAAAATACTTTCGCTCCTTGTAACTGATCGAACAAGTCATCGATCTAAGGTAGTGGGTATTGATTTTTAGTTTATTCAACTCCCGATAGTCGATACATAATCGAACGCTACCATCCTTCTTCTTTACGAACAACACCAGTGCCCCCCATGGAGATATACTGGGTCGAATATAACCCTTGTCCAGCAGTTCTTGTAGTTGCACTTTTAATTCCTTCAGTTCAGTTGGAGCCATTCTATAAGGTGCTTTAGACACCAGTGCGGCTCCGGGTATAAGATCTATCACAAACTCCGTGGCTCGATCGGGTGGTAATCTGGGTAGTTCCTCCGAAAATACGTCAGGATAGTCCCGCATGACATCAATATCTTCCATTCGTGGTGCTTCCTTGGTTAGGTCGACCACGGATACTAGATACCCGATTGCCCCCTTCTCAAGGCACTTCTTAGCCTTTAGTGCTGAAAGTATGAGCTTGCGTCTCCGGGGAAGTTTGGTTCCTGAGAAACTTAATTCTGCTCCTTCTTTGTCTTTGAACGTTATCTTCTTTTCTACGCATAATAGATTTGCAGAATGCCAAGCTAACCAGTCCATTCCCAAGATGACATCAAAGTCTGCCATCTCAAGTTGTATCAAGGTTGCATCTAAAGTCTTCTCTCCAATGAGAACTGGACATGGTCCATAGCCTTTCTCTAAATCCACTTCTAACCCCATCGGTGATCGTACAAGTAATTTGTAGTCGAATGTTTTGATGGGTAAGTTTATCTTCTTTTCGAATGACACAGATATAAAGGAATGAGTAACTCCTGAATCAAAGAGTACTCTGGCGGGTACGCCATTTATAGGTACAATACCTATGATTTATCTTTACTTAGTCTACATGCTCATTCAATGAAATTTTAACTTTAAAAGTTTCAGTCATACCTGTGACCACATCGGGTGATGCGGCCGCATCCTCGGACGTAACACCATATGCACGTCCCTGATGGAATTGCTTCTTGGGCTTAGGGCACTCCCTTGCCATATGTCCCGGCTGGTTGCAGTTAAAACACTTCAGGACTTCAGAATTTGGCTTTGGCTGTGGTTGAGCTACTGGAGTGGTCTTCGTTGTAGCAGTAAAATTATGAGGACGGAAAGGCTTATATGGTTATTGCCTCCGTTGTAAGAATTTCCGACTGGCCTTTTGATGCCTCTGTTTTGAGTAAAATAACTCTCCTTCTGGCTCGATTCTATAACTCGAGCAATCTGGACAGCTTCATTATAAATTCTCTTATCTAAGCCCAGAACATGTTCTCTGATGTTTCCTCTCAGTCCCGTGACAAACCTACGGGTTTTGGTTTCTTCTTCTAGCATACTCAGTGGTGCGAAGAAAAACAGCTCTTCATAACGTTGTTGGTACGCATCCACTGACATCTGTCCCTCATAAAGACTCAGGAACTCCTTCTCCATCGAATCTCTGAAGCTCCGTGGAAAATATTTCTCAAAGAAGGCTTCTTTATATATAGCCCATGTCAGTAGGGCGTGCTTGGTCAGTAGATATGCCTTCATTGATTTCCACCAATGATGTGCGTCGCCCTTGAGCATGAAGGTGGCATATAGTACTTTCTCTTCCTCTGTGATAGTCATCATGAGGAAATTTCTCTCCATCTCGTCTATCTAGTGTGCTGGCCACAATGGAACAGACGGTTTGCCGTTGAATTCCTTGGGTTTCATCTTCAAAAATCTCTCTACTAGTCGGGAGTGGTCCAGCTGATTTTGATTTGCCCCAAACATATGAGGTGGATACTGGTAATTCCCTTGAGCTGCTTCTGGAACCTGCACTGGAATCTGTGCAGCCGGTTGTTGAGGTGTCTGAGGAGCTGGGTGGTTACCCACCGGTGCTGCACTGGCTTGTCCTGTGTGCATGGGTGCAGCCTGAGTGGCTTGAAACATTATTCCCATGGCAACCTGCATCTGAGCCTACACGTGTGGCATCTGTTGCAGCTGTTGTGCCAGATTCATTACCACGGTTGTTAGCTCTGGTTGTGGAGGTGGCAAATTTGTAGGGTTTGCTGGTTCTGGATTACCCGGTGCATAGTTATTTTCTTGACTAGTCTCCTCCACGGGTGGTGGTGGTGGGACTGCATTTCAGGTCTGTCGGGTCACCCTACGTCCAGACATAATTCTCTTCTGTGGTTGGTGGTGCCTGAAAATCATCAAAATAGGTGAGAATTCATTTATATTTCATGTAGGAACGCTAACCAATAATCAATTCCAATTCTAGCTCATTCTATAAAAAAATACTGTCTTTTCTATGCAGGGTCGATGGTGTGGGTCGATGGTATGTCCGACCTTGGTATCCGACCCTGGGAATGACCTGTTCTTCCCGAGAGCTGAGGGTCGATGCGAGGGTCGATGGCTATCCGACCCTCAGTTCTGACCCTTGATTTTCTGTCAGATTCCTGAGAGCCGAGGGTCGATGGGAGGGTCGATTCGAGGGTCAATTGTGCTAGTCGAATTTTCCGACCCTCGAACCAAAAATCAGATTTTTAAGATTCGATTATGGGTCGTTTCTTATTATTTCCCTCCCGTTTCGACTCGCCTCTCCACTCTGAGTTGCTATAGTGCTACTCCACTGTTGTTGGTCAATTTTAGTCCGAGTTTCGACGTCCACGTCATCCATACAGGTATGTTTTCTCATTTTTACCTATTTTTAGGTTTTTTTTCTAGGTTTTCGTCCATTTAACTCGTATTTTTCAAAATAAACTTTTTTCCAACTGTAAAAATTTGATTTTTATTGGGGGCTTTTGTTATTGGTGTCTCGAGGAACGAAAGCCCTCAAAAAGTTTTGAGTTTCATCGGTTGGTTATCGAGAAACTTGAAATTTTATCTTTTTGCCCTAATTTGTCAACATTTTCGATTTTTCTTGAATTTCTTCAAATTGGACATCGTCAGTTAAAATTTTCTACTGCATGTGGGTGGTAGGATGTATTTTAACCTACGTAAGTTCTCATGCCCACTTGTATGGTGAGAAATGGGGCTTTATGGTCAACTTACATCGTTTATTAAATCAATTTTTTGGTTTTTTTTATCCTATTAACTCCTTGTTTTCCTTCTCTTTCTTACTTTGTAGATACCATGGCTCGTACCAAGGTACCCCGAGTTCGTGATCCCTTTCACTTCCGTTCCAATGAAGCCGAGGCACGGTATGCTGACTATGGCCGTAAGAAGGTTGAGGGTGGTCGTATGGTGAACTTGGCTGAGTTAGCCGTGTTCAACGTAGAGGGAGCCTTTGGTGACATGGGGTGGCTTCCTGTCATTAAGTACGATGCATGCACATGTTCGGATTTGGTGTGCCAGTTCTATTGTAATCTTCAGGTGGTGGGGAATTACAATGATGTTGAGCATGGTCAGGAGTTGCGCATCACCAGCTACGTCAAAGGGGTAGATATCTCTTTCGACTATCGGCAGCTGGCCGACTTGTTGGGAATTTCCTATGATGGCCCCATGGTGTACTGTGCGCCTGGAGAGCCACAGTTTGTTGAGATAGAGATGAGGGCAGAGATCGATAATCAATTGCTCCGTCCTGATCGTTGGCAGATGAGAGCTTGTTATTTGCGTCTAGCTCCACGGGTCTTCTGCAAGATTATCCAGCATAATCTGATCCCACAGAGTGGGCACTATGAGAGGGTTTCTCAGCTGACCCAGTTTCTGATATACACTATCTGCACTAGCTAGCCCGTCTGCCTTCCATACATCATCATGCGGACTATGATTAGTACTACATTGTCCGGTCATAGGGGTAATCTACCCTATGGACGCATGAATACAGTCCTACTGACCCGTTTGGGGGTTGACCTGATAGATGAGAAGATTCAGGAGAAGACCTTCTCGTCACCTCTAGATTGGGAGGCAATCTGCAAGATGGGTATGTGGGATGCCCAGGTTAGTGATGAGGAGAGGAACGCGATGGTGCACCCTCACACTAATATCGAGATGGCTGATGCTGAGGCTGCTGCTGTCGCTGCTAGAGCTCATGTGGATCCCGTCGACGATGACGACCGCATGTATATGGATGTTGACGCGATACCACCGCCTTCACCTACTCATGCGGCTGGTGTTGGTACTTCTTCTGCGGCGGATCTTGTAGCTGAGACTGGTCCTTCTTATGAGGCTGGTCCTTCACGCCCACCTGCTGATATGATGGAGATGTTGCAGGAGATCAGGGAGGCTCAGTGCAGATCTGATCTGAGGTTGGAGGAGTTGCTAGACGCTCAGCGTATGAGGGTGGATGAGCTGTTATCGGTCCAGCGGGCGACTGATAGGAGGGTAGCCGATCTTGCAGCTAGTCTCCAGACAACCCAGACCCAGGTGGTCTGGTTGACTAGGGTCTATGCTGAGGACTATGACCGAGATCGTGAGGCCCCGCCTCCTCCTTCGCCTCCAGCTTCTTGATTGTACTTTATTTTCTTGTACTACAGAGTAACTGTCCGGGTTGTGGACGGTACTCTGCTTTAGTTATGTGTTTACATTTTGTTTCTCTCACTCATCATATGTAACTTGTTTCCCCTTTAATAGATGCATTATTCTCTTTTTAAATTTGGTCTCAATCATCACCTGTGCTTACAGTGTGTTAATATTACTGTTTTTATTTTTATCCTATCTCAGTTCACAATTTCTTGAATGTATACTAGTTCAGCGGACAAGGCCTGAGATGCTCTGATACCAAGTTGTCACACCCCAATTCTACACTATTCAGAATGATGTGATGAACCACTAATAAACCAACGGTTCAACCAGGATCTCAAATAGGCTATCCCCGCGTTATCTAAACTTACACGCATCCGTAATCATAATCAGAGTAAATACACAATAGCGGAAGTCTTATAATAAGAAGAACTGAGAATCTATGCGATATTAAAATTTAAATAAAAATTTATTCTGTTTCAACTGAGACATAAATATTTAAATAACAAATACATGTCTTAATAAATGCAAATAAAAAAACCTATAAAATATTTAATCAAATACACACGAGTTGCACTCGCAAGAGGAGTCGTGTGTATCCACTTCAGCTTCAACTTCCATTGCTGCCATGTTCCCGTACGCAGACGCATTCATATAATCTTCAACGGTATAACCTGCATCATCAACTAAAAATATTTGACGTCAAGGGGTGAGAACACATCACGGCTCAGTGAGTAGCCAAAACAATGCAACAATACATATGCATGCAAAATCAATTTATATCTTTGGTCTGGTATATATAAGTTTGCAGTATGCAATAGAAAGGTTTAGGTAGCCAAAGGTCGCGTTTATTGACCTCGCCTCTATACACGAGTGTGTGACGTTACCCGAAGATCACGTTTATCGTCAACTCACAATCATGAACATTATATAACAAAGGTTATGTTTATTGCTATATAGTGCCATACCAACACGTAAGCCCCTGTTAGCGAGGGCTGCAAACTAGGCTCGCAACTAACCAATCCTAATGCCAAAAAGTGTATCCAAGGCCTCACCCCAGCATCCCTCAGAATGTCCATAGAGATAGAGCTAAGGCCCCCTGGTATAGTCAGAGACTACACGGACCGAGACCACCTCCCTTGATACTCTACGACATAATAGTTCTGCTAAAGTAATGGCGATACGATGATGCCAATGTACAAGACTTGAGTTAGAGATAGAGCTAAACTGCTGAGACCCGCCAAAGGTTAACATTTATTGACGTTCTCATCACACCTCCTCTGATACTCGTTTGCATCAAGTACATCAACCACACACATACAAGCACATGCCTATTCCTATGCATGAACAAGTAATAGAAATATTGGATGGTATGCTGTATGCACATTACAAACATATTCGCAAAGAATCAAGCATGGCGTAGGACTCAAGAAAATAGAAAACAGTTTTTGTTATTAACCAATTTAGTTCGGAGTTCTGGTTCCTCACCTTAGCTTGCTAATAGATACTTTTTCAAACTTTAGAATCACCTTTACAGTGTTATTATATTGATAGAAGACCTAACAAAGTCGATAGAATTTAATTAGAATTAATTCCAGATTTAAAAACCATGCTGTTAACTGAGGGTCGGAGGTAGGGTGGGAGTCCTGATCGACCCTGGGTGCGACCCTCCCCAGATTCTGAACTTCCCGAACACTGAGGGTCGATGGTCAGGAACACCTAGGGTCGGATGGTCATTGACCCTCGGTGCGACCCTCTGTGCACCTTGGTCCAATTCCCTCTTTTAATCCATTCTTCGTGTTTGAAATCCTATGGCTTGCTCCTACATTCCATTCTACATGCATTCCATGGTTTGAAACCATGTATAACCCACCTAGATAGCTTTCATGCATTCTTCTATGGTTTTCCATGGAAACCTAACCATAGATTGATGGTTTGGGTTTCTCCGAGATTACACTCTCAACAATAACTAACCTAAAGTCTGTAGAAACTCATGGAATTAGTATCCATACCTGAGAAGATTACTTTTTCTCTGAAATTCTTCTCCTTTTTGCTAAGTTCTCTTCTTTGCCTTTCTTCTTCCTCTTTTCCTTCTCCTCTCTTTCTCTCAATTCAATTAGGGTTGTGAAAGGAGTGAAAGTGGCTTAGGAACGTCTTTCAAATAGAGTAGGAACATCCTAAATAAGTCCCATTGAGATTTGGAAAGAATCCCAATCGAAAATTAGGAAATTTCCTAATTTTATTTTCTTACGGCAACCGAGGGTCGATGGGAGGGTCGATGATCCCGTCAACCCTAGGGTTCTAAGCTATCCGACCCTCCATTCAAAACTGAGGGTCTGACTTTCTGTTTTGGGAGGTCCGACCCTGCTTAGCTGGGTATGCGACCCTTCCCCTATTTTATGTGTTTTTGGGTCGATTTGATACCTGGGATCTCGATCTCCTTCACGCCCTTGGTCCATTTGACTCGACCATGATGGGTAAACCTGGTTCAATGTGGTAAGACCGGGTTATATTGACACGGGTCTTACACATTATATGTTATCCTACAAGGTCATACTCATTTCCAGAATGGACCCCCTGAAGTATCTATTCGAGAAACCAGCTTTGACAGGAAGGTTGGCTAGGTGGCTATTGTTGTTGTTTGAATTCAACATCACATACACTACTCAAAAGTTTATCAAGGGGAGCGTAATTGCAGAACATCTATCAGCTCTCCCGGTTGAAGATAACCTCAGACATCTGGAAGATGTATTCCCAGATGAAGAAGTTTACACAACTCAAGAAGAGGGGAAGAATGACACATGGATAATGTTCTTCGATGGAGCAGCAAATCATATGGGATATGGGGCCGACGTCTTATTCATAGATCCAGAAGGGCCATTTGTGCCATTTTCATTCAGATTAGACTTTGACTGCCCAAACAACATTGCAGAGTACGAAGCATGTATCATGGGACTGAAAGTAGCCTTGGCCATAGGGGTCTTCAGATTAAAGGTCTATAGTGACTCATCAATTGTTATCTACAAAGTTAGAGGGGACTGGAAAACCAAAGACGAGAAGCTGATACCTTACCAACAATGTGCAATAACCTTGGCTCAGAAGTTCATGCAAATTAAATTTGATTACTCGCCAAGAGAAACCAATAAGTATGCCGATGCATTAGCCACCTTGACTTCAATGATTGGAAATGATACTTTGGGACATATCAAACCCCTAATCATAGAGAAAAGAGTACAACCAATCCACTTGGAAGAAGTGAATGCACTGACAGTCGATGGCTGACCATGGTTTGCTCCCATCATAGATTTCATCAAGGAAAGTATCCAGTGGAAGCCACAACAGGTGAGAAGAAATCTCTTAGGCGATATGCCTCTCAGTTCATACTATGCGAAGATATTCTGTACAAAAGATCCCATGAAGGAGTGCATTTGGTCTGTGTCGACAAGGAACAGGCGCAAAACGTCATCGAATAAGTCCATCAAGGAATATGCGAACCTCACATGAATGCTAGAATGCTTGCAAAGAAGATTCTCAGAATGGGATATTACTGGAATACAATGAAAGCAAACTGTGCATAGTTTGTAAGAAAATGTCACAAGTACCGAATCCAAGCTAATATGATACATGTGCCTCCAGCAGAGTTGCATACTCTTAGTTCTCCATGGCCCTTCTCAACTTGGGGCATAGATGTAATCGAAAAGGTTCATCCTAAAGCCTCAAATGGGCATGAATTCATCTTGGTTGCCATTGATTATTTCACAAAGTGGGTAGAAGTGCAGTCATAGGCCAAACTCACAGCAAACAAAGTGGCTAAATTTCTACAAGAGTACATCATATACCGGCATGGAATGCCTTATTCCATAATCTCAGATCAAGGACAACATTTTAGAGGGAGAGTCCAAGAATTATGTGACAAGTTCCACATCAAAAGGTACCGATCCTCTCCTTATCGTCCACAGACAAATGGGGCAGTAGAGGCGGCCAATAAAAATGTCAAGGTTATCCTCCAGAAGATGGCAGAGTCTAATGTTGACTGGGCAGACAAACTACCTTATGCACTCTGGGCATACAGAACATCGAAACATCTACTGGGGCAATGCCATATTCACTAGTATATGGTATGGAAGCAGTCTTCCCAGTAGAAATAGAGGTGCCATCAGTGAGAGTCTTGATGGAATGCAAGATTCTAGAAACTGAATGGCTGTAATCTAGATATGATGAATTGAACTTCTTTGATGAAAGAAGAATGAAGGCAGTCGATAATGTAAAAAAATACCAACAAAGAATTGCAGCAACCTTTAACAAAAAGGTGAGTGTTCATTACTTGACAATCGGGGACTTGGTATTGAAGGAGCAAAGAACACTTGTCCATGACCCTAGGGGCAAATTTTGCCCTAATTGGAGTGGATCGTTCATGGTAAAGGAAATCTTACCTGGAAAAGCTGTTCGACTGGTCGACATGGAGGGCATTGAGTTACAATATTTGACCAATTTGGATCAAGTGAAGATATATTATGTATAGCCTCTACACTCTTCAAAAAAAATGGAGGGTATAGAAGGCCTCTCTCACCTGCTGACATCAACAACGGGCAACAATCATCTGAAGAACTTACCGACATGGTTGAATGGATTCGCCGATGGGGTACAACAACCTTTCACCCAGGGATGGTTCATCTTATCATCATAATCAAAGAAAGAATTTCCCATTTTTTTTGGCTAAACTCTTTCATCTATCCATCTATCCAACGGATTTCCCAAGAGTTACACATCAAAGCCCATCTTTCATATCATTTGATATAACCTCTCATGAGTATATCAATCTGAGAAATTAAAAAATAAAAATCTGGCTAGAATTCTTATCTGTCGTTTATTACATCCGACGGTGTCCCAAGATTCCAATAGGCCCTTCCTTTCTCAAACTGATAAATGGGGTCTTTTCGGTAAAATAATCCCATTCTAAATAAATAACCATAAACTCCTCCAGGTGGCAGACCCACCTGGACAGTTTCTTGTCAGTCCCATTTGGACCTCCACTTTCACTCATCATGTCTATAGATGTAAGTACTTCAAACTCAGACAGAGTCAGTCATATGTATACATTTCATGTGTAATCTACTAAGGGAATTTGAATATATCTAAACAACAATAATTTAAGATAATTCCAATGATTCAATTATTTTTACCTCTATTTGTATGTCGGGATTCCTACAGGTCACACCCGGAAGGTTGACAATCCATCGATCCATCGAACAGAATTACAAAGATGGATAAGGCACTGAAAAATTGGAGCTGGCGTGTTGAGTTCACAGAAGATAGCTCTTTCCTGCGAAAGCATCAACTGGATGCACTTCCTCAATTGACAACGATAAAATTATGCTCAGATCTCTTGAAAGCAGCCGCTCAATGCTGGGATCCATTAGTTCATGTCTTCAGGATTGGAGAAGTCGAGTTATGCCCAACTGTGGAAGAATTCAGAGCTTGCCTCTTGTACACACCTAAGCGGAAGATCATCAAACCATCTCCAGGAAAAGATTAGAAGCAAGAGATACAAGATTTTTTCAGCTAGGACAGGAAAGAAATGTGTCGTTTTATACAGGATCAACCACTATAGATAAAGCGCATGATCAAATCATATGCTCGTACAAGTCCAAAAGGGAAAAAAGCACAGGAGCAGGGAAGACATGTTTACCTCTATTGTAGCATAGCCCGACTATTGCTACGAAGTTGCACAAATACAAAATCTCCAATCATAATAGATCTCATCAAACATGCGAGACAAGGTTTTGATATCATCCCAACAGTGTTGGCCAAGACATTCAAGGGCCTTGACTTCATGGCAACTCATCAAAATTAGTTCGAGCTGGACAATTTTAGTGGGTCACCATACCTACTTCAAATTTGGTTAAAAAAGAGGTTAGGATTAGTTGAGGAATCCCAAGCAACGACCCTTAATCCCTACCAATTAGCAAAAAGAGCAGATCCTATGTCTTATCAAATGGACATAGATTGGTTCAACCACCTCAAAGAAATAACCACAGTAGATATCAGATGGAAATGCACTTGGTGGAAGCAAGAGTGGGTTGATGCAAATACAGAGAATAGTTTGCATGTCCGGTTCATAGGGTTAACTCATACTTCATTCTATTCCCCAACAAGGCTACCTCATCAATTCAATATCCCAACAAACACCAGCATAGAAGTGACTGATTGTAAACTTCTTAAAAAGTTGACATTAGATCTGGTTGATACCATTGCTTGTGAATGGAACAATCAAAAAGTTAAAACACTCCCTAGAGTTGCCCCAATCAAGAAACCAATAGCATTTTAGGTTTTTTGAATTCCAGTGTGTCTCATGAACTATTTCTCTTCAAATTCAACAAAGAAACATTTGTTTCCCCACCCCATTAGAAATGATCATTATAACATGCTCTATGAAATTTTCAATGTTCTGACAAGTGCAGGTACTCAACCCAAAGTGGAAAATCTAAAGAGCCTCAGTTCAGTCAAAAGAAAGGATAATAATTCCTCCATCCAGACAAATCAAAGCCGAGCCCAAGCTCATGCAACCAGCCCTGTATTCACAGCCTACCTTCATACAAGAAGAGGTTTATTAGTCTACAAATGGATCAAATCAGGTTCAAGCCCGCACGTACCTTGCATCATGAGTCTCACCTTAGCAAGAGGAGGTTCCCAGCCTACAAATGAGCCTTGTATTCATAGCCTAGCTTCATACAAGAAGAGGTTTATCAGCCTACAAATGGATCAAGTCAGGTTCAAGCCCGCGCATACCTTGCATCATGAGTCTCACCTAAGAAAGAAGAGGTTCCCAATCTAAAAATGAGCCTTGTATTCACAGCCTAGCTTTATACAAGAAGAACAATCACAAATTTTCCAATAAGAGCAAACCTTCTTGCCAGTCAAACAACGTTCTGGGCTTCATTTCTAGGACACCCTTAGAATACGTAGGCAGTTTAGGATAAAATACCCTAAGTGCAGCCCAATAAGCAATCTCACTCATATAAAAAATGTAGTTCTTTTGTCTTTATCCTTCAATTGGTAACAATCTCGGCTAAAGAGGGGCATCTGTAAGCACCCCATTTTTGCTATCCTCACATAAGTGAATCCACATGATAAGTTTCTAGCTTTTAACCCAAGGGTTTGTGATTCTTTAATGAGCCCCACAGTAGGGTCATAGGCTATTACCTACTTGGATGTATAGGTCATGAAATTATCTTCAAAATGAGACCAGAATCATCAAATTCTGACATCAAACAAGGAAGGTATCACAGTTTGAATGTCCAGGGGCATTTACGTAATTATCGTATGATGCATGCATTATCATTTAAACATCAAATCATCATATCTTGATCATCCGATATCAGAATCATATGATCCAAGTACCAATATTCCTTATTTTAAGTCCTTTTCCAAGTGGTCGTGAAAAATCCCGGGTAGAGGTCACCAGTAGGCCCCATGCAAGCTTTCATACAAAATTATCGATAGAACTTCAATACTTCATATCTTTGTTGTTCTACGTTCGATTAAGATGATTCAAAGGCCATTATTCTTCATTTGTGGTGTTCTGCAAAGTGGACATGAAAAATTTGGTACAAAAATCTCCAAAGGGTCCCATGTAAAATTACATTCGAAATGGTCGTTTAATTATTGAAAATTCATACTTTGGTCACCCCACATCCAAATCTGGTGATTTCAGTTTCAATATGTAAGACCCGCACGCCATGAACCTGGTCTAACCTTAAATTTCATGTCATGACCAGTCTACATATCATGGTCGAGCCAAGTCGACCAAGTACGTGAAGAAACCCAAGACCCAATATGAAATTTAACTCAAAAACAGTCAAAATGAGGGTAGGGTCGCATGCCTAAACAGGTAGGGTCGAACCCACCTCAACAAGAAGTCCAACCCATGACTTTTTGGTCATGGGGTTGCATGGGTCTCGGATTATCTGACCCTAGCATCGACCCTAGGAAAACAGCAAAAACAGCACGAACCCAAAATTAAGAATCTTTCCTAATTTCAAATGGGACCTTTCCTAAACTCAATGGGACTTATTTTGGGAGGTTTTCCTCTATAAATAGGACATCCCTAAGCCTCTTTCGCTCCTTTTAGAACCCTAATTAAAAGTGAGAGAAAGAGAAGAGAAGGAAGAGAAGAAGAGAAGGAAAACTTGAAGAAAAGGCTAAGGAAGAAGAAGAAGTTCAGAGAAATCTTTGAAACTCAGACTACAGATGGTATGAACCTCAATCCCTATCTGAATTGAATGCTTAGAATAGATTATGATGAAGTTAGGTTAGGAGAAACCCTAATACCATCCATCCATGGATAAATTTCAATGGAAATCATGGAGGAAATCATTGACAACTATGAAAAGTGAGTAACTTGGAGTTTTGAGCCAAAGAACAATCATAGAATGGACTATAAAAGTAAACCAAAGGACCCAAATAGGAAAGAATAGACTGTAAAATGAAAAGGTCGACTCAAACCACGTGCGGTCGCATGTAGGGTCGATTAGGAATCGACCCTATCAGACCACAGGATCGACCCCTAGCTCCTGGGAAGTCCAGGGAAGCTGCGGTCACACCTAGGGTCGATGGGACAACTGACCCTAGGATCGACCCTAGACCCTAGGGTCGCAGAAAAATGCTACCCTACCTGCGACCCGACCTGCGACCCTAGCAATACAGCAAGCTTAAAATTGTCGGAATGAATTCTAATTAAAATCTATCGACTTGTTAGGTTTTCCTATTGATATAAAGGTGATTCTTAAAGCTTGAAAGAGGATTTACACTCAAGCAAAGGTGAGGGAACAAGACCTAAACTAATTGGCTAATAATAAACTTTTTTTATTTCTTGAGTCCAATGCCATGACTGAATCTATGCGTGTATGCTTGTAATGTGCATTCAACATGTCATCCAATATTCCTGCTATTATTGTTCATGCATATTTAATTCTAATTTATCTATAATATGATGATGAGGATGATGCTAGGAATAGGCATGTGAATGTATATGTATGGTTAGTGTGCTTGATGCGAGTGGAGCATCAGGGGGAGGACGTGATATTGTGGTGTGTCCTGGTCACTAGACTTTAGCCCTATCTCTACTCAAATCTTGTCCACTGACATCGTCGTATCGCCATTACCTTATCAGAACTATTACGTCGTAGGGCATCAAAGTAGGTGGTCTCAGACTGTGTAGTCTTCGACTCTGCCAGGGTACCTTAGCTCTATCTCTATGGACGTATTGAGGGATGCTGGGGTGAGGCCTTGGATACACTGTTTGACATTAAAATTAGTTAGTTTCGAGCCTAGTTTGTAAGCCCTCGCCAGCAGGGGCTTACGTGTTGGTATGGGTAGAGTATCAGGGGAAGTGTGCTGCGGTGTGGTCCTAAGCACTTTAGCTCTATCTCTATTCCATGGTGGGTGCATGGGGACGACAATAACGATATTCATTGGGCTGCTTCACACACTCGTGTATAGAGGTGAGGCGGCCACCGAACCTTTCTATAGCACATTGTAAACATAAATACCAGACCACAAATATGAACTGAATGTATGCATATGTTTGTTGCATTGTTTTGTTTACTCACTGAGCTCAAGTTGGAGAGCTGATCCTCGTGCGTGCAATTCTTTTTAGTTTCTGATGTTGTAGGTATTATGATTGAAGATTATGTCGATACGCCAACATATGAACAGGTGGCGGCTATGATGAGTAAGCTGTGGAGGGCAAACATAGTTCATTAAGTGACCGTTTCAACTATGGGTACGCTTAGTGTTTAATTTTCGTATTTGAATATTTGTAATATGAAATAAATTATGTTTTGGTTACTTGAAGATAAATGGAATATCAATTATTTATCATTACTAGACGTCAATTCATTATCTGTAGGACTTTCGCTATTTACTTTATTACCTCTGATTAATATGGAATATGTTTTGCTTTAACAACGTGGGCATAGCCTATTCGAGATCCTGGTTGAACCGTTGGTTTATTGACGATTCATCACACCATTTTGGTTAGTCTAGTATTGGGGTGTGACAACTTGGTATCAAAGCTCTCAGGCCTTTCCCATGAAACCTGAATACTTCCACTAGAGTCCATGAACTGAGTTAGGATAAATTAAAAGCTTTAATACAAACACACCATAAGCACCTGTTTGGTTGAGACAGAACTTAAACAAGACAATAATGTACATATAAAAGGTGAAACCATATATATACACTCAAACAGAAAGAGAAGACCAAAATTTACCCTGATAAACAAATTATATAGGGTACTATCTATAAGTCGGGAAGTTACCTAAGTATACAAAAGATATAGTACAGTAGCAAGAAGGGAGCATCTGTAAAGCAGAGAAATTAAAATACCGAGTTGGTACTCACAAGATGTGAAACTCGATGTATGACAAAAGAAGAAGGGAAATGGCTAGTAATGCCAAAATCCCTATAGAGATAAAGGGAAAGATCTCAGGCTGAATGCAACAGAGATAGGAGAATAATGGCCATACACTAAAAATAAAAGAAGATAAAGCTATACTCCTGGGTAACGTGGAGACTTAGAGTGAGATCCATCACACGCTGATCCATTGCCCACTGAGCATTAAGAATAGGTTGCAACTTAACCCCACCACTATCTGGGTTGAGAACGGGTAGTGAAAACTCATCTGAGCAGATGCTAAATAATGATAACCAGATTGAAGCAAATCAAAGGAGGTGAACAACCAAGCCACTCCAGCCAATCACCTAGACTACCAAGTACCTTGGCTACGGTTGTAATAAACTTGGCCAGAAAATACAAGAGACCTACTATGCAAGTTGCTATGTGAATCACTATCCAAGTTGCCAATGCTACATCAACACCTCCAAGTTAGGCCATGTACAGTACTAATTGGTAGCAACACTGTACCCCCAACACCTGTTACCTATAACACAGTGCCTACCATACAGCAAGTCCCAGTAACGCACACCCCAGTGCAGAAGCTTGGTGCATAACAAGCAGTGTATCAAGGTGGTTATCCTTATCAACCACCGATGTATGGGATAGCTGCATCATGACAAAATGATCCGACAAGATTGAAGAATGTTTCCTGAAAATGAAGCCTCAAAGATTTTCAGCAAAGGATCAAATCTATTGTGGCCTTATAAATAGATAGGTTTATATAGGATGCGGTGCATTATTGACTTACTCTTATGATTACAGAGGATGCACATACCTGATTCTAATTCTCATACCTTGACAAGATACCTTCTTGATTCAACCTGTCAATTGGAGTTGTAGATATTGTTTCTTTAGTATTAGTTCTGATTATATCAAACTGAGCCACTCTCATGATCGACGACATGAACAGAGATATGAACTGAATGAACAGTTAAATGTTTAATCATGTTGAGCGTACATCTTTTCGATTTTACCTGATTTACTGATGTACGAAAACTTTCTCCATATTTATTCCTATAGTGCCTTGACCAATGGCATTATATATACTCAATAGAACCTGTAACCATGAGGTTAAGAGTTGTAAAACCTCTATTTTCATATATTTGGACCACCGTGCAACTTGACGATCTTTTGATGCCTGTTGAATTACCATAGATTTACTCCTGATCCTTTAAACATAAGTTCATTAGATAAAGCAAGTGTTTGTCATTATGCTAAATTGAAAGAAGGAATTGAATTGCTTTTGGATAAACATTTTGATTCTTACATTTCTCGACATCCATTGATAAGATGTTTAGTGAATAAGGAATTATGGGAAGTAAGATGATTGGATTCAGATTAAATGCTATGGCCAATGAACCTCAGATGAAGTAAAGGAGAATCTATTTTGAGATTACTGATTTGAGGGATATGAGCCATGTCTATAAAAGAGTACATGAGCAAAAAGTGAATACTATCAAGAGTAACTAGGAAAGAGTAGATAGCACTCAAGTGAAGTTAAAGATGGTTATATCGATATGAATTTTGACAAAGCAAAAGATTCCTAAAAGCAAATCTAAGAGTGGATACAAGGATAAAGTCAAAATTGTGGCATTGATAGTATTCAGATTAGTATAAGTAATACTGGGTTATGCCAAATGTCGAGTGAGATGATTAAGTAAAGACCAAAAGAGTTTGGTTGGATTAATGAATTTATAAGCATATACCCTAATGCTTATAGATAGACTTAGGATAGAAAGTAACAATCATAAGATATTTTTTTTGAGGTATATGAAAGAGAGATCAGGATAGAACATAAGTGATAAAGGAAATATAAGCTAATGAACTTTTCAAGATATGATATTATTAGCGATAGTCTTTGAAAATCATAAGAGATGAAGGAACTAGACAAGCTCTTAAGACCGTTACACCAGATTTTTTAGTTCAAGCCCTTTTTGGATTAGATGTTGTATGGGATGAGTGTTACGAACAATGTCCAAATCATATGGATGGACAGAATTTGGATGCAACTTGAGTCGACTTGAGATGGTAGACTTTGATGTCATCTTGGGAAAAGACTGGTTGTCTCAACACTCTACAAAGTTGTTGTGTGCATAGAAGAGGTTATCATTCAAGAATAAAGACGACATATAATTTAGTTTTATTGGAAGTAAGTTGCCCAAGAAGTGAAGGCTGATCCTCTCTATGCTAAAGGCCAAGAGATGCTTTGAAGAGAAAGAAGTTGGATATATGGTATCTGTAGTATACATTACCAAAGAAACACCACAGATGGAAGATCTCGATGTGATGCATAAATTTCCTGATGTGTTTCTAGGAGACTTACCTGGTTTACCATCTGATCATATGACCGAGTTCGTCATCGACTTG
This sequence comes from Protea cynaroides, assembly GCA_028583415.1. Taxonomy (NCBI): domain Eukaryota; kingdom Viridiplantae; phylum Streptophyta; class Magnoliopsida; order Proteales; family Proteaceae; genus Protea; species Protea cynaroides. The sequence goes on from CM053265.1 coordinate 35,366,023, forward strand.
TTCCAAGGATGATACTTGTGTCAAAGGCATCTATAGAGTAGTTCCTATGTAGTTGAAGGGATTGAGACTCAACTACGGGAGTTATTAGACAAGGGTTCTAATCGACTATGTATGGTGTCACGGGGAGCACCAATGCAATCCATGAAGAAGAAGGATGATAGTGTTGTCTATGTATAGACTACCAAGAATTGAACAAGCTCACGATCAAGAATCGATATCTATCACCTCAGATCGATGACTTGTTTAAACAGTTGCAAAGAGCAAATGTAATTTTTAAGATTGATCTTTGGTCAAGATTTCAACAGCTGAAGAATTTGGACAATGAATGAAGATACCTTTAGAATCAAGATTGAACATTATGAGTTCTCGATTATGACGGTTGGATTAACCAATGCCCTTACATCTTTTATGGAGCTGATGAACCGGGTGTTTCATGACATGTTGGACACGTTGGTCATAGTTTTCATAGATGATACTTTGATTTATTCCAATAATGAAGCAACTCATACAACGGATCTTAGAACAGCTTCACAACAGTTGAAAAGGGAAAAGATTTATGCCAAGTCCAAGAAATATGAGACTTGAATAAATGAAGTGATCTTCTTAGATCACATAGCATCATAAAAAGGGATAAAAGTGGATATTATTAAGATAGAAGTAATCATATGGTAAGAAACACCTAAAGAATATTGTGAAGAACAGAAGTTTCTTGTGTTTAGCTGGTTATTACAAATGATTTGTAGAGGACCACTCTAAGATCGCAAAACCTCTTACCAAGCTAACCAGGAAGGGGGAGGAGTTTAATTGGGCTGACAAGTGTGAAGAATGTTTCCAAACTCTAAAAAAAAGGTTGATATCAGCTTCCCCCGGTACTAGGAAACCTTTTACCCTATACATCAAAGCTTTCAGATTGGATTTAGGATGCGGGTTGATGCAAGGTAAATAAGTGATTGCATATGCTTCAAGAAAACTGAAGGAGCATTAAAAGAATTACCCTACTCATGACTTGGAATTATCGGTGATGAATTATGCAATCAGGACTTGGAGACATTATCTATACGGAGAAGAATTTAGATTAAATGGGAACACAAGAGTTTTATTTATCTCTTCACCAGAAAGAGTTGAATATGAGGATAAAAATAGCCGAAATTGCCCAAGGATTTAGACTGTGATATTGAGTGTCACCTGAGAAAGGCTAATGTAGTAGCTAAGGCCTTAAAAAAAAGGGAATTATGAAGTCCAAGGAATGACCCAGTATAAATGCTACCTTATGTTTCACAGCAATAGATACAGATTTGGAAGGAGAGTAAAATATAATAGAAACTCATGAGGATCTAATTGAGTGAAAACTTATGGATGAACTTATGGAGCAATAGTTCCTCGCTTGCATTCACAACATTAAAGACCATCTCTGAATTGATAGACGAAGTAAAAGTAGTAATTTTGTTAGATCTATATCTAAGAGCGGGGTAAGAAGATTTAGAGAAGGAAAAACCTGAACCTGACTTACTTTGGATGCGGAGACGGTACTCAGATGCAGAGGTAGATTCTGAATACCTGAAGATAAAGACTCGGATATCATGAAGAGGATAATGATAAGAGCCCATTGTACTCAATATCCAGAACATCCTGGAGTACCAATGTGTATCATGACCTGAAGATATTGTACTGTTAAAGAGGAATGATAACAGATATGGCTTAGTGCGTGTTCCAGTGTCTGAATTATCAGCAAGTAAAGGTTGAAAGACAAAGATCGACATGGCTTACTACAACAACTATCGGAGCCAGTCTGAAAGTGAAACCGCATTATAATGAACTATGTAACCGATTTTCCACTGACCCCCAGATCGATTGACGCAGTTTGGGTGATTGTTGATCGCCTGAGGAAGATAGCTCATTCCATTGCTATACGACTTCGGTATGCTTTGGAGCGGCTAACTAAGCTATATGTGGATTGAATTTGCTACCAAGCTACTATGTAGATGTCACCTATAAAGCATGGTACGGTAGAAATGTCAAATTATTTTGTTTTGGAATAAAGTTGGTGAATAAGGAATGGTAAGACCTGAGTCTGTTGAAGAAACCTGTCGAGTAGCAGACAAGATCAAAAAAAAAAAAAAAGGGGCCAAGATAGCTCAAGTTTCTCAGAAGTGACACCAAGACCTCGAGTTCGCCATTAGTGATAAAGTGTTCTTGAAGATATCACTTATGCATGGATTAAAAACAATTCAACGAGAAGGGAATGTTGTATCTGATATATGTTTTGGACCTCATAAAATTTAGAGAAACGTAGAAAAGTTGTATATCAACTAGCGTTACCGCTGTCCATGTCTAGTGTGCATGACGTATTTCGCATGTCTCTATTGAAAAAGTAGATTGGAGATCCATATCAAAGGTATTGACCATAGATCCACTGGATTAGATAGAAGATTTAACCATTGAAGTGGTACCAGCCTAGTTCACTAGTTGGAAGGAACAACATCTCAAAAACTAGGAAAATTATTATATGAAGATATCTTGGTGAAGACAAGACGTGGAGAAGATTACATGGGAGGAAGAAGATGCAATGAGGAAACAGAATTCCCACCTATTGACTCCGAAGTAAATTCATATTTTGAGGAGAAAATTTATTTTAAGAGGGGAGAGTTGTAATATCCGTACGTTTAAATTTCGAGGATGAAATTTCTTTTAAGGGTGGTGGAGTTGTAGGACCCCCACGCTACGAACCCGGTCTAACCTTATATTTTATGTCATGACCAGTCTACATATCATGGTCGAGCCAAGATGACCAAGTGCATGAAGAAACTCAAGACCCAATATGAAATTTAACTCAAAAATAGTCAAAATGAGGGTAGGGTCGCATGCCTAAACAGGTAGGTCCAACACACCTCAACAGAAGTCCAACCCATGACTTTTTGGTCATGGGGTCGCATGGATCGACCCTAGCATCGACCCTAGGAAAACAACAAAAACAGCACGAACCGAAAATTAGGAAACTTTCCTAATTTCAAATGGGATCTTTCCTAAACTCAATGGGACTTATTTTGAGAGGTTTTCTTATATAAATAGGACATCCCTAAGCCTCTTTCACTCCTTTTAGAACCCTAGTTGAAAGTGAGAGAAAGAGAAGAGAAGGAAGAGAAGAAGAGAAGGAAAACTTGAAGAAAAGGATAAGGAAGAAAAATAAGTTCAGAGAAATCTTTGAAACTCAGACTACAGAAGGTATGAACCTCAATCCCTATCTGAATTGAATGCTTAGAATAGATTATGATGAAGTTAGGTTAGGAGAAACCCTAATACCATCCATCCATGGATAAATTCCAATGGAAATCATGGAGGAAATCATTGAAAACTATGAAAAATGAGTAACTTGGAGTTTTGAGCCATAGAACAATCATAGAATGGACTATAAAAGTAAGCCAATGGACCCAAACATGAAATAATAGACTGTAGAATGAAAATGTCGACTTAAACCACGGGCGGTCGCACGTAGGGTCGATTGGGAATCGACCCTACCAGACCACAGGATTGACCCCTAGCTCCTGGGAAGTCCAGGGAAGCTGCGGTCGCACCTAGGGTCGATGGGACAACTGACCCTAGGATCGACCCTATACCCTGGGGTCGCAAAAACTGCTACCCTATCTGCGACCCAACCTGCGACCCCAGCAATACAGCAAGCTTAAAACTATCGGAACGAATTCTAATTAAAATCTATCGATTTGTTAGGTTTTCCTATTGATATAAAGGTGATTCTTAAAGCTTGAAAGAGGATTTACACTCAAGCAAAGGTGAGGGAACAAACCTAAACTAATTGGCTAATAATAAACTATTTTTATTTCTTGAGTCCAATGCCATGACTGAATCTATGCGTGTATGCTTGTAATGTGCATTCAACATGTCATCCAATATTTTTGCTATTAATGTTCATGCATATTTAATTCTATTTTATCTATAACATGATGAGGAGGATGATGCTAGGAATAGACATGTGAATGTATGTGTATGGTTAGTGTGCTTAATGCGAGTGGAGCATCAGGAGGAGGACGTGATATTGTGGTGTGTCCTGGTCACCCGACTTTAGCCCTATCTCTACTCAAGTCTTGTCCACTGACATCGTCGTATCGCCATTACCTTAGCAAAACTATTACTTCGTAGGGCATCAGGGGAAGTGGTCTCAGACCGTGTAGTCTTCGACTCTGCCGGGGGGCCTTAGCTCTATCTCTATGGACGTATTGAGGGATGCTGGGGTGAGGCCTTGGATACACTGTTTGCAATTAGGACTGGTTAGTTGCGAGCCCAGTTTGCAAGCCCTCGCCAGTAGGGGCTTACGTATTGGTATGGGTAGAGTATTAGGGGAAGTGTGATGCGGTGCATTCCTAAGCACTTTAGCTCTATATTTATTTCATGGTGAGTGCATGTGGGACGACAATAATGATATTCAATGGGCAGCTTCACACACTCGTGTATAGAGGTGAGTCGGCCACCGAACCTTTCTATAGCACATTGTAAACTTATATACCAGACCACAGATATGAACTGAATGCATGCATATGTTTGTTGCATTGTTTTGTTTACTCACTGAGCTCAAGTTGGAGAGCTGACCCTCGCACGCGTAATTCTTTTTAGTTTCCAATGTTGCAGGTATTATGATTGAAGATTATGTCGACACGCCAATATATGAACAGGTGGCGGCTATGATGAGCAAGCTGTGGAGGGCGAACATGGTAAATTAAGCGAGCGTTTCAACTATGGATACGCTTAGTGTTTAATTTTCGTATTTGAATATTTGTAATATGTATTAAATTATGTTTTGGTTACTTGGAGATAAATGAAATATCAATTATTTGTCATGACTAGACGTCAGTTCATTATCTGTAAGACTTCCGCTATTTACTTTATTACCTCTGATTAATGTGGAATGTGTTTTGGTTTAACAACGTGGGCATAGCCTATTCGAGATCCTGGTTGAAGCGTTGGTTTATTGCTGGTTCATCACACCATTTTGGTTAGTCCAGAATTGGGGTGTGACACAATATCTTCCATTTTTAGTAATCTACAAAGTGGACGTAAAGGATTTCAGGCAGAAGTCTTAAAAGGATCCCATGCAGAATTGTTAGCCAAATTATCATAAATTGGCCTGCTTAAAATTTAGAAATTCATAAGTTGGCTATTTTATTTCCAAATGAGGTGATTCAAGTTCTAATATTCTTTATTTTTAGTGTTCTACAAAGTGAACATATAAAATTTGGAGTAGAAGCTATCAGAAAATTTCATATGGAATGGCGGCAAAAATAGATTCTGAAATGATAGAAGAAGTCAACTTTGGCCCAAACCCAGCTCAACCAAACTTAGTCCAACTCAGCCTAGCCCAGCTCAGACCAATCGGAACCAAGTCACGTCGGCCCATATGCATGCATTTCTTCTATAATATATATATATATATATATATATATATATATATATATATATATATATATATATATATATATTATATATATATATATATATATATATATATATATTATATATATATATATGTATAATATATTAATATATACATATGTATTATATTATATATATTAATATATTTATATATATTATATAGAAGCCGAGAAGAAGGAGAAGGAAAGAAAGGAAGAAATCCGAGAGAGAGAGAGAGAGAAGAGAAGAAGCCAAAAAAAGGAAAGAGAGAAGGAAAAATCCGAGAAGAAGAAGAGGAAGGAAGAAGAGAAGGAAAGAAAAGAAAAAGGAAAGAATAAGAAAAAAGCCGAAAAGAAGAAGAGGAAGGAAGAAGAGAAGGAAAGAAAAAAAGGGAAGTAAATAAAAGAAAAAAAGGAAAGAGAGAAAAGAAAAAAAACGTGAGAGAGGGAGAGGATATTTTCTAGAAAAAGGAAGGAGAAAAGGAAAGAAAAGAAAAAAGGAAAGAGAGAAAGGAAAAAAAAACGTAGAGAAGAGGGAGATTTTCTAAAAGGAGGAAGGAAAAAAGGAAAGAATAGAAGAAGGAAAGAAGAAGAAAAGGAAGGAAGAGAGTAGAAGGAAAAGAGAAAAGGGAGAAATGGAAGATGTGAGAGAGGAGAGGATTTTTCTAGAAGAGAGAAAAAGAGAGAAAGGCCGTGGGAGAAAGGGAGAAAAGAGAGACAGGCCGTGAGAAGAGGAGAGAGAAAAGAAAAGAGAAAAAAAAACATGGGAGAGGAAAGAGAGAGGGAGAATATTTTCTAGAAGAGAGAGGGAGAAACCGTAAGAAAGAAAGAGAGAAAAGGAGAGAGAGCCTTCAGAAGAAGAAGAAAAGGAAAAGAAGAAGAAGAAGAAGAAGAAGAAAAAGAAGGCAGGGAGTTAGAGAAGAAAGGAGCAGAGAAGAGGAGGAGGAGGATTTACCTTCAGAAATCTTAATACGATCTCCAAAAAAAATTCTACATCAAAGGTTTCGCTCCATTTGAGCAAAAGGTTGGTACCTTAAACGAATTTAGTGGTCTTTAGAATGTTTGAATGTTGATTATGCTTGAAAATGTTCATTTTCATTAAATCTCGATCAGGAATGCCCTATTGCATTCATGTTGATGTTAGGATGCTCATGTTTGATATTTTTTATGTATGATAATCTTTTTAAATGGTTCAATGATGAAGATTTGAGTGCTATATGATGATGTTTGATGTTTTTGATAAATTCTACAAAGTGGATTTCTGATCTGAAATTTTTAGATTTAGGATCCAAATTTGGGACGTGCATCTCATGTGGTTTTGTTTAGATTTTGAAGCCCAAATTTTTATGGGATTCTCTCTAATATGTTAGAAGACTCCCCTAGAAATTTCGTTCCATTTGGAATTGGAAAAGTTCATCAAACAAATTCTTCATTGGCATTGCTGCCCTACTCGGGTATAATGCAATCCCCTATCAGAAAGTCTCTAGAAAAGGGTCTTATAACCATAATCAGAAAAACAAATTTATACAAATTTTTTAGATAAAGAAGTCTTCTAAAAAATGGCACTAGTTTCGGATTTTTTCAATTTTCGTTGAATTGATATTGTTTTTGAAGTGCATAGTGCTCTGTTTTTGAATCTGTTAGGATATACTAATTGACATGATTGAAAAGTATCTTTCTCACAATGAGAATGTTCTATTTACACTTGTTTTTATTTAATTTTCAATAAGTATGGGATTTTATACGGAATTTATGGTGATCTGGAACAGACTTGACCAGTGCACATATCTGGTCTTGTGGCATTCATTTGAGCTGATTTCATTGCCTGTTGGGATTAAATGTTTTGAGACAAAAATTAGCTTTCTAAATCTTATTTCTAAGGGTATGTTTTGAGGTTAATTATTATATATTTAGGTCTCCATATGCCCATTATGGTACAGGTTGACATAATCTATCACCATGCATGTGCTCTGAATTATGCAATATTTTTTACCCATATGTGTTCCCTATTGGGATTTGACCCCTTCAGATGAAATATAGCATGTCAATTTATCTTTCTGTGAAAAAAATAGGGTTTAATTTGAGTTATAGAAGACCTACTTATGGTCATTTTGGTGTAATATGATAGAATTTGAAATCAGTTTCTAGTTTGTACAATACTTAAAACTTTGTGTCACAATTTTGACATTTTTGAGTCATTATTTATTTCAAATGTCTTCAGTTACAATATTTTCAAATAGACTTCTTGAGCATATGTTTTTGATAATTTTGGGTTTTCAAAAAGGTTTCATCGATGTCTCATTCATTGTAATATATAATTGGTTGCTTGAGTGATTTGGTGAATTCTACCATATTTGATTACGTCTTTGCTACATTTAGAGTGTCCACATGCCATATTTGGATAAATGGCCACATTTAGAGTACTCACATGTTTTGTTTGGATTGCTCACATACCATGTTTGCCATATCCATGTGTTGCTATATTTGATAGAATAAACAGATTTATTTTGTCATATTAGCAATATCTTGATAATTACCATATTTAGACATGCTATGTTTAGACTTGCTTTGCTTAGAATATAGCATAGTAAATTTTACCATGTTTAAATAGATTTTTATGGTATCATATGCCATGTTAGGGAGATTTTTATAATCTTCCTATATATTGTTAGTTACCATAAACATCATACATGCCATACTTAGATAGAATATTCCATTTATGGCAATAACTTCATTTTTTGCAACACCCTAGTTGAACTGCCATGTGTGCATACTTCAAGAAGACAATCTAGGCGTGGGGACGTGCATTTAGGCACCAAGATTCTTGGGAAGGGTACAATGGAAAATAATAAAAAAATCTTAATAAAGAAAGAGAATGCTTTGTCAAACCTTCCAAAATTAGAGCAAAGGATAGCTCAGAACGATTTCTGCCCCTCAGTAAATCCTAAACCTAGAATAGGTTCTCAACCCTAGACCTAGAATAGGTTCTCAACCCTAAACCTAGAGTAGGTTATTTCAGCCATTTTTGAACTATGAGGATTCTGATTCCTAGGTCAAACCCTAGGATAAGTAGGTTATTTGGGAGAATCTCAAATTTGAATCCACACCTTAGTCCACTTGGACTGTCTATAGATCCACTAGGATATCCATCCACATTTTAACCCAAATAAGGTTATCAACATTCCAACCTAGAAAGGGTTATCCACATTTTGATCCAAATAAGGTAATCCACATTCAGACCTAGAAAGGGTTATCCATTCTTAGATCTACTGGGACTATCTATCTGTTCGCATGGACTATCCAGATCCTAACCCATAAGGTTTCTCAGCCTTTCAAGCATAAATTTCAACTTGAACAATGAACTTAATCATGCACAAGCATAAATCATAGTCATAAACTTTAATCACACCTGAACTATGATGGTGAACCTGATTTTTGGAATAATTCTGTGATACATAGCCAATCTGATGGATACAGATTCGGTTCAATGATATCAAACCACTTGGTTTGGTTCAGTTTAATAGATAGAGTCTAGCATAGGAAAGGTATAGGAGACCGATTTCGGATGGGTGGTTTGGGTGCCTAACCCCTTCCCATAACCATAACCTGACACTTACCCAATCTCTGATGGACCAGAAATCTAATCTAAGGGTCATGAGTCAAAGTTTTACCTTAGGGTGAGATTTCACATTTCTAAGGTCATAGACCTTAATCTAGGTGGCGACTTCCAAACAAATTATGATCATTGTCCTCACACCCTCACCGTGCTCTCTACTAACATCCTCAGTACCAACAACCACACTAACCAGAGGGGACTCCATAAACTCAGCAATAGAGAAATTACTTGCAGGAGAATCTGGAAAGAAGTATCGACACAAGGGTGAGCTCACATCCCTGCTCAATGAGAAATCTAGTATCACATGCTATGCACATTCAACATCCAATGATTGAAATATAATTTATTTTATATTAGGTCTCAATTTTATGTTTCTACATCCTGGGAGAAGATAGAAACTGAATAAATGACCCTAGTCCGCTAAACGGCTTCTACAGGTAAACTCCCTCCTTGGGGATTCCCATCCTTACAAGGTTCGTCACCTCCCCCTATTTTGATGACCCGTAAAGAGGATCATAACAAAGGAAATGTAGCCTCAGGAGGAACATATTTAGACCTAACACATGTCCCTTTTAAAAATTATGAATCTACTATTGATGATTGGGCACAATCCTTGTCCATTGTCATCACAAGCTTTGAATCCATGTGGTCTAGGAAAAAAAATTCTTAGATTGGGTTAGTGGAACTCTCCAAGATTCTATTCTTCACTATTTGAAACAATGAAAAAGTACCCCAGAAGGACAAGCTGCTAAAGAGCTTCTTCAAAACTCGATGAAATTATTTGATGCATTATTATCTGATATTGTAAAACTCCTTAAAAATAAATTTTGTAAGATCAGATCCGAAGAACAAACAACAGAAGATATTACATATGCTTTAACTAAACTAAACTTACATAATATGAATAACATTAAAGAATTTTCTAAAGCATTCCAGCAATATTATCATCTTTTACCAGTAGCCTCAACCAAACACTGGTTGTCTCAATTTTTTACCAAATTACCCCCTCTTTGGGACACGATTTGCAAAGATAATTATCCTAAATTCTTTCTTGAAATTTAAAGTACAGATACTCTAGGAAATCAAATTAATTATGTCTATAGACAACTAATTAATCATTGTTTGGATGCACGAGTAGCCAACCAATTAAAAAAGAAACTTAATCTAGGTTTTTGTAAATCCCTAATTAAAAATAATTAGGAATCTAGATGTGGAAAGACCTACATTAAGAAAAAAATGAAAATCTTATAAAATATCTAAACCCATGAAAACATTTAGTCGAAGATATAAGTGGAAAAGATTTAATCCACAAAATAGATTTTTTAGCCAGAAAAAATATGAGTACTATGATCATACTCGTTACTATTAACACCACATAATTTTGTTATGCAATCACAACTTCCTAGATCTGTTGCCCTTTAGTTTTTTACTTGGCTTTTTTATCTTTTAAGTTCTTTCACCGCACAGATCTTGTGAGTTCAGTAGACGAATTACGGCCAGCTCAACCACATGACTTTTCGGCTCAAAAGGGAGCTTAAGGGCCAACTACCCCACAAAATAAGTTGGTTATGGATAAGAAGATCCCAAAACCATTCAGCCAACTGGTAAGAGATCTTGAAAGTATATGAACAATAAACATCAAAGAAAAGAAAGACTAGAACATAAAAGTAAAAGGAGGGTTGAAGAAGAAGAAGTGCATAAAGTAAAGACTTTAAAGTAAGAAATAGAGACTTAAAGCAACATAAAAGTAATGAAACAAAGAAATTTCATTACTAACCAACATGAGTAAGGTGGGATTTCAAGTACAAAGACTTGTAATCACCTCTAATTATAGGCTATGAATCCGATAGTAGATGGTATTCAAGGACTATAAAAAAAAAAGATCATACAATTTCTTCAACCTTCAAAAAAGCAACGAGGCTCTGATACCATTAACAAAGAGAAGAGAACTTTACAAAGAGAGAACTCAAGAACTCAAAAGAAAGAAGAAAAGAAGGAGAAAGGGAGAGACCTTACAAGAGGGAAAGAAAGGAAGGTAAGGCATTGTATTTTAAAAATGTGGGATGCCCATCAATTCCAATGGCTGGGATTGGCGTTTTCATCTTTATCCACTATTCAGCGGGTAAAGATTGCCATCTATGTAAGTATTCAAAAGGAAGGTACAGAAAGTTCAGTTTGATGAACTGATCCAACCGTTGATGAACCTCGCATTCTTGCTGAGGGGTGATCTGGTAATTGATGTGCATATTCATGCAAAATACTCTCTGTCCATTAGTGATTTGAAAGTCAAAGAGTTGAGTGTACTTGGCCCCATCATGGAGTTCTACTATTGAGTTGATGAAGAATTGCTCGCCTTTGATTTGTCGGGCCATTTTTAGTGCTTCATCAGCTGCAATTTGTAGAGGGCAGGCTAGATCTATGTCGGATGGTCTGGTGAAGGTCCAGAGTTTATAAGGTGCAAAAAACATTTCTCGTCTTCGCTAGTCCAAAGTTTTAAAACTATTTAATTCTAAGTAATTATCAAATTTTTACGTGCCAGCAACATAATAAAGCATGGCTTTGATCATATTAGGGAAATGGTTGATTAAATCGACACTAATATTTTTAAAATAAACTATAGAGACTAATCCCTAAGAAAATACTGTTTCATCGCAAGGGTAGAATTCCAAATAAAAACATAGACTCATGTGTTTGAATTTATTTGTAAATAATTATCCAAAATATAGGGTTAAAATATTATTAAAAGCGGCATATTGTTCTTCATCACAGTTAATCTAATTGAAGAGATCAATGGGGAGAATCTATTTGCTTTTATACTAGAAAAATGCATTTAATTTTATTAAAAACACAGTCATTGAAATAAGGGGGTTCCATATATTTCGTAATTTTCAAAAACATGTTAATTTTATCTAAATCATAATCATCATTCCTGTTCATTTGTTTAATGATGTCTAGAATGAGTTTTTGAAAAAAATTTGTTTAAAACAATATTGGGCCAACAAGTTAGAAAGAGAACTTAAATGTTTTCGAAATAATATTTTCTGTTCTGTAACATGTGCTTTCCAGACTCCATTAATTTCTTCATAAAAAGCTTTTGGAATTCCTGGATTAAAGAAGTCAGCAACCATATTTTTTGATAAAGGTTTAGGTTTGAGGGTTTTTAAAACCCGAGAATATGATATTTCTTGAGTTGGGGTGGCCCAAGGATTTTTAGAATATCCAGCCATGGGTTGTCCCTGAGAATTTTGAAGGTGTTGAAAATGGGCTAGTATTTTAGCTAAATTTTCTGGTTGATGGGGAACAGGTGTTCCGAATGGTTGTCCAAAATGTTGATTAAAGATAGGAATGAAATATCCAGTGTT